>CM065719.1:81218942-81253942 GCA_033310375.1 Conus canariensis | reverse complement strand
TTTCTCCTGCATATCTGTCAAATCTGCTAGGTGGATATGAAGGGCGAAGAGTCAGTATTATGTCTATCCACAGGATAGCCTCGAAGATGAAAATGAAACAAAAATATCGGCTGTGGCGCAGTGGTTAGTGTAACAGATTGCAGGCTGTGAGGGCTTGGGTTCGATTCACGTCACACCCATATATTTGTGGGATTTTCGGCTCCGGATTTGACTTCGCTATGGGCTTATCTGGGAAGACTGGAACCAGTCGATTTCGTCCACTCCGTGGATTTGTCTCTAAGAGTGCTGCTCAAATTTTCTCACAAACTCTGCAGCTGTTTCTGTATCTCTCGGGCCTGGTTGTCTCCAGGATATATCTTGAAAGTGAGCGTAGAGTACACCCTGCTACATGAAGTCGCGGATCGTATCAGAACACCACAGCATCATATTCTTCCTCCTCCTCCTCCTCCTCCTCCTCTCCTCCTCGATCTATACGAAAGAGAGTCTCAGATCTGTAGCCCTTCTTGTCCCTCTCCCATCATGGCCTCTGTTTCGATTTTTTCTCCGTGTCTATGTGGCCTTGGCCAGTTCGTGTAGAGGTCGTCAGTATTGGCGAGTTCCTGGCGATTTATCGGACTTGGTGGCGCCCTCCGAAGGTGAACGGTCATTCACACCGGCTCCGCAATTTAGCAGTTACCGTGGTCAGTAAGGAGTTTAGCAGATTATGTCCTGGGAATGCTGGGCTACAGCAGGCGCCTCTGAGCAAAGCGTGGTAACTCGGCAGTGGTGTGGTGTTTCCTCCGGTGGGTTGCCTCATGATGATTTGATATTGACTGCTCTCTAAGAATTGCTGGTGCTGGGGGTAAACGAGGGTGTGGCTGTGGACAGGGATCCAGAATGACAGCATGGGGAGAGTGCTACTGAAGTGACACAGACGATGAGACAGTAAAGAGATAACTCCGCTACACATTTAGCATACCTAGCGCTACCAAGGCTTCAAACCATCATTCTCAGACTGAAAAACCAATGTTCTATCGAACCTAGGGTCCTCAGACTGAGAAGCAGTGTTCTGTTGAATCCATGGTCTTCAGGCTGCCTGCGTTCTGTTGAACCCATCCTCCCCACATTAATTAAAAAAGTCTGGACTGATCATTCAGTAGAATGTGGCTCAGACCTACACTATGCCGACAGAACTGGATAAGTATTGTTTTACATCACATAGTACCTCTGCGGATTTTGAAAAAACAATTCTCCCTTCTTTAAGATGGAATTCTACTCACGGAAAAAGTCACTTTGGTCAGAGTGACTGAGACACGTCACCGAGAACGGTGCTGGTCAAAACACTGCACTGTTTACCCTTCAGTAAAGCTCTCTTACAGAGTTCACCGCTGTCATTAATATGTCCACGTTTTTCAGCACAGCCGCTTTCCCAAACAGCTACCCCCCTTGCTAAAGACACTGCCAGGGGAAGTTATCTAGAGGGGTTTTGAATAGGAGGCTTCTCTTGCATATCTGACAAATCTTACTGCCAAGGGAAGTTATAGAGGGGTTTTGAATAGGAGGCTTCTCTTGCATAATTATCTGACAAATCTTCTATGTGGATATGAAGAGCGAAGAGTCAGTATTATGTCTATCCTCCGAATAACCCTGGAGATTCTCAAGATTCTCAACTCCTCAAGTTACCCCCCCCCCCCCCCCCCTTCCCTTACCTTTGACAGAGAACTTTTTTTCTGATGAATATCAAGGTTAGATTCGTATGAACAGTGAATGGGCCAACTTGTGGCTTTATTTGGCATCTGGAAAACATAATAGCGTTTTCTAATTAAGTCACTGTTCATCCGTGACGGAAAGAAAGAAAGCGCAACGAAAAGAAATCCGATTTACAGGCGCGTGAGCGGTACTTCTTCCTGTGCAAAGAGGTCCGGGCCTGTTACACCAGTACGAGTTTCACTGAGCTCTGAAAAGTTCTTCTCTATCCTACTCCCTGATATATCATACTGCCTGTTTCAGTCTTAAGCCTCTTCGTTAGCAAAAATCACCAGACCCCTACTTCCTGACATATGATACTGCCTGTTTCAGTCTTAAGCCTCTTCGTTAGCAAAAATCACCAGACCTACATACAACAGCAACAGCAATGAAAATCATTAGTATCGTTACAGCTACGACTATTATTGCCACTGTTACTGAAGTCCACTTTTTTATGAGCAGTGTTACTTTTTTGTTTACTAGCAGCTGACATAAGCTGCGATTGTTATTGCAACTGTTACTGAAATCAGCTTTATGATCAACATCAGGCTTTTTGTTAACTAGTTCTTTTCTCTCTGAGCAGTGGACTTAGTTCTCAGGAAAGGAATCCAGGAGAAACGCATTGAAATCCAATCACTTCCGACTGATCAAACTTCGTCTCTTCCTTCTCTTCCACAGATGTCTTGAAGAAGAACCGACAGGAGCCCATTGTCATCGTCATCACGGTCCCATCGCGTCGTTGCCTTCGACATGAGTCACGGGACACACTTTCCGTCCTATGAGGTAGAAGGTCTGACGGTTACCATAGAAACGATAGTGACGACAGCCAATCAGCAGCAAGGTTCAGGGAATTCTGATGGAGTGGGCAGTCTGGTGCCTCCTGGCTGCCTTCTTCTGGAGCAGGGCGATTTCGTGCCCTGGGACAACCCTGACAACATCATCAGCAGAAAGGTAGGATGCAGCCCCTTCCCCTCCCATCCCCATCCCTTCCCTTCACCTCCCTTCACTTCTCTCCCTCTTCTCTCCCTTTTCTTTTGACCACCATCTCCGTCTTTCCCCAGGCTTTCCCTTGTCACATCAATGACGTAAGGTCTGTTCAGACAGCAATACCTTGCTACAAACTTAAAAGAAAAATGTCTATTCTGCCAAACGAAAGAGACAAACAAATATTCATCAAAATGTTATGTTGTTATGCTCTGCATAGTTATGCGGGGATTGTCTTCAGTTGTGACAAGCTCCTAGCATAACATTATCAGTCACCAAAATCCCCCGAAGTCGGAGTGTGGCTGCCCATGTGGCGGGGTAATCAAAAACGGTCACACACGTCATGTTCTCATCCCCAGCTGATGCATTTGTATCATAGTATTCAAGTACTTCGGCTGTTTGGATGACCCCTGGAGTCTTTTAGCCAGGGTACGACAACAATAACAACAACAAGAAAAACTCAACGGGTTTTGACCTCTTTGGTCTTCTTCAGGCAAGTCAAACACCATTCCAGACAATGAAAACGAAGAACGAACAATTAGCGCCCGCAGTCAGCTCATGCTGAAGCTCATGCTGAAGCTCATGCTGAAGCTCATGCTGAAGCTCATGCTGAAGCTCATGCTGAAGCTCATGCTGAAACTCATGCTGAAGCTCATGCTGAAGCTCATGCTGAAGCTCATCCTGCTACAGGTTTCCATGGAATCTTCATGAGTGGCTCTGCAAATTGAATTAAAAAAAATCAGCATGGAGGAAGTTGATGATCAGAAGCCAGTAGATTATAGCGGATGGAGTGTACAGTCCCCAAGAGGGGAACTGAAGGTGAAGGGCTAAGCTTCTTGTCGGCGTCCAGTGTTTCCCATCCCCGGTTAGAACAAAGCAGTTGCCCCCCCCCCCCCCACCCCACCCCTCCCACTTTCTCAGAGCAGGAGTCATATCATTAGCCCCTGATAGTTGATGGGATGGGTGATGAGGTTGACGTTCTGTCAACACACGGCCACACGTCTGCAAACCTTCCCCCACCTCTATTCTCAAGTCACCCACCCATTACTGAGTGGAGTGAGATATATATATATAAAAAAAAAAAAAAAAAAAAAAAAAAAAAAACAGGCTACAGCCGGTAACAGGACTTGTAGTCATCCTCTTCTGAAAATCAAAAGCACCAATGAAGTATGTTTCAAAGCAAGGTGACTGCAGGCGGAAAATAAAACAAATTTTAAAGAAAAAAATTACTATGCCGCTGAGCGAAAGAAACAAACAAATTACAAGACAAACACGACGCGTTTCAACCTTTTTGGTCTTATTCAGGCAAGACAAAAAACATTTAAGACAATAAAAATGAAGAACGAACAATCAATTATATCCTCAAATTGAGTGCAAAATTGATGTGGAATAGAAACTAGACTGCTGAGAAGGAGACGATATTCATTAATACAGTATTGATAGATTTTATTTGTCAGATCTGTATATGCCCTCGAATTTAAACCTGGGAAATAAAAAGCAAAATGTCAATTACAAAAAAAAAAAAAAAAAAAACCCAAATAGATGTCCAGTGAATCTTGAATCTAGATCCTGACCAATCGCGTTCCTCAGGCAGTCTATTTGAAGTGTGCTATCTCCAAACTGAACAACTGGTCGGAACTTGCAGAGTTCCAAACTGAACAACTGGTCGGAACTTGCAGAGTTCCAAACTGAAATTCGAACTGGTCGGAACTTGCAGAGTTCCGAAATTGCAGAGTTCAAAAGAGGCATGGGACAACAACAGAACCATTGCAGAAAAAACGTGAGGTCATGAACGACTTCATTCTGTTCTTAAGAAAAGACACCTAAAGTTGACCCAGATTTGAGAGAGTGAACTGTTTCCAGTTCCTTATGAAATTAGGATCACAGATATGGTCTTTCTCAACCAGTTAAGGAAGTTAATTGCGGGATTAAAAAAAAAAAAACGGTCATGCACACAAAACTCCACTCCCTTTGTTGGGCAGATGGGATTAATACTTGCCTGTCTATACAGGGGGTGTCCGCAGAAGTATCAGCCTGCGTACGCAGAAGAAGAAGAAGAAGGAGTAGTCAGTTTATCTGATCCATGAGTATTGCTATGTAGCATTCATCTAAGGATTCCGGTCAATAAGTCTTCCATCCCAAGGCAACGCTATTGAACAAACTATTGAAAGAGAATATATATCTGCATGCGAGTGTAAGAGTAGGGCGGTGGTCAGCATTACCTTCAAAATGAAAACAAAAACCGATCTAATCCCTCAAGCTGTATTGCTGTCAGCTTCATCTCAGTTAACTGCATGGACATGTTATTGGAGAGAGCCTTCTCAACATAAGCATAAAACTTTCAAGAGACAACCCGGAAGTCTTTCTTATCAGCAGCACCTGTGTCACTCGGCAACTGCACTTCTTTTTTTTTTTTTGGCAAATAAGGCAATGGTCTCTCTCTCTCTCTCTCTCTCTCTCTCTCTCTCTCTCTCTCTCTCTCTCTCTCTCTCTCTCTCTCTCTCTCTCTCTCTCTTACTGAAGATAAAGATTGTCACACTATGATGACCACACCACAATTAGTATTTGGCACCAAATCACTGCATAATCCATGTAAATGATTTGAGGCCAAGCATAAGTGTGAGCCAGCGTTTGATTTTAAACTGATAACTGATCAAAAGACCAGCCTCCTCCTCCCCTACCCCCCCCCCCCCTCCCACCCTTAATCACTTCGCTTGTTCGGGGTGATTTCCACCGATGACATCATTCACAGTCTTCAAATATATGACCTTGCCCTTACCTGACGTCACATTGGCGCAAATAGTCCCCCCCCCCCCAAAAAAAAAAAAAATAATAATAAAAAATAATAAAATAAATAAATTTTAAAAAAATGAATAAATAAATAAAATAAAAATAATCCCATTCCTTTTATTTTAATCTGTTTGCTTGGAACCATCTGGCTTGATGGGACGTATGAAAAAAAAAAAGAGGAGAATCGACTTGCAGACACAATAAAAATTCTCAAAACAATCTCATTGCACCAGTCTATAAATACTGGACTCCTTAGACAAGGCCTTGGCGCATTCATGTTTGGTGTGCAGCCTGATCATCTGTCCTTCCGTTCCCCCTCCCCTGCCACTATTACCCTCTTCTTCTCCCCTACCACCCACCCCCAACCCCCCCCGTCCTTTCCGTTCGGTCCATTCTTCCTCTGAACACATCTGTTCATTCTTCTTCTGTTCTCCTCTGTCTGTCTGTCTGTCTGTGCGTCCGTCTGTCTGTCTGTCTGTCTGTTTCTCTCTTCTTCTTCTTTCTTTTTCTTTCTTTCTGGCTCTCTCTCTGTCTGTCTGTCTCTGTTTCTGTCTGTCTGTCTCTCTGTCTGTCTCTGTTTCTGTCTGTCTGTCTGTCTGTCTGTCTGTCTGTCTCTGTCCTCTCTGTCTCTGTTCTCTGTCTCGTCTCTCTCTCTCTCTGTCTCTCTCTCTGTCTCTCTTCTCTCTCTCTCTCTCCGTTTCTGTCTGTCTGTCTGTCTGTCTGTCTCTATCTCTATTTCTCTCTCCGTCTCTGTCTGTCTGTCTGTCTGTCTGTCTGTCTCTCTCTCTCTCTCTCTCTCTCTCTCTCTCTCTCTCTCTCTCTCTCTCAGTTTCTGTCAGTCTAACTGTCTATTTCTCTATCTCCGTCTCTGTCTCTCACTGTCTCTCTCTGTCTCTCTCTCTCTCTCTCTCTCTCTCTCTCTCTCTCTCTCTCTCCATTCTGTAACCCCAGCTGACCCCGTGCTATGCTATGCTATGCTATGCTGTGCTGCCAGACTGACTACTGGATCTCCACCATTGTGGTCGGCACCATCGTGCTGCCCGTGCTCTTCGTGCTGGGAGTGGTGGGCAACGTGCTGAGTGCCGCGTGTTCCAGAAACAGGGACTGAAGGACCGCATCAACCTCTGCCTCTTCACCCTGGCCGTGGCCGACCTCCTGGTCCTCATCTCCAACTTCTGCCTGACAGCAGAGAAAGTGTACCGGGACCTGGTGGGATTCTCCGGCTTCTTCATCACCTACTTCCCAGGTTGGAGGCAGTTTCACTTCTGTCTTTCCTTCACACACACACACACACACACACACACACACACACACACACACACACACACACACACACACACACACACACACAAAAGAAAAAAAAAATGGTAGGTAGGCACTCGAGGTCTGACCAGCGCGTTGGGCTAATGCGTAGGTCAGACATCCGCTGAGTCGTCGCCACGAGACCCTCTTCTTCAATTGTCTCTTCTTTTTTTTCTTAATTCATTTATCCATCAGCTTCAAATCATGCGTAGTGTGGTCTCAAAACTTAGCGGATGTGGTGTAGCGTATATGGACTAGTCCGCACGCAGTGACGCCTCCTTGATGAAACTGAAACTGAAACCGAAACCTTCCTTTCTGCTGGTTTAATCAGAGCTGTATTGTAGTTTGTGGAATGAAGGATTGTGTGTTGATGTTTGTAGGAGAAAAAAAAATGTTTGTTTTTGGATGTTCGTATTGTGTGGGTCGAAATATTAACTTTTTCATGGGGGTGAAAAATTGTGTTCATGTTATGTGGGGTGAAGAACTGTTGTTCGTGTTTTGAAGGGCGAAAACGTGTAATGTTGTGTGGGTGGAGGTTTGTGCGTTCATGTATAAAGGTGTGAAAAAAGAAGTGTTCGTGTCATATAGGATGAAGGGTTGTGCGTTTATGATATGTGGGATGAACGATTGTGTGCGCATGTTACTGGGGAGGACATTGTTTTACACTTCCTTTTTCATTGTGTGACCTAACCACCACACCACCTGCCCCATGCCCCATTTGTCATTGTGTATTTATGTCAATTTCATGTCATCATTCATTTGCGCTCTTTCGCTCATCTTTTGTTGCTGATATATGTCTTCTCTAATGTGTTTCCTCCTCTGATGGTGTAAACCTGTCGTATGCAGAATGTACAAAGTATGGTTCAGTCACTGTACCTTCTAAGAAAATCTAACCTCAATGTGATAGCACAATTTGAAACTTCCTGAGAGAATCTGACAGCAGTGTGAAAACACTGTGTCCCTCTCATGTAGGATGAAGGGTTGTGTATTCATGCTATGTGGGATGAACAATTATGTGTGCATATAACTGGGAAGGACTTTATTTATTATTTTTGTTTTACATTTTATTCTTACTTTGTGACTAAAACCACCTCCACCCCCGCACCATGGCTCATTTTGCATTGTCATCATTTATTAGCGCTCTTTTGCTTACCTTTTTTGCTTATTTATGTATTTACTATAAATGCGTTTCCTTTTCTAACGATGTAAAGCTGCGATACAGAGAATGAACTAAGTATTGTTCGGCAACTGTAATCCCCCCCACACACACCCCCAAAAAACAACAACAACAAAAAACAATTTAACAACAATGTGATAACATTTAAAACTTCCGGGAGAAAATCCAGCAACACTGTGGTTACACAATTAAAAAAGACCTCACTCCCCCCACCCCCACCCCCCTCCACCCCCCGACGCCTCTTTCCTGCTGTGTCCAGGTCTGACCGGAGTGACGTGGGTGTCTCAGTTCCTGTCAGCGGTCATTGCCAGCGAGCGCTGTTTCTGTGTGGTCAGTCCCTTCCACGCCCAGAAGTTCCTCAAGACGTCCACCATGGCTGCCATCATCTTCACCACCTCCGCCCTCCTGCTGGCCGGCATGCTGGCCATCGCTGGCCCCAAACACACCGCCGTCTGCATGTTCGACCCCGTCACCAACACCACCAAGGACATCGTCTACGTCACGGAGTAGGTTATGTCATTTTTTTATATACGCATTTCTTTATTGAACAGATGTGTACATAAACACATTATTGAACTGGAAGCAACAACAAGCAAATGCTTATATTGTGCTCAGTGACGGAAAATTTAACAACAGAAAACACATACCATAATCAACATTGATACGTAAAAGAAAAAGAAAAATGCTGAATATCATATGGAAAAATTTGTAAAAATAAATCTTAATTTAAATCAAAAGACAGGAAAAAAGATATAACAGATCAGAAGAATCTAATAGCGATGCAACTAGGCAATCTACACAACAAATATGATTCCCCATGCCCGAACATACACTAATTTGAACAGAGAGAGAGAGAGAGAGAGAGAGAGAGAGAGAGAGAGAGAGAGAGAGAGAGAGAGAGAGAGAGAGACTCAACTCAAGTCAACTCAAAACAAATGGTGAAATTGCAGAGGCCACTGACCTATTTGCAAAGAGGTCAAGAACAAAAGTAGAACACACGCGCGCGCGCGCGCGCGGAGCAGAGAGAGAGAGAGAGAGAGAGAGAGAGAGAGAGAGAGAGAGAGAGAGAGTTTCCGAATGGTTTTCATGTAGTTATTACCTAAACAACGAAGAGTTTCTGCACCTGTTCTAATTGTTTCTCCGTTGTTTCCAATCAACGCAGTGAGGAGACTGGACCTCTTTGACGTATTTGTGTTTGATTTTCTGACAATTATGACTAAGCAACGAGATTCTAGACATTTTTTTTTTTGCTGCAGTGTACTGGCAGTTATTATCCAGACAACATCAGACTTTGGATCTCTTTGATGTGTTTTGCGTTATGACTAAGCAAGGAGATTCTAGACCTGATATTTTTTGGCTGTGGTTTACTTATAATCTAGACAACAAGCAAGGCGTTCGATTTCTTTGATGTGTTTTTGAATGGTTCACTTGCAGTTATTACCTTGACAACAAGGACATTCTGGATCTCTTTGATGTGTTTCTGTACGCCACCACGTTTCCTGCCCTCTTCCTAGCCGTGGTTGTCATCACGACAGCAGTGACAGCCATCAAACTGCGGAAGGCTGTGGCATGGAGACAAAAGACCACTGTCACGGACGACAAAGTGTGGTTGTGTGTGTGTGTGTGTGTGTGTGTGTGTGTGTGTGTGTGTGTGTGTGTGTGTACGCACGCGCGTGCGCGTGCATACGTGAGTTCCTGCGTGTGTGTGTGTGTGTGTGTGTGTGTGTGTGTGTGTGTGTGTGTGTGTGTGTGTGTGTGTGAGAGAGAGAGAGAGTTCGTGCGTGCGTGCGTGTGTGCATGCGTGTGCGTGTGTATGTGTGCACGCGTGTGTGTATGCGCGTGTGCGTGCGCGCGCGCGTGAGTGTGCCTGCGTGCGTGCGTGTGCGTGCGTGCGTGCGTGTGTGTGTGTGTGTGTTGTGTGTGTGTGCGTGCGTGCGTGCGTGTGTGTGTGTGTGTGTGTGTGTGTGTGTGTACATGTGTGTGTGTGTGTGTGTGTGTGTTGTGTGTGTGTGTGTGTGTGTGTGTGTGTGTGTGTGGTGTGTGTGTGTTCGTGCGTGCGTGTGAGCGTGCATGAGTGTACGTGTTGTTTATGTATAACTCTTAGGGCATCAAGATGTACGAGTTGTCTATGTGGTGCTGTTAAGGGCATGAAGAACAATGCGTTGCCTTTGTGTTAATGTTAATGGATAACGAACAACGTACTGTCTGTGTGCTACCATTAGGGCATAAAGAACAGCATGTTGTCTGTGTGTTAGGGCATGGAGATTTACGGGTTGTCTGTCTGTTGCTGTCGCAACAAGATGAACAGCGTGTGTGTGTGTGTGTGTGTGTGTGTGTGTGTGTGTGTGTGTGTGTGTGTGTGTGTGTGTGTGTGTGTGTGTGTGTGCGTGCGTGTGTGCGTGCGTGCGTGCGTGCGTGCGTGTGTGTTATTGTTAGGGCATGAGAATCAACGTGTTGTCTTTGTGTTACTGGGAAGGCATGATAAGCAACGGGTTGTCTGTGTGTTAATGTTAGGACAGGAATAACAACCTGTTGTTGGTGTGTTATTTCTAGGTAATGAAGAACAACGTGCTGTCTTTGCGTAAATCTTAGGACATGGAAAGCAACATGTTGTCTGTATGTTACTGGTAGGGCACGAAGAACAACGTGTTGTCTGTATGTTACTGGTAGGGCACGAAGAATAACGTGTTGTCTGTATGTTACTGGTAGGGCATGAAGAACAACGTGTTGTCTGTATGTTACTGGTAGGGCACGAAGAATAACGTGTTGTCTGTATGTTACTGGTAGGGCACGAAGAATAACGTGTTGTCTGTATGTTACTGGTAGGGCACGAAGAATAACGTGTTGTCTGTATGTTACTGGTAGGGCACGAAGAATAACGTGTTGTCTGTATGTTACTGGTAGGGCACGAAGAATAACGTGTTGTCTGTATGTTACTGGTAGGGCACGAAGAACAACGTGTTTTCTGTATGTTACTGGTAGGGCATGAAGAATAACGTGTTGTCTGTATGTTACTGGTAGGGCATGAAGAACAACGTGTTGTCTGTGCATTGCATGAAGAAATACGTGTCGTCGGTGTTTTACTGTTAAGGCCTCGAAGAATAACGTGTTGTCTGTGTGTTACTGTTACGACACGAAGAATAACACGTTTTCTTTGTGAAAACACCGTGTTGTCTGTGTGTTACTGGATGGGCATGCAAAGCAACGCGCGTTGTCTGGGTGTTACTGTGAGGGCGTAGAGAACAACGTGTTGTCTTTGTGTTAATGTTAGGGCATGGAGAACAACGTGTTGTCTTTGTGTTAATGTTAGGGCATGGAGAACAACATGTTGACTTTGTGTTACTGTTAGGGCATGAAGAACAAAGTGTTGTCTTTGTGTTACTGTTAGGGCAAGAAGAACAAAGTGTTGTCTTTGTGCTAACGTTCAGACATGAAGAACACCGTGTTGTCTCTGTCTCTGACAGGAACAGAGAACCAAGCTGCTGGCCAAGGAGGCAGCCTTAACCAGGATGCTGATCGCCACCTCCGTGCTGTTTATCATCTGCCTGGTCCCCATCCTCCTGGTGCAGATCGCCACCTTCCTCGTCAAGGACCTCAACTACGACGGCCGCTACCACAACCTGACCTCGGTACTCTGGCAGTGCATCAACACCTTCCGCTGCCTCAACTCCTCCCTCAACTTCTTCATCTACTTCTCCATGGGCTCCAAGTTCAGGGACACCCTCAGGCAGCTCATGACCTTTGGCTGTCTGGGCAGGAAGCCGTGACCGGAAGTGACACGGAAGACTGGAGCAGCTTCAGGTGGCAAACATGTTGTTGAAGAACTCTCCATACTGAAGTCCAATAACTAGTAGCTGTAGCAGGACAACAGTGAAGTCCACAGCCCTGTTAAAGATGTGTTGGTTGTGTAGTCAATTATCACGAAAGATCAGCGTTGTAAACAGACAATATTTATCCGTCGTGCATTGCTCTTGATTTAGTCAGATAAACTGTTAAACTTTGGAAATGATATGCTTGTTCAATCCACTTTCCAATTCTTCTATCCTTCAGATGTCATACTGGATGGTATTCCATAGTGTTTGAAAAGTTTTGGTCCAGTGACGTCAGATTTTCTTATTCCACTACAATGTCTTTTTGTTGTTGTTGTTGTTGTTGTTGTTGTTGTTGACCTAGCACTCTGGCACTCGAAGAGGCCTTCACTGTTCTGGAACCGTACCTCTGTGGCACGCACTGAGGCAGGCTGACTTTTATCATTGGACAGTATTTTGTCTGGCACCGTCCATCACTCTGTCTTTCCCCCCATTGACTCAGTCACAGCACACTAGATTCACGTCTGCTCAGTGTTGACCGGCACTCACTTTATACCTATAATGATTGTCACTGGTGTTGTGGTTGTTTGTGGAACATCTGTCCCCTCTGTTCTTATCTATCACATAAAACAACATGCACCCTTACGCCACATAGTTTTGGTGGAAATGGCTTGGCGTCGTCTTGTAGTGAAAGTACTTATATGGTTATGATTTTTCATCTATGGATGCAACATTGCCCATTTGAACAAATGGAAAACCAGTGTAAAGACACAAAGCAACATGTGACCAACTCTTCTTCGGACAGCAAGAAGAAAATAGAAATAAGTGCTTTTGGTCTCCTTGTACATTTACATCTTTTCACTCAAATATTACCAAACGAAAACCTTTCTCACACGCTACAAACCTTGTCATATTCACTTTAAAGATGATCACTAGCCCTTTTCTGTGTAAATGTACCCCCCCCCCTCCCCCAAACTGACTTCCATAGTAGTCATATCCCTATTTTATTTTTCTCAAATTATCTAACGTCTGTAATGTTCTGGTTTTTGTTGTTGTTGTTGTTTTTGTATTGTTTAGAACGCTAAGAGAGTACTCGCTGTTCACCAACTTCAAGACGGCGTGGAAACATAGATATCCAGACCATTTATCATTCTAGAAACTTGTGTAAACTTTTCAACGACCGATTCAGTGACGACACCGATGTTTCTGTCAAGAAGATAGCAAAGACAGTGTAGTGACCGAGTTTGATTCTAAAGTGAGAAGGGGATGAGTGCGAGGGAAAACATACCATCAAGTTTTGATCTGAACGTGACTTCAGTACAACGGCGACAATGGCAATTCACATGCAGTACATTTTGACGCCAGTGAGACTGCGCGCGTGAAAAAGAACGATGATGATTATTTTATACCACCATCACCACCATCATCATCATCATCACCACCACCACTACCACCTCCACCACAAATTGTACATAGTCAGTGGATGGTGACCAGGAAGGGGTTAAACAGGACTTGGCAGAGGCAAAGAATGTGGTATTTACAGAAAAATCAGAAATTTCTATCGACACGAATTGACGACGATTTCAATATTATATGAAGGAAAACAACAACAACAACAACAACATCAACAACGACAACAATATCAACAACAACACAACAAACAACAACAAACCAGAATATATGACAATTTCATCCAATGTATTTTTTTGTCTTACAGTTGTACACATTGCACCAGGTATATATTTTTTGTTTGCTGTTTTAAAACTTCATAATGGCAAGTCGGCAGCAGAACAAATCAAGACGCAAAGCATATAAACGTACTCCCAGTTTATCTTGAATACAAGTACTTTCTGAGATATTCCATAAAGAAGAAAAACCGTTTTGAGCCGTTATAGCCGTTAGTAACGGCTATTCTGGTAAAATAAAACATCGGGCATCATCCGTGACCCATAATGAACATACGTACATATTTTCAGAAAGATTGGCCCAGAAGTTTTGTCTGGAGCGAGTGGAGCACATTTTGACCACGACAGACACACAGACAGACAGGCACACGGACAGTATTTCTTCGTTCCCATTGTAAAGTACTCCCTGTTCTATAAGAACTGGGAGTACAAAAAATGAAAAAAAAGAGTCTTTGAGTCTGATTTGGATTCCAAACACTGGCCGAGAACAAGAATACAAAAGGTCCAGTCTTTGTAACTCTTTGGTTAATTATGACTAAGTCTGAACTTATGTTTCTCCATATTATACCCGTACTGCTTTCTTTTGTGAAACAAGAACTAATTTGGCATGTACTGTTTGTTTTGCATTTCAAGATTTACTGTTTAGCATACAAGACTATGCAGACTGTAACCGCACCGTTTTGACGTCAAAATCTCAGCCAAATAAAACAGTTTAAAAAAATAGAATTTTGTGTTCCAAGACTATCGAAGATTTTCCGTTAAGTAAGTTTAAATGGTCTTGTCAGAATTTGTTCATGGATTCACATCTCCACACACAATCTTCAGTACAATCTCTTCCTTCTTTACAGATATGCAGTGGCCATATTCAAGCCCAGTTTCTTGCAGAACTCCGTTCGCAGCAGTTATTCTGTCTGCAGTTCAGATCTAAAGCCAGTTTGATTTGGAGCTAATATAGAATCACTGGGACGCCAAACGAAGGAACCAACAAAGCACAATACAATCAAAACGCTTTTCGACTTATTGGATCTTCTTCAGGCAGGGCAAATAACTTTCAAAACAGTGAAAACAAAGGACGAACGGTCAGTAGTTACTTCGACATGGCTGCAAAATATGGCCTTAAGTGAACCACGGCGGCCAGTGATTCTGTGTTTGCTCTTGTTTCAGATTTCATCTGCAGTCACCCCACTTTCAAACCAACTGGGTTTTGACATCTTTTGTTTTCATTTTGAGGAAGGCAATTTTCAAAAGGATCCTAGAGTTACGCTACTCATTCCATTGTAAGCAACATTTTGGGTTTATATTACTTGCAGTTACTTGCAGCCAAGCACCTTTTGTGCTGCGCATATCTCCTCTTGAAATAAGGACTTTGTCTTGTGGATTGTTATCTTTGATGCGAATATAGAACTTCTTTATGTAATAATTAAACAGATATCATACAGCCACAAGTCAATATTCACTTCATGTTTCGTTTGGATTTTCTTGTGGTTAAGAACAATCCTTTTCCATGCGAAAAATGTGCAATACACTGGATACCATCAGAAAAAAAAACCCAGCTTGTTTGTAATGATTTTTCCACTAACTGAAATGTTGTTGTTGTAAATAAATGGTTCAGCAAGGAATTCATACGACGCTTGGGTTCTATTCCATCACAAAAGTGGATCAAAACATTTCTTTGCAATGGATCAAAACCATTTTTTGCCATTTTTTTGTGTCGAAAGCTCGGGACACACTATCTTAAATTATTCAGGAATGGACACACGATGGTACAAACACTTTTCCATTTGTGGGTTGTATTTTCTAATTTTCAGAACCAGGGGAGTGTTAAAGCTGAGGTGTGCTGTTTCACCACATCCGACATACCAAGCCCATGGTCTTTTCCATTCTTCAGTCCTGTCATCCTGCTAATCCTGTCTTTTGGCACAAATGGAGCTGTCATATTTTGTGGTTATGCAGGATGCCACAGGGACTGGCATGCAAACCTGTTATGCTGGAAATGCGATGAGAAGTCAGCGAGTCATGAGTCTGGTTTTATACTCTACGACTAAACTAAACACAACTTGACGCGCGCGTGCCTGAATACATCTCATGGGGCAGTGCCAACACGCCAATAACTTCAGACAAAGCCTGTACACTACGTGCTCTACAAAACGACACTGGTCAGTGCTTAAACTGAGTTACAGTCAGTTCAGGACGTGGTCAATAACTCTCTGTAGACCGTTAACACAAAGTCTCCTCCAGCCAACTACCTGTCTGCTGAAAAAGAAACAGGCCACAGTCCCAGCTTGATTTCTGCAATGCCTTTTTCTCACAGGACCACCTACCGTCAGAAAACCTCTCTGCCCGAGCTATAAACCGCATTCTCTCTCTCTCTCTCTCTCTCTCTCTCTCTCTCTCTCTCTTCTCTCTCTCTCTCTCTCTCTCTCTCTCTCTCTCTCCTCTCCAGCACGATTCCAGAGTGGCATGGACTCCTGGAGGAGGTAGCCTGTGCTCTTTCTCTGAAGCAGTTGTCCTCCACAGACACCCCCATTAAACAGACAGCTTCCATCCCCCTGATCAGGAGGGTCAATGTGTCGGTCGGCTGTATTCTAGGGGACCGCTGCGTTCACTGGAGAAGCGCAGCTAGAGACGTGAACTCATCAGTGGATACAGACTTTCTTTTAGGTTCTTTCCCTTCTATTGGAACTTCTCTTCACCCCCTCCCCGGGTTTATTTATGACGGGGTATCTATCTATCTATCTATCTATCTATCTATCTACTATCTATCTATCTATCTATCTATATCTGTAAATCAATCAATCTATCGATCTATAAGTCTATCTATCTATTTATCTTTCTATCTTTCTTTCTTCGTTCCTTTCTTTCTTCCTTCTTTCCTTTCTTTCTTTCTTTTTTCCTCTGTCTTTCTTGCTTTCTTTTCTTTCTTTTTTCAGTGAATAGATGTTGGTCCTAAAGCTGAAGAAGGAGACGATTGCTGTCATTGAGACCGTCACCCTTGGTGTGGCTGTGTGTGTGTGGAACTGGAGTGAGTGGTGCAGGATGAGATAGCCGACGATGTGGTCCCTCCCCTCCCCTCCCCTCCCACCCCCCTCTCCTTTTGGGGAACTGCTCAGAATAGCAGAGACATCTGCTCTTTAAGACAAACTTGTCAGAAAGCGAGAGAGTCCAGTGTGAAATAACAAGCCGCTAGCTAGCATCGCTATGTGATCCTGAAGAACTGAAGGGCACTCTGTCAATTTGTCCTTAAAGGGCCCACGTGAGCTTTACGAAGTGAATGAAGGCATCTCACTGGGCCTCTTTGGGGATCTCACAGCTAGCTTCAGCCTGGAGGTGGAACCATTGCATGCATTCAGTGGAACACTGGACGCACTGAGCTGTTTCTGATTATCTCAAGCAAAAGAAAATTCAGTGTCTTCTGCTAAAAACGAAACATGTCGTACAACTTATCAAGCTTCGCATCACCTCTACATTAATAGCTTAATCCATACGAAGCCAGTAATGTTCAGTCGTCAGCTCGAAGAACTCTTCGCCCGTTTTCATTCCTGACATATCTCTCTCTCTCTCTCTCTCTCTCTCTCTCTCTCTCTCTCTCTCTCTCTCTCTCTCTCTCTCTCTCTCTCTTGCGCTTTTTGACCTTTCGTAAGAGGACAATAAATTGAAATCGAATTGAGCATTGATTTTCTCCCTTGTATGACATCTCGCAAACATCGGTAAAGTACATTGTTAACAAAAAATATCGACTTCGAGGCGGGAATAGACCAGACAAGTTCTCAGTGTATTGCGCTGTACCTAGCTGCATTGTATGACAGTATTGTGAACGTTAAGACCTGACGACAGGTGAGCTATAAACCACAGCACTTATCAACAGATTTATCTGTGTGAACTTAAGGACTGCTTTTCCTTAGAAGAGCACGTCGCCGTAGTCCAGCGCCACTCATGCCTGATTTTTTTTTATTCGTGTGCATAAACGAGTAAGTCTGTGTACTCACACCGGTGCGCTTGTGCGTTCATGCGTGCACGTGGTAAAATGTAATGTCGGCATTTTCTAAGCACGCAGGAGCATTATCCTGATTAAACTTGGCAGAGAGGTAAGTATTGTCAAGGCCTCTCTAGCTTTTCCGTTGGTGAAGATATCACCGAATCCTAACAGCCTTAAATATGAGATTATTTTCAATAGCAGTTTCAATAAAACACACTCCAGCCTCTCTGTTGGTGAAGATGTCACCGAATCCTAACAGCCTTAAATATGAGATTATTTTCAATAGCAGTTTCAATAAAACACACTCCAACCTCTCCCCATTGGTGAAGATGTCACCGAATCCTAACAGCCTTAAATATGAGATTATTTTCAATAGCAGTTTCAATAAAACACACTCCAGCCTGTGCGTTCTTGAAGCTGTCCAGGAATCCCAAATGCACTTAATAACACAGTTATCTCTCTTTTCGCACTCTTGGTGACTAACGATTGCTTTTCACACAGACATGTTAAATGATATGATATTCAAATACAGCGAAACATGTGCCATTTAATGATATTCCTACCGAGTTAGAGTTCAGTAAAATTATACATTTTATCATTCGTAGGATCGACATAGGCCATTTATGAATATATCTCGCCAGCGAGAGCAAAGCAAGGCAAGATGCGTGTATGCTTTTGATGGATCAAGCAACTGAAACCACATTCATTTGACAATTCAAACAGACATGTTAGATTTATAAAAAAAAAAATGTTTGAATAAGTCGTGGATTTTACGTTGTTGCTAAAACAATGTAAAGTTAGCTCTGTTCCTCGTAAAATCTGAAAGGGATATTCCAAATCAGGGAACAAGACATCTTTGGTACGTATACAAACGTCACTGTGTTCAGTTTTGTTGGTGACGCATATCAGCGAATATAACGACGAATATAATCAGCATGAAAACCCGAACGTCCATAGACACCAAAGTAAGGATGGTGTGGAGCGGAAACGGGCTAAAGGTTGAGTGAGTGAGGGGAAGAGGAAGGAAAGAGGAGAGGGGGAGCATGTGAGTGAGATGTGACTGTGTGTGTGTGTGTGTGTGGGGGGGGGGGGGGGGGGGATGATAGAGGAGGGAAGGAGGATCAGGGCAGTTGGGATGTTGCATGCAGCAGGTGCTCCATATGCTAGCAGGTGTCAAGGTCAGGAGAGTGACTGCTGCTGTCTTGACCTCTGGCAGGCGGGAAAAGGAAAGAATGCACTGTTGAGTAGCGGAGGGGAAGAGGCGCGGCAATGGGTGGGGGAAACAGACACACATGTCTGGCGGCCATTCTTCCTACCACATGGACAACAGATGAGTCACTTTTCGTTCTTTGTTTGTACTGTCCTAAATGTTAAACGTGATCTGGTTTTTTTTTTGCCTGAAGAAGACCCAAGAGGTCGAAATGCATCGTGTCTTGTCCTGTGCTTTGTCAATGTCCTTGGCGGTGACTAACCCCCTCTCTTTCTAAATTTTGACTTTATTCAAGTTTAAAAGGCTGTGCCAGTCTTGAATAAATGTTACTCTGTGTTAGTTTTTCTTATGGGAGCAAGAGTTACCCTACTTGTTTATTGTTTATTGATTACTGTTCCCTGCCTCATTTTATTTTCAGCTTGTTAGAATAGGAACACAGAAGTAATCCATCAAAATAAGTCTGCTAATTAAGTACCATGCTAGCAGCTGCAGATTTTTTGCGGGTCGAATATCTTTGTTGGTCAGCTATATACCACTACAGCTGCGAGGTATGTCTAGCTTTATACCAGAGCATAACAATAATCCGGTTTTCATCGTTTCTCAAAGGTTCTGCATCTTGAGCAAATTTGATGTTGATAGCTCAACAAGAATAGAAGAAGCAGGTAGATTCTGAGGAAGAGATGGGGTATGGAGGGGTAGGGAAGGAGATGTTTCCTAACCACAGACACTTTAAATATGCGTCACTTGGTAATTTTTATTGTCATTTAAGCAACACAGTGTGAACATTTCTACAACGAAGAGAACAGACTGATCTGAGAAAACAGCAACATTCTTCGTACAACGACAAGATAAGATCAGAGAAACCAGATGACGTCATGGTTCTGTCCCTCCCAGTGTGTCACACTCACCAGTTGCCCTACATCTGTATGTCGTCTCTCTCTCTCTCTCTCTCTCTCCTCTCTCTCTCTCTCTCTCTCTCTCTTGTGTGTGTGTGTGTGTGTGTGTGTGTGTGTGTGTGTGTGGTGTGTGTTTCGTGTGACGCTGCAAAGCATACTGTTTGGTTCATAAAACAGCGAGCTGGTAGGCTAAAGCCTTTCTTGTTTTTCATAGCGTAAGAATGTTCATCGGTTCTTGTCACTCTGCGCACCACACTATCTAAATTCATGGTATCCCTTCCTTTCACTTCTTTCTGTACGGAATTCTTCAATGTCTCGTGTGTGTGTGTGTGTGTGTGTGTGTGTGTGTGTGTGTGTGTGTGTGTGTGTGTGTGTGTGTGTGTGGCGTGCGTGCCGATTGTGCGGGTAGGGGGAGAGAGAAGTGGTCAGCTGAACATGCAGTGTTGATGAAATCAGTTCTTGGATGGAACGTGTGACATGTACCTGTCTCGGGTTGTGAAGATAGAGTCTGTTCTTTTCTTGTGTCATGTGTACAGATGAGTGTGTGAATTACATATGTGTGTGTGTTTTTTTCCTGTATTATTTCGTGTAAAGGGCAAAGAGCTCATTTTCCTACTGGAGATGTTGCGCGATACATCCTCCACTATCTTTCTTTCTTTCTTTCTTCTTGTTCTTGTTCTTCTACATATTTCCTCCTCCTCCTCCTTCTTCTTCTCCTTTTTCTTCTTCTTTCTTTCTTTTCCTCCTGCTCTCCCCTCCTCCCTCCTATACCTCCTCTTCCTCCTCCTTCTCTTTCTTCTTGTTATCCCTTTACTGGTTTCTTCTTCTTCTTCTCTTCTTCTTCTTCTTCTTCTTCTTCTTCTTCTTTTTCTTCTTCTTCTTCCTGTTCTTCTTTTTTAGAATTTCTTCGTCTTCTTCTTCTTCTTCTTGTCCCGTTCTTTCGTCGTCATTTTGCAATCGGTTTCTTATATTCTTCTCAGGTTTACACTTTTAATTCCTTGTCATCTCAGTTAGAACTGTCCTAATTATCATCCTCGTCATCATCACCACATGATAGACCATCTTTGTTAAAAACAGATACTTCTCCTTCGTATTAAAAGAACACTTCACCTTCTTTCGTGAGGGGAACGTCTATTTTTGTCTTCTTCAGTGTTCTCATTTCAACGCCCCCCTCCCCCCCCCCCCCCCCACGCCACCCCCCCCCCTCCCACCACCCGCCGATCTTTCCGTAACAGTGGAGAGGGCAAAACGGGAAAGAGCGAGACGAAAATGTACCCCTCATTATCCCAGTTCTAATGACCTGATTAGTCTTAATGCATGCCCTGCGGTTCCAGCGGTCTTCTGTATCTGTATGCTTTGCTTTTTGATAGGCCCTTTCTCGTCTCTCCTTGTTCAGCTGTGTATAAAAGTGTGTGGGTTAGTCGGTGCGTTCATACTCAAGAATGCAGCAATCAAGTCATAAACATTCCCTGCCTGGAAGCGGAAAATACTGTTCCGCCGTAAAGTCGTAGACCAGAATGGCACTACATAACAGTGACATTCTTTGTTTTCCTTGCCGTGATATTTTGTTCTCTCTCTCTGTCTCTGTGTGTGTGTGTGTGTGTGTGTGTGTGTGTGTGTGTGTGTGTGTGTGTGTGTGTGTGTGTGTGTGTGTTCGTGTGACACTGCAAGGCATACTGTTTGATTCATACAGCAGAGGCTGGTTTCTGTTGTTTTTATTTGATCGAGCGATTACCACAGCGACCAGTGTGAGCGATGGAAGTTGCACACACACACACACACACACACACACACACACACACACACACACACACACACACACACACACACACATGTATACGCATATGAGTCCATCTCACCCCCGGCCCCTTCCCCACCCGTCCCTTTCTTTCCGCAGCCCCCCCCCCCCCTCCTCTCTCTCTCACTCACACACACACACACACACACACACACACACACACACACACACACACTCACACACACACATATACACACATACATGCGCGCGCACGCACATGAACACAACACACACACACACACACAAACAAACAAACAAACAAACACACACACACACACACACACACACACACACACACACACACACATGCACGCACGCACGCACGAGCGAACGAACGAACGCACACACGCACGCACGCCACACACGTACACATACACGAAAAGTACATTTGTAGGCGGCCTACGCTCACAACAGAGCTGTATCCTCACAGAAGTGCCAAATAGAGCACTTGGCGTATATTTTCGGCTTTTTCTGTCGATTATACACAAACATAGAAAAATAAAGTAGTGACTGCTGTACTCGTCTCAAATAAATAAAGGGAAAAGGTGGCAAAAAGAGTACCTGGAGAGGGGATGGCCGACGTTTCGTGTCGTAGACACTTCAACAGGGAATTGTTGCAATTTTTTTGTATTATGGATCAACATCTTCCCTCTGCTGCCATTCCCTGTTGAAGTGTCTACGACACGAAACGTCGGCCATCCCCTCTCCAGGTACTCTTTTTGCCACCTTTTCCCTTTATTTATACACAAACATGTTTATTGTGAACAGTAAACAAGTACGGTAAGTCTTGCTCCCATAAGAAAACCTAACACAAAGAAACTTTTATTCAAGACTGGCACAGCCTTTTAAACTTGAATAAAGTCAGACAAATACAAAGACGAACAATCTAAGAGTGGGGGAAAAAAACAAGCGCAGGCCAACAACCCCTCCGTCATCACAGTAATGACGTGGTAGAGATTTGAACTTAAGGGGGGGGGGGGGGGGGGGGGGGGGGGGGGTTGAAGATGAAGAAAATGGGAACATAAAATTAAGAAAATGCATTATAAATTTGAAAACTCTTCACAAGCCGCATGAGAGAACCATCGTAATTCCTCTTGAAGGCAGATCTATTTGTATTGCCTGCTCCTAGGCCTTTCGTCCGCTGGTTCGGACTCATCAGGGAGACACGGCTGATTGTGTCTGTGCTCTTGGCGTCAAATAGAGACACACCACAGTCCGTAATTCTGTGGTGTTCTCATCCCCCCCCCCCCCTTCCCCTTAAGTTCAATTCTTTACCAAGTCATTACTGTGATGACGGAGGGGTTGTTGGCCTGCGCTTGTTTTTCCCCCACTATTAGATTGTTCGTCTTTGTATTTGTCTGACTTTATTCAGTTTAAAAGGCTGTGCCAGTCATGAATAAAAGTTACTACTTTTGTTATGTTTTCTTATGGAAGCAAGAGTTACCCTACTTGTTTATTGTTTATTGCTTACTGTTCCCTGCCTGATTTTATTTTCAGCTATGTTTATTGTAATTAATGCACTGAGTATGGAACCCACCGCAGAAAAAGGATATTTGGAAAAGAAAAGATGTTTGCAATCAAACCCAGCAGTGCACTCTCCCTTTACCAGTGAATGAATGCATGCCATAGTATCGTCTGCTTTTTGTGCGTTCAGCGAAAACTAGGTCAGCGCCTTAGTCCGCACTATAAATGTTCAGGTCCATTATCGCATGATGGGGGCCGTACCTTTGTTGTTGTTTTTTTTTTTCTGTGCAGCTGTTCACTGGTTGCCCATGGAGCAGAAGGGGAGGGGGGGGGGGGGGGGATTGTTGGGGTAAGTGCATTTAGCATGTCTTTTAGACTGATAAATAAAAAGGTGCTACAAACCCAGACACATTGAATCAAACGCTAAAACACTAAAATCAGCAAGAATATATCCATTAATCTTGTGAGAGAACATACAGACTACGCATGGTGTGTAAGAGACTGGTTGAAAAAAAAAAAAAAAAAAAAGGAAGAAAAAAAAAGAAAAAAAAAAAGCTAGTTGTGGAAATCGTTTTTGTTTTTTTTCCGCTTTTTTGCAGATGAAGAGGACAGTGTGAAGCACTGTGGCGGCACGGATTGTCGCAACGGCACGGATTGTCGCAACGGCAGGATTGTCGCAACGGCACGATTGTCGCAAATTCACGAGCGCCACAAAGCACAAAAAAAATCGAGGTGAATTTCGGACTTAGGAGGAAAAAAAAAAAAGAAAAAAAAATGTCACCGCCTTCTTTGCTCCATTGATCCGACAACTGATGCCACAAAAGAAAGGTACTACATGCTGGTAAGTATGGTAAACAGCGTCTTTCCGTGCCTGGGAATTTTGCAGAAAGTGATTGCAAGCTGGAACTGGCCCTGTGATGGACAACACGTGCCATGCGCACGGCGGTGGGAAGAAAGTAGGCTCACCTACCAGGGAGTGTGCATAGCTGAATAGCTTACGGCCAGCTGTGAGTATAAGGCGCCTACACACACACACACACACACACACACACACACACACACACACACACACACACACACACACACCACGCACACACACACACACACACACACACACACAAACACGCACACACACACAACACACACACAACACACACGCACACACCACACACACACACACGCACGCACGCACGCACGCACGCACGCACGCACGCACCACGCACACACACACACACACACACAACACACACACACTGTATTGATAAGCTGATAGTTTATTTCTCACAGGAGGCTGACTTCACAGAATGTCATCAAGCCATATCGGCCATTGTGACAGTGACCATTCTAGAGACTCTTCTGTGAAACCCTGACTATCTTCATGGACGGCTTAGGAAAACCTCTGCACCGAGTAGAGGTTTTGTGTGTGTGTGTGTGTGTGTGTGTGTGTGTGTGTGTGTGTGTGTGTGTGTGTGTGTGTGTGTTGTGTGTATGTGTGTGTGTGTGTGTGTGTGTGTGTGTGTGTGTGTGTGTGTGTGTGTGTGTGTGTGCGATATGGATTCAAACATCACTCTGTGAATTATCATCACGATGAGGTACAACCACTATGTTATTTGTCTTAATGATGAGGGTACCACCACTCTGTTATTTGCCCTAACGATGAAGTTCCACCACTGGTATTTGCCATCATGATGAGGTACCACTATTCTATGAATTGTCATCATGAGGAGGTGTCAGTGCTCTGTGAATTGTCATGATAATGACGTATCAGAACTCTGAAATGTCTGATGTACAACCACTGCGAATATTGTCATCATGATGAGATACCATCACTCTGTTAATTGTCATTATGATGAGGTACTAGCACTCTGAGAATTGTCACCATTATGAGGCACCACCTCTTGTGGTTAGTCATCCTGATGAGGTACCATAAATCAGTTAATTGCCATCATGATTACATATCACGAATGTGCGAAATATCATCATGATGTGGTACAACAACTCCATGGATTGTGATTATAGTGAGGTACTACCACTCTGTGAGTTGTACTTAGGATGAGGTATCACCACTCTGTACACTGTCAATATGGTGAGGAGCCACAACTCTGTGAATGTCATTATGGTGAGGTACCACCACTATGTGATTTGTCATAATGGTTGAGGTGCCACAATTCTGTGAATTGGCATTATGGTGGGGTGCCACAACTTTGTAAATCATCATTATGGTGAGGTGCCACCACTGTGCAAATTATCATTATGATGAGGTGCCACCAATTTGTAAATTGTCGTTATCGTGAGGCACCACCATTGTGTAAATTGTCATTATCGGTGGCACCACCACTGTGTAAATTATCATAATGGTGAGGTGCCACCACTGTGTGAATTGTCATTATGTGAGGTGCCACCACTTGTAAATTATCATTATGGTGAGGTGCTACACACTTGTAATTGTCATCGTGGTGAGGTACCAGTACTCTGTGAATTGTCATTACGGTGTGGTCACACCACTGTGTGAATTGGCATTATGGTGAGGTACCACACTGTGTGAATTGCATTATGGTGAGGTACCACCACTGTGTGAATTGTCATTATGGTGAGGTGCCACCACTGTGTGAACTGTTATTATGCAGAGGTATCACCACTGTGTGAATTGTCATTATGGTGAGGTACCACCACTGTGTGAACTGTCATTATGGTGAGGTACACCACTGTGTGAACTGTCATTATGGTGAGGTACCACCACTGTGTGAACTTGTCATTATGGTGAGGTACCACCACTGTGTGAATTGTCATTATGGTGAGGTACCACCACTGTGTGAATTGTCATTATGGTGAGGTACCACCATTGTGTGAATTGTCATTTATGGTGAGGTACCACCATTGTGTGAATTGTCATTATGGTGAGGTACCACCACTATGTGAACTGTCATTATGGTGAGGTACCACCATTGTGTGAATTGTCAGTATGGTGAGGTACCACCACTTGTGTGAGTTGTCATTATGGTGAGGTACCACCACTATGTGAACTGTCATTATGGTGAGGTACCACCACTGTGTGAATTGTCATTATGGTGAGGTACCACCATTGTGTGAATTGTCATTATGGTGAGGTACCACCACTATGTGAACTGTCATTATGGTGAGGTACCACCACTGTAGGAAAAAACTCTGGGGAGAGGTTGACAGCAGAAGGTCTTCAAAGAAGAAACCCCCCTCAGACAAGTGTTTGGGCCCTAAACTTCTTACACTCTAAGGGGGCCGAGCCACATCCAGGCATGACTCCAGATGACCTTCTACTGCTGCTCAAGGACGTTCGGACATTTCCTTATACAACAAAAATTTGTATTCCATTTGGCCTAGGCGAAGATTTGTCTCAGGGTTTCTTAACCACTTTTTTTCTTTGCTGTCCCAACCTCTTCGCCACCTCAGAGGCAGTGCACCCACGCCGCTCATTCCGACACCCCGTCCACAGCCACAGCCCGCAATCCACAGGGAGCAGTCAATGTCAAGTCGTCAAGAGGCAACCCACCGGAGAAGACACTGCACTGCTGCCGAGTCACTTCGGTGGTGTTCAGTGGCGCCTGTTCTGATCTAACATACGCAGGACACCACCTACTAAGCCCCCTACTGACGACAATAATTGCTTAGTCGCGGAGCCGGCGTGTGTGAGCTCTCCCTCCGGAGGGCGCCACCATGTCCGTCCAACGACAGCCCCCAAAGACTCGCCGATACTGGTGACCCCGACGGAACCAAAGCAAGGCCACAGACGTGGAGAGGACATCGAAACTGAGGTCACCATGAGAGCATGGCATGAAGGGCCACGGAATCTGAGACATTTTTTTTATGCTGATCGATGAGAATGGGGATGATTAAGATGATGCTGCGGATTTCCATTTCGGTCTGAGACTACATGACAGGGCTGTACTCTACGCTTCCTTTCATAATATATCCCGGCGTCAACCAGGCCCGAGAGATACAGGCACCTGCAGTGTTGGTCAAGAAATTTGAGCAACACTCTCAGAAACGCATCCATTAAATGGATGAAACTCGACTGTGTGGTCCCAGTCTTCCCAACTGAGTCCGCAGCAAACTCAACTCTGGGTAGGAGCCGGTCGGGGCAGAAAAACCCACATGACTCTGATAGGATTCGAACCCACGACCTCCCAGCCGGGAGTCCGCGACGCTAACCACTTCGCCACGGCGGCTGGTGTTTCTTAACCATTTTGTTTGCCACGTTCAGCGTTGGTGGTTTGACATTGAAGCTTTTCTCTGGCACTGCAGGCAGCACCAAGCCCTGGATTTCAAGTGGTACTTCGCTCTAAGGGTCGGAATATATTTTCCTGAGATGCTGCTCAAGTGTTTCTTTGTCCACTGTGAGAGTCCCAGATTTTGTCTGCTCGAATAGTTTCCTGGCAAAATGGAAGGCGTCTTTGAAGAAGCTATCTTGGGTTTTCTTCTTTTTGCTCCTTCTCGCTGATTTTGCCTTGCTGAGGGCACTGTGTTGCGCTTTCAGGTCTTTCCAGGACCTCTCCAACCCTTTCTTCTCAGCTTCTGAGGCAGCCTTCATCTGTTTCTGTTTGTTTGTTTTATGATATTCTTATTTTCTTTCGGATGTTATCCATCTCTCGCTGCCGTCTCGGATTTTGAGGAGGTGTCTTCAGTTTGTATGTTTTCACTCCAGAGGCGTCCGTACAGGTTTTGTATACAATGTATCCAAATGTATCCAGTCTTTACTCCAGTTTCCCTTTTCCTTTTAGCGCATCCAGTCTCAGGACTAATTTTTCATGTAATTTCTCCCATTTCACTTGCATTTGTGAGTGGCAAGTTGAGTTTCTGGCGTCTAGCATCGACAGCCTGAACAAAGTCCCTGTTTGAATAATCAGCGTGGATGTCCTTGGCACTGTAGTTTGAATTCTGGCTTTGGTTTTCCGACGCTTTATCTGCTGGCGCAGTGCGCTGCTGTTCATTCATCGGAGTCTTCACACAGCCCTCTTTCCTCCTGTGGATCTTCATGCCGCTGTTCATTCATCAGAGTCTTCACACAGGTCTCTTTCGTTCTGTGAATCTTCATGCCGCTGTTCATTCATCAGAGTCTTCACACATGTCATTTCGTTCTGTGGATCTTCATGCTGCTGTTCATTCATCAGAGTCTTCACACATGTCATTTCGTTCTGTGGATCTTCATGCTGCTGTTCATTCATCAGAGTCTTCATACATGTCATTTCGTTCTGTGGATCTTCATGCCGCACTCAGTAGAGAAATTCCCTCCACAGACACATGGGAATTCCACTAGTTCATTACTCATAGTCAGTTGTGCGTTTTCGATCGTGATCAGGTTGACGCTGATGGATTCATCATTCTCTCCCCCTTTCGATGAATACTGAGAGCATCTTTGGTTTTTCGTACTAGTAGCAAGTTTGACAAAGGCAAAGTTTGGAGCCAGCCCACAAAGCCCATAAGTCTAGTCTTTCCCAGTGTCATCCGGTCTTTCCTGAACGTCCTGCAGACTATTGCCGGAAGTAAATGGTCTAACCATGTGTCAGTAGGAAGAAACTCTAGGGAGAGCTTGATAGCAGAAGGTCTTCAGAGAAGAAATCCTTCTCAGACAAGTGCTTCACCCCTGAACGCCTTACACTCTAAGGGGGCTGGGCCGCATCCAGGTCATGACTCCCAGATGCCCTTCTAATGCCAACTTTTTTTCTCCTGTAAATTGCCATCATGGTGAGGTATCACCACTCTGTGAATTGCCATCCCGATGAGGTACCAGCCCAGGAATGCCAATAATCAAAGTCATGGTTATTATCACGGCTCCTGATGAAATTCACCCAAGTACTGAAACAGGAATCCAGCTGGGTACCACCAATGGATATTTGAGAAAACCCATGACCTTAAGTATCGTCAGCGAAGGACCGTATAGATATAGACATTGGCCCAGTTCCCTTCTGTAGCGTTTGCCTTGTTATCTCTGTTTTCAATTACCGTACAAAGATCAATGGTAACTCCCTTAACGATGACAGGTTTGGTTATCTGTATTTGGAATCCCCCTTTCCCACGAACTATTTGTTTCATTAATAATACAATGGCAAATTCAATAGAAAGTAGTTCTAACAGTCATCCACTCAACAAAGGTTTACTGGTTGATCTGTCCATGCTACGAATTAAGTGGATGCCAAAGTTACCGCTGATCTCAACCATACACGTAAGGCGTTTCAGGACACATGCTTCAGCTGGTTTCTGTTTGCCTGAGACATACAGCAGAACTGTATACCAGGGAACCAGTGCAGACATTGAACAGAAGGACAGAAGACAAGAACATCTCCTGTGAGTTTTCAGACCCTGACAGCGGGGATGGTGGGGCCTGTATCCCGCTGTTAAACTCTCACCCAAGACCATCCTACACGGCAAGCTGAAGGCTGGCCTATGCGGAGAGCGCCTGAAGAAGTCCTCGATGAACAACGTTAAAGACTGCACTGCTGAATTTCAATTACCTCTACCTTGTTGCGCAGGACTAAGGACTGAGGACCTACCAGAATACCCAAGCATCTGATACAACGCAAAATGCCACAATGCACCAAAAACATAAGAATGTTACTTTTTTCGGGAGCGTTATCCACTAATCACGTAACATGTCTCAATATGTACGCAATCCATGGAAAGTCTCCCATAACTGATACAGTATTTAAACATCAGGCACGAAAGATGTGACAGAATTTCCGTGGGGAGTCCTGCATTAAGAGCCTTCGAAGTAAATTGCTCTAAAATAATAGTCACCATTGGGGAACTGCACGACGTTTGAAAAAAAACAAACCTGATCAATAACTTCGGGGGAGATATTATTCAGATATCATCATCTTAAAGGAGTCATTAATCTACGATCTCTGTAGACAAGGTTTCTGCCATCCGAGTGGACAGAAAGACTGTACAGTGAATAACCGCTGAAGAGTTTAAATAAGAGAGAAACATGAGCAGTGGATTGAAGTGACAGTGTTTCGTTGGGTTAAGTAATCATCGATCCAAGCAACCCGATAAAAGCCGCGATCTGTTGATATACCTGGGCCAGAAACTGCTACAACTAGTACAATTCCCGTACATCATACACACACAAAAAAGTAACAAACCGTTACATTTTTTCGTCCAGATTGCAGCAATGTTACATTTCACGTTGTATCACCACCTTAAAACCCTCGAACATGAGACAGAGAAAGGAGAGGAAAACGCCGGGAGACCTAACCTCCTAAACCTCACACCTCCGTCAGCTCACTGGCCCCGTAGCTCGGAATGGTCTCCACCGCCGTCTTCATCTCCGCTGCTCCCCCACTACCGCTCCCACTCCCCTTACTCCCGCTCCCACTCCCCTCTCCCCCTCCCGCCACGCTGTGCTTCTGGCTGGCCGTGAGCAGCTCGTGCTGCGTGGTGTTGCGCCTCTTCCCATCTCGCCGCCGTCCAGCGCCACCGCAGCGGCAGGTGCAGTGTCGGAGGTAGCGGATGCAGGGAAAGGCGGCGATGGAACGACGGAGGTTTCTGGACATGAGGACGTAGATGACCGGGTTGACCACTGACTGGACGTAAGGCAGGAAGGAGAACATCACCTGAAACACAGTTGGCAGGGACAGAGGAGAATGAGAAAGGGTGGGGGCTGGGTGGGGTAAAAGATGTGTGTGGTGGGGGGGGAGGGAGGGGGAGGTGATGGTGTGGTGTGGTGGTGTTGGTGGTGGTGGTGGTGGTGGTGGTGGTGGTGGTGGTGGTGGTGTGTGTGTGTGTGTGTGTGTGTGTGTGTGTGTGTGTGCGTGTGTGTGTGTGTGTGAAGGGGAAATAAGGAGAAGAAAGCAATTCTTGTACCCATACACACGCGCGCGCGCATTCATACACATGCGTACGCACACGCGCATTCAAACAAACATATACTCTCTTACATACGCACGCATATACGCATGCACACACTCACACTCACACACACACACACACACACACACACACACACACACACACACACAGAGCAAGCGAGCGAGCGAGGGCGAGAGAGAGAGAGGGGGGAGGGGGAGAGAGAGAGAGAGAGAGAGAGAGAGGGAGAGAGAGAGAGAGAGAGAGATGAATGAAAAAGAAGCGGAAGAAACGAGACAAAGAGCCAGAGAATTGGGAAAAAAAAGAAAAAATAACTAATTAAAAAGAAAACGGAAAGAAAGGAAGAGTGAAGAAATAAAATGAAAGAAATAATTAACAGAGCGAAAGAAAAAGAAAAAGTAAAAGTAGGAGAAGAAAGATTGAACTAAAGAATAACACAACGACGAAACAAATAAAGCAAAACAATCCAATCGCCATCTGACAGCACGATTACCCATCCCTGTATTGGCAGCTAAAATGTTCAACCTCTTCCCCAACAGTTATTCTAGCTCTCCAGGGTCTCCTTCCCCCATGACTCATCATCACTTCGTCCAGCTGCTCATCTCCTTCGACAAGCACTGAACACTGCTCACATCTCAGCTGCTCATCTCTTTCGACAAGAACTGAATACAGCTCACATCTCAGCTGCTCATCTCTTTCGACATGCATTGAATACGCCTCACATCTCAGCTCTTTCGGCAAGCACTGAACACTGCTCACATCTCAGCTGTTCATCTCTTTCGACAAGCATTGAACACAGCTCACATCTCAGCTGCTCATCTCTTTCGACATGCATTGAATACAGCTCACATCTCAGCTGCTCATCTCTTTCGACAAGCACTGAATACAGCTCACATCTCAGCTACTCATCTCTTTCGACACAGCATTGAATACAGCTCACATCTCAGCTGCTCATCTCTTTCGACAAGCATTGAACACAGCTCACATCTTAGCTGCTGATCTCTTTCGACAAGCTCTGAATACAGCTCACATCTCAGCTAGTCCTCATCTCTTTCGACAAGCATTGAATACAGCTCAAATCTCAGCTAGCTCATTTCTTTCGACAAGCATTGAACACAGCTCACATCTCAGCTGCTCATCTCTTTCGACAAGCTCTGAATACAGCTCACATCTCAGCTCCTCATTTTTTCGACAAGCATTGAATACAGCTCACATCTCAGCTGTTCATTCTCTTTCAACAATCGTTGAACACAGCTCACATCTCTGCTGCTCATCTCTTTCGACAAGCATTGAATACAGCTCACATCTCAGCTGCTCATCTCTTTCGACAAGCTCTGAATACAGCTCACATCTCAGCTAGCTCCTCATCCCTTTCGACAAGCATTGAATACAACTCACATCTCAGCTGCTCATCTCTTTCGACATGCATTGAATACAGCTCACATCTCAGCTGTTCATCTCTTTCAACAAGCGCTGAACACAGCTCACATCTCAGCTGCCCATCCCTTTCGACAAGCTCTGAATACAGCTCACATCTCAGCTAGCTCCTCATCTCTTTCGACAAGCATTGAATACAGCTCACATCTCAGCTAGCTCCTCATCTCTTCCGACAAGCTCTGAATACAGCTCACATCTCAGCTAGCTCCTCATCTCTTTCGACAAGCATTGAAAACAGCTCACATTTCAGCTGCTCATCTCTTTCGACAAGCATTGAATACAGCTCACATCTCAGCTGCTCAACTGATTCCGCTGCACTTTCGTCATCTTAATTCGAGCTCACAACTCAGCTGCGTCGCTCTTTTTCACATCACGTGAGCATCAATCTTTCCAAGCAGCTGGTGCTGAAAACTTTTCATCGGCGCCCGATACAGGCGCGCATAGGAACTAAGACACAATTTTTTGTTTTTGTTTTTGTGTGGGGGGGGGGGGGGGGGGGGGTGTAAAAATTAGTAACTTTTTTTTTACCTCTGGCCTAGAAAAAGCAACACGTGTCTTAAGTGTGTAGCAATTCCATCAGAGCTTTCCGACCTGACTTTATTCGAGCTCCTTGAAATGAGAGTTATTTTCGTTGTCTTTGTAACTAAGGGTTTAAGAGTTCCTTCCCTTGTTGTTTTGGAGTAAGCGTTTGTTTTTCCATGTCGATCGATTTCTGAGACACATAAAAACTCAGAAACCAAACTCAAGTCTGTGTCTGTTAATAGAACTGTGTGCAACGAATGATAGTTAGTCGAAAAGGGTTTGGGAGATTGTGGGGTTTTTTTCTTTCTTTCTTTCTGCGCACGCAGGCTGATACTCCTGCGGACACTGCCTGTATAGACAGGCAGTGGAGTTTTGTGTGTATGACCGTTTTTTATCCCGCCATCAAGGCAGCCATACTCCATCTTCGGGGTAGGTGCATGCTATGTGTAACGTGTCATCCATACCAACGGCCAAACTGGCCTTCTCTTCCGAAAGTTGGTGATGGGATTTTACGTGTGTGCAAGATGTTGTGCGTGTGTTCACACACGGAACCTCGGTTTATAGTCTTATTCGAAGGACTGTATGGGGAATGGAGTCAGAACCAATGTTAACTCCGAGGGAAAAATCCCCCTGCACAGAAATTCGAACCTGCAATCCCAGGATCACGAGTCCGGCGCTCTACCAACTGAGCTATTCCGGCCCTTGTGGGGTTTTAAACGAAAAGAAAGTGGATAGCATTGTGACTTCGTTTCCCATCTCACTGTATCTGTATAGTGCTCATCAGCAGACCTGAAGCGCTCTAAGCGGAACGAAATGGTTACCTCTCGCTGCATCTGCTGACCTCTGCTTTAGAGGAAGAATTAAACACACACTGGAGTAGGGGTCTTTTTCATGCCCCTTCTTAAATGCAAGTCTTTCTTTTGAAGTAATGGATGTTGATGGTTCCTCCACTGCTACAAAACTAAACCACGAGGACAAGGTTTTAGTATCTTTTCTGTTTTTAAGTTCCTGCACCAACGTGTGAGCGCTTCACGCTTGTGGAGCGAAGTTCAGTGCTTTAAAGCTTTTTTGTTTGTCTGTTTTTTGCTGCTATTTTTAGTCTATGTGGTTAAGTTAGATACATTTAGGTTAGATTCAGTTACTGTTCCCCATATGCCTTGGCCTTTTATTGGTCCATTTGATTTGTTGATGCATTTTATTTTTCTGTGATATTCAGAAATTTTTTTTTCCCATCATGTAGTACTCATAATCGTTACATGGAGATTTTCCTTTTTTTCTCTCCTAAGTAGGAGGATCAACCTCACTTCGGAAAGTTCCCATTTCGTTTATACAGATGTGCTTTTTATATGTGCGACATCAGGAAGTTTTAGCAATATAGCAGAACTCCGAACAGAGCGTGTCTTGCTTTACACCCACTTTGGAGGCACGACAAACCCACAGAGCTGTACTAAAGTCATTTCTGGTTTTGTGACGCCACCACCCTGAAGACTGGTAAAGTTGATCAAGAAGACTAGAGAAATGTCTCACTGCAATGAGACTACCAGTGATAAGGGACTGGGTCTGCTTGACTTTGCTGTGTGATAATGACATGGCTCTTGCTGACACAGTCGATGAGCATGGAGTATCCCCATGGTGGACATGACTCTCTGATCGGTCAGTATCACGGCTAAATTGACCGTATGTTTATAACGAACAGGTACAGATCGGGTATCGATAGGACTAAAACAATGTCTCTTCCAGAAGCCCACCTTTGTAGTGACGACAACCGTGTCATAATGAACTTTCAAATGTGGTAGATATGAAAAAAATTAAATAAAAAACAGCCGACGATATTAACAGTTTGGCAGGCAAACAACCCGACAAGCTTGTTAGAAGACTGGATGAAACCTCAACAAGGCATAGCATGGTGATCAGCGCTGAGAAGACCACTGTAATGACAAACCACAACACCACCATCACAACTGGACAGAAGCTGGGTACCGCTAAGCAGTTTACTTATCCGGGATCCACTCTTAGCAATGAGCAATCCAAGCCAGACATCCAGTTAAGGATAGCAATGTAATCCCAGCACTGTCCAGACTGAAACCTGTATAGAGGACCAGTAACATCTCTTGGAAACACAAGATCAGGTTCCAGCCTGCACTGTGCAGTATTTTCATTTACTTGTACGCATGCGACACATGGGCCCTCACAGAATATCTAGAGAGAAAACTCCAAGCCACTGAAATGAGTTCATATTGCCAAATACCAAACATCAGATTCACTGACCATATCACCGATGAACAATCGCGTCAAACCATCAGTCAGCACATAGAACAATCGCGTCAAACCATCAGTCAGCACATAGAACCATAACATGGATTTACTGACATCAGTTTTTAACAAG
>CM065719.1:81211442-81213942 GCA_033310375.1 Conus canariensis | reverse complement strand
TTACTGAGGTTCGGGAACCTCTGCACTTTGTTCAAAAGGAAAGAAGGAAAATGCCAAAGCGACTGCCGTTTCACAGCGATCTGATATCCCAAATCCTTATCTGTCAGCACCACCGTCCCTTTTCACCCCATCCAAACTTTCCCTCTCTCTCTCCTTAGTCGTTTGGTTTGTTTGCCTGTTGAAACGCCAACGCCATCACCCTTTCACGTCACTTCTACTTCACCCCATCTTTTGACGTCGTTGTTATGACGTACTTGTGATTTGCCTGTCAAAGACGCCATTCCTTTTGACATCAATCCTACTCCCACCCTAGCTTTTCATGTGGATGTTATAAGGTGCACTTTAGGGATATCTTACCTCCCAGACAGCTAAGGTCATATATATTACCGCTTATAGCATTCTAGACACCTAGGCCAACTGCATTTCCATTCATAACCTCCCAGACACCTAAAGATCATCTCTATATCCGCTTGAGCATCCCTGACACCTAAAGGGTCATCTTTACTTCCGTTCATAGCATCCAAGACACCTAAAGGTCATCTAAATTTCGCTTATTGCATCCCAGATACCTATAGGGTCATCTACATTTTCGCTTATAGCATCTTAGACACTTTAGCTCATTTATATATCCGTTTATAACATCCCAGACACTTAAACGTTTACAGTCTTCCAGACACTTTAAAGTCATCAATGGTTTCGTTTATAATCTCCCAGACACCTTCCTATCATCTTAATTTGTTCATAATCCAAAACACCCATCGGCTATCTGTATCTCCGTTTCAAATTTTCAGACAACTACTGTTCATTATACTTCCGTTGGTGACCTTCAGGACACCTTTAAGTCATCCACAGTTCCATTGTGCCCTTCATACCCCCAACCCCCCACCCCTCCGCCACCGGTCCCTACCCCGGCATCTATGGGTCACCTGTATTTATTTTATAATATCCAAGACCCCTCGTTATTAACATTTCCATTGATAACATACCATACACACCACATTGTCTGTTTTTCCGGTTATGACACTCAAAACACTTCTGTATTCTCTTTTCTGATATTTCAGACATCTCCATGTCATCTTTAGTGCTGACCATAACTTTCAGGACCCCCCCTCTCCACTTACAAATCCCAGATTCCATTTGATCTATATTTCCGTTTATAACATTCTAGAGGCCCTGTCTGACATCTATGTTTTTCTTTTCTGACATCTCGGGCATCTCCATATCGCCTATATTTCATTCAAAAAAAACTCCAGATGCCTCTATGTCACCTATGTATCCGATTATAACATTGTAGACACCTCTACCCATTTAATTCCTATTCATAACACTGCAGACATCTCTTGTCGTCTATCTTATCATTCATTACATTCCAGACAGCTCTGTGTTATCCATATTTCCCATCTATACCATCTTCCATGCCGTCTATATTTCCTGCCATAACATTCGATCTTGCCACACAGACACCTCTGCGCTATGTATCTTTCCATTTACAAAACATCTAGACACGTCCATGTCTTCAATATTGCCATTTATAGCATCTCAGATACTTCTAGATCATCTACATGTAACATTCATAATCTTCCACACTCCCTGACATCATTTGTATTTCCATCTTGGACATCCTTTTCACTGACGAACTGATCCGTCCTTGTTGTGCTCTCTCTCTCTCTCCCTCTCTGTTGTCTGTCTGTTGTCTGTCTGTCTGTCTTCTCTCTCTCTCTCTCTCTCTCTCTCTCTCTTCTCTGTGCGTGTGTGCATGTGTGCATGTGCGTGCGCATTTGTGTACGTGTGCGTGCGATGTGTGCATGCGCTCGTGCACGCGCACACGTTTGTCTTTTTGGTTTGTGTGGCTGTTTGTTTTGTTGTGTTAGTTTACGTTTGTGCATGCATGCGTGAGTTTAATATAATATATATATATATATATTATATAATTTAAACAGAGAGTTTAAAAACCACAACAGACAAGATAAAAGATTTCCAAAATTTTCGGCTTAATGCCTTCCTCAGTGGTGAGTTGACTGGCCGGCGAGTCACACAACATTTATACATGAATAAAAAGGAAGTGAATAAAATTCACTATCTTAAAACAAGAAGCTAAAAAGAAAAAGAATTGCTATATATATATATATAAAATTATTATTTGTGTGTGTGTGTGTGTGTGTGTGTGTGTGTGTGTGTGTGTGTATGTGTGTGTGTGTGTGTGTGTGTGTGTGTGTGTTGTGTGTGGTTGTGTGTGTGTGTGTATGTTGTGTGTGGGAGAGGTGGATGGATAGGGAGGGAGAGAGTGAGAGAGAGAGAGAGAGAGGAGAGAGAGAGAGAGAATGTAGAGGAGGTGGGTTGTCTGTAACTATGTAGTCAATTAATCAGAGATCCTAGTATCCTGATCTGTTAGAAATACTTCCCTTCAGCATCGTGATCTGTTTAAAGCCTTCGTCTTCACAACAGTATGATCTGTTGAAACTTATCTTTCCATGGCATCTCAGATCTGTTAAATCTACTT
>CM065719.1:81198639-81211342 GCA_033310375.1 Conus canariensis | reverse complement strand
GTGTGTGTGTGTGTTGTGTGTGTGGTTGTGTGTGTGTGTGTGTGTGTGGGGAAAAAAGTACGTTTGTGTGCTTTTTTTTTGCGTTACATATACTTGCCGTTCAGTTTGGTGTATGTGCACTGCTTGCAGGCCATGGGGATATCATTGCTTTGTAAGCGTGTGTGGTGTTTGTGTGTGTGTGTGTGTTTTGGGTTGTGTGTGGTGTGGTGGTGTGTGAGTGTTTGTGTTTTTGGGGGGTTTGGTGTGTGTGTGTGGGGTTTTGTTTTGTGTGGTGTGTGTGTGTGTTGTGTGGTTTGTGTGTGGTGTGTGAGTGTGTGTGTGGTGTGTGTGTGTGTGTGTGTGGTGTGTGTGTGTGGGTTTGTGTGTGCCTTCATTTAACGTCTATCCACATTCGTGTTTTTAACAATATGTGTGTTGGCGTGTTGTGTGTGTGTTTGGTTGTTGTGAGTGGTGTGTGTGGGGTGTGTTTTTTGAGGGGGGTTTGTGTTGTGGGGTGTGTGTGTGTGTGTGTGTGGGGGGTTTTTGTGTGTGATTGTGTGTGTGTGTGTGTGTGTGTGTGGGTTTGTGGTGTTTGTGTGTGTGGGTGGCGCGTGTAACACAATATACACATATCGGCCCAAAACATGTCCACATACACACAAACTCACACGACAAATATATGCCGCGTGCGAGTATCTCTTCCTTTTTACGTAAATCATAATTCAAAATGCCAGATCAGTTAAACCCCAAAACAACAACAACAACAAAAACAGAACAACAACATCAACAGCAACAACAATAATACATATTATACTAAAAAAACAAAACTCTACACCAACTACTACTATAATAACAACAATAACACAATAATGATACCCCCATCATAAACAAAAACAAAATAGATGAAAGGGGCCTAATAAATAAAAACTTTAAATTTTAATAAACAATAAAAAAAAGTAAATAATAAGAAAAATAAATAAACAAATCACTAGATACATATAAATACATAAACACAATAAATAAAAAATAAACAAATAAATTTAAAGAAAAATTACACAAAGTCAAAATTTGTTTATAAATCATAAAGTATACAAATAAAAAAAAAAAAACATGGAAGGATGTGTCTTTTCAAATCATTGCTCTATGTGGATTAATTCCTGATTTCACCTCGAGCATTAACCCTTGTCCTTCACGCCTCAGCCGCAGGTGGACAAAAACGGCCCAAGGGCCTCAAAAGGGGGCCCGTGTGTAATGGGGCCCATGAGGCTGGGGGAAATCGGGACCCAGGGGGTTAACAGAAACATGACAGACATAAGAGTGCACGTGTCTGGATGCTGCTAATACACGGATTGACCGATAGGGGAAAAACGATGTCCAAAACCCACCTCCCTCGTTACCCCACCTCGCCCACACACAATGCATGCACTTGCGCGTGTGCGGCGCACGCTCCGCACACCATATTCACCCACACACCCACACACACACACACACACACACACACAACACAACACACACAACACACACGCACGCACGCGCGCGCGCCGTACAACACACACACACACACACACACACACACACACACACACGCAACACACACACACCACACACCACACACAACACACACAACACACGCTTGTACATGCGAAAGCGCAGAGGCAAGAGAGAGAGAGGGGAGAGAGAGTAAACCCTGAAAATGCACATTTCTGTATACCTCGGGCCGGGGTGAAGGCGAGATTGATTAAGAAATGAAGCCTAGAGCCCCACACAGTCCTGTCACGGGATCTCAGAAGAGAACCATCCTCCACATCCTCATGTTTCCTTTCATGATCGTCACGAACAAAACCCCCCAACAATGCGTCCATTATTGCCCTGCCCTTGTGGCGACCTCCCGTTCCCTTTTCTCTCCCCATCACCTCTACGCCCGTGGAGAGTTCATGCGTCAGTTTGCGTCCGTATGGACAAGCTCATGGTGACTGTCGTTGGATGGAGGGGCGTGGGAGCGCCCTTAAGAGCGGGGAACACTCTCCCAGGCTGACTCTGGGACTAAGCGAGCATTGTCGCCATGGTGGGTTTAATAGGTGGTGTCCTACGTGTGTTGGATCAGAACGGGCACGACTGAAGGACAGTAAAGTGATTGAGCGGCATGGTGACTCGGTGGTCGTTGCTCCCTCTGGGCGATGGTGGTAGGGCTGGGTGTAAAGGCTATGTGTGAAGGAGCCGACAGGAGTGGTGTGGGAATGTTGTCAATGTAGGGGATCGGAAGAGAGGTGTGTGTGTGTGTGTGTGGTGTGCGTGCGTGCGGTGCGTGCGTGCGTGCGTGCGTGCTGGTGTGTGGTTGTGTGGTGTGTGTGTGTGTGTGTGTGTGTGTGTGTGTGTGTGTGTGACCATAGAAAATACAATCAGCAAAGGTTGTTAAAAAAATGTGCGTCTTAGCCTAAAACTAAGGTAATGAATTATTTACACATCTCTATGACACCAGCAATGAATGGAATCGAGTTTTAAACACCCACACATTCATCAAGTATATGTACTTAATGATGTAAATCCACAGATGGTAACGAGATATGTCTTTTATAATTACTCATCGGACTGGCTACGCACAAATATGTTTTCGATCTGAATAAGTAATCTAACTGATAGAACCGGCGTGGTTTACAAAGGACTGGCCCCGAATGTCGTGGTGAAACGGCAATTTCCGATTTCTGTCATTTTAAAAAGCTGTTTTATTGGCCCCTTTAAAATAAGCCTCCGAATGTCCCAAAGCAAAACAGCTCAAAGACCATCTTGGTGCTTCTTCATATCAACTGAATGATCAATTAAAAAATTCGCTGAATTTTCAGATCAAACGAATCATTACAAAACTGCAAAGTTATTCAACTATCTTTCAAACGCGCTTGAAGTACATCTTTTTTTCAAAAACTGTTCCTGTCTTGTCATAGTTATCAGCGAATGAAGACTCAGCTTTTCGGTGGCATGAATTCATATTTTCCACAATTTAGTTTAAATTGTCAACATTTTCGACAGTCTGTCACCCACAAAGATTTGTTTTTCTTGCTTCAGTCAGTCAGAACATTGCTCTGCCCTCTGTGTTCACAGACGACATGTTGACAGGCGTCAGTCCTCTCCGTCACAGTTCTGCAACTGAACCCGTTTCCTGTTTTTGTTTGTCAGCCAAGATAAACGCTGGTCGTAGCGTATTTGTGTACTTCGGAAATCTCAAAGAGATAACTCAAACACTGGCTGGTCTAACACTCCACCACTACCTTCTTACTCCCTCTGCATCCGCTGTCCCTGCCCCCAGTTCACTCCCCTGTGTGTTTACTGAGGTTCGAGAACCTCTGCACTTTGTTCAAAAGAAAAGAAGGAAAATGCCAAAGCGACTGCCGTTTTACAGCGATCTGATATCCCAAATCCTTATCTGTCAGCACCCACCGTCCACTTTTCACCCCATCCAAACTTTCCTCTCTCTCTCTCCTTAGTCGTTGGTTTGTTTGCCTGTTGAAACGCCAACGCCATCACCCTTTCACGTCACTTCTACTCTCCCCCCCATCTTTTGACGTCGTTGTTATGACGTGCTTGTGATTTGCCTGTCAAAAGACGGCCATCTCCTTTTGACATCAATCCTACTCCCACCCTAGCTTTTCATGTGGGTGTTATAAGGTGCACTTTAGGGATATCTTACCTCCCAGACAGCTAAGGTCATATATATTACCGCTTATAGCATTCTAGACACCTAGGCCAACTGCATTCCATTCATAACCTCCCAGACACCTAAAGATCATCTCTATATCCCTTGAGCATCCCTGACACCTAAAGGGTCATCTTTACTTCCGTTCATAGCATCCAAGACACCTAAAGGTCATCTAAATTCCGCTTATTGCATCCCCGATACCTATAGGTCATCTACATTTTCGCTTATAGCATCTTAGACACCTTTAGCTCATTTATATATCCGTTTATAACATCCCAACACTTAAACGTTTACAGTCTTCCAGACACTTTAAAGTCATCAATGGTTTCGTTTATAATCTCCCAGACACCTTCCTATCATCTTAATTTCTGTTCATAATCCAAACACCCATCAGCTATCTGTATCTCCGTTTCTAATCTTTCAGACAACTACTGTTCATCTATACTTCCGTTGGTGACCTTCAGGACACCTTTAAGTCATCCACAGTTCCATTGTGCCCTTCATATCCCCTCCCCCCCCCCCCTCCGCCACCGGTCCATACCCCCGGCATCTATCGGTCACCTGTATTTTATTATAATATCCAAGACCCCTCGTTTATTAACATTTCCATTGATAACATCCCATACACCACCACATTAGTCTGTTTTTCCGGTTATGACACTCAAAACACTTCTGTATTCTCTTTTCTGATATTTTTAGACACTCCATGTCATCTTTAGTGCTGACCATAACTTTCAGGACACCCCCTCTCCACCCTTTTAACATCCCAGATATCCGCATTTGATCTATAATTTTCCGTTATAACATTCTAGAGCCCTGTCTGACATCTATGTTTTCTTTTCTGACATCTCGGGCATCTCCATATCGCCTTTTATTTCAGATTCAAAACACTCCAGATGCCTCATGTCACCTATGTATCCGTTTATAACATTGTAGAACACCTCTACCCATTTAATTCCTATTCATAACACTGCAGACATCTCTATGTCGTCTATCTTATCATTCATTACCTTCCAGACAGCTCTGTGTATCCATATTTCCCATCTATACCATTCCATGCCGTCTATATTTCCTGTCTAACATTAAATCTCTGCCACACAGACACCTCTGCGCTATGTATCTTTCCTTTTACAACAACATCCTAACACGTCCATGCCCTTCAATATTGCCATTTATAGCTCTCAATACTTCAAATCACTACAGTAACATTCATATCTTCCACACTCCCTGACATCATTTGTATTTCCATCTTGGACACCTTTTCACTACAACTGATCCGTCCCTGTTGTGCTCTCTCTCTCTCTCTCCCTCCTGTCTGCTGTCTGCGTCTGTCTGTCTGTCTCCTCTGCTCTCTCTCTCTCTCTCCTCTCTCTCTCTCTCTCTCTGTGCGTGTGTGCATGTGTGCATGTGCGTGCGCATTTGTGACGTGTGCGTGCGATGTGTGCATGCGCTCGTGCACGCGCACACGTTTGCCCTTTCGGTTTGTGTGGCTGTTTGTTTTTTGTTTTAGTTTACGTTTGTGCATGCATGCGTGAGTTTAATAATATATATATATAAGATAATATATATATACATAAATATAAAACAGAGAGTTTAAAAACCACAACAGAAAAAGATAAAAAGATTCCAAAAATTTTCGGCTTTAATGCCTTCCTCAGGGGTGATTTTGACGGGCCCGGGCGATCACACAACATTATTACATGAATAAAAAGGAAGTGAATAAAATTCACTATCTTAAAACAAGAAGCAAAAAGAAAAAGAATTGCATATATATATATATATAATATATATATAATATATATATATATATGTGTGTGTGTGTGTGTGTGTGTGTGTGTGTGTGTGTGTGTATGTTGTGTGTGTGTGTGTGTGTGTGTGTGTATGTGTGTGTGTGTGTGTGTTTTGTGTGTGTGGGGTGTTGTGTGATGTGTGTGAGCGAGAGAGAGAGAGAGAGAGAAGAGAGAAGAAGAGAAGAGAGAAGAAGAGAGGAAGGTTTGGGTTTGTCTGTAACTATGTAGTCAATTAATCAGAGATCCTAGTATCCTGATCTGTTAGAAACTACTTCCCTTCAGCATCGTGATCTGTTAAAGCCTTTGTCTTCACAACAGTATGATCTGTTGAAACTTATCTTTCCATGGCATCTCAGATCTGTTAAATCTACTTCTCTGTAGCATTAACGATCTGTTACAATGTACCTTTCCACACGTGTGAGATCTGTTAAACCTGCCTCTTTATTTGCATTACCATCCGTCTAAACGTACCTTTGCACAGCATGTGAGATCGTTAAATCAACTTCTTTATGAATTACGATCGATTTAAAACATGCATCTCAACACCATTATCATCTATCAAAACGTTATGCTTCACATCATTTTGATCTTTAAAAAAACCTTCCTCTCCACACCGTCACGACCTGTTAGAACCCCTCCTCCACACCACCTTTAAACTGTTAAACCCTACCTCTCCAAGGTATCTTGATCTCTTTAAAACCCTACTTCCTCACAGATTCTCTCCGTGAAAATGACCTCTCCGCAGCACACCATCTGCCGGAACCTACATCTTCCCACCTTTCAGTCTGCAAGAAATGGTTCAGACGGGCACAGATCACGAGTAGGAAAAGTTTTTTCAGTCAGTGAATGTAACGGCCCTTCACCCCCCCCCCCCCCCCCCCCCCCACCCCCCACCCCCCCCCCGAATTTTGGTCTCGTTTTTATGCCCTCCAGTCAATTCGTCGTTTAGTCGCCAGAGTGTAGCCAGGGGACATGTTTATTGAGATTCCTAACCTGCCTCCTTTAAATTTTCCGCACCTCGTTTATTTACATCATAACAAGCTTCCCCCCCCCCTCCCATCCGCCCCCCCCCCCCCCCCCGCCCCCCCCCCCGCCCCCCCATCCTCTTTCCTTTTCCCGCTTGTATTGCTTTTGGGCCTCGTCCCACGACGTGAGGTGCGAGATTTGGTGAGATCGCAATGCTTGATGGAAGGCGGAGAAAAGCAGGGTATAAACTAAGAGTCGGGGGGGTGTCCTTAATCCCTTGGCTGAAGTCTGTTTTTCAGGGCATCCTGCTTTTTTTTTTTTTTTTTTTGTCTGCCTCTTGCGTCAGTGTCGCACTGTCTGTTGATTCTTCTTTCTTCCGTTACAACTGAGGGATTTTCACATCTCTGCCCGAGTGGTCACCGTTTAGAAAAAAACTGGCTGGGTTCTGGACAGGTTTAGACGAAAAAACCCAATACAAGGCTTCTGTGTGGAACGTCCTGTGGGCGGTTTTGGTCCTGGCTCGTTGAAATTGACAACGGGTTACTATAGGTTGTGTGTGGGCGTGAGTGTATGGATTCGGTGGTTGTGGTGTTGGTGTGTGTGTGTGTGTGTGTGTGTGTGGGTGTGTGTGTGTGTGTGTGTGGTGGTGTGAGAGAAGAGAGAGAGAGAGAGAGAGTATTTTGCAGGCTGCAAACGTCTCGACAACTTCTCTGGTAATGATAGTCAAAATTTTTTCTCGTTTTTGCACCTACAGCCCCAAACTCTGCATGGGATAACTTTAAATACTCTCCTCCCCTCCTCTCTTTGCTCTCTCTCTCTCTCTCCTTTCCCCCTCCGCTCCTCCTTTCCCCTCTCTCTCTCTTCCACAAACCCACCCCCCTTGTCCCGCGTCCTCAATTCATTTTCTCTGCGGGATCAATAGCATTAGATTTTGGAAACGAATGAATAAAAAATGATAAATAAATAAAGAAAGAAAAATTGGTTAAATTTAAATAAACAAATAATACAGTGAATAGAAAGTAAAAAAGCAAACAAACAAATAAAAAATAAGTGATTGAAAAAATGAATAAATAAATAACAAAATTCAAAATCAATGAGACTAAATACACAAACAAATAGAAATAAATAAGCAGACAACGAACAAACAATGAAATAAACCAGTCAACGAATGAAAAAATAGATAAGAAAATAAACAATAAAATAGATGGATAGATAAAAAAAGAACACATAAACAAACAAAAAAAAATGAATAGATAAATGATTTTTTTTTACAGTCGATCTTCCTTCCCACCCCCATCCAACCCCCCCTCATCTAACCCCACAACAGCAAAGAAACAAACAATGAAATAAACAATTTGTCGATCAATAAATAAATAAATAAAAAACAAAAACCAATAAACAAATAAATAGATAATCAAATAAAAAAAAAAAAAAAAAATAGATAAAAATTTTCATTTTCACCACCTTCTCCTTCCCACGCTCATCCAAACCCCCCCTCCCCCCCCCCCCTCCATCTAACCACCACCACTACCACTCCACCCCCACCCCAACCCCCCACCAACCCACACACCACTTTCCCCCACCCGGTTTAAAATCCTTTTCCCGTCCCACCCTGCACCCTCATTCTCCCCTTCTCATGTTTTCACCCACACGCCTCCCCCTCCATACTTCCTCCTGCTATAACCCCTCTTATACATCCCTTGCCCCACCTCCCCCCTCCACCTCCCCCCCACCGCACCCCTCCTCCCCCCAACCTCAGGTTAGGAATGAAATGGGAATGTGACGTACCCACACATGGTATGCGTGCGGAGTGTAGACTTCATTGTAGCCGCTTGACCAGGCTGATGACCAGATGAGGACCCCAGCACAGCAGGAACACCACAAGATGACCACCAGCATCCGGATCACCTGCAACAGCCTACGTGCTCATTGGTGGAGAGGTTACTGAGGGGATGAAAACAGCCGTGCTCATTGGTAGACAAAAATTCCGTCCGGTCCTACTACTAATCAGATGATGGTATTATTTTAGGGAGGGGGAGGGCTGGTGGGGAGGGGGGGGGGGACAGAAGTTAGGAAGGGAATGACGTCTGTTTCATATAAACAACGTTTAATTTGTATTATATCGACGGTTAAATGTATTTTTTCAACACCGGAAATGTTGAATTCGAAAGCAGTCTATTAAATCTTCGTTTATGCTTTTCATCTGTCTTTTCAGAAAATGAAACAGACCGTAGCGTTACTGAAAACGACACAACATGAAAAATAACACACGAAACAAGGTGCAAAGTAACGCAGCTGTTTCAGGTTATATACTGGTTCACCGTCAACACCTGCCCGGAATGACATGACAAACGGTTATATACTGGTTCACTGTCAACATCTGCCCAGAATGACATGACAAACGGTTATATATCTGGTTCACTGTCAACATCTGCCCGAGATGACATGACAAACGGTTATATACTGGTTCACCGTCAACACCTGCCCGAGATGACATGACAAACGGTTATATACTGGTTCACTGTCAACATCTGCCCGAGATGACATGACAAACTGTTATATACTGGTTCACTGTCAACATCTGCCCGAGATGACATGACAAACGGTTATATAACTGGTTCACTGTCAACATCTGCCCGAGATGACATGACAAACGGGATAAACGTCCCAAGGAAGCTGGGGATCTATCTAACACTGCAGTTAGACCACCAGAACCCTCTTCCCCCCACACACACACACACACACCACACAACACACACACACACACAACACACACACAACACTACACACACACACACTACACACACACACACACACACACACACACACACACACACACACACACACACACACACACACACACACACACACACACACACACTACACACACACACACACACACACACACACACACACACATTCCTCACCTTCCCCTTTCCCCCATCCCTAAAAGTTTATGTGTATGTAAAGATTATATCTCCCCACTTTTTCTCTAAAGTCGCTGCTGCTATTCAAAGTCTAACCAGTTGTGACGTATATTTCATGACAAACGCCATACGTTAAACCCACAAAATCATCTGTGATCGAAAGAGTCTTATTCTAGAAAGAAAAGATGGTGTCGCTCTGACTAGACAAAGAGCAGGCTACCCGTTACCACAGATATCCACCAAGTTCAGACTCATACATCGCTGTCTCTCTTGAGAGTTGTGATACCACCAAGGGTGTGTTGCTGATACAATAGCCGTCCGCCAGTACAGTTTATCACTCTGATGACTGATTTCCACAACTGTGCGGTATTTCTGTCTTCCTGGGGACTACCGTCTCTGTCTCAGCAGAATTGGGAGTGTGGTACTATGGTGAGCCACACCACGTGTTTCTTCAAGACAGATGGTTGCCAAAGAAGACACTACCATGAACAACCACCAAAGAGTTCTGCTTTCGTTATGTTATTAATCTCTACCAACGAGTGTCGTTGTTACTATCTTAACGATAGTCGTTGTTACTGTGATATTAATCCCCACATATGGATTCTCTTCTTCTTGTACCTGCCTAACGTCCCTGCTAGTACTAGTGTTAACACCTTCTTGTTATTTTCTCTATGTGGCACACTAATGAGTGTTATTTTCACAGAGCTATACATTTTCATCAGTAAACGTTACAGTCTCTGAGCTGCCCACTGATGAATGTAGCTGTCTCAGTGCTAGAAGTATCCACCGATGAAAGTTGCTGTCTCTATGTTGCCCATGAACGCGTGCCTCTATCCCTATACTGTAAGGATCTAGTAATGAAATTTTGAGGTCTTTACAATGCACACAAATGCCTGTTACCGTCTGAGTAATGTTTGCTGTCTTTGTAATGCCCACAAACAAACGTTGCTGTCTAAGTAACAATGCTGTCTTTATAATGCCCACAAACAAACTTGCTGTCTAAGTAATGATGCTGTCTTTGTCATGCCCACAAACAAATGTTGCGTCTAATAATGATGCTGTCTTTGTCATGCCCACAAACAAACGTGCTGTCTAAATAATGATGCTGTCTTTGTCATGCCCACAAACAAACGTTGCTGTCTGAGTAATGGTGCTGTCTTTGTCATGCCCACAAACAAACTGTTGCTGTCTGAGTAATGAAGCTGTCTTTGTCATGCCCACAAACCAGAGTTACTGTTTCAGTAAGGTTGTTGTTTCTATATAGTCCACAAACGAATGTTACCGTTTTAAAGTAATGATGCTGTCTTTATAATGCCCATAAACGAGTGTTACTGTTTAAGCAATGATGCTGTCTTTGTAATGCCCACAAACAAGTGTTACTGTCTCAGTAATGTTGCTGTTTCTATATTGCCCACCAACGAGTATTAATGTTTCAGTTCTGTTACCGTCTTTTTATACTGCCCGAAAACGAGTTTTTCTGGCTCAGTAATGTTACTGTTTTGTATATTGCCTACCAAGGTGTATTACTGTATCAGTAATGTTACTGTTTTGTATATTGCCTACCCAGGTGTATTACTGTGTCTGTAATGTTACTGTTTTGTATATTGCCTACCAAGGTGTATTACTGTGTCAGTAATGTTACTGTTTTGTATATTGCCTACCAAGGTGTATTACTGTGTCTGTAATGTTGCTGTTTTGCATATTACCTACCAAGGTGTATTACTGTGTCTGTAATGTTGCTGTTTCTAAATTGCCTACCAACAAGATTTACTGTGTCAGTAATGTTATTGTCTCTATGTTGCCTATCAACGATTATTATACTGTCTCAGTACTTTTGCTGTCACTGTCTAGCCCACCAACGAGTGTCACTGTCTTTGTGGTATAAAAACCCACCAATGAACGTTGCCGTCTTAAGACTTTCCACCAACGCGTTTTTACCATCCCAGCGCTATAAATACCCACCAATAAGCGATGCTGTATTTAAGCTGCCAACCAAGGGTGTTATTGTCTCAGTACTAAAAATACCCAATAAAATACCCACCAATAAAATGTTGCTGTCTCTATGTTGTCCACCAACGACTTTTACTGTCTCGGTACTTTAAATACCCTCCAATATATACGCCCGACTCTGTGTCGTTCACCTCTAAAGGCTGCGCGACCTAGACTCAATTTCTAAGATCTCTAGTGGTCATGTTTTCTAGTATGCGAAATGGACCCATGATGCCGGATACGTCCACAGCGTGTGACGAGTATTACATCACTGTCAGGACTGATTCGATTGGTTGGACTGTGTGGCGGGGCTACGGTAGTCCCTGGTTGATAGAAATACCAACATCCATCAAGGGCTTGGAGTCCGGTGTTTGCTTTATAATCATGGCTGTTGGTATTGTGGTTATTGTTCTCTCCCTTTATCTCTCTGTCTCGTGTCTCTGTCTCAGTTTGTCTGTCTGTCTGTCTGTCTGTCTGTCTGTCTGTCTGTTTCTGTCTGTCTGCCTGCCTGCCTGCCTGCCTTTCTGTCTGTCTGTCTTGTCTGTCTGTCTCTCTCCTGCCTCCTCTCTCTCTCTCTCTCTCTCTCTCCCCTCTCTCTGACCAGTTACTTTTATCACCTTTTTTGACAAACGAAATCCCAGTAAACGTCCGTATCTCTCCCGTCGTACATCATGTTTTAAACAAAAACCCAGGCCTAGCAACTGATTTCCTAATCCTTGTCAAGTCATACGCCTACACAGAGATAAAGAGCTCTTGGAGCAATTAAAAAGCAAAAAGTCCATTGATAACACATTCGAATGTTTACTCAAACCTATACAGTTAACTATTGCTGTTTGTCAAGCGTTAATGATTCCAATGTGTTCCTATCCCCCCTCCTTCACCCCCTCATCCCATCCCCTTCCAAAATTAAATGATTCGCCAGATGAAGTTCACGTCTTTATCATGACTTTGGTTCTGTCTGACATCCCCTCCTCACGTCGCCACCATCCCTCCTCCCTTAAAAAAAGACACAGTCACTCACTGACACACAGACACACAGACACATGCACACAGACACAGACAGACAGACAGACACACAGACACACAGACACAGACACAGACCACACACACACACACACACACACACACACACACACACACACACACACACACACTCACTCACTCACTCACTCACAGCACGTACATTCGTTCATGGAAAAAGTCTTTCACCTATTCCAATCTAGCTGAATATCAGTATGATCCCTCGTGCCATTTTAAATGATCACGAACGTTTGACGTATATTGTTTAATTATGTAACATTTACAAAGGACAGAAGTTGTTTTTCTTGACTTAAGAAAGGCCTTTGGTCTTTTTAATCACT
>CM065719.1:81186139-81188639 GCA_033310375.1 Conus canariensis | reverse complement strand
GCTTGTTTATATTTCCGATGGAAAGATGCCAAATGAAGTTAGAAGGCACTGGACACCTCTATCTTTTTCTATGTTAGATACAAAGAAGGATTTTAATGCATAGCAAATTACAAAGAGAAAAACATATGTTATTGATTAATGAGGAAAAAAAAAAACTTACTTCAATACCAGTTGATCTATAGGCTACACCAGATTACATTTGAGAAGTGCTTACATCACTCTGACTCAAAGCTGTTTGTAGACGAGCTTACCGAGCAAATTATTTATGTAAAAAAGTCGTTTATGTTCTATTCAGAATTTCATATGTGAGCTTCTAAAAGCATGAGGATTGCACAATGGGTATGAAGATGTCTGTAAATCTGGTAACAATCTTTAGGTCATGATCAGCGAGTGCATTTAAATTTCATCATAGAGATAAATACATATTTGTCTTCTGATAATAATGGATATCTATGGCGCTTAATTAATCTTAACTGTGTCCTGAGTTCTTACGACAGTGAAAATAAAAATAAAGAGGACAAACATATTGGAACACGCAACACAGGCACCAGAATGAATACACCTTGAGATGCAGCTTTTAATGAATATCACCACTGCACTACATCCTGACTCAGAGAGAGAGAGAGAGAGAGAGAGAGAGAGAGAGAGAGAGAGAGAGAGGAGACAGAGACAGAGACAGAGACAGCAGTAAGAACAGCTCTATGTTAAGAAGCCGGCCAACATGAAGAAAAGCACAAATACATGTAGGACATTTATGCTTACTTAAATTGAAATCAAAATTCCAGTTTAACAAACTGCATACAGCTGACGAGTGCTACTTGAAACTTACTGGTTTATACAGAAATACCAAGACCAGCTGGTTGAGAAGAGAGAGAGAGAGAGAGAGAGAGAGAGAGAGAGAGAGAGAGAGAGAGAGAGAGAGAGAGAGGAGAGAGAGAGAGAGAGAGAGTCTGTCTTGTATGATAATGAAAAAGAAAAACAACCTGAAAGCTGAAAATATGCCAATTTAATTTTTATAGTGAAACAAGGTGTTCAAAATGCTATGCATCTTAGTGTCATGGGAACTGAAGGATTTTAAATCAAATTATGTTTAAAAATAATCATTACAGCAGCTACAGTTTAATGAAAAAAAACTACATTATTTAGTTTCCTAATAAAACAATTAAACAAACAGAACACTTGTGCGTTTATACCAAGACCCCCTCTCCCTCCCTCCCCCCCTCTTTCTCTCTCTCTCTCACTCTCTGTTACTAACTTAGTTACATTCAGTTAAACATCTACACCAACCTAAATATAACAAGGCTGGCGTGAATCAGAATCCCAGCAGAGTGGCGAGAAGTGGAAAGCTTATCTAACACCATCCCCAATACCTCCAGAATGACAATACATTCAGAAAGTCAGAGGAAAAAGATAGATTTTTATGTTGGATGCTATACAGGATTCAATTCCAAACATCTGACTGAGAACTCGGCGATGTACGACTAAGCAAACACATACACACACAGACTCTCTCTCTCTCTCTCTCTCTCTCTCTCTCCTCTCCACCACATACCATCGGATATAAGCTATCTGAAATAGGTCACTGACCTCCTGCAGTGGACAAAGACCACGCGGCCAATCAAGACAATCCACTGTCCCTGACGTCACTGTTGTGGCTGACAAAGCACACCCCTGAACGACCTTGACTTCCCAGACCTTTGCCCTCTTGGAAAGGAAGTGCCACAGAACTTTTGGAGCGAGGAGACAGCATGACATACAACACGCTTGCGTCTTCCACTTGGTCATTTCTTTTCTTTTTTGTTGTTGCGCAGTACGATGAATGGAATGAGTCACAGGTTGCTTCAAGGCCCAGTCTGATCCACACCCTCCATCCCCATCTCCCTCTGCAGGACTCCCCCGTCCCCATCCTCACTTTTTTTCCCCATCACCCTAGCAACCCACCCTCGTCCCTTTCCAAAAGGTGTGTGTGTGTGTGTGTGTGTGTGTGTGTGTGTGTGTGTGTGTGTGTGTGTGCGTGCGTGCGTGCGAGGGTGCGTGCGTGCGTGCGCGCGTGCGTGTGTATGTGTGTGTGGTGTATGCGTGTGTGTGTGTGTGTGTGTGTGTGTGTGTGCGTGTGTGTGTGTGTGTGTGTGTGGTGTGTGTGTGTGTGAGCGCGCGTTTGTGCGTGTGTGTGTGTGTGTGTGTGTGTGTGTGTGTGTGTGTGTGTGTGTGTGCGTGTAGTAGTAGTAGTAGTTAGTAGTAGTGGTGTGTGAGTGTGTAAGAAAAAGAGAGAGTGTGACCCTCTCTCTCTCTCTCTCTCTCTCTCACTCTCTCTCTCTCTCTCTCTCTCTCTCTCTCTCTCTCTCTCTCGCCTGTTAATATTGAAGACGTCTGGCTTTGTGGAAAAAAACATTACAGACCCTGTTCCTGAAATGGGAATTTCAAAGTGAACCAAATGGCAAAGAGAGAGAGAGAGAGAGAGAGAGAGAGAGAGAGAGAGAGAGAGAGAGAAAGAGAAGAG
>CM065719.1:81168639-81171139 GCA_033310375.1 Conus canariensis | reverse complement strand
GCCAACTGAGCTATTCCGGCCCCCACTGGCACTCTATCACACTGGCAATATCAATTTTCCTCTGGAGCTGAATGCTCCTTTCATGTCCAAGCCGCTGTTACAGTAATGGGGCATACTCCAGGTCTGGACTCCCAGTCAGACCAGCTTGAAGGAACTCGGTGGTTTAGGACAGCTCGGACACGTGGGGTCTTGTTTGTTTGTTTGTTTAACTTTTCATCAAACAATTAAAATAAGAAACAATAGACGAAATTCTAATGTCTGTATCATGCTGGAACTTTCTTTTATTTAGTTAAGATAAACAAACAGAGAACAAAAAAAAACAAACAAAAAAACAACAACAAACAAACAAAGAGATAAAAAGACAGTACCATATGGATACCTGTCAACACTGTCTCCAAAAGATGGTTCGTCCTTATACATATGACGCGAAGACAAATCTTTCAGAAGACACGTGCATGCCACGTTAAATATTGCGTTACGTCATATATGTGGTGATCATTGTTCCACTGATGAGTTTTGTTTGCGAATAGTATCCATCTTCTTTCTACTTCGAATGAGTTCCAGTTGCTTGAATTTGCTGCCTACATATCCTACATTGTTCTGATTGCTTTATTTACCGCCCGCTTATGCTTCATTGTCCAGAATGCTTTCATTTTGCTGACATTGCCCTCATTGCTTGTATTCTGTTGCCCACTCATCCTACATCACCACTACCGTTAAAAATGAACTGAAATGTGTTTTAGACTTATTGTTATGCAGTTATTCTAAATTATTGCGAGTCCTCCATACCAGGTTTACATGAACCAGTAACTGCACAACTCAGACGATAGCTGGAAGAAAATGTGACCACTCTTGAACTATGGACAATAATCAAACAGTTGGACAAGCACCGAAGCATCGGACCAGCATTGTGGACTGTCAGTTTCCTGCTGTCGGCACCAGTACGTGCGGTGTGGTCCATATACGCTACACCACATTTGCCAAGTCATGAGACAAAGCATACGGTTTGGAGGAGGGGGGGGGGTGATGTGAGAGGGAAACTAAATAAAGAATAATGCCATAAGATCACAGACAATAACACAGTGTACCCTCAATCATAAATAATCGACCAAACAACCAGTTACACCGTGGAGTGATAAAAAAAATGATAACAGGATAGCAAATGGGTTTAACAGCTTCCAAATGACCGTCGTAGCCAGCTTGGTAAAAAAATATCTTTTGACTGATTCTGAACGCTCTCTCTCTCTCTCTCTCTCTCTCTCTCTCTCTCCTCTCTCTCTCTCTCTCTCTCTCTCTCTCTCTCTCTCTCTCCTCTCCCCCCAGAGCAACTATTTGGCTGCAAGGATGGACAATTTTGAAAGGAAGACAGACGACCTGAAAGGGAGATTCAGACAAAACAAGTCTCATCCATTGCCTCGCTGGGAAAAGAGAATGAGACAAATGTTCTGTACAAAGACCTTCTTGGGGACCTTATCACTGATTGGGTGGAACGGTGTCGTGATCTGAAGTTCGATAAGGTCCATCGCATTAACTCAAAACCGGGTTCCCTGATGATTGCTAGATTTGTTTTCTGTAAACAGAAAACGGACAAACGGAAACTCAGGGGAACCAACATCTTCATCTAGGGGAGGACTTCTCCCTGAGAGTGAGAGAAATGAGAAGAAAACTGACCCTTCCTCCTAAACAAGCCAGGAGCGTGCCACTGTGAATCATGATCATCTCTTTGCGGACGGAACTCGTGAAACATTGGACACTGGTGATCGTCTAATGGAAATACAACAGGGGTCTCGACCGGTCCCGTAGTTATCTTCGATTTTTGTCCGTTGCTGTGGAGGGAACGAACACTGAGGCGACCCCATTTGCCTTGTCACATCGTCACAGTGTTAGTGAGCTGGTGCCTGTGGCGTCATGCGAAAATTGTGCATCCATGTTCTGTGACGAGGTTTCTGTGTCGCCTGTACACGTGAATAGTTCTGCTGACAATGTGTTAAATGGAAATATGTGTAGTCTGACCCCGTCAGTGTTGATGATGAATTAGACGATGCCAGTGTGTGCAATTAATTGAAACTTTCCCCCCTTCACCGGAACGCTAATGGATCACGCACAAAAATACAAGATCGTGACTTTATCAATAATTCTAGTAATCTGTGCGTAGGATCTCTTCGACCAGAAGGCAGATCTTGAATAGTACTAGCATAAACGATTGGTACGTATATTCTAAAGACTTGTTAGAAAGAAAAGACAGGCTTGATAATGATCTGGTTCGGGAGGAAAATAGCAATAACCAAAGTGTATATGGTAATCATTGTGGCGCTGTAAACAATAATGATGATTATGACAATGATGATGATGATGTTGATGAAAATGACGATTTAATGACGACAATAATTGGAATCAGTCTATCTCAGCACAAGAAATTTGGATTGCTTTAAAAACACTGAAAAATCACAAGGCTGTCGGGTCTGATAGAATTATAGGGAAATTTATTTTAAATACTTGT
>CM065719.1:81141139-81163639 GCA_033310375.1 Conus canariensis | reverse complement strand
TTTCCCAGTCCCTCACTCCCCGTCTGGTTGCAAGAAATGAAAGCAATGAAAACACGTTTCTTTCCACTTAACACTACATTTTGTTTTAGATGCAAATTCACGATCCTCTTAGTGCGTGAAAAACGTTTATTTGATTAAGTCATCTCTCTCTCTCTCTCTCTCTCTCTCTCTCTCTCTCTCTCTCTCTCTCTCTCTCTCTCTCTCTCTCTCTCTCTCTCTCCCGAATGCAAAAAGCCGCAAGTTTTTATTCCATTTTTACCACACTGAACTCTCTCTTCTTTCTCTCTCTCATTCTCTCTCTCTCTCTCTCTCTCTCTCTCTCTCTCTCTCTCTCTCTCTCTCTCTCTCTCTCTCTCTCCCGAATGCAAAAAGCCGCAAGTTTTTATTCCATTTTTACCACACTCAACTCTCTCTTTCTTTCTCTCTCACTCTTTCTCTCTCTCTCTCTCTCTCTCTCTCTCTCTCTCTCTCTCTCTCTCTCTCTCTCAATTAATAGATGATTATACAGACAGGCAGAAACAGATGACAAGATAAGCGCAGGGAAGGCAGCTTTTCGGAAAGGGTACTCCACAAATAAACAAATGCATATCTTGGAGACTATTATGAGCGACTGTCTATAGCAAATGCGAACGACAAATTTGATATTGATTTGGTAGACTTCCAAACAGCTTTTGACTCGACTGAGCACAGCAGGTTAAGGGCTGTATTCCAAAACGTGAAAATCATGACAAAAATGTTCCAAATGGTGAAAAGAATAGTTACTTTTGTGTACAAATCTGTTGCTAACGCGACAGAAATGTACTTTTTGGTTGTCCAGCTGGGGTGAAGCAAGGTTGTGTGTTATCTCCTTTGTCGTTGTTATTACTCGCTGCAGATGTAGCTGATCAGGTGACCGACCAGCAAAGGAAGGTACGGGTATCAGAGTCGGGCAGGCTGATCGGTTGATCTCTTTCCCTCCTGTCTTTCTCGCAAATCAGGTAAATATCTACAGTATGCTTGTAACTCCCTTGGTTTAATAACTCATTTGTCCACACACCCACACATGCACGCACGCACGCATGCTCGCACTCACGCACACACACACGCTCCTATGGACGCACGCAAACGGATTCACCTACGCACACACGTACGCACGCTCGCGCGCGCGCGCAAAACTTGCCACAAGCATAAAAACTTGCCACAAACATAAAATAGATGAAATTATAAGGGGAAAGGCGGCTTGAAAAGAAATGTTTTTAGATTAGTTTTGAGGATGAAAGACACGGACAGTGGATTCCATGTTTGTGCAGCAGAAACACTTAAAGCTCTTTCCTATGGCTTTCTCTATTGAACTGAAGTATGCGAAAGAACCTGTCGGCAGCAGCAGAACAGAAAGACCTTAATGGAACAGAGATGTTCAGGAGTTCAGAAAGATGCTGGGGGACAGTTCCAGCGATGACTTGGAAGCGAAGACGGGAGGTCTTAAACTTTATTATTTATCAAATGGAAGCCAGACTTAGTCGCTTTCCTATTTTACAACAACATAGCGAATGATGGCGAAAAGATTGTTCAATACATATGCAAATATGACAATCACTGTATAAGCGCGTGCGGATGGATATTAGAGGAAATGGCATTGGCTTGCATTTGGGGCGCTTTTTTTGTTTACCCTTGGGGTATTCAAAGACTGATTCACTGATTGACTGGTTATTCGATTGATTGATTGATCTGTTTTTCATTTGTCTGTCAGTCTTTGTACTGATTCACTGCTTGACTGGTTATTCGATTAATTGACTGATTGATCTGTTTTTCATTTATCTATCAGTCTATGTATGTATGTATATAATGTATGTATGTATGTATGAATGAATATCTAATATATAAATGGCAAATTCTGTGTGTGTGTGTGTGTGTGTGTGTGTGTGTGTGTGTGTGTGTGTGTGTGTGTGTGTGTGTGTACGCTATAGACTCAAAAACGGCTCAACCGATTGTCATGAAATTTGGCAGGTACGTCCGTTGTGATCCGAGGATGGTTTTGGGCTAATCTCTAAAAAAATAAAACCGTTAAAAACCGTTAAAAAGCTGTTATAACGGTTTCAAAATCATCCTTTTTCCTCTGCTTTTCTTCAAATAGCCGTTGTGACATTGCACAGGTACAGGACTACTTCTCGAAAATTAGAACCGTTATTTGGCAGTTAAAAAACGTTATTTATAACAGTTAAAAATCGTTAAAAACACCAAACCCTATAAAAGAAACTGTTCAAAACCCGATCTTCTTGAAATTTAGCAGGTACGTCTGTTGTGACCCGAGGATGGTTTGGGGCTAATCTCTAAAAAAATAAAACCGTTAAAAACCGTTAAAAAACTGTTATAACGGTTTCAAAGACATCTTTTTCCTCTGCTTTTCATCAAATGGCCGTTGTAACATTGCACAGGTACGGGGCTACTTCTCGAAAATTAGTACCGTTATTTGGCAGTTAAGAAACGTTATTATAACAGTTAAAAACCGTTAAAAACACCAAACCCTATAAAAACTGTTTAAAACCCGATCTTCTGAGGTTGGCGGCCACGAGAGTTATCGGATCGCCACCAAACTTGACATAAGCCTACAGGAACATCCAGCGGGTAACATAGGGTCATTAGATAGTCATTATGACCATTAAATTTGACCGTTAAAAACCGTTATTTTCAAAATTTAGGCTGTTCTTGATGAAATTCGGTATACATGTGCAGTTTTAAATGGCGAAAAATGACATACAACTTTTACGAACCGAAATTTAAAATTGACCGTTAAAAAACGTTATTTTATAAATTTAGAGTATTCTTGAAGAAATTCGATATACATGCGCAGTTTTGAACGCTAAACAATGATATACAATTTTCAAGATCCGAAACTTAACATTGACCGTTAAAAACCGCTATTTTCTGAATTTCTGAATTTTCACCCTTCTTGATAACATTTCGTATGCACGTACAGTTTTAAGCGCTGAACAATGTTATGCAAATTTTACGAACCAAAACTTAACATTGACCGTTAAAAACCGTTAAAAAACTGTTATAACGGTTCCAAAGACATCCTTTTTCCTCTGCTTTTCTACAAATAGCCGTTGTGACATTGCACAGGTACAGGACTACTTCTCTAAAATTAGAACCGTTATTTGGCAGTTAAAAAACGTTATTTATAACAGTTAAAAATCGTTAAAAACACCAAACCCTATAAAAGAAACTGTTTAAAACCCGATCTTCTTGAAATTTAGCAGGTACGTCTGTTGTGACCCGAGGATGGTTTTGGGCTAATCTCTAAAAAAATAAAACCGTTAAAAACCGTTAAAAAAAACTGTTATAACGGTTTCAAAGACATCTTTTTCCTCTGCTTTTCATCAAATGGCCGTTGTGACATTGCACAGGTACAGGACTACTTCTCGAAAATTAGAACCGTTATTTGGCAGTTAAGAAACGTTATTTATAACAGTTAAAAACCGTTAAAAACACCAAACCCTATAAAAACTGTTTAAAACCCGATCTTCTGAGGTTGGCGGCCACGAGAGTTATCGGATCGCCACCAAACTTGACATAAGCCTACAGGAACATCCAGCGGGTAACATAGGGTCATTAGACAGTCATTATGACCATTAAATTTGACCGTTAAAAACCGATATTTTCAAAATTTAGGTTGCTCTTGATGAAATTCGGTATACATGTGCAGTTTTTAAATGGCGAAAAATGATATACAACTTTTACGAACCGAAATTTAAAATTGACCGTTAAAAAACGTTATTTTATAAATTTAGAGTATTCTTGAAGAAATTCTATATACATGTGCAGTTTTGAACGCTAAACAATGATATACAATTTTCAAGATCCGAAACTTAACATTGACCGTTAAAAACCGTTATTTTCTGAATTTCTAAATTTTCACCCTTCTTGATAACATTCCGTATGCACGTACAGTTTTAAGCGCTGAACAATGTTATGCAAATTTTACGAACCAAAACTTAACATTGACCGTTAAAAACCGTTATTTTCTAAATTTACACCGCTATTGATAAAAATCGGTATGCGTATGTCCAGTACCGGTAAGCAATTTTGCAACATGGATGGGACAGGGTAGGGCGATGAAAAGGGAGGAATGAGAGGGGCCAGAAAAATTATTGTACAGTGCAATGCCTGATACAGTATTTTTTTCATTGGACACAGACCCGTTGAAATAAACTACTCTTGCACAAAGTCTATTCCTACAAAATTAAGGGCAATCAGAAGAATGGGAATGGGAACAGTGAGTGCAGGCGGAAAATCGAGCGAGAAAAGCATCTCGACGTGCTAGGGAAGATCCAGAGGAAAGGGGCCAGAGGCAGGCGGAAAACAATAGAATGTATAAGAGAGAGAGAGAGAGAGAGAGAGAGAGAGAGAGAGAGAGAGAGGGAGACAGAATGTGTATTTGTGTGGGGGGAGGGGGTGGGAAGATGTTGGGGGGGGGGGGGGGTAATTGATTGTAAATCAAAACAATTAATACATGTTTGCCGTCACGTGAGTATCGCAAAGAATGTTCATATCCCGGGCAACGCCGGGTGCCCTTGCTAGTATATGTATATATGTAGGTACGTGTGTATGTTCGTATTTATGTATATGTGTATGTATGTATGTATGTATTTTTGTATGTACGTATGTATGTTTGTATGTATGTACGGATGGATGTATGGATGTATGAATCTATATAACTGTTAACCTGTCTATCCTTCTGTTTGTCTCTCTGTTTGTCTGTCTGTCTATTCATCTACCTGTCTATTGTCTGATTTCTGTTTAATCTATCACTTTTCCATCTGTCTATTAAACCCAGTTGTGGTATTTCTATAGAATTTTCTTTTCTTTTCTTTGAGGTCTCATCTTCCATGTCACCTGTGGCTGTACAGTCCAGCTGCCCGTCCACACTCCATGTCACCTGTGGCTGTACACTCCAGCTGCCCGTCCACACTCCATGTCACCCCTGGCTGTACACTCCAGCTGCCCGTCCACACTCCATGTCACCTGTGGCTGTACACTCCAGCTGCCCGTCCACACTCCATGTCACCTGTGGCTGTACACTCCAGCTGCCCGTCCACACTCCATGCCACCTGTGGCTGTACACTCCAGCTGCCCGTCCACACTCCATGCCACCTGTGGCTGTACAGTCCAGCTGCCCGTCCACACTCCATGTCACCCCTGGCTGTACACTCCAGCTGCCCGTCCACACTCCATGCCACCCCTGGCTGTACACTCCAGCTGCCCGTCCACACTCCATGCCGCCTGTGGCTGTACACTCCAGCTGCCCGTCCACACTCCATGTCACCCCTGGCTGTACACTCCAGCTGCCCGTCCACACTCCATGCACCTGTGGCTGTACACTCCAGCTGCCCGTCCACACTCCATGCCACCCCTGGCTGTACACTCCAGCTGCCCGTCCACACTCCATGTCACCTGTGGCTGTACATTCCAGCTGCCCGTCCACACTCTATGCCGCCTGTGGCTGTACACTCCAGCTGCCCGTCCACACTCACACACGACTCTTACATGGCTCCAGCAATGTGCATGGAACGGTCAACGTCAAGTCTTCATGTGACAACCCACCAGAGGGGACACCGCACTGCTGCTGAAGCACCCGTGGTGTTCTGTGGTGCCTGGTCTGAGCCAACACACGCAGAACACCACCTACCCATCCCACCCCCCCCAACCCCCGGCTGACGACAATGATTGCTTAGTCACAGAGCCAGCGAGTGAGTGTCCCAATCCATAGGGCGTCGCCACGTCAATGACAAAGTGAAGTAGGAAGAGAAAAATACCAGGAACTGAGTTAATTAGTGTGAATTAGATCGGCATAAAGTGATTTGGGTGTTTCTTGGACTTCACCCCAAACCTCCTATCCAGAGGGCCCTCTTCACGGGACGCAGACCAGTAAAGTTAGGGTAAGTTGTTTATGTTACGTTGTTTAGGATTGTGTTTCCTTTGGTGAGCCTTGTGTGTGGTGGCATTATCATTATTATTATTATTATTATTGTTACTATTACTATTATTATTTTTACTTTTATTATCATTATTATTATCATTGTTATTATTATTATTATTTTAAGCGTGGCCTTATTATCAGTGTGCTGTGAATTGAGAAAGTGGCAGTAAACTGTTGTAATCTTACCAGACATGTGCCTTGTGGAAGAGAAAGGAACGATCGCCCTGTCCTCTCGCTCCCCCTCACTCCCCTCACTCCCCCTCACTCCCTTCTCTCCTTTTCTCTCTCTCTCTCTCTCTCTCTCTCTTCTTCTCTCTCTCTCTCTGTCCCTTCTTCTCTCTCTTTCACTCCCCTCTAACCATCATGGACAAGTGTGCCTCCCCTTCATCTCTCTCCTTTCCTCTTTCTATCTCTCTGCTTTCTCTAAAACATGTCGCCGGTGGCGCTGGCTGTCTTTAATCATCCTCACAGTCGGGCCCGGTGATACGTCCGTCCAACACAGTCCTCATGAATGTGCCGATACCGGCCGATCCCAACAGGAATTCACCAAGAGCTCAGATGCAGAGAAGAAATCGAAACTGGTATCACTTATAGAGCAGACCGTGAAACACGACAGAATGTACTGATCATGAAAATAGAGATGAGGAAAACGATGTCATGAAGATTCTTTGTCGTCTGAGACTGAATAACAAGGATGTAGTATACGGTTACTTTCATCAAATATTCCGACGTCAACCAGGCCCGAGAGATACAAACAATTGCAGTGTTGGTCCGGCAATTAGAGCAACACTCCCAGAAACGTATTCATCAAGTGGATGAAATTCGTATTTTATGGTTCAGTCTTTTCCATAGCAAAGTCCACTCTGGATAGGAGACGGCTGGGGGGCGAAAGATAAAAAAAATTCGCAAGACAAATAATGGCTCTGTTGGAAATTGAACTTATGATCTCCAAATCCGGATATCCCAGACATTAACGATTGCAGCACAGCGGCTGATTACTTGTTCCGGAAATGCTGAGTCACTTATTCATATTTCCGGCTGTTACTGGTCTATCTGTCTATCTGACCGTTTATTGATATGGAACTGGTGATTATAAACTGGACCTTACTAGAGAAAAAATGAGTCTGCCTCTCTGTCTGTCTGTCTGTCTGTCTGTCTGTCTATCTGTTGTCTGTCTGTCTGTCTCTCTCTCTCTCTCTCTCTCTCTCTCTCTCATCTCCACACACACACACACACACACACACACACACACACACACACACACACACACGCGCGCGCATATACAAATGCGTGCACGCATGCAAATACACACAGACAGAGACACACAGACACAGACACACACACACACACACACACACACACACACACACACACACACACACACAACACACCATGGTGCACAGGAAGTTTCTGGAATCCAGCCTGATTCAAAGATTCGGTACCATCACTCCATCAGCCATCAACATTCCTGAGTAAAACCATCTCCGTTGTTCCTGCAACCGCTGCTGAGTGACTGAAAGTATCCGTGCGTGCGTGGTGCGTGCGTGCGTGCGTGCGTGCGTGTGTGTGTATGTGTGTGTGCGTGCGTGCGTGCGTGCGCGCGCGCGCGCGTGTGTGTGTGTGTGTGTGTATCTGTGTGTGTGTGTGTGTCTGTATCTGTGTGTCTGTGTGTTTTCCGAAGTCCCCTTAATTATTTTTTGATTGATTGATTGATTGATTTATGATTGATTGATTGATTCAGTATTTTATTTACTTTTCCATTTAGTATCATTTTTGAAACAAGACATTAAAAAGAGAAAGAGAAAGAATATGAAAACGAATGTTTTATTGAGGGTAAATGTAAATGCTAACAACTTCTTCACACCATGTCCTCGTGAAACAGAAAGAAAAAAAAAAACCTTGGAACAAGTTCCTGTTACGGTCACACCTCCACCCCCTCCCCTTCCCTCCTCCTCCTCCGCCATCCCTATCTTCACCATCTCGTCAAAATGAAGGAAAGAGAAACAAATCTGAAGGCAAAACATAGCCAATGAGAGAGAGAGAGAGAGAGAGAGAGAGAGAGAGAGAGAGAGAGAGAGAGAGACAGACAGACAGACAGACAGACAGACAGACGACAGAGAACATGAGATAATGAACGGCGCATGAAAGGAGTGAGTCATTGTATGACGTGACAGTTGCTTGTAAATAAAACCACACTTGGGAGGGTTTATGACCCAAAGATCTCGCCCATCCAGGAAGAGGAGGAATGATGAGGGTGAGGGGGGAGGGCAGAGGGTGTGGGCGGAGAGGGTTCAGGGAGGGGTAGGCGGGATAAGGGCAGTGGAGGGGGCACGGCAACTAGCACTTAATGTAAAATCCGAAAGAGAAACTGTTATGACCTTTTTGACAAGTAATGTAGATTCCTCTCATCTAGCAAGTACGAAAAGTTCAAGTAATGTAGATTCCCCTCCTTTCGCAAGTACGAACAGTTTACTGCCGTGACCATCTTCGTTTCATGTGCAAGAATGTCATCTTTCCCTTCCAGAAACAAAGATGCTGATTGGCAGAATGTCATCTTTCCCTTCCAGAAACAAAGATGCTGATTGGCAGAATGTCATCTTCCCCTTCCGGAAAGATATGTTGATTGGCAGAAGGTCATCTTTCCCTTCCAGAAACAGAGATGCTGATTGGCAGAATGTCATCTTCCCCTTCCAGAAACATAGATGCTGATTGGCAGAATGTCATCTTTCCCTTCCAGAAACAGAGATACTGATTTGCAGAATGTCATCTTTCCCTTCCAGAAACACAGATGCTGATTGGCAGAATGTCATCTTTCCCTTCCAGAAACAGAGATGCTGATTGGCGGAATGTCATCTTTCCCTTCCAGAGACAGAGATGCTGATTGGCAGAATGTCATCTTTCCCTTCCAGAAACAGAGATGCTGATTGGCGGAATGTCATCTTTCCCTTCCAGAGACAGAGATGCTGATTGGCAGAATGTCATCTTTCCCTTCCAGAAAGAGAGATACTGATTGGCAGAATGTCATCTTTCTCTTCCAGAGATGCTGACTGGCAGAATGTCATCTTTCTCTTCCAGAAACAGAAATGCTGATTGGCAGAATGTCATTTTCCCTTCCAGAAACAGAGACGCTGATTGGCAGAATGGGTGGAAGGGTGAATGCATATCAACGTACCCCGGGTAATGATGTAGATTAGTACATGAAAGCCCATGGGTAAGTGCATGTAACCGAATGTGCATGAGGTTGAGATGAGTGATAGAGTTGAACGGGACGGTAGAGTGCATTGTCTGACAGCAAACGCCGAATCGGCGGTCGATAAGAGGACTCTACGAGTTGAATTGATCATCAATTCTGTGTTTTATGAAACAAGCAGGAAATCAACACTTGGACCAATCGATAACATTTCATTTTGCGAAACAAACAGAAAACATCTCAACTGAATCAAAACGTTACTCCCCTTTTTCATGAAAATGGGTGGGAAAACAAAACTCTAAATAAACTACTAACTCTGATTTGTGAAACTAGAACAAAACCAAAAGTGCAACAATCAATAACTCCTCTCTCTCTCTCTCTCTCTCTCTCTCTCTCTCTCTCTCTCTCTCTCTCTCTCTCTCTCTCCGGTGAAAACGAACAGGAATCCATTGAATTGGACTAATCGATTTGGGGGTGGGGGATGGAGGGGAGGAGGGCCCTGAGGGTGTAAAACTACAAGATATCACAAATCTGAACCAATCTCAAACTTTCTGCTTTGTGAAACTAACGGGAAACCATAGCGAAAAACCATAGACAGAAACAGTCTATAACTCTCTATTTTGTGAAATTGATAAGAAATCAGTGAGTTTAAGGAATCCGTTTTCACACACACACACACACACACACACACACACACACACACACACAAAACACACACACACACACACACACATGCACACACACACACACACGCACACACACACAGCACCACACACACACACTCGCGCGCGCGCGCGCGCGCGCATACACACACACACATATGCACGCACGCACGCACACAGACGCTCACGCACACACTGAATTAATCTAAAACACTCTGTTTTGTAAAACTAATAGAAAAAACACCGACAGAGCCAACGTGTATTTGTGGAACTAACAAGAAAATCTAAACACGGCAATTTGCGTATATAGTACATAATGTGAAACAGGGGAGTGAGTTTTCAACAAGTATGTCTTCTTCATCTTTCGTCAGACACAAACAGGTAAATTTTCAACACGTGTGTCTTCATTTTTCGTTTGAGAAAGACATATAGCTGTTGAACGTTGATTTGTCTGTTGCGTACTGAGTCTTAAACAGGCAATACTTTGCACCTTGTGCGTTCATTTGTATTTTGCGGTGTTTTCAGTAGCGCTGTCGTCTGTTGCATTCCTCTAACAGGGAACCATAAAACGTCACACCCAGTTGGTCCTTGTTATACCAACAACATGAAACCGCATTGCTAAAGCATCAATCAATGGGCCTGTCTTTTGTGAAATTAATTTCAAGCGAAGCTGAACAAATCAATCAAGTCTGTCTTGTTAAATTAAACATCCCTTTTCACCATTATCCGCCCTGATGTCACTTTTTTTGTGGAGCCTCCCTCCCCCAGTCCCAAGGGTTTCAAACAGTTCTGAGCGGCTGAATGGCTGTTGGGTTAAACAGTCTGGAATTGTAGTACGCAGTCTGGCCCTTGAGCGACGCCGCGCTGACGGACTTCATATACTGTTCAAAAAAGTTAAGGCCACTTACACTGACTTATAAAAAAGAAAATTGGGAAGTGATCAATCTCCAAGTGTAACATGAACTTATTGAATATGTGAAAAGTGTGTAAAGACAATGACAAGTCTGAGGAATCAACAAACTGGAATCGAGCGCAGTACAAACACCCCCACCCCCAAATTTGAAAGTCACAGGAGGAGTGTTTGTTCAATGTCATGGTAATAACGTGTGTGTCCCCAGTTATTGGCAAGGCATTCAAGGCAGCGTTGTCGCATGGAGTTCACCAGTGTGCGCAGAAAGGCCTGGGGGACAGCAGCCCACTCCTGCTGGAGTGACTCAAACAGCTGACCCAGGTTAACAGGAGGAGGACGACGCTGCTGCAGTCTCCGGCCCAGCTCATCCCAAAGATGTTCGATGGCGTTCAGGTCTGGGCTGTTTGCGGGCCACTGCATTCTGTTGACACCAGCAGCTTGGAGAAACGTTTTACTGCTCTGGTGCGATGGGGCCGTGCATTGTCGTCTTGAAAGACTGCCTGAGGTCCAAGCTGTTGAAGGGCTGGCAGCACCAGGGGTTGCAAAATCTCTGTTTGGTAGCGAACACCATTCAAGTTCCCTGCCACATTGTAGAGAACCGTTCTGTAGCGTGCGCTTATGCCGCCCCAAATCATAACGGATCCCCCACCATAGCGGCTCCTTTCCAGGACAGCTTCTTCTGCAAAACGCTCCCCACGGAGTCTCCAGACCCTATTCCGTCTATCGGTGGGATCCAGGCAGAACCGCGACTCGTCTGTAAACATCACGTTAGCCCACTGTTCATGTGTCCATCTCACGTGCTGCGTGCACCATACTCGGCGTGCTGCTCTGTGGGCATCAGTCAAACGAGGTTTTATGGCTGGTCGTCGAGCACGGAGGTTAGCGGCGTGTAGTGCGGTTTCGTATGGTCTGATCACTGACAACAGTGTTGGTGGCATCTCTAAGGCGACGTCTGATGTTGTTTGCACATGCTGTTCTTTCTTGTGTGGCCTGCCTTTCAATGTATCGGTCCTCTCGTGGTGTTGTTATTCTGGGTCGACCAGAGCGTGGTCGTTCTTGCACTCTTCCTGTGTCTTGAAAGCGTTGTCTGAGTCTGATAACAACAGAGTGTGATACCCCCAAGTCTCCGTGCCACTTCCCGGACTGCAATTCCTTCTTGGAGCCATCCTATTGCTCTTCCTCGATCCAGCTCGTTCTGTCTTCGACGTGGAGGCATGCTGTTGCATTGCATTTTTCGCCAGTACAGTGGCTTTTAAAGACGTTTGGTTGAGCATACTTTATGACCTACAGCCTGATTTAGCTCGTGCTTCACATGATTTTGATTCAGCACATGCTCCTGGGAATCCCAAACACATCAGAAATTCACCCCAATTTGTTCCAAAAATGACAAGTCGCGACACGTGTTTTTCAAGGCGCGTGAGAAATGTGTGCCAAAAAAAAATTGCAGTTGCCGCATTCACTATCAATTTGTGCGTGTGGTTCAATTTGTTTGGACCACAAAGGCGGTACAATTGAATTTTTGTGAACTTTTAAAAAGTTTTTGTGCATTCTCAATGTTGGTCCTTAACTTTTTTTGAACAGTATATGTCTGTGGGCATTCCTACATATGGGACTATTGTTTGGTGCATGATGTCCTGCTCACAGAATGTAGGAGTGTTGTTTGGTGTATTTTCCTATTAACAGCAAATGGGAGTATTGTTTGGTGTATTTTCCTATTGACAGCAAATGGGAGTGTTGTTTTGTGCGTAGTTTCCTACTGACAGCAAATGGGAGTAGTGTTTGGTGTAGTTTCCTATTGACAGCAGATGGGAGTATTGTTTGGTGCGTAGTTTCCTACTGACAGCAAATGGGAGTATTGTTTGGTGTAGTTTCCTACTGACAGCAAATGGGAGTATTGTTTGATGCATAGTTTCCTATTGACAGCAAATGGGAGTATTGTTTGGTGTAGTTTCCTATTGACAGTAAATGGGAGTATTGTTTGGTGTAGTTTCCTACTGTCAGAAAATGGGAGTATTGTTTGGTGTAGTTTCCTATTGACAGTAAATGGGAGTATTGTTTGGTGTAGTTTCCTATTGACAGTAAACGGGAGTATTGTTTGGTGTAGTTTCCTACTGTCAGAAAATGGGAGTATTGTTTGGTGTAGTTTCCTATTGACAGCAAATGGGAGTGTTGTTTGGTGTAGTTTCCTATGACAGTAAATGGGAGTATTGTTTGGTGTAGTTTCCTATTGACAGCAAATGGGAGTATTGTTTGGTGTAGTTTCCTACTGACAGCAAATGGGCGTATTGCTTGGTTTAGTTTCCTATTGACAGCAAATGGAAGTGTTGTTTGGTGTAGGTTCTTATTGACAGCAAATGAGAGTGTTAATTGTTGCATAGTTTTCTGCTGTCAGCATAGTGGTGTATTGTTTGGTAACATGAAGCCATCAAGCTAAACTAGCCAGTCTTGATCAACATCTGTGGCAATAAACATGTCAGAAACATGTTGTAAAACCGACTTGAAGCCATCAAGCTGAACCAAACATCCACTCTGTATTGAGTACCGCTAACTAGTAACAATCACACGGAACTAGTCAGCCAATCGGTGTGTGTGTGTGTGTGTCAAAACCAACCACAAGCTCCAAGATGAGCCAATCAGAAAGTTGATAAAGTTGCTGCAAGTAGCACGTGTCAAAACCATGTCTGATGAACCCTTGGGGGGCGGGGACATTCTGTGTGGATGGAAGCCTCAGAGGTACCGCGGTGCCAGACTCAATCATCACGCCTGCTGTATGCTAGGAGTCAACTGTTGAGAGAAGAAGCTACTAGTGTAACTGTAGGATGTAATAGAGATGGCTGTGCCTGTGACCACACACACACACACACACACACACACACGCACACACGCACGCACCACGCACGCACGCAGCACGCAACACACACACACACACACACACACACACACACACCCACACACACTCATTCTCTCTCTGTACTGAGAGAGAGAGAGAGAGAGAGAGAGAGAGAGAGAGAGAGAGAGAGAGAGAGAGAAGCGAGGTTGGCGATCTATTTAAGCAAATGGCCAGAGAGAGACAGAGAGAGAGACAGAGAGAGAGAGAGAGAGAGAGAGAGAGAGAGAGGAGAGAGAGAGAGAGAGGAGAAGAAGAGCGAGAAGTGGAGATCTATGTAAGAAAAGGACTTGCACAGAAAACAGGTCAGAGCCAGAGGTCCAGCCGGATGGTTGTCATTTGCAGAACCACGTTGAAAACAGAGGAATTGCTAGCCAGGGGTGGTTCAAGAACCTAGACATGTTCACGGTTAAGATACAGGCTCGTTTCTGCAATATTACCAAGCCAGTTTCATTTCTATTCAGATTCAGTCCTCGCTATGCTGTGCTGTCTGGTGTTGGAGGCGTTGTCAAGGGATCTCTCCCACCCCCCCCCCACCCCAACCTCCCCCCCACCCCCACCCCGTCTCTGTCAGCTGCTGCTCTGGGGGGAGGGGGGGGGGCTATCTCCACAGCCAGTCCCTTTGCCTTTCAGCTCTGTCTCTACTTGTAGTTCAGCTCCAGGTTTCTTTACGAAGGTACCCATTGTTCGTGTCGTTCAGAGGACAATTCCTCGGTGTATTTATTGCCTGAGGTAATATGTCTCTAGTGGAGCAGATTGTGCGAGGTCTGGTTTTCAATGTAAAGTCATGCGAGTGTTCGTATGCTCTGATGTGTGTGTGGTGTTGTGTGTGTGTGTGTGTGTGTGTGTGTGTGTGTGTGTGTGTGTGGTGTGAGTGCGTGCGTGCGCGCGTGTGTGCGTGTGCGAACTTGCGGTTGCGCGCGCGCGCGCGCGCGCGCGCGTGGTGTGTGTGTGTGTGTGTGTGTGTGTTTTGATATTGATGTATACGGACAAGCACATGACGAAGCTCTACTCCCTTTTGAATCTGGCTGCTTGTGTTAGCACCTCGATGTCTGTCATGTTATAGAGGGGAAGCTAGTCTGCTATGGTCTCCAGAGTAGTTACGGTGCACATTCTCACAACCTGGGTTTGCAGCCTGTGGTCAGTATTAGATTTTGCTGCTGTGGTTGTTGCTGCTACGCTGCGTTCCTGAACAAGTGGGACGCTCTCAACCAATGGTCCGTTCAACATGGTCTGTAACATACCTCTGCTCTTCAGAGTCTAAGTTAGAACGAACGTTCGGTTAACAAACGAGCAAACAAACAAAAAAAACTAACATAAAACAAACAAACAGACGAGTGATGCCATATAGAAATAACAAACTGTCTAGAAAAATTTTGCAGCCGACATTCACGTGCGTTTGCTATCAAGAGTCTTTAAGTGATTGTCCACTCAATGGCTCATATTGTTTTCCCTGTTTTAGTGTGGGGGAAATCAGGGCTCCCTGCATTTAGGAGGATAGACAAGCTGGCCACCAGTGTTAAATTAGGACATATTATGCTTTGTTATGATCACTGTATCATCCGGCACGTTTGAGTCACCCCTGAAAAGCCTTTTATGTTCAAGTACCGCTTCGAAAGTCCTGGATATATTATTGCTTTAGTCCTATAGCAAGAATCTCCTTCTCTCTCTCTCTCTTCTCTCTCTCTCTCTCTCTCTCTCTCTCTCTCTCTCTCTCTCTCTCTCTCCTTTTTCTGCTACATAATTTCGAGTCCTAATATGTACATAACCAGTTACATCTTTTTGGTTCTTTGCACTACATTTTTTTCGGTGCTGCAAATTATATATACACCCCCTTGACATAAAAGCTGTATGTAGACCTTGTCTATAAAATCGTATCTGAAGCGTCTGAAGCCTCTCTCTGTTTCTCTCCCTCCCTCCCTCCCTCCCTCCCTCTCTCTCTCTCTCTCTCTCTCTCTCTGTCTCGTGCGTGTACACACACACACACACACACACACACACACACACACACCACCCCACACACACACAATACGCGCGCGTGCGTCTGTGTGTTTTGGTGTGTGTGTGTGTGTGTGTGTGTGTGTGTGTGTGTGTGTGTGTTTTTCACCATCACACTGTCATTCGGATATTACAGTTACTTCTTTTCTCTCTCTCTCTCTCTCTCTTTTTTTTTTTTTTTTTTTTTTTTTTTTTTTTTTTTTGCTGTCCCAACCTCTGCGCCACCTCAGAGGCAGTGCACCCACGCCGCTCATTCCGACACCCCGTCCACAGCCACAGCCCGGTCGGCCCCGCCGCAGCCCCGGCACCGACAATCCACAGGGAGCAGTCAATGTCAAGTCGTCAAGAGGCAACCCACCGGAGGAGACACTGCACTGCTGCCGAGTCACTTCCGTGGTGTTCAGTGGCGCCTGTTCTGATCTAACATACGCAGGACATCACCTACTAAGCCCCGTACTAACAACAATAATTGCAAAAGTATACTCCTTTTTGCCTGGCCCTTGTGACATTGAACTGGATTCCTGTTTGTTGCTTTTATTCCTCTTGTGGCACATGATGGTTTTTTATGTAATGTTTTTGACTACAAGGAAAACACCATGGATTCAGTAGGTAACAAGGCAAACATGTTAACAATTTCATCATTAAACTGTCAAGGTCTAGGGAATTATCAGAAAAGAAGAGATATATTTCATTATTTAAGAAAAAAACAACACTCTATATATTGCCTACAAGATACTCATTTTGAAAAAGATACGGAAAAGTGTATTAAAGCGGAATGGGGTATGACTGCTTTTTCTCCTCATACAGATCTAATGCTCGAGGAGTAGCAATACTATTTAACAATAATTTCGAATTCAAAATAAATAAGGTGGAGACAGATATGCAGGGTAACTTTATCATCATATCATTTACAACAAATGAAAAGGAACTGTTGCTAGTAAGTGTTTATGGACCAAACAAAGACGACCCAGCATTCTATGAGGAACTCACAAATAAGATTAAAACGTACAAAAATAACAACGTTATTGTGGTGGGGGATTTTAATATGGTACTAGAACAGGAAATTGATTGTTACAATTATAAACACATAAATAACCCAAAAGCTAAAAAAGCAGTTGAGGATATGATACAAGATTTGTCATTAGCAGATATATGGAGAGAAAACAACCCGGATTGTAGGAGATACACATGGCGTAGACCTACCCCCTTGCAACAAAGTAGGCTAGACTTCTTCCTTCTGTCAGAATATTTAATTTGGTATTTTGAAGATGCTGACATTTTACCAGGCTATAGATCTGACCATTCACTGATTACACTAAAGCTTCAATTCGGAAAGAAGATTAAACACAAAACTCTTTGGAAATTTAATACATCTCTACTAAAAGATAAGAATATGTAGACGGAATAAATAATCTAATAGAGGAAATAACAAAGGAATACACAGATAAAGATGAGGGGAATGATATTAATGCTAACAATAGCCAAGATGAAAACCAGTCGAACAGCTCGGACCCTAAACTAACAGTGTCTGATCGGGTCTTTCTTGACTTCTTACTAGTGAAGATAAGAGAAAAATCCATCCAGTGTGCCACAATTAAAAAAAAGAGAATCACAATGTAAAGAAAACAGCCTTATGCAAACTATTAAAGATACTGAGAGTAAAGAACTTAAATCAGAGGAGGATTTGAAGACAATTGAAGAGAGTAATAGAGAACTGATATCACTAAGAGAAAAGGTTATGAATGGTGTACTACTAAGATCAAAAGCAAGATGGGTTGCAGATGGGGAAAAGGTTAGTAAACATTTCTGCAGTTTAGAAAAGCGTAACTTTATTAGCAAACAAATTGTAAAACTACTGGATGGACAAGGTAATATACTGCACAAACCAGAAGACATAAAAGTTACAGTAAAACATTTTTATGAGGATCTATACCGAAAAAGATCAACTGTGAAATGCGATATTGAAGATTTGGTGAATAAGATACCGAAACTAACAGAAGAACAGACTAAATCATTACAAGGTGAAATAACAATAGAAGAAGCAGGGATTGCATTGAAAAATATGAAGAACGGAAAAAGCCCTGGATCGGATGGGTTTGGAGCTGAGTTTTTCAAATGTTTTTGGAAACAAATCGGGTGTTTGTAACCCGAGCTCTAAATGAAAGTTTCAGAGAAGGCGAACTATCAAACACCCAGAAGAAGGTATTATAATCTGTATACCCAAAGAAGGAACACCAAAAGAATATGTAAAAAACTGGAGACCTATTTCACTTCTAAACCTTATATACAAAATTGGCTCCACTTGTATTGCTAACAGAATTAAAAAGGTCCTTCCATTACTGATTAGTGAAGACCAGACAGGATTTGTCCCAAATAGATACATAGGTAGTAACATTAGGTTAATTTATGACATAATACACCATCTCAACATAAAAAATATCCCAGGGATGCTAATTAATTTAGACTTCGAAAAGGCGTTCGACTCGTTAGATTGGGATTTTATGCACAGAGTGCTAGAGGCTGTAGGTTTAGGTAAAGATATATGTAAATGGATAGAAGTATTCTACAAAAGCATTAAGTCTACTGTTATCGTAAATGGCCAAACATCATCATGGTTCTCAATAGAAAGGGGTTGTAGGCAAGGAGATCCAGTTTCACCATATATCTTCGTATTATGTGCAGAAATATTATCCATAATGATCAAAGAAGTAAATAGTATTGAAGGTATACAAATCGGGGAGAAAGAACACAAAATATCACAATTTGCCGACGACACTCAACTGATGAACACAGGGAATAAGAAATCATTTGAAAAATCTATCGAGATTCTCGATAGGTTTGGGAAAACATCAGGTTTATTCTTAACAAAGAGAAAACACAAGTAATTTGGCTTGGAAGACAAAAGTATAGTGAAATAAGATATATGCAACATTTAAAGATGATCTGGAATCCAAAAGAATTCAAAATATTAGGAATTTGGTTTACTCAGGACTTAACACACATGGAAAAAAGAAACTACAAAGATAGAATGATAGAAGTGAAGGCACTATTTAAAATTTGGCTAAAGAGAATCATTACCCCTTTAGGAAGAATTGCTGTCTTAAAATCATTAATTCTGTCAAAACTGACTTACCTGTGGTTGATGCTTCCAACTCCACCTGACACATTTGTTAAAGAATTACAAGACTTATGTTACTGGTTTGTATGGAATAAAAAACAAGACAGAATTAGTCGAAAAACAGTTATTAAAGATGTACAGGATGGTGGGTTGAATCTACCTGACATAAATGCTCTCATTACTGCTTTAAAATTAACATGGATAAGAAGGCTGAGACAAACAACACACAGATGGAGAGACATGTTGATTTTTTCATACCCAATTATTGAGAACATTGAGAAGTACTCTCCAAATCATCTGTGCATCACCACTCAAGACAATGTTTTCTGGAAACATGTATTCATGTCGTATAAGCAGTTCTATTACAAACTAAAACCAGAAAATGCTAGAGAACTACTTGCAGAACCAATCCTTTACAATGAACATTTTAAAATAGGAAATAAACTAATAAAACACAAAAACTGGAACAATAGAAATGTATTTCGAGTATCTGATTTGTTTAAAGCAAATGGGGATTCACTATCCCATGAGGAATTCAGAACAAAGTATAACATTGAAATAGATTTCCTATCTTATGGTGGATGTATATTATCCATTAAACGATACATCAGAGAACAAGGATTTGAGAATGAGATAAAAGATAACATTGAAGCAGAAGTCAACACAGCACTAAAGAAAATATATTCTGTAGATAAAGGTTCCAAAACTTATTACAGAATTATAGTAAAAGATAACTGGGAACCAAACTGTTGTGCAAAATGGACGGAGAAGCTGAATAGACAGATACCTTGGAAGAAATGCTTTAGAAAAATTCATCAAATTAAGGATATTAAGCTAAAATGGATGCAAATGAGAATAGTGCATCGAATAATTGCAACTAATGTAGCTCTGAAAGAAATGGGAATAGTGGAAAGTTATAACTGTAGTTTCTGTGAAGAGGAAAAAGACAGCATTGAACATATGTTCTGGAGATGCATACACGTCAATGATTTCTGGAAATCATTGCAAGAATTAATAAAAGGAAAGTGTTTAATAGCGAATAATCTGTCTCTGACTGAAAACACAATAATATTTGGAGCAGATGACAATTCCACAACTGATACCACATTCGATCTTATAATTCTGATAGCCAAACACATTTTTAGCTGTAAAATAAACAAATGTAATCCTTCAATAACAGTATTTCTAAAAATACTAAAGAGAAGATAAATACATAGCAACTGTACAATTGAATCTACTAAAATTTAACACTAATTGGATCAATTATGAAGTATTATTTGAAAATTGATAATCAAAATCATAAGATACCTGGATTTCATACGTGCATGACAGGATATGTTCAGGATGTGTGGGTAATTTCATAAGGTATTCAAATATCATTGAGTGTGGTTGTAGCCTGTGGCCCGCTGCTTGTCTGGCATGGCGATACCGCGGCTGGGACCCGTAGGCCGATCGGCAACTTAGCTGGTAGGTTGGCTTGTTGGTTTGTCGGCGGGTCACGGCCGTGGTGTAGCAGTGTCATATTGGTAGCGGGCTGAAGAACATATAATTAACTTTCTTTTGATTGTTAAAGAAATATAAAGACACCGATGGACGGGATTTCGGTGCTGGTGTGTACACTTAGCTGGGAAATGCTTAAGTCTGTTTAAATCTATATTTTGAAGGATCATTACAGTGAACATAATTATGTTATGCGTTATATACAACAGCTATCGCATAGTACCACACGGAGAAAACATTACTTCATTATTATAAATTGTATAATTATGTATATTGTTTAAGTATTATTAATTCATAAGAAGAGAGAAAGTGGGGGTGTGGATGGGTAGGGACGGGAGGGGGTGTGAGTGGAGTGAGCGGGTGTGTTTGTTTGCCTTTATGTGCTTGTAGTTTGTAAGAACTCAGAGGATTGTGCATAGTGATTTTTGTTTGTTTGTGCATGTGTGTATATCCAACAAAAAGAAACAACCTTTCCTCGGCATACATTGAACTCTCACTCAAATCCATTCAAACCGAAAAAAATATAACTCGTTACTAATAAGTTTCACGGATTATTTACTACAATATTGTCAGACATGTACAAATATGATTAACAACAAAAAATATGTGATAATCTGCATCCGGAAATGTACAGCAAAGAGAAAGATCATGTTGATGAAAGAATGGAGAAGAGAGAAAGAAGGAACTGTGGAATGGAAGAGAGAATGAGGAAAGAAATAAAAAAGTATTAAAAAAAAAACAACAACAACAATAATTGCTTAGTCGCGGAGCCGGCGCGAGTGAGCTCTCACCCCGGAGGGCGCCACCACGTCCGTCCAACGACAGCCCCATGGACTCGCCGATACCGGTGACCCCGACGGAACCAAACCAAGACCACAGACGTGGAGAGGACATCGAAATTGAGGTCACCGTGAGAGCAGGGCATGAAGGGCCACAGAATTTGAGACATTCTTTTTTAATGCTGATCGATGAGAATGAGGATGATTAAGATGATGCTACGGATTTCCATTTCGGTCTGAGACTACATGACAGGGCTGTATTCTACGCTTCCTTTCATAATATATCCGGCGTCAACCAGGCCCGAGAGATACAGGCACCTGCAGCGTTGGTCAGGAAATTTGAGCAACACTCTCAGAAACGGATCCATTAAGTGGATGAAACTCGACTGTGTGGTCCCAGTCTTCCCAACTGAGTCCGCAGCAAACTCAACTCTGGGTAGGAGCCGGTCGGGGCTGATGGGATTCGAACCCACGACCTCCCAGCCGGGAGTCCGCGACGCTAACCACTTCGCCACGGCGGTTGGTATTACAGTTACTTCTTCTGTCAACAGCTCTGTGCCTTCTGACACCAGCAGTGATTGTTGATTCTGTCACAAAAGTGGACCCATATCTCAGGCCACTATCCAAGCAGACTGACCTCTCTGGGAACGTCTCTTTGATGTTTCTCCCCTGGACCCAAATTTTGACGCGTGTAATACGCAACAATGTCATCAACCTTATGATTGCTTCAGCCAGCTCTGTGGGTTTACGGTCATTTGTGCTGAACACAGACACACTGATTGATTAAGCGTTGTGGTTTCCAGTCGGTTTCACCCAACACATACTTCCTGATTGGTTCAGTGGTGTGACTGACGGATGCTTTCATCCAATCAACTGTTGATGGCGATACGGATCCCTAGAGTGCCATAACTGTGGGGTGTCTGTGAGTGTGTTTGTTCTCACGTGACAGCGAACAGGCTCTCTCTGTGGGGATGCCAGGGAGGGAGAAGGGAAGAATAAGGAAGGAACAGAAAGGGGTGGTCATTCAAATTTGGTGCATGGTAGATCACCGAGTTCCCCATCAGATGTCATGGGTTCGAATCCCCCTGCTGCTCAATGTGAAAATCGGCGCTGGCTTCAACGCGCATGGCCAGCCTTATTTTCTGACCCCAACGTCTGGTGTGCGTCAACCTGTCAACGTGATTCTATGCCTCCTTTCTTCGGCGGTTGGCAAGTGACAGGTATATACTATCCTGATTGTCTGCTTCTGTCTCTGGTGTTTGCCAGCCGGTCAACCTGGTTCTCTGACACTGACGTCTAGTGCTTGATTCTGATCAAGAAAGGAGTAGAGAGTGGGTCACGTGACCTCGTCGTTTAGTCTTTATTCTGCTGTCTCAGAGGAGGAAGCACCGTGATTGGTTAAATGTTCAAAGAGGAGCGATTAGTTCTCTCCCTCTCTCTCTCTCTCTCTCTCTCTCTCTCTCTCTCTCACACCACACACACATACCATACACACAC
>CM065719.1:81131139-81133639 GCA_033310375.1 Conus canariensis | reverse complement strand
ACTTTATCCCACAGTCATGCCTTTTAGAGAAGGCTGTCAGGTTTCTGCTAGGTTTCTTCAGAATCTTGGTTTTCACACTATTCTGCGCGACTTTATTTAACGTGGTTTACAAGTTAAGTTCGATGGATTCAGTCATATACACATGATTTTATGCTACATAACCACAACACACAAAGAATGCCACGACATGGAAACTCAGTAGAAACACAACGAAAAGGTTCAGTAGAAACACACCATAAAGGTTGGAACAAAGTTATGCAACGAACAAAATTTGTAAATGATACATTTCCACGTCAAAGAAAAATTTGACGGCCATGACTTTCTTGCCGCCATCTTGACTAGTCAACCAATCAAAGCGCTTCTTTCTTCAGAGCTTGCAGTCGGAGATTGGCAGAAGGGAGGGCCAAATGGCGTCGTGATGTAGTCCAATCCCTCCATCTCTCTCCATCCTTGCCGCCCATCAAAGAGGGATATCAGACCAAGGGTAGGTAACGATGGTAGGCATTTAGCTGGCAGGAAGTTTGGGGAATGAGGGCTTTAGGTGGGGCCACGTGGTCTTCCAGGATTCCTTGTGGTCCGATAGATCTGTGTCATCAAATTGCAGATGACGGAATGAAGTGCCTTTTTTCATGTGTTGACGTTGGCTGGTCGTTTTCTGTTGCAGGTTATTGGACAAAGGGCCTTTCTTCGTGGTTTGACATTGAAAGGTTGTTTATCACAAATAATTGAAGAATGTGTCTTTGTTCATGTTTCAACCCTGAAAGGCCGTTGTTTACTGTAAGGGATCGGGCAAAATATCTTTCGTTCTTGTTGTAAAACTATTGGACAACAGGTCTTCGTTGATGTTTTTTTTCTTTTTTCATATTGAAAGATCGTTTGTTTATTGCAGATGATTGAACGAAGTGTCTTTGGTCATTTTTCTTATTGACAGGCCGTTGTTTACCGTAACTCGTTGGACAAAATATCCTTGTTCATGTTTTGATGTTGACAGGTCGTTGTTTACTGTAAATGATTGAATGAAGTGTCTTTGTGATGGTTAAAGATTTACAAGTCGTCATTTACGTTAATGATTGGACGAAGTGATTTTTATTTATGGCTTAACATTGGCAGATGGTTGTCTGCTGTAAAAATGTTTTTGTTCATATTCATCAGATGATGTCTGTTCACGTATTAATATTGACCGGTCTTTCTTACTGCAAATGACTGGACGAATGTCTCTGTTCATGGTTTAGAATTAAAAGACAAAGCTTAAGGAGCTAGGTGTTGTACGGCATGTTTCTTACACTTTCAAGTTTTGATTTCTGGTAAATATTAGTCTTACACTCTCGTAAGAATTCATAGCTTCTCCCTTCCCTGAGTGCTTGTGTTCGCTTTTCATAGACATTTCTCATCTAGGCTGGAGGTTCTATCGGATTTCATGGAGTTTCCCTTCCGTTTATGTGGAAGTGCATCTGATAAGCAGACATCCAGGGCCCAATAGTAAGCCTGATGAGTTCTACATAGAAGAAAACAGCTTTGATACGCTATTCCTGCTGTCCTTCACTTCAGAGGAGCTGAATGTACTGGAGGACATATTCGTCTGTGTGTTCCTTTCCACTAAAATACAGGCTTGACTGTGAGAGTTTTATGATAATTATCATTAAGATGATGACTGCCCTTTCTAAATTGATGGAAGATATTAAGGACAGATGTGTATGTGTATGTATGTTGTCAAATAAAAAAAAATGGACATAACATCTTGTATTTGCCGTCTGCTTGTAAATTATTCATTGCAACGACCAAATGTTTGCCTCAATGAGGCTTCCTCAGAGTCAACAAGAGAGAGAGAGAGAGAGAGAGAGAGAGAGAGAGAGAAGACAGACAGACAGACAGACAGAGAGAAGACAGACAGACAGATAGATAGACAGAGAGAGAGAGGAGAGAGAGTGAGTGTTGTGTGTGTGTGTGTGTGTGTGTGTGTGTGTGTGTGTGTGTGTGTGTGTGTGTGTGTCAGTCTGTCTGTGCCTGGCTGTATCTGTCTGCCTGTATGTATGTCTGTATGTAGGTATGTACGTACTGCTCGTGTGTAAGTCACAAAAATAATCGATTTTTCTGTGATTTGTTTTTCAGTACAGAAAACAAAACTGGAGGGAAAACGGCCAGCTTCAAGGAATGAAACCAAAGATGGGCTAATCAATGAAGAGACAGGGAGACAAGCACGGCCTTTGGAAAGGAAAGCGGTGAATGAAACCAAAGATGGGCTAATCAATGAAGAGACAGGGAGACAAGCACGGCCTTTGGAAAGGAAAGCGGTGAATGAAACCAAAGATGGGCTAATCAATGAAGAGACAGGGAGACAAGCACGGCCTTTGGAAAGGAAAGCGGTGAATGAAACCAAAGATGGGCTAATCAATGAAGAGACAGGGAGACAAGCACGGCCTTTGGATAGGAAAGCGGTGAATGAAACCAAAGATGGGCTAATCAATGAAGAGACAGGGAGACAAGCACGGCCTTTGGAAAG
>CM065719.1:81098639-81123639 GCA_033310375.1 Conus canariensis | reverse complement strand
ACGGTTGTCAGGATCTGATTGTAGATGGGGGGAAGTTCAAAGCCTTGATCTCTGTTCAGGCTGGGGCGTGTGGTCTTGATTTCGATGGCTTCTTTAACTTTTCTTTTCGTGTTTCAATATGTTTCTAGAGATCTTTTCTTAATGGGAATAAATATTTAGACATAACAAGGGTCTGATTAGTTAGACATAACAAGGGTCTGATTGGCCTAAGACAGAGATGTCTTTCTTTACCTTTTTTTTTGGTGCATCTGTTTTGAGACCTTCAGTATATATTATTTTGTTTTTCTCTGGAAACACAACAGCAACATCTTTTTAAGCTCGTCTTGTGTATTATGGGTTGAATGTGGAAATACATAATCATATCAAAACATTTTGCACCCAGCTAGAAGAAATAAGTGACTGTCTATTTGTCCTTCGTCTCCATTGTCCTGAATGTTATTTGTCTTACCTGAAGAAGACCCAGTAGGTCAAAACGAGTTGTACTTGTCTTAAAATGGGTGTGTTCCATCGTTTAGGGGCTCAATAATTCTGTTTTGGCTCTGGTATCAAAACATATAAGGAGACATTTTTCACTTAAATGCATATCAAATGAGAACAGGAGTAAAGTTTTGCTCGTGGTGTCTTGCCATGGCAGGGGAGTTATAACAGTTCCATGACGTGGACATTAGGGGAACTTAGCTAGAAATGTTGGTGACAATGACGAAACGGCGTTTTGTACCTGGAGTAATATAAATTACATGTAGAGTGAACCTTAATTCTTGTTATAGACTCAGTGATTTAACAGGGGTAAAACCTTTCATTCATTAACTCAATCGAGTCTTGTCGGAAGCGGGTTTCCGACACTGTTCACATCGCTTGAAGGCGTGTCGGACGCATACTTCCGACAGAGTTTGACGATGTTTAAATCATACCGCCTTTTATTAAAGGGCAATAAATCTCATTTCAGGGACAGCTTAGGGCTTTTTTTTGCATTTGCTTCCCTTAGACCGTTCTTCGTGTATTCTGTAATAGTTTTTATACGGATTTCCCGCGATCACACGATTTTGAACACGATCACACGATTTTGAGTGGATCAAGTATTTTGTGGTCAAATTCTTGTGTTTTATGCAGTTGTCATAAATATACTATTCTCTGTAGGTCATACCAAGTGCTCAGAAGGAGACGGGAAAAGTTGTAAGGTGGAGTATCATATGATGGTTTGTGATGTGTGCAGAACTCTGGAAATATTTTCAGGTTTGGAAGGAATCTAGCCCTGTGGGAAGGATAGTCTCATTCCATGTGTCAGACACTCACCCACTTCCTGCCTTGCCCTTGAATCCTGGCGTTCTTCATATCCACAATTCCCGGAGCCCCTACTCCATCTGAAGCCTCTACTCCTCCTGGATCCCTACTCTTCCTGGAGCCCCTACTCCTCCTCAAGCCTCGACTCCTCCTGGATCCCTAATCCTCCTGAATCTCTACTCCTCCTGGATCCCTACTCTTCCTGGAGCCCCTACTCCACCTCAAGCCTCTACTCCTCCTGGATCCCTGCTCCTCCTGGAGCCCTTACTCTCCTCAAGTCTGTACTCCTCCTGAATCCCTACTGCTCCTGAAGCCCCTACTCTCCTCAAGTCTGTACTCCTCCTGAATCCCTACTGCTCCTAAAGCCCCTACTCCACCTCAAGCCTCTACTCCTTCCTGGATACCTACTCCTCCTGGAGCCCCTACTCCACCTCAAGTCTGTACTCCTCCTGGAGCCCTACTCCACCTCAAGCCTTTACTCCTCCTGGAGCCCCTACTCCTCCTCAAGCCTCTACTCCTCCTGGATCCCTACTCCTCCTGGAGCCCCTACTCCACCTCAAGTCTGTACTCCTCCTGAATCCTTACTGCTCCTAGAGACCCTACTCTACCTCAAGCCTTTACTCCTCCTGGATCCCTACTCCTCCTGGAGCCCCTACTGCTCCTCAAGCTTCTACTCCTCCTGGAGCCCCTACTGCTCCTCAAGCCTCTAATCCTCCTGGATCCCTACTCCTCCTGGAGCCCCTACTCCTCCCAAGCCTCTACGCTTCCTGAATCCCTACTCCTCCCAGAGCCCCTACTCCACCTCAAGCCTCTACTCCTCCTGGATCCCTACTCCTCCTCTAGCCTCTATTCCTCCTGGATCCCTACTCCTCCTCTAGCCTCTATTCCTCCTGGATCCCTACTCCTCCTCAAGCCTCTACTCCTCCTGGATCCCTACTCCTCCTCAAGCCTCTACTCCTCCTGGATCCCTACTCCTCCTCAAGCCTCTACTCCTCCTGGATCCCTACTCCTCCTGGATCCCTACTCCTCCTCTAGCCTCTATTCCTCCTGGATCCCTACTCCTCCTCTAGCCTCTACTCCTCATGGATCCCTACTCCTCCTCAAGCCTCTACTCCTCCTGGATCCCTACTCCTCCTCAAGCCTCTACTCCTCCTGGATCCCTACTCCTCCTCAAGCCTCTACTCCTCCTGGATCCCTACTCCTCCTGGATCCCTACTCCTCCTCAAGCCTCTATCTCCTCCTGGATCACCCTACTCACTCCTCCTGGATCCCTACTCCTCCTGGACCCCCTACTGCTCCTCAAGCCTCTACTCCTCCTAAATCCCTACTGCTCCTACAGCCCCTACTGCTCCTCAAGTCTCTACTCCTCCCGGATCCCTGCTCCTCCTGGAGCCGCTACTCCTCTCTTTCGTGAGCTGCTGTGAGTTACTCCAGCAACATATTGTGCAGTTTATTCCCCACTGTTGCCTTCCTTAAAACTGCAATGGTGAACGCCGGTAAACTGCAATGGTGAACGCCGGTTAAACTCTCCCATTGTTTTGTTCAAAGTAGTAGTCTTCACGACTTGTTTGATATGTGATCACTGTCACCTCCCTTGAGACTGCCCCCCGTGACATTATTCCTTCTTGCTCTGTACACCATGTTTTGTAGAGAAAGAAATCTTTGGTTGTTTCTGGAATTATCTCTTCCTTGGCAGAAAGAGATAATATTTCTCTTGAATGCTTCCACTCCCTCTTTAATTCATGACTTGGAGCTTTTGGTATACTTCCGCCTCCAGTAGGGGCGTGGCGATAAACTAGTAACTAAAAACATCCAGGAAGATGAGGTAACTTGACACATGAGTTTGTGGAGGAAGCACAGTTCCCAAATTATTGGTGCTATCAGCTTATCTTCTCTCCTCTAAATATTCTTGTTTGTCACTGTGACTGGTGATTTATTATGATGAATTGTGTTTTACTCTGTGATTGTGCTCAATAGTCCAGCAGTATTGTTGAATTGTTTTACTCTGTGATTGTGCTCAATAGTCCAGCAGTATTGTTGAATTGTCATGGATATGATTGGTATTGTTCTCTTGTGACTCTTAATTGTCATGAGTAGGGGCAATTTAAATGTTTGCAAGTTAACCGTTTGCGTGTCACATAAAGTGTGTTTATAATCTTTATTTTGAGTTGTACTTTGCGCTTTGTAGTGTTTATACTAGTAGATTAGAATTGGTGGGAAGAGGTGGGGGTGGGAGGGGGAAGGGAGTGGAAGGGGCACTGGATTATAGTCCGCAAGCCAGCACTGCTTTAGAAATACAGAAACAGATTAACTTACATCCATCTCCCTCCCCCCCCCCCCTTGCATTCTATATCATCAACAAACAAACAGACTCTCATGTTTCAGCCATCCATGCTGCTGTCATAACACTGACCATCCATTGTCAGTGAGGACCAGTCATTTTCACATCATTAAAGTAACAGAGACTCCAAACAACAGTGGCCTGCCTACATGTCAGTGTGTAACATGAACGGAGACCATTTCTCAGTGAGCCACCTGTCTGTGTGGGGGCTGATAATGGCAGAGATAGATGAGCTGGTAATAGCCAGAGTGGGTGTGCTCTCCATGTATCCTCGGGAATTTGAAACCAAACAAAGTATGACATCAAAGCAATGAGTTTCCTTTGTGCTTTGTTCTGCTGACCACTGTTGCACATCATCAGATCTCAGCCATCATAAAAAAAATAAACGTCTGGTCATCGAACAGCATGACCTGTTTTTGTGACTGTCGACTGCAGGTGCTATTCAAATAGGAGAAGCAGACACAACACTGTGTCAAAAATGTAGATAGAAGCAGACAAAACACTATGTCAAAAATGTAGATAGAAGCAGACAGAACACTATGTGAAAAATGCAGATAGAAGCAGACAGAACAATGTCAAAAATGTTTTGTTGTTGTTGTTTGTCCGTCGAGACGACGAAGACCATCTAGTCATCCTGGGATCGTAGGTGAGTGCGTAGATGGCTGGTCAGGCCGATCTGCGCCCGGAAAGACCTATCACAGAATGGACAGGGATGGTGGCGGCAGTTGGAGATCTGTTGACACTGGTCTTGCTGATCATCCTGCGCTGCTCAGCTGCAGCAATTCTGTTACTTTCACAGGTTTCTGCACCTTTGCTTACAATTGATCGCCACCCGTCTCTGTCCTGGGCAGTCTGCTCCCATGTTATGTCAAAAATGTAGATAGAAGCAGACAGAACAATATGTCAAAAATGTAGATAGAAGCAGACAGAAGAATATGTCAAAAATGTAGATAGAAGCAGACAGAAGAATATGTCAAAAATGTAGATAGAAGCAGACAGAAGAATATGTCAAAAATGTAGATAGATGCAGACAGAACAATATGTCAAAAATGTAGATAGAAGCAGACAGAACAATATGTCAAAAATGTAGATAGAAGCAGACAGAACAATATGTCAAAAATGTAGATAGAAGCAGACAGAAGAATATGTCAAAAATGTAGATAGAAGCAGACAGAACAATATGTCAAAAATGTAGATAGAAGTTAGAAGGGAGGCGGAAGAAGGGAGGCAGCTGCCCCTCTAACTTTGATGAGAAGATGAACGGGAGGCAGAAGGAGTAGGGGGGGGGGGAGCCTGTCTTTTCCCCCTCCTCCCTAGATTCATCGTGCTGAACGGAAACACCAAAAGTAACGATAGTTTACGTTCTAAATTTAGCTTTCCTTTTTCAAAGATACATGTGCTGGTCATGGCAGTGGTGGTGGTGGTGGTGTTAGGTTTGCTGCTTATTCCCAGACACGCTCTAGTAATTGTTTTACATTTTCTTTGTTCTTTTCAGATTTACAAAAGAAAGAGGAAAATATGATAAAACAAACGAACAAAATCGAAAGGAAAAGTTTGTTGTTAAAAAAAATGGTCTTGAATAAGGAGTCAGGGTTGAATATGTCTCCGCACTTGGCACGCCCTTGGTGTATGAGACTACAAAGAGAGGCGAGTGTGTTGATCTGTCACCTGAGAAAGTCATTGTTTCCTGTTTCCAATGTGAAATGGGACATGCTGTCTAAAACAACGATTCTCTAGTGACAAGATCCACATTAGAGGAATAGTGGGGCACACGCTGGGTAGGGGGGTTGGGGGGGGGGGGGGAGACACAACACAATTTATTCAAGCAAGAAAGTGTGCACAATATGCCGGTGGTAGATGACCACAGTGATTTGGCCATTCCATCTCCGACAAGGAGTCGCACTGTCTCACCAGCACCAGCTTTTTTTTTATCTCACTGAACACCAGTCTGTGCCATCTGATCTCTTTCGGAAGTAGTCTGTTTCAGCAACAAGTGAAAAGCAGAGGCATTTTTACTTCACATTTTTTTTAACCTGATACAAGACATTTTTTTAACCTGATAAAACATTGCTACATTGGGATTTACCACTCTGCTTGAGGACGTTCAGGATGGAGTTCTTCACCTCTTCTGTTGCAACAACCCCCTCCTTCCCCCACCACTGTTCACCCCTCCCCCTCCCTAACCTTAGCAACGCCAACATCATGTGATGAATTGGTGTCACGTTTGGTTCAACTGCTGCTTTTTGGAGAGAGAGAGAGAGAGAGAGAGAGAGAGAGAGAGAGAGAGAGAGAGGACAGAGACAGACAGACAGACAGACAGACAGACAGACAGACAGAGAGAGATCACAGGAGACAAAAAAATCTCACGTCAGCACAGACAGCTATATACAGTGTACTACATTGCTGATGTTTGCTGTTGTCCATAACACCGGTTGGGTGTGCATAAATCCGAGGTCACTGCGTGTACCCAGATTAAGTCAACTGATAAGAAGGGAGAGAACTGGTGATGCACCGGCTGTACTGTCTCCCCTTTGTCTCCTCTCCATGAACTTGTCTGAGCCCACTGACTCGTCTATGCTTGCATTCCACCCTTTGGACATATAATGATAAATCGTGTGTAAACTAAGTCACACTTCCCACCTGCCTCAGTCTGGCATCCTGTTGCACCACCCCACCCACTCTTATCTTCTCTTGTTGCTCTGTTTCTGTTGGAGTCAGGTGGACCAACCCCAGACGTCTGAAGCAGAGAATCATGTCGGCAAATCAACGAAGTCAGAGGCAGACTTTCCCCTTAATTGCGGGATAAAAAAACGGTCATACACACAAAACTCCACTCCCTTTGTTGAGCAGATGGGATTAATACCTGCCTGTCTATACAGGGAGTGTGTGCAGGAGTATCAGCCTGCGTACGCAGAAGAAGAAGACGAAGAAGAACAGGCATACAGTCAAGCCGACCATGCAGACTCCTGGCCCAGATTTCGTGTTGTTCAGCAGAGGGATTCGAACTGGTGACGTTTGATTGCAAACTCATTGATCAACCACTGAGCTAATCAGGTATCAAGTTTGAATAATCAGCAATTCTTCCTCCTCTGCTCTCCTCTCTCTCTCCCCCCTCTCTGTCATTCCCAAAGAAAGAGCCTATCCAATGTCACGTGAGAACAAACACAAAAACACCCCCACAATCTTTGTACGTTGGGATCCAGACCCTACACAACGATTGCTTAGATGAAGGCAACCATCAGCCACACAACAGAACCAATCAGGAAGCCTGTGTTGGATGAAACCAATGGGAAATCACAAAACTTATTCAATCAGTGAGTCTGTATTTGACGAAAGTAGCTGTAAGCCAAGCAAGCTGAACCAATCGTAAGGCTGATGATGACATTTCATTTATTACAAGTGTCAAATTGGGTCTGGGGAAAGGTCAGTGGGGCACTGATGGAAAGGTTAGCCTGCTTGGTTGCCGGCTTGAGATAGAGGTCCACTTTCATGTCGGACTCAATAATCATGTTGGTGTTGGAAGGCACAGGGCTTTGACAGAATCAGTAACTGTAATAACCGAGTGACAGATAGATGGTTGAATAAACACACACACAACACACACACACACACACACACACACACACACACACAGCACGCACGCACGCACGCACGCACGCACGCACGCACGCACGCACGCACACACACACACACACACACACACACACATTCCAGAGCTATTATAGGTCAATTCAAACAGTTCAAAATTTTGCAAGATTAACAAAGACACAAACATTTTCTGTTCCCATTGAAATGAATAATATATTTGAGATCAAACTAATATACGTTATGGGTTTTGAACACACTCTCCTGTCTATTCAGATGGGTCGATGGCCCTCACATGCTGGCTGTGCTAAGTCATGATTGATTGTGTTCGTTTCCGGCGAACGTGAACAACTTCCTAACAACTTGAATGTCTTAAGCCTCTTTAACAAATGTGATTTCCATACCGACGATTGAACAACTAAAAACCTGTTGACTTCTTGGTTGCAGTCTCTATGTACAGATCATCTAGAAAAAAAATAGACATGAAAACTACAAAAGAAATGATGAAAGTGTCGGACGAGACAACAGTAGAACAGACCCACCACCCGGAGGGAAGCCTTGTTCTCCCAAACAAGATTGGCTAAAACAACACGATCAGCAATCCTCTCACGACTCTACCTGAACGATCGAGTCAGCTAATCATTGATCGGCCATTGCCCTCTGTCTCTGTCTCTGTCTCGTCTCTGTCTGTCTGTCTGTCTGTCTGTCTGTCTGTCTGTCTGTCTGTCTGTCTGTCTTCTCTCTCCTCTCTCTCTCTTCTCTTTTCTCTCTCTCTTCTCTCTCCCCACCATTTTCATGTGTGAATGCGTGCAGTGTGTGTGTGTGTGTGTGTGTGTGTGTGTATGCGTGCGTGCGTGTGTGCGTGTGTGTGTGCGTGTGCGTGTGCATGCGTGTGTGTGTGTGTGTGTGTGTGTGTGTGTGTGTGTGTGTGGTGTGTGTGTGTGTGTGTGTGTGTGTGTGTGTGTGAGAGAGAGGGGAAGAGAGAGAGAAGAGAGAAAGGAGTGTGTGTGAATATGTATGTATGTATGTGTAAATTCTTTGTTTCATTTGAATCTTAACGTGATGTCTCAGAGACTCATAAAGCGTAGAATTCTCAAAAGACATAATCAGGACACACACACACACACACCACACACACACACACACACACACACACACACACACACACACACACACACTCACACGCACAGAGAGAGAGAGAGAGAGAGAGAGAGAGAGAGATACAGACAGACAGACAGACAGACAGACAGAGAATGTGGGCGTTGGTGGTAATGGAAGCTCTATCAACATGAGCAGAATAAATTTCTGGGCAGAAAAAATTATGAACGTTGTGACTCCATTGTTCCCTATCCCTCAAGTCCTTCCCCATCAGTCTGTACAACTCTCCACATCTTTTTCCTTTGAACCATATGCCAATCATAGTGCTTCAATCTCTGAAGCTCTGAGGCGGAGACTGGGAAAGGCAATAGCCGAGATTGCGCGACCTACCCCTCAATTTCCTCCGGCTGGGAGAAGGCTGTTGAGGCAGGAAACGAAGTTGGCTTTACAATAGTGCAGAAAGTGTGCATACAATGGTTAGAGCATTTGCCGAGTGGAGTAACGGTCGTGAGTTTGAACTACTCGAGGGGACCGATTTTCACGCTTGAAAACTCTCTCTGTCTACCTAGCAGCAAATGGGTTCTTGATTCAGGTCAGGGAAGATTACGATGGGCAAGGACAGGGATGGTGTCCACCTCAATCATTCCATGAGCCCCATTCATGGCAGACTTCCAACAGTTCACTGCCCTTAGGGCCAATTGGTAGAGGGAACTTGAACTGCTTTGGATGAAACAGAACTTTTTTTTTCAAAAATACAGTGTTATAATTTCATCCATGGAAGGAGCAACAATAAGCCTAGAGCATATACCGTGGTCTGAAATATGCATTAGACTGACACTGTACAAGAAAATGGGTGAACATAGACACGTTCTGTTACAAACGAAAAAATACTTTCAGATACACGGTTAACACAATGCAGTACTAATTGAACAAAAAAGTAATTTCCTAAATAAAATGCAGCAACAATTGAAAAACAAAGAAAACAAATGGGAGAGAAAATATCGAGCATCTCATCACAAAATAATGGAAACGTTTGAAAGCAAAAAGTTCAACCCTATACTTTGTACTACTAGACAGAATAATGCCCAAACTCACCAACCCGTAATATGTTCTGTTTAAAATTAATTTGAATCAGACAGGAATTCCCAAACACTCTCTAATTAACATAATAGATGCAGTATTAAAGTCAGCATTACCATTATAGAGAATTTGGACTTGTATAGACCTCTTGAAACAGTGTAGAATAATTCGGGCGACATCTACATTGAAACGATGACATGTGCACAGATTGGGTTCAGTTGTTTGTCTTTCATGGCCACCCGTACAGCCTGGGTCATTCACTGAGTCATGATTGAACATAGCGTAATGATTGAACATAGCGTAATGATTGAACATAGCGTAATGATTGAACATAGCGTAATGATTGAACATAGCGTTCTTTAAAACCAGTAACACCAAAGCGAAGACAACAATGGTCTTTGCTTTTGAGTGTAGAGGTCCAACAGAATCGTGATCAGAAAAGTAATTATTAACCGCATTTAGGTCATTACATGTTTTAATCTGATCTGATTGGCTGTTCAATACATCTGTGGGAGCAGGAAGAAATGTGTGTTTTTTTTGCATATTTCAGATTTGCATCCTGAGACTGTACACTCTAAATGTCTTCGCCTATGATAAAGAATTCCTTTTGAAACAAGTTTAGGAATCTGCCTAAAATTTAGGATCATGCCATAAATAATTTTGAAATACAATGTAAGTTTGCGTTTCCTTCTTCTTTCTTTTAATGTGTAGCACCTAGATTCATAATAAAGGTTTTTAACGGCATTGTGGTCTGTCACAAAAAGACATATTGTTGGAAGATGCGGAGCGGAGGCGGGTGGAGGAGTGCTAACGGGGAGGGAACAGGAGGTAACCAGTCTGTTTCAGTTTCACAAAGGTGTCAATGAATGTGGAACTGTCCATACACGCTATAGGCCTTGATCTCAGCTGTAAAACCACAAAACTACAGTGTGCAGAGTAAAGGTAGACTGCGGAATGAATGAAGAATCGAAAGGAAAAGAGTTGAACAGAGGGTGTGATGGACAGAGCGGAGCAGAAATGACTGACCTGCTCATTGCTCCCACACAATGGCCAGACTTTGAATTCCTGGCCAACATTCCGTGTGTGTGTGTGTGTGTGTGTGTGTGTGTGTGTGTGTGTGTGTGTGTGTGTGTGTCTGCGTGCGTGCGTGCGCGCGCGCGCGCGCGCGCGCGTGTATGTGTGTGTGTGTGTGTGTGTGTGTGTGTAAGCAAGCGCGCACGCGGGGAGGGGGAGTAGGGGTGGGGGTGCTCATTGATCCAACACACTGGCCATACTTTGAATGCTTAGGTAACATTACGTGTGTGTGTGTGTGTGTGTGTGTGTGTGTGTGTGTGTGTGTGTGTGTGTGTGTGTGTGTGTGTGTGTAAGCGCGCGATCGGTGGGAGGGGGGAGGGGGTGGGGCACGCTATCAGTATCGCTCTGTGTGTCATGTGAAAAGAAACCACTGCACATTAAAACAATCACAGAGGCACAACCAACGTAGTAAGCCTGATTCAAATGATAATTCGATTTCCAATGAAAACAAAGAAACAACAAATCTACAACAATGTTACAAATGTAATAATAAGGAAGGAAATGTGGACATTTTGTTGGGCTTAGTGTTTTGCTTTCCAAAGTGGGCCACCAGGTCTCTGCAGAATCTCAGGTTTTACACTGTTCTGAACAGCTTTATTCCAGCGGCTTACGAGTCAATATTTCTTAGATTCAATCTTATACAGGTGTTCTGTTTGCTACATAACGGAACGTAAAAGAGCAGTACGATATGCAAACTCTATAAAAAGGAGAACTTAGGGTTTTGAACAAGTAACGAAAGGAACAGTATCGGAAACAGAAGACATTTGCACGCCACAAAAACATGGAGCTGCTTGCTTCCTAGCCGCCACTTTGACTAGTCGACCAATCAAAGAGCTTCTTTCTTCAAAGCTTGCAGTCTGAGTTTGGCAGAGGAGAGGGACAAGGGGCGTCGTGATGTAGTCCAATCCATCAACCCCTCTCCATATTTGCTGCCCATCAAAGAGGGATATCAGACCAAGGGTAGGTAATGATGGTAGGCATTTAGCTGGCAGGAAGTTTGGGGAATGAAGGTTTTAGGTGGAGCTGTTTGGTCTTTCATGGTTCTTCATGGTCCAACAAATCTGTACCATCAAACTGCAGATGACAAAACGAAGTGTCTTGTTTTAAAAAAAATTTTTTTTGGAATGGATGGGTCATTGTTTACTGCAAACAATCAGACGATGTATTCTTGTTTATAGTTTATCATTAACATGTCGTCTTTACTGCAGGTGATTACATGAAGTGTATCTGTTCATGTTTCAACACTGACAGACCGTTGTTTACTGCAAATGATTGGACAGCATGTCTTTATTCATGTTTTAATATTGACAGGTTTTGGTGTGTTTTTTTACTGAAAGCTATGGATGAAATGTCTTCGTTCATGTTTATTTGTATCAATGGGTGGGTCGTCGTTTACTGTAAATGATTTTAAAAAATCAGTGTAATTTTTAAATATTGACATGTCGTTGTTTAAGGTAAATGGCGGACGAAATCTGTTTGCTTATGTTCTAATTGTGACAGGTCTTTGTTTACCATAAATGATTTGATGACGTGTCTTTGCTCATGGTTCATCATTGAAGGTCATCGTTTACTGTAGAAGTGTCCTTGTTCATGTTCATCGGACTATGTGTCTTTGTTCATGTTTTAATATTGACAGGTCCTTGTTTAGAGAATTGGGCGAATGAACTTCTCCATGGTTTAAAATAAATATGCTTACTGTAAGTCATTGAACAAAGCATCTTTGTTCATGTTTCAGGTCGCTTACTGTAAACAAATGGATGAGGTATCTTTGTTCATGTTTTTAAGTTTTAAAGATCGTGGTTTACTGCAGATGACTGGACTAGGTGTTTTTGAACACGTTTTGATACAGACCGGCCTTTAATGTCTTTTCTTCGTTTGAAAGATTGTTGAGCAGCTTTTTGAGTGCATTTGTGTGTGTGTGTGTGTGTGTGTGTGTGTGTGTGTGTGTGTGTGTGTGTGTGTGTGTGTGTGTGTGTGTGGAAAAGGTTTGAATACAACAGGATGTATCCTACTCAGACCTTTTTCTTTTAAACTATTGTCTGTCAAATGTCTCTCTCTCCCCTCTCTCTCTCTCTCTCTCTCTCTCTCTCTCTCTCTCTCTCTCTCCCCCCCCCCCCCCCCCACCCAACGAGTTCAGGTGCGTCTTGTCAGCAGGAAACCAGGGTCCAGCAGCAAGGGTGATGAGCTGTACTTAGAGGAGGACAGCGCTGGCTTGTTATTTCTGCTGACCCTCACTTTCCACAAACATTTAAGCATACAGCGTGCGCTTTGAAGGACATATTCGCCTTCGTGTATTCTTCCCTTTAAATGTAGGTTTGTCTGTGGGAGTTCTCTAGGCTGCGCTTCTACATTTGCATTACGGCCCAATCTATGAAGATGGAACTTGGTAGGGATATGTTGATTGATGATAGATAGATAGATAGATAGATAGATAGATAGATAGATATAGCTATCTAGTCTGTTTGTCCGTCTGTCCGCTGTCTGTTGCTGTATTGTCTGTACGCATGTATCACTCGTCGTGCACGTCTCAAAAAGCGATTTTTTTTGCATATTTTTTGCCAGATCAGAAAAAGAAATGAGGGAAATGGCCAGCTTCGAGGAAACGAAAAAAAAAAGATCAGTAGGACAGAGGAATCGGTCCCGGAAAAAGACAAAGGGAAGAGGAACGTCGAAAAAAAAAGATCAGTAAGGGACAGAGGAATCGGTCCGGAAAAAAAAAAAATCAGTAGGACAGGGAATCGGTCGAAAAAAAAGATCAGTAAGGGACAGAGGAATCGGTCCGGAAAAAAAAAAAAGATCAGTAAGGGACAGAGGAATCGGTCCGGAAAAAAAAAAAGATCAGTAAGGGACAGAGGAATCGGTCCGGAAAAAAAAAAAATCAGTAAGGGACAGAGGAATCGGTCCGGAAAAAAAAAAAGATCAGTAAGGGACAGAGGAATCGGTCCGGAAAAAAAAAAAATCAGTAAGGGACAGAGGAATCGGTCCGGAAAAAAAAAAAGATCAGTAAGGGACAGAGGAATCGGTCCGGAAAAAAAAAGATCAGTAAGGGACAGAGGAATCGGTCCGGAAAAAAAAAAATCAGTAAGGGACAGAGGAATCGGTCCGGAAAAAAAAAAAGATCAGTAAGGGACAGAGGAATCGGTCCGGAAAAAAAAAAGATCAGTAAGGGACAGAGGAATCGGTCCGGAAAAAAAAAAGATCAGTAAGGGACAGAGGAATCGGTCCGGAAAAAAAAAAAAGATCAGTAAGGGACAGAGGAATCGGTCCGGAAAAAAAAAATCAGTAAGGGACAGAGGAATCGGTCCGGAAAAAAAAAGATCAGTAAGGGACAGAGGAATCGGTCCGGAAAAAAAAAGATCAGTAAGGGACAGAGGAATCGGTCCGGAAAAAAAAAAAGATCAGTAAGGGACAGAGGAATCGGTCCGGGAAAAAAAAAAGATCAGTAAGGGACAGAGGAATCGGTCCGGGAAAAAAAAAAGTCAGTAAGGGACAGAGGAATCGGTCCGGGAAAAAAAAAAGATCAGTAAGGGACAGAGGAATCGGTCCGGGAAAAAAAAAAGATCAGTAAGGGACAGAGGAATCGGTCCGGGAAAAAAAAAGATCAGTAAGGGACAGAGGAATCGGTCCGGGAAAAAAAAAAGATCAGTAAGGGACAGAGGAATCGGTCCGGGAAAAAAAAAAGATCAGTAAGGGACAGAGGAATCGGTCCGGAAAAAAAAAAGATCAGTAAGGGACAGAGGAATCGGTCCGGGAAAAAAAAAAGATCAGTAAGGGACAGAGGAATCGGTCCGGGAAAAAAAAAAGATCAGTAAGGGACAGAGGAATCGGTCCGGGAAAAAAAAAAAGATCAGTAAGGGACAGAGGAATCGGTCCGGAAAAAAAAAAAGATCAGTAAGGGACAGAGGAATCAGTCCGGGAAAAAAAAAGATCAGTAAGGGACAGAGGAATCGGTCCGGAAAAAAAAAAAAAAATTAAAACGGCGCTTTTCCCCAAGGAAAGTCAATCCACAGAGGCCCTGCACGCCATGCCAGCTATTTCTGTCCACGGAGACTTTGGACTGAACAGCAGCTCTGGCAGCGGGAGACCGCAGTTGTCGTTCTTGCGTCATTCCTGTCAGGGCGCCTTTGTCACCCGCCATCACTTTTGACATCTGAGCTAACGGCTGCATTACTGGGAGAACCACCCCGCAGTCCCCTTCCCTCCCTCACTCACTCACCCCCCCCTCCTCTCCCTCTCTCTTTTCTGTCTGTTTCTGTCTGTCTGTCTGTCTCTCTCTCTCTCTCTCTCTCTCTCTCTCTCTCTCTCTCTCTCCTCCACTCCTTTTTAATCTTTCTATCTTTACCTTTCCGCTCTTGTATCATTATTCCGGGAGTGAAATTTGAGGTTACAATAGTGAAGCTGTATATGTGTATGTGCGGTCAGTGTAGTATTCATCCCTAGTGTGAAATTATTGACAAACATTATAAACAACAATGATATGTATGACAATGATGTAAACAATGTCAGTAATGATAATGATGTTGTCAGCACGTGAGCAAGGAAATGTAAATGAAATTCCTGGAATACTACTACATATATTCTATTTATAGGAAAAGTTGTTGGGACTTTGAAATATTGTATGTGCGGTTTTAAACATAAATCATCAGTCTTGCCTAAATCTATCCTAGTACATAGTTAGACAACACAGGCATCAATGTACTTACTGTATGCGGAATTATTCTTTGTTTAAAGTTTCATTACAATCTGTAGACTCTCTCTGTATAATATTTTTTTTTACCATTACGAGGAATCAGACAGACAAAACTTCCTCTAAAATCAAGAGATGGATGTATCAAATGATTCATTTCCGTTTTCAGAGCCTTGAGTCGGCTGATATGAAAGCATCCATGGTGGAATCAGCCCAGAAAAAAAACAAACAAACATACGACACGGCTTAGAAAAGACAAGAAGACAGCAAAGAGTCATAAAACTCAATCGAGTCTTGTCGGAAGCGGGTTTCCGACACTGTTCACATCGCTTGAAGGCGTGTCGGACGCATACTTCCGACAGATTTGACGATGTTTAAATCATACCGCCTTTTATTAAAGGGCAATAAATCTCGTTTCAGGGACAGCTTAGGGCCTTTTTTGCAGTTGCTTCCCTTAGACTGTTCTTCGTGTATTCTGTAGTAGTTTTACACGGATTTGAATTGTACTACTCTCAGTGAACACGATCACACGATTTTGTGTGGATCAAGCATTTTGTGGTCAAATTCTTGTGTGTTATGCAGTTGTCATCAAAATACTATTCTCTGTAGGTCATACCAAGTGCTCAGAAGTGTAACTGAACTTGTGTGGGAGGATAGAGAGCATGAAGAAGTGGATTACAGTGTGCACAAAAAGTTTTTGTTTTTCTGCAAATGTGTGTCATTTTGGATTACTTACATCATGTGAACTGTGTGGATTCCTCATTGAAGGTAAGCATTTTTGATAAATATATTGTTTTTTGTATCCAGTGGTGTATGTTTCATGCTCATAGGTAAAGTGGTTGATTTTTTATGATTTTTTTTTAAAATTGTCAAAAATCGTGTGATCTGAGGGACAAACTGGTCCATTTTGGCTGTGACTTGGTTGAGTTATTTGTGATGGCCGCTGGCTCAGCAAGGTGAATGGATCTCGGTTGTGTTTCAAGATGTGGTGCTTTTTTTTTCTTCTAACAAATGCGGCTAGATGTAGCTGATGTACGGGAACACGAGGCCTATTTAAAGGGCAATGAGGCATCATAAGAGTAATGGCAACTATTGTACAGGCCCATGAGGTCTAGCGAAAGGCAATTAGGTGTTATAAGAAATGTTTCTCATGTTGATCAGGCAGATGTGTGCCTGGCTGTGAAATATTCATTGTAATAATGTCATCACCATTAACGCACTGTATGCAAAATCTCTCTCTCTCTCTCTCTCTCTCTCTCTCTCTCTCTCTCTCACACACACACACACACACACACACACACACACACGCACGCACGCACGCACGCAGCATGCATGCACGCACGCACGCACGCACACACACACACACCACACACACACTCACACACACACACACACACACACACACACACACACACACACACACACACACACACACACACACACAGAGGTGGGGGAAGCACACTTAACGTTAATACAAAACGTTCTGTACAGAAGACACTGTTGAAAGGGAAATCAATCGTGTCTGCGAAAAAAAAAAAAAAGACTTCTTACGTAAAAAAAATATTTGACAGCAGTAATACCCCCGACATTACATGTTAACACTGGCGTCCAATGGCAATCTCTGTGAAGACATTTCATCAATGATGATGACTTTATCTGACTCCTTATGAGAAAACTCTTTGTGCAGTAGCAGTGGTTAGAGTTCTGGAATCAAAGACGGGTTCTAGCGATGGGTCTACTGCGCGACGCCCTTAGACACAATGGAATTAATCTGTGTCGCTGGAGAACGATTTATTTTCTTTCTTTCTTTCTTTCCTTCTTTCGCTCTTTCTTTCTTTCTTCATATCTTTTCCCCGCAAGGTCGTTGTGAAAATTATCTGTTTCCGTGGAGAGGGATATCACTTTCGTCTTTCTTCTTTTCATTGTGTGTGTGTGTGTGTGTGTGTGTGTGTGTGTGTGTGTGTGTGTGTGTGTGTGTGTGTCTGTGCACGTGGTTCCTATCTTTTTGTTTGTACTCAAGACCCTTGCTTGAATAATCTGTCACTTCAAATACTAATATTTGTTGTTGTTGTTTTTTTAATCTTTCTCACATTTTCTTGGTCGTCACCTTTTCCTTTTCCTTCTCTAAATTCCTTCCCGTGCTCAGGTCCTCCTCTTCCCTCCTCCTCCTTCTTCTTCCTCTCTTTTTTACTCTCCTCCTGCACTTCGTCTTCCTCCTCCTCCTTCTTCTTCCTCTCTTTTTTACTCTCCTCCTGCACTTCGTCTTCCTCCTCCTCCTTCTTCTTTCTCTCTTTTTTACTCTCCTCCTGCACTTCGTCTTCCTCCTCCTCCTTCTTCTTCCTCTCTTTTTTACTCTCCTCCTGCACTTCGTCTTCCTCCTCCTCCTTCTTCTTCCTCTCTTTTTTACTCTCCTCCTGCACTTCGTTTCCTTCCTTCTTTTCTCTCTTTTACTCTCCTCCTCCTCCTCCTCTCTCCTTCTCTCCTCTTTTTTACTCTCCTCCTGCACTTCGTCTTCTCCTCCTCCTTCTTCTTCCTCTCTTTTTACTGTCCTCCTGCACTTCGTCTCTTCCTCCTTTCTTCTTCCTTCTTCCTCCTTCCTTCTCCTTCTTCTTCTTCTTTGTCCTTCTCCTCCTCCCCTCGTCTTCCTCCTCCTTCTCCTCCTCTCCCCTTTTCCGTCTTCTTCTTCTTCTTCTTCTCTTCTTCTTCTTCTTCTTCTCCCTTCTTCTCTTCTCTCTCTTCTTCTTCTTCTTCTTCTTCTTCTTCTTCTTCTTCTTCCTTCTTCTTCTTCTTCCTTCTCTTCTTCTCTCTCTTCTTCTTCTTCTTCTTCTTCTTCTTCTTCTTCTTTCTCTCCTTCTTCTTCTCTCTCTTCTTCTTCTTCTCCTTCTCCTTCTTCTTCTTCTTCTTCTTCTTCTTCTTCTTCTTCTTCTTCTTCTTCTCTTCTTCTCTTCTTCTTCTTCTTCTTCTTCTCCTTCTTCTCTTCTTCTTCTCCTTCTTCTTCTTCTCCTTCTTCTTCTTCTTCTCTTCTTCTTCTTCTCTTCTCCTTCTCTCTTCTTCTCTTCTTCTTCTTCTCCTTCTTCTTCTTCTTCTTCTTCTTCTTCTTCTTCTTCTGTTCTAACTCCTCTTTCTCGTCCCTCCCGCAACTCTGTTTCCTCCTCCTTTGTTCTTCTTCATCTGTACCTCGAACTTTTTTCCCCCTTCTCCCTCTCCTCCTTCCTCTTCTTCTCCCATATACTGTCTTACTACTCCTACTCCTTCTTCTCCTCCTGCTACTCCTCCTTCTGCTCCTGCTCAACCTCCCCCTCCTCCTCCTCCTCCTCCTCCTCCTCTTTCTCCTTCTCCTCCTGCACCCCACCTCCTCCTCCTCCTCTTCCTCCTCCTCCTCAAGCGCCTCATTCCTCTTCTAGCTCTTGCTGTTCCTCCTCCACTCCTCCTTTTTTCTCCCCCCCCCCACCCCCCCTCCCGTGTGCTGTGGTTTCATTGTTTATCAGATGTGATTCAGTATGGACAGACTAGTCTGCTTGGAATAATGCATCGCTGGCAGGAAAGGGCCAGTGATATCAAATTGATTATAATGTATCTGACGATTTGCATTGCTGATGAATACACACTATCAATCAATCAATCTATCAATCAATCAATCAATCAATCAATCTATCTATCTATCTATCTATCTGTCTGTCTGTCTATCTATCTATCTATCTATCTATCTATCTATCTATCTATCTATCTATCTATCTATCTATCTATCTGTCTGTCTACCCATCTATCTGTCTCTCTGTCTGTCTGCCTGTCCTTTTTTCTGTCTATCTATCTATCTATCTATCGATCTATCTATCTATCTATCTATCTATCTATCTATCTATCTATCTATCTATCTATCGATCGATCGATCGATCGATCTATCTATCTATCTAAATTTTTTTGTCGGTCTGTTTTGAGACATTCAATGTAAATGACTTGCTGCTGTGCAGAAAAAAACGACAGGAATATTGTTCAGTTCGTCTTGTGTTCAAGAAATTATTGTGCAAAAAACATAATTATATATATCAAAGCATTTTGCACCCAGATATGAACGACGTGACTTTGTTTGCTCTTCATTTTCATTGCCTTGAATGTTATTTGTCTTGCCTGAAGATGACTCAATAGGTCGACACGCATAGTGCTTGTCTTGTAAGTTGTTGGTTTTTTTTTTTATTGTTTGTTTGTTTGGCGTCGCAGTAATTCTGTTTTAGCTCTTGTATCAAAATAGGTATATGGAACATTCTTCTGTAGAGCCAGGAAGTACAAAACCCAAATCATTGCTGATGAGGAATCATCCTTTCTCATGTTAACTTCCTGATTATAATCATTATTGGTAATTAGTTATACTGGTTTGTGTTAAACTTTGTGATTGTGCTTGATACTTTGCGGTTACTGTTGACTGTCACCTGTGTGATTAGTATCATGTTCTTGTGAGTGTTAGTTGCCACCAGTAGAACCAATGTCAACGTTTATGTGATAACTGTTTGTGCGTCAAACACAATGTCTCCACGCATCTTTATTTTGGATTTAACGCTTACTTTGTAATATCTGTAGTATTTTATTAGAATTTTGGAACTGATGAAAAGGGAGGGGGGGGGGGCATCTTTGGTTTAAAATCCCTGAAGAACATTGCTTCAGAAGCACAAAACAAGATTTTATTTAACTTCGCATTATATATCATCAACAAACAAACAAGCTTGTCATGTTCCAGCCCTGGTGCTGTGCCTATACTGATCTCCATCCATTTTCAGCGAGGACCACTTATTTTCACATCATTAAGTAAGAGACGTGGCAGACAACGGTGGGGTTTCTACAAAATCAGTGTGTAACATGAGTGGTGACTGTTTCTTAGTGAGCCAGCAGTCTGTTTGGGGCTGGCAATAACAGAGCAAGGATGAGCTGATGACAACCAGCGTGGGCATGAAGTCCAGGTATCCTAGAGATTTTGAACAACAGAACTAGACATCAAAACAATGAGTTTTCTTTGTTCTCTGTTCTGTTGACCATCATCGTCCACTCTCAACTCCTGTCTGTCCTAAGAAAATAAACACTGCTGGTCATCGAACTGCATGGCCTACTTTGGGGACAGCATGCTGACCACAGTACTTTGTGGTGCGAAGTAGGCGGAACCAGACGTGCCAAGATGAAGAGGCGTGGCAACAAAGAAGCTGGGGTGCAGAGGGAGGGGGGGGTAAGAGCTGGAGTGGCAGCTGATGGGGAGATGAGGGGACGTAGAAGGGGGGGGGGGGGAGGAGGAGAGGGACTCCAGCATGTCCAGTCCAGCGAAGGGTTCTGGAGACTTCTATATGATTCCATCCCTATCATCAAAAGCATCTGCGTCATGCATGGCACTAATACAGGCACGTGGTCAGTTACAAAATGACACCAGGACTGACATTTGGTCAGTCAGACATGACGCCAGTACATAGACCTGGTCAATTAGACATGACGCCAGTACGGACAGTTAGTCAGTCCAACATGACACCAAGAGAGACCCTTTGTCAGTGAGATATGACACCAATACAGACATTTGATCAGTCAGATGTGACACCTATACAGACATTTGATCAGTCAGATATGACACCAATACAGACATTTGATCAGTCAGATATGACACCAATACAGACATTTGATCAGTCAGATATGACACAATACAGACATTTGATCAGTCAGACATGACACCAATACAGACATTTGATCAGTCAGATATGACACCAATACAGACATTAGATCAGTCAGACATGACACCAATACAGACATTAGATCAGTCAGACATGACACCAATACAGACATTTGATCAGTCAGACATGACACCAATACAGACATTTGATCAGTCAGACATGACACCAATACAGGCATTTGATCAGTCAGACATGACACCAATACAGACATTTGATCAGTCAGACATGACACCAATACAGACATTGGTCACTAAGATATGACATCAATACAGACATTTGATCAGTCAGACATGACACCAATACAGACATTGGTCAGTCAGATATGACACCAATACAGACCATTTGATCAGTCAGACATGACACCAATACAGACATTTGATCAGTCAGACATGACACCAATACAGACATTGGTCAGTAAGATATGACACCAATAAAGACATTTGATCAGTCAGACATGACACCAATACAGACATTGGTCAGTAAGATATGACACCAATACAGACCATTTGATCAGTCAGACATGACACCAATACAGACATTTGATCAGTCAGACATGACACCAATACAGACATTGGTCAGTAAGATATGACACCAATACAGACATTTGATCAGTCAGACATGACACCAATACAGACATTTGATCAGTCAGACATGACACCAATACAGAGACTTGGTCAGTCCAACGTGCCACAACACATTTTGACCTCCAGTGAAATAAGACAGATCTCCAATGGTCTGTATTCTTGTTGTGGCCAGCATGGTAAGGGATGTGGAATGTGGACAGTTCTTCCATTGTCCACTCACGATTTTGTTGATTTGCCTCTGTGACGTATTCTCTTAACTGTACCCTGAAAGGCGGTCTTGAAAGAAGTCATGATGAGAGACATGTCCACCCTGCACTGTACCCTGAAAGGCAGTCTTGAAAGAAGTCATGATGAGAGACATGTCCACCCTGCACTGTACCCTGAAAGACAGTCTTGAAAGACGTCATGATGAGAGACATGTCCACCCTGCACTGTACCCTGAAAGGCGGTCTTGAAAGACGTCATGATGAGAGACATGTCCACCCTGCACTGTACCCTGAAAGACAGTCTTGAAAGAAGTCATGATGAGAGACATGTCCACCCTGCACTGTACCCTGAAAGGCGGTCTTGAAAGACGTCATGATGAGAGACATGTCCACCCTGCACTGTACCCTGAAAGGCGGTCTTGAAAGACGTCATGATGAGAGACATGTCCACCCTGCACTGTACCCTGAAAGACAGTCTTGAAAGAAGTCATGATGAGAGACATGTCCACCCTGCACTGTACCCTGAAAGGCGGTCTTGAAAGACGTCATGATGAGAGACATGTCCACCCTGCACTGTACCCTGAAAGACAGTCTTGAAAGAAGTCATGATGAGAGACATGTCCACCCTGCACTGTACCCTGAAAGGCGGTCTTGAAAGACGTCATGATGAGAGACATGTCCACCCTGCACTGTACCCTGAAAGACGGTCTTGAAAGAAGTCATGATGAGAGACATGTCCACCCTGCACTGTACCCTGAAAGACGGTCTTGAAAGAAGTCATGATGAGAGACATGTCCACCCTGCACTGTACCCTGAAAGGCGGTCTTGAAAGAAGTTATGATGAGAGACATGTCCACCCTGCACTGTACCCTGAAAGACAGTCTTGAAAGAAGTCATGATGAGAGACATGTCCACTCTGCACTGTACCCTGAAAGGCGGTCTTGAAAGACGTCATGATGAGAGACATGTCCACGCTGCACTGTTCCCTGTAGCATAATCTGGGACAGAGGGTCATGACGAAATTCATGCCCCTTCTCCATCTCACCCTGCACAATGGTTTTAGACAGGGAATCATTGTCAGACACATATCCGCTTTCCGTTGTATCCTATAATATGGTCAGCGTCACGCCAGGAAACTGAACCATTTCCTCACCACCTGCCTTAGAAGACTCATGGGCATTAAGTGGCAAGATAAGATTCCAGACACTGAAGTCCTCACTTGTGCTGGCCTGCCTAGCATCTTCACCATCCTATGCAGTCACAGCTTCGCTGGGCAGGTCATGTAGTTCGCATGCCAGACCATCAGCTGCCAAAGAAACTATTGTTTGGCGAACTACAACAAGGAAAACGCTCTCACGGAGGCCAGAAGAAACGTTTCAAAGACAACCTCAAATCTTCCCTGAAGGCCTTCAACATCAGCCACACAACATGGGAGCAGACCGCCCAGGACAGAGACGAGTAGCGATCAGCTGTCCGCAAAGGCGCAGAAACCTGTGAAAGTAACAGAATTGCTGCAGCTGAGCAGCGCAGGATGATCAGGAAGACCAGCGCCAACAGATCTCCAAATGCCGCCACCATCCCCTGTCCATACTGTGATAGGTCTTTCCAGGCGCAGATCGGCCTGACCAGCCATCTACGCACTCACCCCCGATCCCAGGATGACTGGATGGTCTTCGTCGTCTCGACGGACAAACAACACATAGTATGGTTTAGGATATAAAGATACAGCAGGATACCAGTTCACCCTCAATTGTACCCAGAAAAATAGTTTTGGACAAGGAATCATGGTGCAATACGTAGCCATTCCCCTTTAGCTCCATAGAATGACCTTGGACAGAAAATCATCGTGCGATACATATGTACCTCACATTGTACTCTGTAGAAAGGCCTTGGAGAAGGCGTAATGGTGGGATACATGTCCACCCTCTGCTGTATTCTGCTGAATAGTCTTGAACAGGAATTTACGGTGAGATACCTATCCAGTCTCTACTGTACTCTGCAGAATCGTCTTGAACAGCGAGTCAGGACTGAATGCGGCTCTGCACTAAGCACGGTCACGGTGTTTGGGATGATGGCAAAGAGAGACGAGTGTGTTGATCTGTCACCTAAGAGAGTCATTGTTTCCAGTTTCTAGTGTGAGGTGTGACAAGTTGTCTAAACTACTGTTTTCCGGGGACAAGTGATGGGTTGGAATACTAGTGGGGCACATTCTAAGCAGAGAGAAGAGAGGAGGGGTAGGCACAACACAATCGATTTAGGGTGAAGCAGAGTGCACAATATGCGGGTGGTAGACGACCACATTGATTGGCCCATTCCATCTCAGACAAGAGTCGCAGTGTCTCTGCAGCATCAGTTGTCTGCTTTGCTATCTGTCTGAAACACCAGTCTGCACGCACTGACCTCTGTCTGTACCGTCTGTTTCACCAACGTGAGGAGAAAGGCGTTTTCACCAAAGATAAAAACAAACAATGTAGGGTATGGCATCGCCATATTAGGATCTACCTCTGCTTCACATGCACAGAATTGGGCTCTAACACTTTCCTGTATCTTGCAATATCATCTCCCTTCTCCCCTTCCTCTATCCACGCCCTCCTTAATCCTCTCTCTCTCTCTCTCTCTCTCTCTCTCTCTCTCTCTCTCTCTCTCTCTCTCTCTCAAGGAGCAGCAGCTGAACCAGACGTGACTCCAATAAATCACATGATGCTGGTGTTGTAATACAATCCCTTTCTGTCGTTTTGGAAGGAGGTGGGTGACACTGGAGATGTGTTTACAGGCGTGTAGGAGGACGGAGGGGGGGGGGGGGGGGGGGGGGAGGTCGTTCAGCTCACCATGACGAGTAGGAATCACACCACTCTTGATACGTGTTCCACTGGAGCGATTTTGTGGCGTTGTCTAGCTGGAATGAATAACATTTGCTGTGTCTGAAAGACTAGGCGTGTTGTTCAGGTAATTCCAGAACCATCTTATTGCGTGCACCATCCAAAGAACACGATACAGCTAATTCTGAAGTATCTGTTTGACTATTGGCTTCTTTTGTTTCGTAATTTTTATGGGGTCTTATTCTCTATTTTGTCAATGAATTTAAAGGCACTGACATGGTAACTCTCAGTGTATAACCCACAGCTCTCCCCCTGTTTTTGCCTATCCATCCCTCTTTTCCCCCAGGCACACACACACACACACACACACACACACACACACAAAGAAAGCATGATAGAGTACAGCCATTGCATACACCATCTCACGTCATAAATACATTTTGCCGACCAAACCACGCTGTTCTGTCTTTACCTTCAACTCATGTGTACTTTCAGCGTGAGAAAGCTTAAAACTAGTTTTGTTTCAAAGCAGCAAGTGGAGAG
>CM065719.1:81088639-81093639 GCA_033310375.1 Conus canariensis | reverse complement strand
TCATCAAGTGTTTGTTTGTGATGTTGTTCCATACATCATCAAGTGTTTGTTGTATGTTGTTCCATCACTATCAAGTGTTGTTGTAATGTTGTTCCATCACATCAAGTGTTTGTTGGATGTTGTTCCTCACATCAAGTGTTTGTTGTAATGTTGTTCCATCACATCAAGTGTTTGTTGTAATGTTGTTCCCTCACATCAAGTGTTTGTTGTAATGTTGTTCCATCACATCAAGTGTTTGTTGTAATGTTGTTCCATACATCAAGTGTTTGTTGTGATGTTGTTCCCTCACATCAAGTGTTTGTTGTAATGTTGTTCCATCACATCAAGTGTTTGTTGTATGTTGTTCCATTACATCAAGTGTTTGTTGTAATGTTGTTCCCTCACATCAAGTGTTTGTTGTAATGTTGTTCCATCACATCAAGTGTTGTTGTAATGTTGTTCCATCACATCAAGTGTTTGTTGTAATGTTGTTCCATCACATCAAGTGTTGTTGTTTGTCTGAACAGTGATTTGTATTTGTTCCATACATCAATGTTTGTTGTATGTTGTTCCATCACATCAAGTGTTTGTTGCGATGTTGTTCCTCAATAAAAAAAAAAAAAAAAAAAAAAAAAAAAAAAAAAAAAAAAAAAAAAAAAAAAAAAAAAAAAAAAAAAAAAAAAAAAAAAAAAAAAAAAAAAAAAAAAAAATTTTTTTTTTTTTTTTTTTTTTTTTTTTTTTTTTTTTTTTTTTTTTTTTTTTTTTTTTTTTTTTTTTTTTTTTTTTTTTTTTTTTTTTTTTTTTTTTTTTTTTTTTTTTTTTTTTTTTTTTTTTTTTTTTTTTTTTTTTTTTTTTTTTTTTTTTTTTTTTTTTTTTTTTTTTTTTTTTTTTTTTTTTTTTTTTTTTTTTTTTTTTTTTTTTTTTTTTTTCAACACATCAAGTGTTTGTTGTATGTTGTTCAACACATCAAGTGTTTGTTTGTGATGTTGTTCCATCACATCAATGTTTGTTGTATGTTGTTCTCTCACATCAATGTTTGTTGTATGTTGTTCTTCCATCACATCAAGTGTTTGTTGTAATGTTGTTCCTTCACATCAATGTTTGTTGTAATGTTGTTCCATCACATCAATGTTTGTTGTGATGTTGTTCTCATCATCAAGTGTTTGTTGTGATGTTGTTCCATACACATCAAGTGTTTGTTTGTGATGTTGTTCCATCACATCATAAGTGTTTGTTGTAATGTTGTTCCATCACATCAAGTGTTTGTTGTTAATGTTGTTCCTCACATCAAGTGTTTGTTGTGAATGTTGTTCCATCACATCAAGTGTTTGTTGTAATGTTGTTCCATCACATCAAGTGTTTGTTGTTAATGTTTGTTCCCATCACATCAAGTGTTTGTTGTAATGTTGTTCCATCACATCAAGTGTTTGTTGTAATGTTGTTCCATCACATCAAGTGTTTGTTGTGATGTTGTTCCATCACATCAAGTGTTTGTTGTAATGTTGTTCCATCACATCAAGTGTTTGTTGTAATGTTGTTCCATCACATCAAGTGTTTGTTGTAATGTTGTTCCATCACATCAAGTGTTTGTTGGTAATGTTGTTCCATCACATCAAGTGTTTGTTGTAATGTTGTTCCATCACATCAAGTGTTTGTTGTGATGTTGTTCCATCACATCAAGTGTTTGTTGCGATGTTGTTCCATACATCAAGTGTTTGTTGTAATGTTGTTCCATCACATCAAGTGTTTGTTGTAATGTTGTTCCTCACATCAAGTGTTTGTTGTAATGTTGTTCCATCAATCAAGTGTTTGTTGTAATGTTGTTCCTCACATCAAGTGTTGTTGTATGTTGTTCATACATCAAGTGTTTGTTGTAATGTTGTTCCATCACATCAAGTGTTTGTTGTAATGTTGTTCCCTCACATCAAGTGTTGTTGTAATGTTGTTCCTCACATCAAGTGTTTTTTGTATGTTGTTCCCTCACATCAAGTGTTTGTTGTATGTTGTTCCATCACATCAAGTGTTTGTTGTAATGTTGTTCCTCACATCAAGTGTTTGTTGTAATGTTGTTCCATCACATCAAGTGTTTGTTGTAATGTTGTTCCATCACATCAAGTGTTTGTTGTAATGTTGTTCCTCACATCAAGTGTTTGTTGATGTTGTTCCATCACATCAAGTGTTTGTTGTGATGTTGTTCCTCACATCAAGTGTTTGTTGTAATGTTGTTCCTCACATCAAGTGTTTGTTGTAATGTTGTTCATCAATCAAGTGTTTGTTGTAATGTTGTTCCTCACATCAAGTGTGTGTTGTAATGTTGTTCCATCACATCAAGTGTTTGTTGTATGTTGTTCCTCACATCAAGTGTTTGTTGTAATGTTTTCCATCACATCAAGTGTTTGTTGTATGTTGTTCCATCACATCAAGTGTTTGTTGTAATGTTGTTCCTCACATCAAGTGTTTGTTGTAATGTTGTTCCTCACATCAAGTGTTTGTTGTAATGTTGTTCCATCACATCAAGTGTTTGTTGTATGTTGTTCCCTCACATCAAGTGTTGTTGTAATGTTGTTCCTCACATCAAGTGTTTGTTGTATGTTGTTCCCTCATCAAGTGTTTGTTGGATGTTGTTCCATCATCAAGTGTTTGTTGTAATGTTGTTCCATCACATCAAGTGTTTGTTGTATGTTGTTCCCTCACATCAAGTGTTTGTTGTAATGTTGTTCCATCACATCAAGTGTTTGTTGTAATGTTGTTCCCTCACATCAAGTGTTGTTGTAATGTTGTTCCATCACATCAAGTGTTTTTGTAATGTTGTTCCATACATCAAGTGTTTGTTGTAATGTTGTTCCTCACATCAAGTGTTGTTGTAATGTTGTTCCATCACATCAAGTGTTTGTTGTATGTTGTTCCATCACATCAAGTGTGTTGTAATGTTGTTCCCTCACATCAAGTGTTTGTTGTAATGTTGTTCCATACATCAAGTGTTTGTTGTAATGTTGTTCCATCACATCAAGGTTTGTTGTAATGTTGTTCCATCACATCAAGTGTTTGTTGCTTGAATGGTTGTTGCATTTCATCATCAAGTGTTTGTTGTAATGTTGTTCCATCACATCAAGTGTTTGTTGATGTTGTTCCTCACATCAAGTGTTTGTTGTAATGTTGTTCCATCACATCAAGTGTTTGTTGATGTTGTTCCTCACATCAAGTGTTGTTGTAATGTTGTTCCATCACATCAAGTGTTTGTTGTATGTTGTTCCATCACATCAAGTGTTTGTTGTAATGTTGTTCCATCACATCAAGTGTTGTTGTAATGTTGTTCCCTCACATCAAGTGTTTGTTGTGATGTTGTTCCTCACATCAAGTGTTTGTTGTAATGTTGTTCCCTCACATCAAGTGTGTGTTGTAATGTTGTTCCCTCACATCAAGTGTTTGTTGTGATGTTGTTCCATCACATCAAGTGTTTGTTGTAATGTTGTTCCCTCACATCAAGTGTGTGTTGTAATGTTGTTCCCTCACATCAAGTGTTTGTTGTAATGTTGTTCCATCACATCAAGTGTTTGTTGTAATGTTGTTCCATCACATCAAGTGTTTGTTGTAATGTTGTTCCCTCACATCAAGTGTTTGTTGTAATGTTGTTCCCTCACATCAAGTGTTTGTTGTAATGTTGTTCCATCACATCAAGTGTGTGTTGTAATGTTGTTCCATCACATGAAGTGTGTGTTGTAATGTTGTTCCATCACATCAAGTGTTTGTTGTAATGTTGTTCCATTACATCAAGTGTTTGTTGTGATGTTGTTCCATCAGATCAAGTGTTTGTTGTGATGTTGTTCCATCAGATCAAGTGTTTGTTGTGATGTTGTTCCATCAGATCAAGTGTTTGTTGTAATGTTGTTCCATCAGATCAAGTGTTTGTTGCGATGTTGTTCCATCAGATCAAGTGTTTGTTGTAATGTTGTTCCATCACATCAAGTGTTTGTTGCGATGTTGTTCCCTCACATCAAGTGTTTGTTGTAATGTTGTTCCATCACATCAAGTGTTTGTTGTGATGTTGTTCCATTACATCAAGTGTTTGTTGTGATGTTGTTCCATCACATCAAGTGTTTGTTGTAATGTTGTTCCCTCACATCAAGTGTTTGTTGTGATGTTGTTCCATTACATCAAGTGTTTGTTGCGATGTTGTTCCATCAGATCAAGTGTTTGTTGTAATGTTGTTCCATCACATCAAGTGTTTGTTGCGATGTTGTTCCCTCACATCAAGTGTTTGTTGTAATGTTGTTCCATCACATCAAGTGTTTGTTGTGATGTTGTTCCATCACATCAAGTGTTTGTTGTAATGTTGTTCCATCACATCAAGTGTTTGTTGTGATGTTGTTCCATTACATCAAGTGTTTGTTGCGATGTTGTTCCATCAGATCAAGTGTTTGTTGTAATGTTGTTCTAACACATCAAGTGTTTGTTGTGATGTTGTTCTAACACATCAAGTGTTTGTTGTGATGTTGTTCTAACACATCAAGTGTTTGTTGTGATGTTCTTCCATCACATCATCAACTGTTTGTTGTGATGTTGTTCTATTACATCATCAACTGTTTGTTGTGATGTTGTTCTATTACATCATCAACTGTTTGTTGTGATGTTGTTCTATCACATCATCAACTGTTTGTTGTGATGTTGTTCTATTACATCATCAACTGTTTGTTGTGATGTTGTTCTATTACATCATCAACTGTTTGTTGTGATGTTGTTCCATTACATCATCAAGTGTTTTTTTGTGATGTTGTTCTATCACATCATCAAGTGTTTGTTGTGATGTTGTTCTATCACATCATCAAGTGTTTGTTGTAATGTTGTTCCATCACATCAAGTGTTTGTTGCGATGTTGTTCCCTCACATCAAGTGTTTGTTGTAATGTTGTTCCATTACATCAAGTGTTTGTTGTAATGTTGTTCCCTCACATCAAGTGTTTGTTGTAATGTTGTTCCATCACATCAAGTGTTTGTTGTAATGTTGTTCCATTACATCAAGTG
>CM065719.1:81051139-81083639 GCA_033310375.1 Conus canariensis | reverse complement strand
ACAACAATCGGACCACATGAAGATCTGTTGACATCACATAAGAACAACAATCGGACCACATGAAGATCTGTTGACATCAGATAACAACAACCATCGGACCACATGAAGATCTTTTGACATCACATAAGAACAACAATCGGACCACATGAAGACCTGTTGACATCACATAAGAACAACAACACTACGCTGGCATGGCATGGTCACCACATTCGACGACACTGCTCAACCAGTCCTATCCAGGGAACTGTTGAGGGAGGGAGATTGCGGGGGAGGGGAGAGGGGTGGGGAGGGGCAGAAGAAAACCAACACGACTGACAAGATTGCAGAGTGGACAGGGAAAACCACTGACACGGACCAAGCCTGTGCACACACCCAAAAGAACGGGAGGAACCTGGTGAATCTTTGTTCAGTGTTGTGCCCCGTTGACTTCCCTACGGAGTTAAGGCAGTCGATGAAAAAGAAGAAGAAGAAGAAGAAGGAGGAGGAGGAGGAGGAGGAGGAGGAGGAGGAGGAGAGGAGGAGGAGGAGAAGGAGGAGGAGGAGGTGGTGGTGGAGGAGGAGAAGAAGAAGAAGAAGGAGGAGGAGAGGAGGAGAGGAGGAGGAGGAAGAAGAAGAAGAAGAAGAAGAAGAAGAAGAAGAAGAAGAGGAAGAGAGAAAGAAGAAGAAGATGATGATGATGATGATGACGACGACGACGACGATGACGATGATGATGATATGATGATGATGATGATGATGATGAAATAAGAACAAGAAGAAGAAGAACAAGAACAGGAACAGAAACAAGAGGAGGAGGAAGAGGAGGAAGAATAAAGTACGCATACAATGTTCGTTTGGTTATATGTTTTCCACGATCAGATATTAACGACTTAATAAGACGGTCTTAGAATTTCCTTCGTGTTAGCAACAGAGCCGTCCGTGTCTGCCGGAAACAAGCAAAATCACCAACAATCAAACCTCGATGTACACATTCTTAATATAATCCTACTGCCATGATGTCCTTCTTCCCATTGCCATGTGTAAACTGGTCAGCAATATCCTTGCCCCCGATACCATGGGCAAATTTGTCAGAAGTGTCCATATTCCTAATATTGTATGTATGTGCTCTTCATTAATCACTTCCAAACGGTCACACACGTAATGTCCCCATCCCCAGCTGATGCATTTGTACCATAGTGTTCAAGTACTTGGGATGATCCCTGGAGTCTTTTAGCCAGGGCACGACAACAATTTCAACAACAACAACAACAACAACAACAACAACAACAACAACAACAACAAGCAACAGCTGTGGGGACATAGAAGATTCTTCAGCCTTTAATACCTATTCTCCCGGTTTTCCCTACGAAAAGAATTACTATTCTTGAAGAACAAAAAAAAATCGTAAAAAAATCAGTTGTTACCCGTGTCTTCCAGAGGAATACAGTTATATCCTTCGAGGAGAGCGTTCGAAAATCAGTTCTAATCCACCAACAGTAACAATAAGTGATTCCCAGGAAACATGCATTCTCACGTTTCTTCTTGAAAAATGATAAAAAAATGTTTTCATCGAGAAACAGGGAAAACTATTCCAAAGGCTAATGAAATAGTACTTTTTCCTTTTTTTTTCAAGAAAATATGTAGGAATACCAATTAACGTCCTTCGCGTAAACAGTAAAAAAAAAAAAAAAACGATTTCTTCGAAAACGGGTATTATCGCTGTTTTCTCAAAGGATGACGTTCCGCACATGAAAACACGGGGAGCAGCTATCACATGATCACGAACCTGAAATACCCCCTTGTGCAGCAGTAAGCCCTGTAGTTTTCTTCTCTCGGGAGGAGGGAGGCCTTTTGTGCGATGACCTTTTTGTCTGCAGCCAAATCAAGCAAATGGCGAGGGAGGGAGACAGAAAGGAGAGGTGGAGAAGGAATGTGGTGGAAGGGGTAGCCTAGCGGAAGGAGGGGAGGTGGGGGGGGGGGGACACAGAAGCCGCTCGATGAGATAGAGGTCACTGATGGACAGTAATGAAAAGCAGGATTTGCTGGAGTTTCCCGTCCCCCAGTGGAAGAAAAACAAGTAGGCCTAAAAAATGAAAGGAAACGTACCTTCAGTTTAACGTGTACATTAATCAAAGAATCCAGCAGGCAACTCGGTATTTAACAAATGGATGGAGATAGGCGAATGTAATGATGAAACACGGATGAACGAATGACAGAATGAACGAGAGAAGGTAGAGCGAGCGAGCGAGGAGGAAGAGAGAGAGAGAGAGAGAGAGAGAGAGAGAGAGAGAGAGTGAGTGAAGAGAGAGAGGGAAGAGGAAGAGAGAGAGAGAGAGATAGAGAGAGTGAGATAGAGAAAGAGACAGATATACAGTCAAACAAAAACAGACAGACAAATAGAGACGAAGGCAATGTGTGTGTGTGTGTGTGTGTGTGTGTGTGTGTGTGTGTGTGTGTGTGTGTGTGTGTGTGCATGCGTGCGTGCGTGCGTGGGAGCTTGCGTGCGTGCAAGCATGCATGCACGTGTGTGTGTGTGTGCGCGTGCGTGTGTGTGTGTGTGTGTGTGTGTGTGTGTGTGTGTGTGTGTGTGTGTGTGTGTGTGTGTGTGTGTGTGTGTGTGTGTGTGTGTTAGTTTAACGTCTTTTCACCCTCAAGTGATACTAGACGTGTGTGTGTGTGTGTGTGTGTGTGTGTGTGTGTGTGTGTGTGTGTGTGTGTGTGTGTGTGTGTGTGTGTGTGTGTGCGAGAGAGAGAAAGAGAGGGGGGGGGTAGGAAGAGAGGCAGAGAGATAGAGAGACAATGTTATATGTATATCAGCGTGCATAAATGTGTGTGTGTGTGTGTGTGCGTGTGTGTGTGTGTGTGTGTGTGTGTGTGTGTGTGTGGTGTGCGTGTGAGTGTGCGTGCGTGCGTGCGCGCATGCGTGTGTGTATGTGTGGCGTGCGTGCGTGCGTGCGTGTGTGTGTTATGTATGTGTGTGTGTGTTCGGTCTGTGTGTGTGCGTGTGTGTGTGTGTGTGTGTGTGTGTGTGTGTGTGTGTGTGTGAGAGAGAGAGAGAGAGAGAAAGAGAGAGAGAAATAGAGAGTCAGACAGTCACACACAGAGAGAAGAGAGAGAAGAGAGAGAGAGAGAGAGAGAGAGAGAGAGAGAGAGAGAGAGAGAACGAAAGATAAGAGGAGCAATAAACGCAGGCAAGTCGAGAGACTAAGAGAGACTGAGGCTCGTTTAACAATCCCCAGTCAGCTCTCTGAAACAGTACAATAAGAATTGAGGAAAGCAGAGGAAAGTTGACACTTCAGCGGTGGGACAGAGAGAGCGAGCCAGAGACAGACAGACAGAGACAGACAGACAGACAGAGACAGACAGACAGGCAGACAAACAAACAGATAAACAGAAACCGAGACCGAGACAGAGACAGAGAAGAGAGAGAGAAGAAGAGAAAAGAGACACAGAGTGAGACAGACTTACAGACAGACAGACAGACAGACAGAAAGATCAGGGAAAGAGCCAGAGCATCACACAGACCAAGGCACAGATGGCAACTCAGACATGCCGGACACGTGACGTCACAGACTCACCTCTCCAGACTGATCAGAACGAGGTTGAGGACGGCAGCCAAAGCGGAGGCCGTCTCCACAAAGCCAGACAACTTGCACAGGTAGGCGGAGAGCTTCCAGTCGGTCAGGAAGTGACGTAACACCTCGTGCGGGATACAGACGGCCAGAAACAGCACGTCGGCCACCGCCACGCTGAGGAGACACGGGAAGGTGACGCAGCGAGCAGGGCGCCCACAACACAGTACGGCGATCACCAGCACGTTCCCCGAGATGCCCAGGAGGAAGGTCACCACCTGGACCACCACCACCACCACGAAGTTGGGCTCCCTCACCCAGGGCAAGGTGAGCAGGTGCACGTCGCCGGCGTAAGGGAAGAAATCCACGTGATCGCCGTAAGCGTTGGGATCCAGGAAAGGCGGAAACGATCCAGACCCGTTGCTGCTTCTGCTGTCGCTGCTGATGTTGGTGATGGTGGTGAGGATGCTTCCATCCTGCCCTCTGACGTTGTGGGGTGGGGGAAAGCGGTGGTGGAGGTGTTGGGGCTCGAGTGGGGCGGATGGTGAAGGGGCTGAGTGGTGAAGGAGAAAGGGTCGGGCTGGGAGGTGATGGAATCCATGAGTGTAGTGGTGGAGGTGGTGGTGGTGGTGGTGGTGGTGGTGACAGGGTGGCGGAAAGGTCGGAGAGGATGAGGCAGATCGATGTGTTCCAGAGATGTGATTGTCTCTGTCTAGCCTGGGCTTGGGGATGTTTCTAATTCTGTAAACAATCAGAACAGATCAATAGATTCCATCTGTTGACAATACTAGACATGCTTTCTTGCAACTTCCGAGGAGGTTTTGGGAAAATGACATATCGCTGGATTAATTACGCATGAACGTGAACAGCTACATTCAATCAACACAGCCTTATAGCAAAATACTTTGGGGGAAAAGAAATGAAATACTAGTTTCCGAGCTTACATTAAAAATGCCTGCACGTATATCTTCAGAGTCTCTCCTTTACTCTCTCAGAGTGATTGTTGCTGTTTACAAATACTACTGTTTCAAAAGTAATTTGCTATTATTAGTGGTTGAACGCGCCATGTCAGTGCATGCGATCTCAATTATGAAAGATTTATGATGAACACGTGCAGTGTACGTGTATTAGTAAGCGTACTGCTCATATAATCATAAGTACTTGGGAGTGGGGGGGGGGGGGGGAGGATGGAAGCTAGTCTTACACTTTTTTTCCCATTTTTATGTTTCTATTTTTTCTCTTTTTTTCTTTCTTACCTTTGCCCCATAATGTAAATGCATTTAACCCTCTCTCTCTCTCTCTCTTCTCTCTCTCTCTCCCTCTCTCTCTCTCTCTCTCTCTCTCTCCAACAACAACAATAACATTGAAAACCAATCTTGCTTTATAAAAAGATGTTTGAACCCAACAACAGCAACAATTGAAACCAATCTTGCTTGTAGAAGAAGAACTGAATAATGCTGTTACTTAATGTAAATCACGTTATCTCTGATGCACTTATACCCTTCTTTCCCTGGGAAATCACAATACCACGTATTGCTTGGTTACTTTGCCATGTGATACTGTGTGTGTCTGTTGTGTTTTCTGTTCTGTGTGATCCTGCGCGTGCATGCGTGCGTGCGTGCGTGGTAGCGTGCGCGTGTGTGTGTGTGTGTGTGTGTGTGTGTGTGCGTGCGTGCGTGCGTGCGTGCGTGCGTGCGTGCATGCGTGCATGCGTGTGTGTGTATGTGTGTGTGCGTGTGTGCGTGCGTGCGTGCGTGCGTGCGTGCGTGCATGCGTGCGTGTGTGTGTGTGTGGGGTGTGTGTGTGTGTGGTGCGTGGTGCTGCGTGCGTGTGTGTGTGTGTGTGTGCGTGTGTGTCTGTGTGCGTGTTGTGTGTGTGTGTGTGTCGTGTGTGTGTGTGTGTTGTGTGTGTGTGTGGTGTGTGTGTGTGGTGTGTATGTTTTCTTTTGTGCTAATATCAAGTATTACTGTTTTTATTATTATCATAAATCCTGGATTGTGTAATAGTGTTTGTATATCAGTACCCTTTGTTCCTGAAGGGACAAGGATCAGATGGGAAATAAAAGTATTTTCTTGCTTATCTGTTACCCTTTAGAAGAAAAATTATCCATCAATTAATTAATCTTTCTCTCTCCTGTTTAAAAAAAAAAGTTATTTTTGGCACACGTTTTCCCACATTTCTTATTTGTCGAGCACATGTGATGATCCAGGATCGGGCTATCTTACACAATTCCTAGCCGTTGGTAGCGCTAATGTATCCAACGACATGTGCTTTTTTTAATTAGAAGAGTTGACCACTTAGACTGTTGGAAGGGTTGTCTCACCGATTCGCTTTTACACTGATTACTCTGTTGTCATCGATTTGATATATATAGGTTATCTTTTTATATTTTCTACTTTTCACAAGAAAATGTAGCTTGTTTTGCTGTTTCATGATTTTCTTTTGCTTCTTAGGTGGCACCTTTGGTTGTTCTTTTGAAAACTCAACAAACATACTATGATGTTGCGCACCAGCCTTTTTCTGCGATAGCATTCTGCTTAAAACCGAAAAGGCAGAAGAGTGAGGTTTCCACTTGTATGCAGACACCCCTCCACACAAACAGTCCTCAACATACTGGATTATAACTCTGTAGAGCTAAACGATCGAGTTTGGACACACTTTGACCTCCTGCCATCTGCCTTTCTTTCTTTCTTTTTTTTTTTTTTTTTTTTTTGATCCTCGTGGACAGGCTCAATGATTTTTCTTTGATATCCGTTGCTGTCTGCTTGTTGTTTTGCTAGTTACATTTTGCTATTTCTATTTTTAAAGCACTGTCTTTCCATTTCTAAAGCTCTTGTCTGACTGCTTTGAGAGCCGTTGAAATGTGACTTTTTTTCTCTTTCCGGTATGCAGGGTTAAATCACAGAATGATAGGCGGTGTTGTGTATTATATACCACTGGTTAACAGCGCTGTGGACTTTTTCCCCAGGTGGATGAGGATCGCTTCTAGTCGGGCAAAACAAAGAGTCCTACTCGTACGACATATTTGGTTTGGATGGTCCCCGTAAACAGTCTGTAAAGGTTGATGTCCTCTTCGTCATCCCCATTTCTCCAACACCACTTCCCCCTCCCCGAGTTCCTGTTTCTATCTGCAAACAGTCATTTTCATAACGATAGAGGCTTTGTTTTTCTCTTGCAACTAATTTTTTTTTTCAACGTAAGTTAGTGCCAATGATAAATACTAGATCACAGTTTCAACATGACCAAAATCCTTCCATCTGCGTCAGCATCTAATAATTTACCGTTGAAAAATGTGTGGGTGTATGTAAAAGGTGTGTGTGTGTGTGTGTGTGTGTGTGTGTGTGTGTGCGCGTGCGTGTGTGTGTGTGTCTGTTGTGTTGTGTGTATATGTGTGTGTTTGTGCGTGCGTTGTGTGTGCGCGCACGCGCGCGTGTGTGTGCGTGTGTGTGTGTGTTTCTGCACGTGACAGTAGAGGCAGACACCTGAATGGAAGAGCGTGTGTTTAATCATAGTATTGTGTGAACTATCTATCACCCACGTTGGCAAGAGATAGACAGCGGTCTTGAATAAGGAAATTACGGGCCAACAATAATGACCACTCTTAGCGTCTCGTCCGGAGACCTGGGAGCTGGTCAACACACCATAATTGACATGGTAGTCCTTAATGGCATACATCAACAGCAGGGGTCCATCCCTTTGTCTGCAAAGCACCTCTGCTATTGCCTGTTTGTACTTCCTTCTCTGTTTTTGGCGTTGTCTGTCTGTCTGTCTGTCTGTCTGTCTGTCTCTCTCTCTCTCTCTCTCTCTCTCTCTCTCTCTCTCTCTCTCTCTCTCTCTCTCGGAAGTGGCCTCCCTTGTTCGGCAACCGGCAAGACGTATTTCAGCCGCTCCGGTAAATTTCTATTTGTATCAACTGTAAGTCAGTCGTTCAGCATGCCTGTGGAAGGTCTCCCATCCACCGTAGAAGCCACACTCAATGCTGCACTGGAAGAAATGGCATTGTCGTCATTCAAAATAGAGGGCAGAGGAAAACAAACTGTCGTCGTTCTGCGGTTCACTTCGAGTACCGAACAGCTCCCTGCTACGCAAACTCAAGGCCACAGCATGGCGTATCGTCGCAAGTGCCCGTCACAGCTGAACAGGGATAGGCAGAGAGCAGAGACTTACAGAAGCAAGCAAAAGAAAAAGGCGAGTGAAAGTTTATGTTCTCCGTCCGGTTTATTTTTGCCGACACCTCCTAGTGTATTTTACCACATTGACAGAACCAACGAAAGTCGTGTTGCATGTGATGAGGTTTTCGAGAGTGACAACCATCTCCCTCTGTCTGTAACCCAGCCTGCAGAAGAAACACGGCACAGTGACATGCAGACAGAGATTGATTTGGAACAGTGTGACAGAGAATCTGTGACAGTTGCACACGATGTAGTGTCGGTCTTGGATTTTGGTTCAGTGCAGCCAAACGCTGACCAAGACTGTGTTGACGAATGCTGTGATGTGGTTTGTGATCAGGACAGGCCTCCAGCGAAAGACCAACCAGAACGACCCTCCAGAGAACGTGACTCTCAGTGACATTATGTCGTACCAACAAGGAATGTTAAGAAACATGGATAGCGTTCATTCTGTTGACAGAGAGAATGTGCAACTGACTTCCAGTGGCAATTCAGATGTGGAGGAAGGAAATCTTGTTGACGGTAGATAAACTTTTTGGAAGTCTCAATGACAATCACATCAGTGTTCGATGTTTGTTAATTATTTCCGTGATTTGGTTTCCTCATCACGATGTTGTTTTCTGACATTCATGATTTGCGTGCACTTGTTAATCTTCATTTTCGAACAGCCCCTCCCCCACCGTAACCCCTGCATGAGAATGGGCTTTGTAAGCTTAACTCATTAAATCATACGTTCATTCTCTCTCTCTCTCTCTCTCTCTCTCTCTCTCTCTCTCAATGAACACACACACACACACACACACATATATATATATAGAGAGAGAGAGAGAGAGAGAGAGAGAGATACACGTTCAAAGATTTTTTTTAAAAGACACAGAACAACTGTATTGATTTTTTAAGCAATATTTTGGCCTATTGCCTTCCTCAAGGGAAATGACACAAGGTATGAGCCACAGTTAAACGACAACGGATCGAGTTATATATATATATATATATATATATATATATATATATATATATATACACACACTAATAAATTCCAAGGATAAGTACCGAGCACCATTCCAGCAACTTACAGAGCAGCTTGGTGTTGCAATGACTGCAAGAAATATTCAATTATAAGCAAAGCTCGCTCTTATGTTTCAGATTGAAGAAATAGGGGGAAGATAAGCATTCATATCTGCTGTGGTAGATCATTCTGCCTAACTAACAGTATGTGCTTGAGTGGGTGATAATAAAAGCTTCTCAAAATGAGCCTTCAGCAAGCTTATAGTCTCCAAGTGGGAGAGACACCCTCCAACGGGGAGGAAATTCACTAACATATAACTCCTGGTCAGATACCGATATTTCGAAACCTGATTGTTTCTCCTCAGTGACCGCGGAAAGTGGTAACTTGACTCCTCTGCCTTTCCGGTTTTAAGAAGAATGCTATCCCAGAAAAAGGCTGGTGTGCAATACCGTAGTATGTTTGTTGAGTTTTCAACAAAAAACCAACCAAAGGTGCCACCTAAAAAGCAAAAGAAAATCATGAAAAGCAAAACAAGCTACATTTTCTGGTGAAAAGCCGAAAATATAAAAAGATAATCTCTTAAGACACAAGTGCTGAGGGCCAGTTCTTGGAATGAGTCCGCAAGGGACTAAATTACAATAAACTAATAAATTCCAAGGATAAGTACCGAGCACCATTCCAGCAACTTGCAGAGCAGCTTGGTGTTGCAATGACTGCAAGAAATGTTCCATTATAAACAAAGCTTGCTCTTATGTTTCAGATTGAAGAAATAGGGGGAGATAAGTATTCATATCTGCAGTGGCAGATAATTCTGCCTAACTAACAGTATGTGCTTGAATGGGTAAACGGGGAATAATAAATGCTTCTAAAAGTGAGCCTTCTGCAAGCTTAGTCTCCAAGGGGGAGACAATCTCCAATGGGGAGGAAATTCACTAACATATAACTCCTGGTCAGATACCAGTATTTCGAAACCTGATTGTTTCTCCTCAGTGACCGCGGAAAGTGGTAACTTGACTCCTCTGCCTTTCCGGTTTTAAGAAGAATGCTATCCCAGAAAAAGGCTGGTGTGCAATACCGTAGCATGTTTGTTGAGTTTTCAAAAAAACAACCAAAGGTGCCACCTAAGAAGCAAAAGAAAATCATGAAAGAGCAAAACAAGCTACATTTTCTGGTGAAAAGTCGAAAATATAAAAAGATAACCTCTTAAGACACAAGTGCTGAGGGCCAGTTCTATATATATAAGAAAAGTGAGTCTTTGTTCGTCCTTTGTTTCCCTTGTTTTGAATGCTGTTTGTCCTGCCTAAAGAAGACGCAGTTAGGTACAAACGCCTAGTGTCTGTTTTGTAATTTGTTTGTTCCCCCTTTTGGCAACTCACCGCTTTCCTTTTTGCTTTTCTATTTGAGTTTCCACCTGCAGTCCCCCTGCTGTGAAACCTTGTTTTACTTGGTCAGGTCTTGGTGTGGGAGTCAATAATAATGAGTTGGATTTCTAAGATTTATGCTGAATGAAGTTTTAATTAATCTTAAATAAATGTTAGCGAACCGCCAAGAAAACGTGGACGAACGAATCACAAGACAAGAACTCTTTGAGTTCATTTGTTCTGGTGTGTGTGTATGTGTGTGTGTGTGTGTGTGTGTGTGTGTGTGTGTGCGTGTGCGTGTGTGTGTTCATTGAGAGGAGAGAGAGAGAGAGAGGAGAGACAATGACAATGAATACAGTTTAATGTCATCAGCAAAACCTGCTATTTGACATGGGGAACACTGCTTGAACAAAATTAAGAAAAATCAAAATTAAAGAGAATCAGAAAGCAAATAGAGATTAGTAAACATCATAAATAGCAAGCGACCAACAGGCCTAGTCAATCAGTTGAGAGGACAATAGGACTTAATAAGAAAGAACATTAATTCTACTTCAGTATTGAAAAGCTTCCTTTTTCGAAGAATATTGGCTTCTGCGATAAATTTAGCAATAGATTTTAGGTTGTTTTCACTATCACTCTGTAACAGAGTGCTAAACGAGAGAGAGAGAGAGAGAGAGAGAGAGAGAGAGAAACAGAGACAGAGAAAACATGGTGTTTAGGAGAGAGACAGAGAGAGAGAGAGAGAGAGAGAGAGAGAGAATATGGTGTTTTGTCTTGTGATTCGTTTGTACACGTGGTTTATTTTTCGTTGTTGTTTTTTTTTTTTTCAGTTCGCTAACATTTATTTAAGATCTCTTTAGATTTCCGCTTGCAATCGTCTCACTTTGCAACTAGATGTAGTTTTAACAGTTAGTGGAGCCAATCACGACACCTTTTTTGCATGAACATTCTTTTATGGTTGGAAAACATATCCCTTAATGGACGAACTCCAACATGAATACAACGCAACCTGTAAGATCGAGGATTTAAGCAGAACTGCTTTAAGGGCACGTTTATGTATACTGATGGAAGGTATTGTTGAATCTGCCCTGGCCGAGTCAAATAGTGTCGAACAGTATTTGATTGAAGAGAATATACCAACATACAGGAATCCTTTTCTGGCATAAAGTTCAAAGTGTGCTTGTTCCTGCATAACTGATCTCTTGACACTGTTTTGCATAAGATTTTGATGTGAGCAGTCTATGAAAGATTGTTCTGAATATTTATGCCCAGAATACAATGAATGCCTACTTCATTAATTCATACATTGCTGATAAGAACACAAGGAAACTTTCTTCCCATTCTGCCGTCTTTGACGTATTGTTATGAGCATGACTGTTGTCTTACTGGGTTCTCGTAACATGATTTTGGCAAAGCAAGACAAAACTAGGACAAAAGAACTCATAGAGTTATGAGGTGGAATCCAACCCTGCGCTTTGGTTCCATTTCCTGCCCAAGGGGAGGTAAACCATTGTTTTTATCTTAGTCCTAACAGTGAGTTTCAAATAGTTTTCGTACACCACGTCGTTATGTATACACCTAGAGGTGGCACCTTTGAGTCAGAGACAACACGAATCCAAGTTATCAGTGGATCTCTTCCAGGTGTGGACTTGCACAGAAGACCTTTGAATGTATCCTAGACATGGAGTTAGCGATGAGACCACTGAATATCTTCTAGACGTGGATCAGAGAAGTGACCATTGGATGGTTTCTAGACATGGATCTGGAGATGAACCTATTAGATTCTTTCTAGATATGTAACTGACGAACGCCTTCTAGACATGGACCTAGAGATGGGACGACTGAACCCCTTCTGGATAAAGACTTTGAGATGATCTCATTACGTTAATTCCAGATATGGATCATGATATGGGGCCATTGAATCTCTCCTAAAACAAGGGAACGTAGATTTGGGACCAGTAAATCTCTCCTTAAAATTGTTTCAGTTTCAGTGTCATAAGAGATGTAGACACTGAATCCTCCAGGCCATGGATCTCGAGATGGGGCTCTTACTTCTCTTCTATACGTACGCCTAATGATGTAGCCCTTAAATCCTCTCCACAGATGGACCTAGGGATGCAACCACCGCATCCCTCCTTCAGATGGATCTTGCAATGGTACATTTGAATCCCTTCTAGACATGGACATAGAGACCGACAGCATTGTACCATTGAATGAAGACAGTCGATTTTCGATTGATTACATACTGGAGACCGAAAAATGCCCTGTTTTATAGGTCTACGCGCTGGATAAGAGAATAAAATGGAATAAAATTCAATAAAGTAAGAAGCAGGGGAAGGAGCAGAGGTGTATATTGAGATCGGAAGATTAATGGTTAATTCCCAGCCAATACCCACCGTCTGCCCCCTGCCCAGCCTTCACACAAACCAGGGCCTTGCTTCCACACTTGTTATTTGTACAGACGTGTATGGGCAATTTACGGCTTCAAAAGGCAAATGTTTTTATTTTAGACTGTGAAATAAAATTTTTAAAAAACCTGGAGCACACGTTAAATATCTGTTCTGTTCAGTTCAGTGCTTTCATTTCTTATGAATCAAATGCAGATGAAAAATCTATTGAGTTTCACTGGAGCTGAAGTTTTAGAGTATTATGATGATTTTGTTTCAGTCTATGTAGTAACATTCAGTTGAAACTCAAGTTTAAACGTGTTGTGATGACTATTTGACAGAATTTTATTCCTGATCTGGCGCCAAGAATGTTCCATAATACATACATACATACATACATACATACATACATACATATACATGCATACATGCATACATACATACATACATACATACATACATACATACATGCATACATACATACATACATACATACATACATACATACATACATACATACATACATATCGATGTATCTATGTATCTAGCTATCTATCACACACACACACACACACACACACACACACACACACACACACACACACACACACACACACACACACACACACACAAGGACTTTGTGTGGGCAATTAAAATGGTTTTGCTTTCATAATAGACTGTTATGGTCCCCATATGTTGTTTGTTTCAAAGTCGCAGCCCCCATCCCCACCCGCACCCTCTATTTTTTTTTAATCTTCGCAACGTCATTGGTTTAATGATGTAATTGTTAGCCTGGACTTGTTTTTTTTTTCCCATTTCTCCCCCCCCCCCCCCCCCCCCCAACATATAGTATTATTCGATACCTTGATTCCATTCTTGTCATGAAAGTCTGCTGTGTAAGACCCAGAGAAGATCGAAATCTCTGGAATATTTGGTGGCTTGGTCGTTTCTTATCTCTATTCTACATGCATATATATGCATGAAAATCTCCCCTCTCTCTCTCTCTCTCTCTCTCTCTCTCTCTCTCTCTCTCTCTCTCACACACACACACACACACACACACACACACACACACACACACACACACACACGTTTATATCTACGCAGATCTCTCTCTCTCTCTCTCTCCCCTCTCTCTCTCTCTCTCCTCAACTGAATGTGTAGGCTGTGTTTGTCAATCACGATTATGCAATAAGTTGTTTATTGTGATCAGAATATTGTTTGATGAATGGTCTTTTTCTTCATTTTCTAGTTATTTGTATTGTTCAGCTGTTTTCTGTGTGTAAGCTTCTTTTTGACTGGCATTTCTATTGTTGGCAGAGTTTGGCAACACTAAGGGGAAATTGCGCATGCACCCCCTTGGCATAAGGGTTGTTTAACTATTGTCAATAAAACATTGTCATTGTTATTGTCATTGTCATTTCTCTCTCTCTCTCTCTCTCTCTCTCTCTCTCTCTCTCTCTCTCTCTCTCTCTCTGTGTGTGTGTGTGTGTGTGTGTGTGTTGTGTGTGTGTGTGTGTGTGTGTGTGTGTGTGTGTGTGTGCTGCCTGAGCGCCTATGTGTGTGTGCGTGTGTATGTGTGTATGTGTGTGTGTGAATATGTGCGCGCGCGCGCGCGTGTGTGTGTGTATGTGTGTGTTTGTGTATGTGTGTGTGTGCGGTGTTTGTGTGTGTATGTGTGTGTGCGTGTGTGTGTGTGTGTGTGTGTGTGTGTGTGTGTGTGTGTGTTTGTGTGTGTGTGTGTGTGTGTGTGTGTGTGTGTGTAGTGTGTGTGTGTGTGTGTGTGTGTGCGTGTGTGTGTGCGCGCGCGCGCCCAAGTGAGCGGAGAGAGAGAGAGAGAGAGAGAGAGAGTGTGTGTGTGTGTGTGTGTGTGTGTGTGTGTGTGTGTGTGTGTGTGTGTGGTACGCGCGCGCGCGCGCAAGCGACAGCGTTAACTCCTTTCGTCAACAGTTTCGTTTTCAACAGTCTGGACTTGCTGTTTAGTAGTAGCAACAACAGTACACAGGTTTGTCGCACCACTGGATATTACAGTTATTGATATGAGTACCTGTACTGGCGGTAACTTCATCGTGAAAAAAACACAAAATTCCAACGTTCTGCGTTATTACTGTGCAATATTACGCCTCTCGCCAGCCCCCATCCACACTTCTTGAAGCTGTTGTGACTGCAGCCCCTCTGTCTGCCACGTAATGGACGTCTCTCTAACAGTGCTGCTCACATTTCGCTGCAAGTAACTATTTCTCCACTCGCGCTGACGCAGCACGTATTACGAAAAGAATCAAAAAGTTCAACGCTGCTATCTAGTCACCGACGGAAAGGGAACCCGAAGCATCGACGAACCATCTTCAGTGATCATTTTCAACCAAAAAAAAGCTCGAATTTATATAGCTTTTTATGCACAGGTCTCGTATTTTCCCTTACATTCAATTTCCCCCTAAGAGTAAGGCAGCGTCTCGTTTTATGAGTTGCCTCAGAGCAGCGTGAAATAGACAACTCCCTGTGGACTGTGGGTAATGGAGATTGGTTTCGGATGTGTTTGGAATGATCGCTCTGGGAGTCACACTACGGCTGTCGAGGGCAGGAACGATTAGGTAAGAGACGAAATATTCTTTCATGTCACTCACGGACACAGTTGCGCCAAAACACACAGTTTTAGAACTTTAACTTCATGAGTGTAGCACAGTCTGGCATAAAAGTAACATTGTAGGGGGAATGAGCTATTGTTTAGTTTAAATTATCCATCTTTTGATTCTTTCAGGTTACCTTACAAACCTGTAATGTAATCCAATCTCCTCATCTAGTGAGAAAAAGAAACAAGAAGACAGGTCAATGATTGAATCCGAGTGACTTAATAGTGTCAGGATAGTTGAGCTTTTGTTTAGTTTGAAATGTCCACCTTTTGACTCTTTCAGGTCACCTTACAAACATGTAATGTAATCCCATCTCCCAACGAGTGAAAAATAAAGAAGACGGGAATGATCGACTTCGAGTTACTGCCCGTCCCGGTTATCTTATTAATCAGAAAGAACGGTGATTTCAATCGAGTGAGAAGACAATACATTGCAAATTACGTTCTCTCTCTCTCTCTCTCTCTCTCTCTCTCTCTCTCTCTCTCTCTCTCTCTCTCTCTCTCTCTCTCTCTCTCTCTCTCGTTGTAGTGTAAAATTTATGGTATGATATGGGGTTTGCTGTATTGGTTGAGATTGTGTGTTTATTTCTATAGATGTTTATGCATTTTATTTTAGTTTGTCATAGACGTTTTGCCAGTTTATTCTGTCCTGTCTGGGGTCTCTTTTCTACCAATTCAGTTTCAGTTTCATCAAGGAGGCGTCACTGCGTGCGGACTAGTCCATATACGCTACACCACATCCGCTAAGTTTTGAGACCACGCTACGCATGATTTGAAGCTGATGGATAAAGGAATTAACAACAAAGATGAGACAATTGAAGAAGAGGGTCTCGTGGCTACGACTCAGCGGATGTCTGACCTACGCATTAGCCCAACGCGCTGGTCAGACCTTTTCTACCAAGAACTGCGATAATGCCATTACGTGTTCCAGCTGATCCTAAAATAACATGTGACGCTGAGCCTATAAACAACACGTAAAACGTGCAACATTGACGCTATAAACGACATGAAACATTAAGACTACAAACAATTTGTAGCACTGATCCTACAGACAACCTATAACAGTAACCCTACAAAACAACATGTCACATTGACACTACCAACAATCTGAAACAGTACCCCTACAAATAATCTGTAACACACAACATGTAACAGAGATGCTACAAATTACCATTTGACAGTGACTCTATAAACAACACGTAACACTAACACTACAAACACCCTCTAACAGTGACCTTAAAAACAAACTGGGCACGCTACAGCCCCAAGGCATCAACATCTAACAGTAACACAAATATACATACCCACCACTTCTACACCTGATTGCATAATCTTCCACACACACACACACACACACACACACACACACACACACACACACACACACACACCACCACCACCACCACCACCACCACCACCACCACCATCACCACCACCATATCCCCCACCACCCCCCATTGCATACATAAGTTGCAGCCACCCTCCATTTATTTTATTTTATTTCATTATATTTTATTTTTCATTTTGCTTATTTTATTTATTTATTCGTATTTATTTATCTATGTATTTATTATTTATTATTATTTATTTATTCAGTTCATTTTGTTCACTTATTATTTTTTTTAATTCATTTATCTATTTATGTTTTATATCCTTTTTTTACTAATCTTATTTCATTTTATTATTATCATTTTTTTCTTTTTTATTATTATTATTATTATTATTATTTTGTTTTATTTTTGTTTGTTTTTTGTATTGTTTCAATTCATTAACTTTATTTTATTTACCACCGTTTCACACACCCTCCCCTTCTTTTTTCTTTTTTCTTTTTCCCCCCCCCCCCCCCCCCCCCCCCCCCCACCCCCGCCAATACTTCCTCTCCCTTAATCCCCTCGTTTCTGTTTGGCGGCCATTTTTGATTTGGACTTTGGAGACGAACAGGAGAAGCGAAGCTAAGTGGCTACATGTTCTTCTTGTCACTGTCCTAAATGTTGTTTTCACCTGAAGAAGACCCAAGAGGTCGAAATGTAATGTGTCTCGTCCTGTACTCTGTTTGTCTGTATCCATGGCGGTAACTAACCCCCTCTCTTTCCAAACCATGACAAAGAAGTTCTTGCAATTTAAAAAAAAAATCTCACACTGAGCAGGACTAAATGTGTTCATAATCCACTGTATGTATTACTTACAGTGGTAGAAATTCTTGGGAATGTTTCTGACAGGTCTGTTAAAGTTTACGTAGTGATGAAACCTATTTTCAGAATGAACTTGTTCCCATTTTCAGAGTCTGAATGCATGGAAGGCAGCAAGAATGAAACGATGAAAGAATTGAGCAAATGCTTCCTGTTTTAAATCACTTCCACGTTCGCCTTGCCTTAAACCCAGTTTCGGCAGTGTACAGAAAGCATTGGATGGTGGGTCTTCCCACGGCAACTTGCAAGAGGAGACACTGCACTGATGAGTCACTACAGTGATGTTCAGTGGTGCTTGCCGATCCAGCACACAGGACACCACCTACTGAGCCTCTACTGGGGACAGTAACAGCATCCTGTTCAAGGCACGCCACGAGGTCCCCCCAACGACAATCCCCAATGCCGCAGACACTGACATGAACTCACCATGGATATGGAGAACAGTAACAGCATCCTGTTCAAAGCACGCCACGAGGTCCCACCAATGACAATCCCCATCCAATGCCGCAGACACTGACATGAACTCACCATGGATATGGAGAAGGAACCAGGACCTGGGCACCAGGCCAGCATACTACGAAATACTGTTCGTTTTCTTTACAGTGATGACCAGTGTTTGTGAGAATGACGATAGTTTATAGAGCTACGATTATTATAGAGCTACCTTTTGACCTGAAATGACACGACAAGGCCATAGTATACGTTTGCTTTCATATCATACCCTCATGGCAACCAGGCTCGGGAGAGACAGATACCTGCAGGGTAGGTCAAGAACTTGGATACTCCCAAAGGCGCGCCCGCGAAGTTAATGAACCTCGTCTGTATGGTTCCTGTCTCCCCTTTGTCCCTTTATCACACTCAGCTCTGGGTGTCAGCTGTCCTGATCCGAAAACCCCGGAAATACAGACCTCTTCGGGGACGGAACCTAGGAATCCCCACTTCGCTGCTACCCACTGTACCCCGGCGGCTGATAAAGTTCGTGTCCCTCATGACACGGGTCCCCCTTATCCAGTTATAACCCCCTCTGTGTCTTTGTCTGTTGGACTAATGGCCCCAACTGTTCCTACTGGTCCTACTTTGACATATTATCTTTTGGTGAATGTCCTCGTATGTAAATGTCCTTTATCATTTTATACTGACCTGAATGGGAGGTTTGTCACGACACAATTTGTCCCACCAGCACAAATTGTCGCCGGAGACAGTTTTGTGTCTACCTGGATGACGCGGATTGTTGCCCTGGTGCAAATTGTCGCCCCAAACATATTTTGTGTAGAAATCAACGTGTGTGTGTGTGTGTGTGTGTGTGTGTGTGTGTGTGTGTGTGTGTGTGTGTGTGTGTACGTGTGTGTGTGTGTTGTGTGTGTGTTTGTGAGTGTGTGTTGTGTGTGTGTGTGTGTGTGTGTGGTGTGTGTGTGTGTGTGTGTGTTTCAGTCTGTCCACTGGATTTGAGTTTTGACCATAACTGATCTTTTCGTCTCTCCACACATTTTAATCAGGTAACCTGAGAGTTCACACATGTGTAGAAAGAAGACGGTGCATGGATATCTTCACATATATAATAAGTATATCAATGCATGACATATGTAAATATTCTTAACATACTGTCAAAAGTAGAGGAAAAAATGGACAACTGTAAAAGGTATTGTGCACTCACACACTGCGATCAAAAGAGCATTAAACATTATCGTAGGCTTTCTCTCTCTCTCTCTCTCTCTCTCTCTCTCTCTCTCTCTCTCTCTCTCTCTCTCTCTCTGTATGTGTGTGTGTGTTTGGGTGCGTGCGTGCGTGCGTGTGTGCGTGCGTGCCAGCGTGCGTGCGTGCGTGTGTGTGTGTGTGTGTGTGTGTCTGTGTGTGTGTGGGTGTGGGTGTGGGTGTGTGCGTGCGTGCGTGCGTGCGTGTGCAGGTACGTGCGTGCGTACGTGTATATAAGTGCGTGTGTATGTGTGTGTTTGTGTGTAACCGTAACTGAATTAACTGCCATTAAAAATGTTTTTGATAATGAATTGACAAAGAAAGTTAATGATGAAGAAAGCTTTTAACGGTAGTTATTACGCTATAGCGATTGTATCCATTAGCCTTCCATTATCATGTTTAGTTTGAATGCACATTTCAAAATATTTATAGATGCCGAGTTACAAAAGAGGAGTAGGCAAACTCACTCAGTTGGGAGAGAGCTGTGCCTCAGTTCTGAGGGGCTGGGATTCGATTCCCGTATAACGCTGGCGTACAAACTTAGACATCTCCGCCTTAATGTTTCATCATTCTGGTATATTCAGTGTGGCATCTTCATAGGTCCCTAATGTTCCTCTACCCTCAGACAAAGTACACTTTCGTAACTCCGGGAGATCAGCATCAATTCACCGGGGAAAAAATGCAGAAGGGTTATATTAATGGGTATGCCAATGTATACCTCTCTCTACCTCTGGCTTTCCGGGGCATGTCGAAACATGAATATCTTGACGGCGACTATAAAGACCACAAAAATGAGAGACAGATATCAGGGGAGATGGAGGATTTGATATCCACATAAAATCAGGGTTTCTTGGGACAACCGAGTGAGTGGGTGCGTGCATGTGTATGTAGGCTATTGCACACGCGCGTGATCATGATCTGTGTGTGTGTTGTGTGTGTGTGTGTGTGTGTGTGTGTGTGTGTGTGTGTGTGTGTGTGTGTGTGTGTGTGTGTTAGAGACAAAGAGGCAAAGAAGAGAGAGAGAGAGAGAGAGAGAGAGAGAGAGAGAGAGAGAGAGAGAGAACGGAGGGGAGCGGGAAGAGAACATCTAAACCGTTGCTAACATATAGGAATATATTGCAGATTATAAGTGCTTTTTGCCAAGTCCATCACCCGGCCCAATAAATCCGCCATCTCCATGATAACCCCTTTAATCTCTTCTCTCTCTCTCTCTCTCTCTCTCTCTCTCTCTCTCTCTCTCTCTCTCTCTCTCTCTCTCTCTCTCCCACGAAAACTATGCTGGGGGCAACAGTTTTCTAACATTCATTCACTCGATGACAAGCTGGTACTAGCCCGATCAGAACTAAGATTGTTATAATTATCCTCTAATGTCTCCAGGCTGACAATTTTTCTACGAGTTGTCCCATTGTAAGCCACATTCAACCGATCAGATGGCAGGCTATTCTCAGCCTCATGGGGAAAACAAACCTGGACGCTGTGTTGACTTTATTCAAGTTTAAAAGGCTGCGCCAGTCTTGAATAAAAGTTACTCTGAGTTAGATTTTCTTATGGGAGCAAGAGTTACCCTACTTGTTTATTGTTTATTGTTTACTGTTTCCTATCTCATTTCATGTTCAATTTCGTTTCAATTAAATCGATGTTACTTGTATTTGTTTCTCTCGGTCTTTGTGTTTGTCTTTTGATCTCCCTTGCATCCTTGGGCGGATCCTCAAGCGTAGGCTCAAAGATTGTCCCCTACATTTTATACTGTTTGCATAATAATGTCTTTAGTTTTTCAGCAACTTTTTTCCTCCCCACACTTTCGTTTTGTTTTATTTACTACCCTTCGCTGGCTGCTTTGGGGGTGCTGTTGGATTCTTGTTTGAACCATTGGTGGTGACAATACCACAGTATTATGGACTGTGGTGTGCCTCTATTTGATGCCAGGAGCACATACACAACCAGCCGTGTCTCCATGATGAGTCCGATCCACCCGACGAAAGGCCTAGGAGCAGGCTATACAAATAGATCTACCTTCGAGAGGGATTACGATGGTTCCCTCAGCAGCTAGTGAAGAGTTTTCATATCTAAAATATATTTTCTTAATTTTATGTTCCCATTTTCTTCGTCTTCACCCCCCCCCCTCCCCCCTTTTAAGTTCAAACCTTTGCCAAGTCATTACTGTGATGACGGAGGAGTTGTAGGCCTGCGCTTGTTTTTCCCCACTATTAGATTGTTTGTATTTGTATAACTTTACTGAAGTTTAAAAGGCTGTGCCAGTCTTGAATAAAAGTTACTCTGAAATAGGTTTTCTATGGGAGTAAGAGTTACCCTACTTGTTCATTGTTTGCTGTGTTGAATGTTTTCTAAGGGTTATCTTTCCTCAGAAGGTGGAACTCGCCCGATCAGACTGTCAACTTCAGCGAGGACGATGGCTGTATAAGAATTATCCAAATGAAAACTGGATTCCTCTGACTATGCACAGGCGTGATGGCTTTCTAAGCGTTATCTGTCTGGAAGCAAATTCAACCGATTAGACACTGAGGTGAGGGTTTTTGTAAGGTTTACTCATCTAGAAGCCTGACTAACGCGACGCCAGACTACTTTCACATGTACCACCCCCCCCCCCCCCCTTCCCAACCGCCACTATCCGTACCAAAACAAACAGCTCCCTGGTCTCTATGGGAATCCGCTTAGTCATGTAATTAACACTGATGTTGTACTTAAGCTATTAAAATTACGTATTCCTGGGGAAGGGGGGGGGGGTGATGGAAGGGGGAGGGAACTGAGCGATGTTGCTGTGCTCCCCAGGAGAATTTGAGAGAAGATGGGGTGGGGGGTCTGTTAGGCTCTCGCACACTCCTGCTCAGTTTCTGATGCCCATGTCAAAGACAACAATCATGATCTCTTGATCAGATTTCGTTTTTTCTTTCTTTTTTTTCTTCTTTCTTTTATACTCATTAATATCGCTGCTCTTCAAATATTGAATTCAAGACAATTTACAGAGGGCACATGTAACGGTAGCTTTAGCTGCACCCTTTCTAATATGATGGTACTAAAAAAAAACAGGATATCGATGATACTGCAATGACCTGTACCCCCTGACATTCACACTATGCTTTATTGAAAGTGGCCGGAGATCAATGAAATAATAATCCAGTCTATGCAAAAGCAAAAGAAATTGTAATCTAAAAAAATGAAAATAAATAAAACACCGCGCAAGGATGTCTGGACAACCTCTTCCTACGGCGTTTAAGGGACATGGAACCAAAGCACTGCTAGCTCGTCACACTAACAGTAAGTTTCATTAAAATCGATTAGTTTGTGGCGTATACCTGCTGTGGCGGGTCAGTGAAGCGTTGGCATGTACGAACCATGAAACCTCAAACTCGCGATGGTCTTAAACACAATGAAGAGGGAACAGTTAAGAAGAAGAAGAAGAAGAAGAAGAAGAAGAAGAGAAGGAGGAGAGGAGGAGGAGGAGGAGGAAGAGTACGACGTCGACGACAACGACGAGGAAGGGACGAAGACGAGGAGGATATTATTAGTTAGGTGATTTATTTACAATAGATAGATAGATAGATAGATAAGATAGATAGATAGATAGGTAGATAGATAGGTTCATACATACATACATGCATAGACTGACAGACATATAGATAGATATATGGATTGATAGATAGAACTTCAGTCAAAGTAAATACAATCAAGAATAGTAATGAAAATAATGATGATGTATAACATTCAAATGATTTCACACAAGTCATCCGGATGACAGTTAAATACACTAAATGATGGAATCAAATTAGTGAGTTTAAGACAGATTATGCCAGTTAACATGAATGATCATTTGAAAAAAAAAAAAAACGAACTGAACAGTCTCTGTTATTAGTAGTAATAGCAATTTCTACAACCACCTCTAATATGATTGCTACAACGATGATTACTACAAAGGGTAACGCTGACTATTCAACATAGTAAAAGTATCCGGACATTTAGCTGACTCTGTGTGTGTGTGTGTGTGTGTGTGTGTGTGTGTGTGTGTGTGTGTGTGTGTGTGTGCGTGTGTGTGTTATTTTCTCTTTTTGTTACGAGGTTGAAAACGAGTAAATTTACCAATCGACTTAAATGCTTTGCGAATACTTTTTTCTGAGCAGAGATATAGGTATCAAAAAGTACGAACGCACAAAGAAAGTTTAATTAATAAATATGCGGATACATCGGTCAAAACATTATATGTAGGTCAATACATGTTTGTAGGCAAATGCATTTCATATAGATCAATATGGTTTGTATGGTCAATACGTTCTCCAGTTATTTCCCTTGCCTTCTCAGTAGAATTACTTGCACATTAGTCAGTCATCCAGTCACAGCTACATACAGGAAGTCTGTCACAACCACAGCATCGGCAGTCGTAAGGGAGGAAGAAGGCCGTCCTCGGGCGACCCACCTGAGGAGACACTGGAAGACTCCTCCGTTGTATTCAGTGATGCCTGACCTACTTAGACATGTCTACAACATTCCTACTCAGTTATCCTCTGAGGAGAAGATATGTCTACAACATTCCTACTCAGTTATCCTCTGAGGAAAAGACATGTCTACAACATTCCTGCTCAGTTATCCTCTGAGGAGAAGACATGTCTACAACATTCCTACTCAGTTATCCTCTGAGGAGAAGGCATGTCTACAACATTCCTGCTCAGTTATCCTCTGAGGAGAAGGCATGTCTACAACATTCCTGCTCAGTTATCCTCTGAGGAGAAGACATGTCTACAACATTCCTGCTCAGTTATCCTCTGAGGAGAAGACATGTCTACAACATTCCTACTCAGTTATCCTCTGAGGAGAAGACATGTCTACAACATTCCTACTCAGTTATCCTCTGAGGAGAAGACATGTCTACAACATTCCTACTCAGTTATCCTCTGAGGAGAAGACATGACTACAACATTCTTACTCAGTTATCCTCTGAGGAGAAGAGTTGTGTAGGAGCCGAGATCCATCGTAAACAAATGCTCCCCTTCCTTTCTATCTCAACAACCCCACCGTAGAGGTCGTCCACGTCCACCTAGCAATAGTCTCCATGGACTGGTGAACATCGAAGATTTTGATTTTAACTGACCACAGATATGGAAGTAGAGGGAAAATCGAACCTGAAGTCCAGTGAGTGACAGCAGGCATGTAGGGACAGACTGATGACCTGAAGTAACACTGACAGCAGGCATGTAGGACACAGACTGATGACTGAAGTCACAGTGAGCAGGGCATGTAGGACCAGACTGATGACCTGAAGTCACAGTGACAGCAGGCATGTAGGCCACAGACGATGACTGAGTCACACTGACAGCAGGGCATGTAGGGCCACAGACTTGATGACCTGAAGTCACAGTGACAGCAGGGCATGTAGGGCCACAGACTTGATGACCTGAAGTCACACTGACAGCAGGGCATGTAGGGCCACAGACTTTGATGACCTGAAGTCACACTGACAGCAGGGCATGTAGGGACACAGACTTTGATGACCTGAAGTCACAGTGACAGCAGGGCATGTAGGGCCACAGACTTTGATGACCTGAAGTCACAGTGACAGCAGGGCATGTAGGGACACAGACTTTGATGACCTGAAGTCACAGTGACAGCAGGGCATGTAGGGCCACAGACTTTGATGACCTGAATCACAGCACAGCAGGGCATGTAGGCACAGACTTGAGACTCTTGCTGCTGACCAACGAGGACGAATCTGATGTTGATGCTGCCATGAAGTTTCATTCCATACTTATACTGAAGGAGAGAACACTACGCTCTCTGTCATAACATATCCTGGCGTTAGTCAGGCCCGAGAAAAACAGACACATGCAGAACTTATTACGGCAGTTTAACAACTCTCTCAGCCAAAACATGAAACTGAATAGCCTCACTCTTCCTGTTTGAGCCTAGAACACAGTTAATACCGGACTAGAGCAGGCCAAGACCTAAAAAATTCACAAATATGTACCTCTGACCAGATTCGAACCAACAACCTCCCAACAATTTACAACTCTAACATCTGTACCGCCGCGGTTGGTCAAGAGACTGAGAAGCCGATTACGTGTCCTATTTAGAGAAAGAAGGAAAGAAAGAAAGAAAGAAAGTATACAAAACATGAAAAATGGGGGAAAAAATAGCCATCTCCAAATCAATACAAACACAAGAGCATACAACTATAAATAATAAACAAGCACGCCTCAAACAAAATGGAAGAAAGGCTGCTAATAAACCATCCATCCTTTTTACGTAACTTACCCGCGAGATTCGGCCGTCGCACCCGAAGTCCACGCAAGTGACCGACGAGGAAGCAATCAGAAAAGCAATCAGTTGCACGCTGAGTTGTTGACGATGCTGAGCGTCGCTGGACCCGCCGTTGTCAGCTGCCCACGCGGTGGCGTGTGAGTGGCCCACTTGGCTCTCTCTCTCTCTGTGTCTCTCTCCCTCCCTCTGTCTCTCTCCCTCTGTCTCTCCCTCAGATCTGTGGGCTGCTGCTTGCCACAGAAATGGACGACGCATCTTGGCGGGAACCAGTGCTTCGTCACACGGTTTGGCCCCGCCCTTTGCAATCTTGGGCTTTTGGTGGTGAGTTGGTTTCTCTCTATCTGTCTCTGTTTGTCTGTATGTCTGTCTCTGTCTGTCTGTCTGTCTCTCTCTCTCTCTGTCTCTGTCTGTCTCTGTCTCTCTGTCTCCGTCTCTGTCTGTCTGTCTGTCTGCCTGTCTGTCTGTCTGTCTGTCTGTCTGTCTTCTGTCTGTCTCTCTCTCTCTCTCTCTCTCTCTCTCTCTCTCTCTCTCTCTCTCTCTCTCTCTCTCTCTCTTCAAGAGGTGCCTCATGAAAAAATGGAGCACACAACTACAATTTCACTTTTCAAAAGACTCACGAGTTCTCCAGATTCCTCTCTCAGACTGACGGCCAGCGCTCTGTTTTTACGTTCCCTATGTGTGGAACGGACTTACCCTCTCTCTAAGACACTCCATTTCGTTGCAATTGTCTGAATGTGAGCTGAGAATAATCATATCCACTCATATTCACATCTTAACAACCCCCCCCCCACCCCCACCTCCTTCTAGATTGTCTCAGGCTGTTGTATCGATTTGTATTATGATGTCATTGATCATGTTTTATGAAGCCAGTGGTCATGCATGAGATGGCCAGTGTGTGACGATGTCCGTGTGTGTGTTCTATGTCTGTTGGTGCTGTGTCTGTCCGGCATGTTTTCTTTGCCGGAAAATAGTGCGACGTGTTATCACTGCTTTTCAATCTTTCATTCTTTCTCCTTGGATTTTCTTGATATGTGTCTGAGTCATACCACCTCCTTTTCCACTCTGCAAAAAAAAAAAAAAAAAAGCTTTAGAAGTGCCTTAGTATATTCAAATGCGGAGAGAGGAGCAGGAAGAGGAGGAGGAGGTGTTGAAGGAGAAGGAGGAAACAGCATAACGTATTATCCATCAACAGAGAAAGCTTTAGGTTTCAGTATTCCATTACGTTCATCAGTCACCGATCAATAAATCCTGAAGAAAGTAGCAATTTTGACGAACACTGTAACATTTGTTAAATTGTTTATAACTGTCGAGGAGAAGAAGAAGAAGAAGAAGAAGAGACGAAGGAGAAGAAGAAGAAGAGAAGAAGAAGAAGAAGAAGAGAAGAAGAAGAAGAAGAAGAAGAAGAGAAGAAGAAGAAGAAGAAGAAGAAGAAGACGAACAGCAACAAAAACAACAACAACAGCAAGAGGAAGAAGAAGTAGAAAGAAAGAAAGAAGGAAAGAAAGAAAGAAAGAAACATGTAGCGATAGTCACCATTTCCTGGATTATACACGAGAATTGTGTCCATAGTTCTAGTTTTCGACCAGACTGCCACATTGTTACTTTTTCGTCAACATTGGTGTTATGTTACAATTTGCGTTGTTTCATTACCTCCCATGACATTGGTCGTGATGCGTAGACCTTCGGAGCTTTGGAGCTGTCTCCAGTAACAATGGTACACCAGTGCTGTGGCGCTAATCAGCCTCGGTCGGACGTGTAGGAAGCAACCAGGAAATTGGTCCGAGAGGTCGGCATCACACAATGGCGGGTGACAGACTCAATCTGACATCTTTCCATTCTTGGCTTCCCATAAAACACGAAGTTGCTGCTAATTACTCAAACAAAGAATGCCGCGGAGCAAAACAGCGGATCACATTCTTTCAGGAAGTGAGAGTCCCGGCTCTGTCAATCTACTTTGACACTTTTTTCACCCCCCCCCCCCCCCACACACACACACACACATACACACACACACACACACACACACACACACACACACACACACACACACACATACACTCTAATATCACTATGTGGATAGACGTTAAATTGAAGACAACAACAACAACAACAACAACAACAACAACAGCAACAACAACAACACACACACACACACACACACACACACACACACACACACACACACACACACATACACACACCTCGCCTCTCCTCTCCACCCCTTTCTTTTTTGACACTTGACCTTCACCACCGATGCTTGCCTTTTGGATAAGACGATCCACGGATGTCCTGTGTACGGCAGGCACAGCTCAGGGAGTTGTTCTTTGGAGACCACACACACACACACACACACACACACACACACACACACACACACACACACACACACACACGCACATACACACACGGGCGCGCGCATACACGCACACACACACATGCACACACACACACACGCATACACACACACACGCGCACGCACGACGCACGCACGCACGCACGTACGCGCGCGCGCACACACACACACACACACACACACACACACACACACACACGCACGCACGCACGCACGCACGCACGCACGCACCACACACACACACACACACACACACACACACACACACACACACAGGGAAACAGAAAGTACGTACACGAATGCGATCAAGAGAGAGAGAGAAGGAGAGAGAGAGAGAGAGAGAGAGAGAGAGAGAGAGAGAGAGAGAGAGAGAGAGAGAGAGAGAGAATCTTTGATTGATTGACTGATTAATTGACTGATTCATTCATTCATTCATTCATTCGTCCATTCATTCATTCATTGATATTCTCTATTCCTAATGATAATAGATCAGCAATAAGTTGCTTTTTTCTTCTAGCCTTCGTCCATACAGGGATTAAGGGAACTAAAACATTCGCACTTTCACACAATATAAAGTAGAGAGAGAGAGAGAGAGAGAGAGAGAGAGAGAGAGAGAGAGAGAGAGAGGAGAGAGAGAGAGAGAGAGGGACTGTATGAATTACTATTCAATACACAGTGACTGTATATTCGAACAATGTTTCAATGTTGAGGGCTGGTAACTATTTTTGAACGAAAAGTCATTAACAGATAGAACAGAAGTGTTAGTTCTATTCAACAAACCACGTTCTTTTTTTCTGAAAGAAATGAAGGTAAAAGGTCTAAGGAACAATCAGTAAAGTCATAAATCCTTTTGGTTTAAGTAGATGACAACGCAGGTAACAACAAATGTTTCCCTAAAGTCGACTATGTGAATACCTGTTGTTTTATCTTTGTTTATGTTAACAAACCACGGTTCGACAAATTTAGTGAATGCTGCATTGTAAGAATAGATGGCCCTCGAACCAGACTGGTTTTGAGAAATGAATGGAAACCTATCAATGGATAAGAATGTGTTTGTTCAGATGCTTGTCCATAGGTTAATTCGGGATGATAAAACGGGTCTTAGTCTGAGGGATCAGCATGATAATAATAAACGTATTACCCTAGCAACTTTAAACGCTTTTGGAAATAATCTTAAGCTCGGCCGAGAAAGAGAAACAAAGAGAGACAGACAGACAGAAAGACAGATAGACATACGGAGACAGACAGTCAGACAGACGGAGACAGACAGACAGATAGACACACAATGATGCAAGAAGACAGACAGACAGACAGACAAAAAGGGCAACAGGTGTGCCAAGAATAGCCCTCCATAACGGATTTGTGAAGACGTTCGGCCGCGGGTAAGATTCCTAATTAACTTCACTAACGTAATAATGCAAATCTCGTCCCTCCGTCTTTGCCGCCTTTGTCTTGATTCCAGGAAGCCAGGGTCAACACACTCACCGGGAGCCATTGCTAAACAGACCTGGACATAAACCAATCTGCAGCGTCTCTCTCATTCAATGCTTCACCACAATTGTTATGGGAATCCTTAAGGGACAGAATGACAGAAACACTCGAAATGTACCTTATAAATGTCGATGAGTGGGGATGAGTTGAAATGAGTTTGACTTTAGATTGAGGTGTGGTGTGGTGTGATGTGGTGTGACGTGGGGTTGCGTGGGGTTGGGTGACGGGATGTGGTGTGGGGTGTGGGGTGGGGGTGGGGTAGGATTGGATTGGGTGGAGTGGTGTGAGTGACGTAGTGTTGGCTAATGTGGGATGGAGATGAACGGTAGTGACCGCATCGCACTGATTAGCTTTTTTTAAATTTGTTTCTACAATGCTTTATTACAATGTATTACATTTCCGTATGGTACCGTATTGCACACTCTTTCATGTATACTGTTGCATTTGTATTGCACTGTTTTGCATGGCAAAGCATCACATCGGTATACTGCACTGAATGCGTCGTGGTATGTTGTATTGCTCTTTTCTGCGGCGGAAGGGGTGGAATACTATTATCTACATTCAAGAATCAGCGTGAAAAGCTTAGATTTGCTTAAGTGTTGTAATTTGATGTATTGGTTTATGTTGTGTTACACTGCATTGCATTACAGCGTATTGTATTAATTAATAATATATTTGCACTAAATGCACTATACTGCATTGCATTATTTGTACACCATTGCATTAGACAGCTTTGTTGTATAACAGTAGATTGTATTGTCTGTGTCACATTGCATTACATAGTATTCTGTAGCACTTGCACTGTACTGTGGAATTTGCTCTGTTGTTTGCAGGAGAATAAAAACAAACTGCAGAGTTACTGGAAAAAATAACAAACAAAAAAGAACAACGTAATACTTATCTCATAAACATTACAAAGAAGACAAGTGGCTATGTACTCTTCAGACGTCCGAATATCAGGAATAATCATGTTCAAAATAATTCTCCTGCTGACGAACCAACTGGGCAGTATAGTTTTATACATTTTAGGGTTTCAAAGATGGTGTTGGTTTCCACGTCACAGTTTGTTCAATGATTGAGGACATAAATGACTGTTTGTTCGCCATTTGCATCCATTAGTTTAGATGTTGTGTGCCCTGTCTGAAGAAGACCCAGAACGTCGATACTCGCAGAGTCTGTTACGTGCATTTGTTCTTTTCTTTGGCGGCTCAGCAATTCAATTATTGCTTCCCCTGTGCATTTTGTCGAGGCTCTGGATCGCGAGAAACAGGTCAGGAAGATCAACACCACTGCTAACCCCCCTGTCACAGCTGATGGAGATTCGGTTAATTAAGAAAGTCTGCGTTTAATTTAGCAGAGTGATTGACAGATAGGGCTGGTTGTGAGGTAAAGGACGGGAGCAAGCGGGTGGGGGGCGGAGGAGGGTGTTTGGGGGGGGGGGGGGGGGGCGGGGAGAAAACAGATCAAACAGATCAGCGACCTAGACATCTGCGGGCCTCTTATGTTCACAGCTGACCGTAAGCTAACAGCAATGCAGTCTCCTCTGCGCATGCAACCTACTCATTCTTTCCCACAGCCGCGCGCATGGCACGTGTTGTCCATCACACCAGTTCCAGCTAGCACGCCCTTCAGCAAGATTCCCACGTACTGGAAGATGCTTTGTTATCAGCATGAGGGCTCTCTCTCTCTCTCTCTCTCTCTCTCTCTCTCTCTCTCTCTCTCTCTCTCTCTCTGTAATAAAAATGATATATTTGCACATTCTCTCTCTCTCTCATAGTGACCAGGCTGATCCAGTTCTCACTAAACGCGCGTAAAGCAGACGATACTTTGATGTGTTCATTCATCAGAAGGAGGAGGATGCGTTTACTGTTTTTTTCATTACAGAAGGAGGAGGATGCGTTACTGTTGTGTTTTCATACAGAAGTCGCATTTTCTCTTGAAATATACTGGTGGATTCCATTCCCAGAGCATTAATTACAATACACGTGTTTGTGATTAATCGACAAAAGTGCCGAAAAGAAACACGAAATACTCTATTTGGGACTGCAGTAAGGATACAGGATCTCCTGTTAGCGTAGGGGCCGCACAGATGTCACCACAAGGACTAGGAAGGTACGAGCGGCATTGTCAGACTAAAAAAAACATCCTGGCATGTATTACCGAAAACAGACACATAATTGCGTGTCTTCAATATAAATGTTCAGTTGGTCTTCTTTTACAACTCTAAGAAGCGAGTAAGTAAGTGACCTAAATAAACGGCCTATAAGGAATTGAACTAATCCTGCATTCGCGATTCTTAAATAAAGATTCAATTCCTTTAGGCTGTGATGTTTTGAGTTTGCGCGCGCACACACGCAAACACACCCATACAATGATAATAGTGGCGCAGACAACGTTAGGCAGGTATTCAAGGTATGACCCTCACACTGGGCTAACAGGGCAGACAACTGTGAAGTCGTATCTATCCTTTCACGTAAGTCATGTATCCACCGGCCGTAAATCCGGCGCAAATGGTCTCAAAAGTTAGCAGATGTGGTATAGCGTGTATAGGCTATACGGAAATCTTAAATGAGGCAGGGAACAGTAAATAGTTAACAACAAAGTAGGGTAACTCTTGCTGCCAATTTTTGGAGCAAGAGTTACTCTACTTGTATGTGGGCTTGTCTGCACGCAGTGACACCATCTTTGATGAAACTGAAACGGAAATCTGAGCCGCGAAGGAAAAATGATGTGAGGCAATGGAAGAGACAAACCTTCATTTACACCTGTCTGAAGCACTTTGTACATGCAGTGGCCAAAGTCAACATGACGGAGTTGTGACAAAGGGCGGGACAAGAGTCAGCTACCACACGTGGGACTGGACAGCACGCTCACTTAGAAGGTCAGCATCCAACACCATCCGACGGGCTCCATCCTGGAATCCACGAGACGGAAGAAAGAGAGCGCTGTCCCTAACCAGCTGGAGAAGAGACAGTGAGGCAGAGGTAAAGAGAAACGGAACCAACTGGACAGAGACAGACAGGAAAGACACTGCGGAGTTGAGTACGCTGAAGAAATGTCGTTTATAGCCAACGTTCCTTTGGAGGTGAAGGCCGTAGTACGTAACTAAGTGAAGACCAATATACGTAAATAAGTGACCTAATCTTGCACTCGCATTTTGTAAGTGAAAATGTTACCCTGTGTGGCTGTGATGTTCAAGTTCACAGTGCTTTGTAAACAAATGTGACATTTTGGATAAACAGATGGCTAAAATCACGTTCTCCATCTACTCAGAACAGTTCCAAACTAAATAATGGTAAATGTCATTTCACAGACATACCCATTAATTGTAATGTACGTACGCCTGTCTTTATCAACACAGTATCGAATGCAAAACCATTACCTTAAACATGAGATGTAGCC
>CM065719.1:81028639-81048639 GCA_033310375.1 Conus canariensis | reverse complement strand
GCTGGCGTGTTTGCTTTCTTTTTTCTTGACATGCTGGATTCTCCCGTCTACAATCAAGTCAGTGTGTGGTGCTAACTTCTCCCACCTCTTCTATCTCTTAAAATCCAAATTGTGTCATGCTCTAATACCAAAATCAGATTTCATTGATACCTCACAAGCCTGTTAATTTGACTTGTACATTTTTAGATAGAGTAGATACAGGACAGCGCTGCACAATCAATTTTCCTAATTAATTATGTTTTCATCTAAATAGTATTTACTTTAAAAGTCGACAGTCTGGGACTGGATTATTTGAAAAGACCTCTCTTTGTTAAAAAAAAAACCCCTAAACTAACGTGTTATATATAAATATATATTAATTTCTATCCAGACTCATACCATGTATGCTGTTTATTATTTCTATCAAACCCATACCATATAGTACTAGTCATAATTAGTGATGGGTTCCCGTATACTATCACTGTAGTGTTTGGTGTTGGACCTTCTGTTTGTTTGTTAGCTTGTTTGCTTTAAGTGTTGTTGTTGTTATTGTTGTTGTTGTTGGTGGTGGTGGTGGTGGTGGTGGTGGTGTGTGTGTGTGTGTGTGTGTGTGTGTGTGTGTGTGTGTGTGTGTGTGTGTGTGTGTTTTCTAATCTAGTCACCTAAAGTAACTCCCTCCCAAACTCACCCCTCCTTCATTTCCTACTCACCCCTACCCCTTTCCCGCCGCATCCTTGCCCCCCATCCCCCTAGTTTCTATTTTTTTTCCCCACAAAAAAAGGAGAAAAAAAAAAAGGATCCTGCATGGCGTCTCCAAGCTCAGTGCAGTTATTAAATGAAAAGGAATTTGGTTGTCTGAATGATCTCAAAGTTTCACAACTTAAAAGAATCTTAGTTGAAAATAATCTTCCTAAACATGGCAAGAAAAAGCATCTTATTAATAGAATAAAATCTAAGCTTGGTGAGGGAAAAAACAGTTGTCCTGAAGAAGAATGTGCTGTTGATACCTCTTTAAAAACAGCAAAATCGTCACAATCTTGCTCTGTTTTATCGCCAGATGTATCATGCGCAAATTCGTCCACATCATCATCCCCTATCCCAGCAACTGTTGATGTGAACACATCTTCCACAAATCCCAACTTTTCTCCAAAGAAATCATTTTCTTTTCGCTTTCCAGTACTTCTGGAAGATACGAAGAAAGGATCTGCCACACTGAGTGGTCTGGGCATTTTGAGCAAAAAGCTTTGGGTCAACTCCATTGGACCCATAGCCGGTCAGAAACAGCTCTCCTCAGGCAGGTGGTTGATCGGTTGTACTTCCGCCGATCAACAAAATCGACTACAAAAAACAACCAATTTGTCAGGAATTTTAATAAAATGTTCTGTACCTGAGGTTTTCACCGAAGGTGTGGTAAAGCCAATTCCTCTTGACATCAGTCTTTCTGACATTAAGAAAGAACTGAGTCATGTTTCTTCTGTTAAAAGACTTCCCAATAAAGATGGAAGTGAATCAAGAGCCATAAAAATCACTTTCTCTACATCAACACTGCCAAAAGAAATATGTATTGGGTTCCAGTGTTTCTCTGTTGATCCTTTTGTACCACCTGTCTATCGTTGTACTAGGTGCAACAGACTGGGGCACACAAAGTCTGCGTGTCGGGCTAAGCCGACTTGTGGAAGATGTGGTCACAATGACCATGTCTTGGAATCGTGTACCAGGGCCAAACATTGTATAAACTGTTCTGGAGATCATTCAGCCTCTTACCTTGGATGCCCGGAATATAAATTACGTGTTTTGGCCGGTAAGCTAAAGTCTTCCAACCACATGCCATATTCTGAGGCTCTCAGACAAATCACAGTTCAAAAGAGCAAAGGAGAGGTAAAGGTGCAGGAATTAAAAGAAGACCCCAGGGTGCCGGGAAACGATAATTCAATTAAAGCTAATCACCACATCAAGTCTTATTCCTCGGTTCTGAGTCAAGGAATGATGAAGGCTAATCAACAAAACCCGCTGCCCACTTCTTTGGATTCTAGCCCCCCTTCAATCTGGGGCACACGTATTTTACCAACTCATACTAATAGTTCAAATCAAACTAGTATTGCTGTCACAAATCAGACAAGTATAGGACAGACATCAAAAATTTCGAAAACATCTGTGCCAACTTCTCTTAAAGAAAAGTCTGACTCTTCAAGTTCGTTCAAAAAACAATCTGTAAATTTTGATCTTGAAAAGATTTTAATGTATCTTGAAAATCTCTCAGTGAAATGTCTGACCATCCTAACAAAAATTTCTGATGTCATGACTTCGTCAATCATTGAATTGAAAACAATTCTGTCCAATGCCTGTCTGAACTCCAAATGAACGTACAAAGAGAAGTTCTGTCAAACGTTATCCGTTTTTGGTTTTCTCTGTTGCTGGTATTCTCAGTTATAGTCCTTTTCCTTACGAATAACATGATGTGTATGAGGCCTGAACAAGTCAAACCTACTGGTATTTGCTCGTTTCTACAATTGAACTGTAGAAGTAAGTGCAATTTTGTATATTTGGAAAATTTTTTGCAGAAGCGTTCTTTTGACGTAGTTGTGCTTCAGTCATTGAATTGCCACAAAAATGACTTACCCAAGTTAAACGGATTCTTCTACCCACCTGTTATAGATGAGGTAAAAGCCAACGTTAAAATAAAAGTTGCTACATATGTAGCTTGCAATCTTATGTATCAACCATGCAAAACACCGTGTTCTTCAATAGATAAACGTTTATATTCTTGCTGTATAGAAATTAAGGTTGATGGTAAATATTTCAACATTTTGAACTGTTATTATCCGGATGGAGTGTCTAAAGGTGAAGCTGACTGGATAATGGATTTAGACTGCTCTAGACAATGGGTTATTCTTGGCGATTTTAATTCCCACCACGCTTTGTGGTCCGAAAATCCCAATAATATTGTTAACAACAACGAATACCTTGCCAGTACAATAATCAACGCCAACTTAACCATTTTAAATGACGGCTCTATAACAAGAATTGCTGATCGATCAGATCAGCGTTGCTCATCGATAGATTTGTCTTTAGTTTCCCCAGACATAAACCCTTTGTGTACTTGGCAGGTTCATCAAATACCGTTAGGCAGTGATCATCTCCCTATTGAAATCCAACTTCTAGTGAGCCCTGAAAAAACAATCTACAATTCTGAATGCACTAAATATAATGAAGATAAGGCTAATTGGGCGCTTTTCAATCACATTTTGACAGCAGGTTCGTCTTTTCTAAATTTCAATCAAAATACAGTGTTAGAGAAAGGTTTGGAAAATTGTTATTTTGAATTAAGAAAACTTATACTTAAGGCTGCAGATTCTGCAATCCCAAAAGTCAAATTAAAGAATCATCCAAAGAAAGCATCAAACCCTTGGTGGAATATTGCGTGTGAAGTCGCCGTGGGTGCGAAAACTAAGGCCTTCAAAAGCTGGATGATAAGCCGTCATACGCAGCCTAAAAGTAGAGTGGAACAGTTACACGCTGAATACAAAAAAGCTAACACCAATAGTAACAAAGTTGTTGCTTTTGCAAAGCAGCAATATTACAAAAACTTAGTCATCAACTGTTCCAAACACCCAAACGATAGCGCTTTACTTTGGAAAGAAATTAGAAAATCTAAAGGTTCTTTTCATCTCCCAGATCCTGTTTTGATTGAAAACGATAAAATCTATAAAACAAACGAGGAGAAAGTTGAATTATTTGCTGACACTTTCGCAGCAATGAGTCAGACTGAACATCTGCCTAAAGAAGAGCAAGAACGAAGAAGAACTATTGAAAACGAAGGGAGAAACATTGAACCACATGACAATGACAACACGTTATATATTAATAAAAATCTAACAATGGAGGAGCTTCTGTACTCACTTCGCCGTCTAAAATCTGGTAAAATTGCGACAGGATTTGATCCCATTTCTTACAACATGATAAAGCATTTTCCACAATGCTTTTTGAAAAAATTATTAGAGTTCTTCCAATTATGCTGGAATTCTGGAAAGCTGCCAATGGCTTGGAAGAAAGCAACAGTTGTACCTATCCATAAACAAGGAAAATCAAAAAGAAAATCTTCTAATTTTCGACCCATTTCTTTGACTCCTCACATTGGAAAACTTTTTGAGAGGATAATGAAATTCAGATTAGAACATTTCCTTGAAAAGAATGGGATTTTGCCAATATTTCAAGCTGGTTTCAGAAAAGGGAGGGGTGTCACTGATCATGTTAGTCTTTTAGCTTCACACGTCAAAAAAGCCTTGGCTAAGCGACACTCTACTTTAGCCACGTTTTTTGATATTCATAGAGCGTACGATTCTGTTTGGCATTTTAAATTATTGTCCAAGGCTCATGAAATTGGGATTAAAGGTCGTTTCCACATGTTTTTACAATCATTTTTATCTGGAAGAACGCTACAAGTAAAACTAAATGGTGTGCTGTCAAGTACAAGATATGTTAACATGGGTGTCCCTCAAGGAAGTGTCATTTCTCCAATCCTCTTCTCATTGATGCTTTATGATCTTAATCAGATTGACACGAAAGGGGCAACTTTAGCTGCTTATGCAGATGATATTGCAATGTGGAAAAATGTAAATTGTAATTTTACAAAAAACAAAATCAAGCGTAATAAAATTGTTGAACAGTTTCAATTTGCGGTCAGTAAACTTGTTAATTATTTGAATTCAAACGGTTTTAACTTATCAACGGACAAATCGGTTTTTATTATATTTACAAAGAAAAATATCGATTTTGAAGGTAGGGACGCTGTAAAAGTACAAATAGGTGATTCTTTCATTTTCCCAAGTAAGCAAGTAAAATTTCTAGGCGTTATTTTTCACTATAAATTATTTTGGTGTAAACATATAAATCATCTCGTGGAAAAGGCAAGAAAGAAAATTGCGTTACTGCGAGTCCTAACTGGAATCCCTCTAATAAATTATGGATCTAATCTTATCCATGTAGCCTTAGGGACAGTTCGTTCGATTGTAAGTTATGGTCAAGAAGTATTTTTCACTGCACCAAAGACAGATTTACATAAGTTAACTAGTATTGATTCCTTAGCACTTAAAATTGCTTTGGGGCTTCCAAGATGGGCATCAATTGATATGACTTACAGAGAGGCAGGAGTTTTGCCTTTAAATGAACATAGGATGCTCTGTGCTTGTAGCTACTCAGCACGAGCAAGAACAGTCCCTAACTCAGTTACTTCTGAACTTGATGAAAGCACCTACGTTTCTAGAGAGATACGGAATAAAAAAAGCATATACTTCATTGTCTGATTATGTATCTCCTCTTTTACATGCATGCAACTTTTCGCTTGACAACATTGTTAAAATGACCAAATACCCTTTCCCCCTTTGGTTGATGAAGCAAGCAGATTTTTTCTATTCCTTTGGTAATATTACTAAAAATGAGAATCCACTTTTGCTTGCTTCTCTTGTTAAAGAATTGATTTACACTGAATATGAATCTTATCTGCATATTTTCACTGATGGTTCAGTTTCGTGTACTTCTGAGGTTGGTGCTGCTTTCGTGATACCTTCCCTTAACATTGAAAAAAGATTTCATATTACCAAAGGTTGTTCTATTTTCACTGCTGAGTTATTTGCTCTTATGAAAGCTATTAATTTCATTCTTGATGTGCAAGTCTTACCAGAAAGAATACTGATTGTGTCAGATTCCAAGTCTGCTTTAACGGCTTTACACCTTCAAAATACATCAAGTCGTCCTGATCTCGTCAGTGAAATTTTATTTTCAATTCACCAGTTAATGATGCGAGGTTCCAAAATAACATTATTATGGGTACCCGGTCACTGCGATCTTCGAGGGAATGAACTGGCTGATACCTGTGCAAAAGAGGCTTCAATGTGCAAATCGAATACAGTTTTATGTGATATTCCTTATTCGGTTCTTGAAATAAACAATATTCTGACAAAAGCACTCTGGGACCAGAGAAGAACACAGTACATTGAAGCTGCCATTCAGAAGAACAGATGGGATCTTTCTGCCCCCGGCAGTCATTGTATAAGTCCGCCAGGTTCTATTCCGAATCGAAATTTATTGCACAGAATACGGGTGGATTGTTGGTTTGGCAGGTTTTTAAAACCATCTCCTTTGTGTGTCTATGGTCAAAACCTTAATGTATCTCATTTTTTACTTGAATGTTCATTAACAAAAGCGTATTTTCAATGTCTTCATGATAAAATTTTGTCTAAAAATCTACCTTTAACATTGCATAGTGTTTTTTGTCCCAACCCAGAAAATGGGTGGAGGCTAGCCAATTTGGCTGTAAATCTGATCAAGTCTCATCCACTTGGCAGATTTTTCTAACGGATTTTTTTTATTTTTTTTTATTTTTTTTATTATTTTTTTTTTATGTTTGTTTCTTTTTTGGTTTAGTGGTCTGATGTACACGTAGAGCAAAGAATTTGTTACATGACATAGCTGTCCGACTCTCACGTGTACTAGGTCGCATTATTCCATTTACGAAACTTTTGCACAGGTTGTACGCGCGCTAGAGAGAGAGAGAGAGAGAGAGAGAGAGAGAGAGAGAGAGAGAGAGAGAGAAAGAGAGGGGGGGGGGGGGGAAGAACTTCGTTTTGTTTATATGTGAGAGCATGTTGTGCGTACGTCTATACGTTTTTTGTGTGGATATGTTTTGAGTGTGTGTAGGGGAGGTGGCGGTTTGTGTGTATGTATGTGTGTGTGTGTGTGTGTGTGTGTGTGTGTGTGTGCGCGCGCGCGCGCGCGTGCGAGAGAGAGAGTTTTGGTTTTTATTTGTTTGTCTGTGAGTGAATATATGTGCGTGCTCGCATACACGTGAGTAGGGGGAAGGGGAAGCGTGGTTTTTGTGAGTGTGTGTGTGTGTGTGTGTGTGTGTGTGTGTGTGTGTGTGTGTGTGTGTGTGTGTGTGTGGGAGTGTGTGTCTGTGAGAGAGAGAGAGAGAGAGAGTGTGTGTGTGTGTGTGTGATTGGATGGTGTGTGTTTGTGTGCATGTGTTTGGGGGGGGGGGGGGGTCTTTCCTTTTTTTTAATTTTTTTTATGGTGTTCTGAGAGAGAGAGAGAGAGAGAGAGGAGAGAGAGAGAGAGAGAGAGAGAGAGAGAGAGATTGTTGATTTTCAGTACAGTTAAGATGTAATTTGCTTTATTGTTACAATTTCTGAATTTTTATTATGTTACTTAGAAATGTTAAATGTTTCCATGTTAATTTTCCTTTATGATTTTTATGTCATTCAGATGTTATTTGTATTATTTTCGTTACCTCATTAATTCATTAAGGTTTTTCTTTTTAAAATGTCAGTACAACACTATGTTAATCTGACAGTAAATGGTTTCAGTCAGTCAGTCAGTGTGTGTGTGTGTGTCCGTGTGTGTGTTCTTGCAGTACTGTCCTGCCACGTTGACAATGACAGTGACTAAACCGTTGTGGGTGTAGACCAGACAAATAAGGAGGATTAACGTAGGGACTTCCCAGACTGGGAAAGGGGAGGGGGGTGCTGGAGGGGGGGGGGAGGGGGGCTGTGTGCTGAAAGAGTAGAGTGGACGAGGGCCACACGGACCCAGGAAGGGGTAGGCAGGGTAACGGTAGGAGTAGGGCAAAGCCCAGCAGAAGGAAGAAAAGAGTTCTTGCGTATATGACAGACATTTCCAGAGGGGGGGGGGGAGGGGGGGATGTAAGGGAAGAGGGAAGTGGAAGGCGAAAGAGAGCGAGAGGGTATAGGGGGGAAATGGGAGAAGAGAAAGAAATGGGTGGAAAGAAGTATTCAGTGTGTGCCTGAGTGTTATTTTAGCCCAGTGCATGTGTCAGCATTATCTAGTAATGACGGTGTGTGCCTGAGTGTTATTTTAGCGCAGTGCATGGTAACATATCAGTAATGGAAGTGGCTGGAAGCAATGCATGTGTCAGTAGTATGACGGTGTGCCTGGTTTATTTAGCCAGTGCATGTGTCAAATTATCTAGTAATGACAGAGTGTGCCTGTGTATTATTTGAGCACAGTGCATGTGTCAACATTATCTAGTAATGACGGTGTGTGCCTGTGTATTATTTTAGCACAGTGCATGTGTCAACATTATCTGTAATGACGTGTGCTGTGTATTATTTTAGCACAGTGCATGTGTCACATTATCTAGTAATGACGGTGTGTGCTGTGTATTTTGAGCACTGTGCTGTGTCAACTTATCTATATGAGGTGCCTTGATTATGAGCACAGTGCATGTGTCAACATTATCTAGTAATGACAGAGTGTGCTTGAGTGTTATTTTAGCACAGTGCATGTGTCAACATTATCTAGTAATGACAGAGTGTGCTTGAGTGTTTTTTTAGCACAGTGCATGTGTCAACATTATCTAGTAATGACAGAGTGTGCTTGAGTGTTATTTGAGCACAGTGCATGTGTCAACATTATCTAGTAATGACGGGTGTGTGCCTGTGTTTGTTTGAGCACAGTGCATGTGTCAACATTATCTAGTAATGACAGAGTGTGCCTGTGTATTATTTGAGCACAGTGCATGTGTCAACATTATCTAGTAATGACAGTGTGTGTGTGTCTGTATTTTTTTAGCATAGTGCATGTGTCAACATTATCTAGTAATGACGGTGTGTGCCTATGTATTATTTTAGCACAGTGCATGTGTCAACATTATCTAGTAATGACAGTGTGTGTGTGTCTGTATTTTTTTTTTAGCATAGTGCATGTGTCAGCATTATCTAGTAATGACGGTGTGTGCCTGTGTATTGTTTTAGCACAGTGCATGTTTCAAAATTACCTAGTATGTACATATTTTGGCCAATGTAGGCAATGTTTCATAGTTTCTTTGCGCATGCCCTGGATCATTAAAGCACGATGTGTGTGTATGTGTGTGTGTGTGTGTGTGTGTGTGTGTGTGTGTGTGTGTGTGTAGTGTGGTGTGTGTGTGTGTGTGTGTGTGTGTGTCTGTCTGTCTGTCTGTCTGTCTGTCTGTCTGTCTGTCTATCTGTAGTATGTATGTATGTATGTACGTATGTATATGCGTGTATGTATGTATGAATGGAGGGGATGGATCTTTGCATGTCTGCATGCATGCATGCATGCATGTATGTATGTATGTATGTATGTATGTATGTATGTATGTATGTATGTATGTATGTATGTATGTATGTATGTATGTATGTACGTACGTACGTATGTATGTATGTTTGTATTTGTGTCTATCTGTTTGCCATGTTATTTGTCATTTTTTTTCTCCACTAATACAGCTCAAGTAGTACATGTAATCTGCGTCAACTTAACCTCTTGTGAAGCACCAGTTCAGTGCTCACAGTGTGTTGCTTTCACGTCTTTTGGGGTACCTTGCAGTTACTGTAACTGCACAAAACATGGAACTGGAAACCTGCCATCGTGTAGTCAGGCTTTGGGTACCTTGCAGTTACTGTAACTGCACAAAACATGGAACTGGAAACCTGCCATCGTGTAGTCAGGCTTTGGGTACCTTGCAGTTACTGTAACTGCACAAAACATGGAACTGGAAGCCTGCCATCGTGTAGTCAGGCTTTGGGTAACTTGCAGTTACTGTAACTGCACAACACATGGAACTGGAAACCTGCCATCGTGTAGTCAGGCTTTGGGTACCTTGCAATTACTGTAACTGCACAACACATGGAACTGGAAACCTGCCATCGTGTAGTCAGGCTTTGGGTACCTTGCAGTTACTGTAACTGCACAACACATGGAACTGGAAACCTGCATCGTGTAGTCAGGCTTTGGGTACCTTGCAGTTACTGTAACTGCACAAAACATGGAACTGGAAACCTGCATCGTGTAGTCAGGCTTTGGGTACCTGCAGTTACTGTAACTGCACACAACATGGAACTGGAAACCTGCCATCGTGTAGTCAGGCTTTGGGTACCTTGCAGTTACTGTAACTGCACACAACATGACTGGAAACCTGCCATCGTGTAGTCAGGCTTTGGGTACCTTGCAGTTACTGTAACTGCACACAACATGGAACTGGAAACCTGCCATCGTGTAGTCAGGCTTTGGGTACCTTGCAGTTACTGTAACTGCACAACACATGGAACTGGAAACCTGCCATCGTGTAGTCAGGCTTTGGGTACCTTGCATTTACTGTAACTGCACAAAACATGGAACTGGAAACCTGCCATCGTGTAGTCAGGCTTTGGGTACCTTGCAATTACTGTAACTGCACAAAACATGGAACTGGAAACCTGCCATCGTGTAGTCAGGCTTTGGGTACCTTGCAGCCAGTGTTGTAAGAAGTGCGTGACGTTGCGTCCCTGTAACACAAAAAAACCATGAAGTTTTAACACCACAATGGCGTGATCAGGGCTTTGGTACTTTACAGTCACTGTCGTAAAGGGCGTGCCTGTAACACCACAAAACAGGAAACTGTGAATTGGAGAGAGAGAGAGAGAGAGAGAGAGAGAGAGAGAGAGAGAGAGAGAGACAGAGAGAGAGAGAGAGAGAGAGAATACTGGACTAGCACAGGCTGGAAGCTCCGAATTTTTTTTTTTCCTATTTGCTCTGTAATAAAAATAATCTGTTTCTGTGATTATCGTCATCAAGTCATTACGTGGTTGGTCAAATCATTTACAGTCTTCGAGAAAATGTAGTTTGTTTTCCCCAACAAGCATGTCATGCATAGCATGTCTTCTCTCTCAGTATTTGTATAACGACCCCTCTCAATTTGGAATTCATGGGCGCTCGTTCGTAATCTAGTTCATGCTCGTCTGCATTCTGTGTCGATGCTCCAAATAGCCTTTTAATTGTATTCAATGGCAATTCTGGTATGAAATTAGAGGTTGGAGGTGTTTTCCTTCTTTTCTTTCTTTCAGAAGTCAACATAAAGTGAGTTCAGTTTTGAGTAAAAACAACAACACAACAACAACAACAAACAAACAAATATAAAAAAAACAAAGAAATCAAACCAAAAAAAAACCAACTTAGTCAAACCACACGAAACGTTCCTTTATTTTCCCAGACATGGTCTAATTCTATCGTTGACAAGATAAATTGCGTAATTTGTTTTCTTCGGCGACATGAGTGATTATCGACTGACGAATTTGTTGTTGATATGTGACCTGGTCTGTTTCTTATGTGTTTACCCAGAATGCAATAATATAAATCACCACTTTAACAGTAATGTGGAATCTCCCCAGTTTGTCCAGTACTTGTAACGTCATAACTTTTCTTTGATCTCTCAATATTTCCCTGCACAATTTCATGCGTGTTGTTTCACGTGGGACTTTGTTTGTAAGACTGGGTTACAACAGATCCAGCATTTTGTTTTCTTGAAATCTTTCTTCGTCCTTCTGGTACAAGGAGGGGAACCACACCTCCATCACATATATCAGGACAGGAGAGACTGGGGAGTCAGAGTTGTAACCGTCGTTGAATTGACATTTTGACTATTAGATGTCTTTCTCAAAGTATGTGCAGCTTCATTGCCTTGTCTCTGTAAGTGTTTTTTTGGTTTTTGTCAAACGTTCGTGACTCTAAAATACCTATACTGGTCCATCGTTCCAATGACGATTTTACCGCAGTTGAAAAATGTTGGCAGCTTAGGGTCTGTTTTAGCGAATATAATGACCTTCGTTTTCTCTGTGTTAATTTTCATTCCTCAATCTAAACAGAAGTTGTACTATTGGTGTATTACTGGTTTAATTTACGCTTAAATCCCTGCTTTGAGGTCGAGAGGATAGCTAGGTCGTCTGCATACAAAAGACACGGAATTTCGACTTGTTCTAAATCGGAAATTCTTAGGGAAACATGTATGTGTATGTAACCTCAGCTAGCACAACTCTCTTTGGTTCTTCGACTGTGTCCATCTTACCGCGTTCTTTTCGTTCAGGCAGTGGGCAAGATACGGACACAAACTCGCTTTGAATTAAAGGTGGAGTGAGAAAGGGATGGTAGGGGAGTGGAGGGAAGCTTGTCTGTACTTGTCTTCATTTAGAGATGAAGACAATAAGTCTGAGCTAGAAGTACACCTGCCTGCCGTTGGCCGCTCGTGCGTTTCAGTCGCGGAGCATTCTAAAAGTACATCGTCAAGTCGCATTTGGCCTTGTTTGTTTGCTGGTGTTGTTTTTATATTATTTACGTTACATTTTCTGTGTTATATTTGTCATGTCTGGCGTTTATTTGCTATTGCTTCTGTTTTACATTTCCATACTTAATCTATTAAATTTTGCTTGATTTAGTCCGTCAAAAATGTGCATGAGGTACTGGTATTGTTTTATTGCTGTGACAAATACGTCATGCTGATTAGTTTGCTGTTTCTGTGTGATTTCATTTCCTTGTATCACTACCAATAATAGCGGCTGTGTCTGGTAAGACGTATTTCATATGTGGACAATTCGTTCTGTTTCTGGCACGACGTATATCTATATCGGCTCATTTGCTTATTAGGAATAGATTTAAGTGCACTCATCTTGATAAAGTCTGAATTTACCTTCTTGCACTGTATGCACAAACAATCATTTAAGGTATATTTTATCAACCTAGAAAATAGTAATCGTTGATGACCATATTTATTCTTCCAGAAAATGTCCATTGTAATATTAAGAAATAATTTTTACTAAAAGACTTTAATCGCAGATTTACGATCTTACTGTTCAGTCCCAGTTTCACGGGTAGGATAGCCGACAAGATATTAAGAAATATTACTAAAAGACTTTAATCGCAGATTTACGATCTTACTGTTCAGTCGCAGTTTCACGGGTAGGATAGCCGACAAGATATTAAGAAATATTACTAAAAGACTTTAATCGCAGATTTACGATCTTACTGTTCAGTCCTAGTTTCACGGGTAGGATAGCCGACAAGATATTAAGAAATATTACTAAAAGACTTTAATCGCAGATTTACGATCTTACTGTTCAGTCCCAGTTTCACGGGTAGGATAGCCGACAAGATATTAAGAAATATTACTAAAAGACTTTAATCGCAGATTTACGATCTTACTGTTCAGTCCCAGTTTCACGGGTAGGATAGGCGACAAGATATTAAGAAATATTACTAAAAGACTTTAATCGCAGATTTACGACCTTACTGTTCAGTCCTAGTTTCACGGGTAGGATAGCCGACAAGATATTAAGAAATATTACTAAAAGACTTTAATCGCAGATTTACGATCTTACTGTTCAGTCCTAGTTTCACGGGTAGGATAGCCGACAAGATATTAAGAAATATTACTAAAAGACTTTAATCGCAGATTTACGATCTTACTGTTCAGTCCCAGTTTCACGGGTAGGATAGCCGACAAGATATTAAGTAATATTACTAAAAGACTTTAATCGCAGATTTACGATCTTACTGTTCAGTCCTAGTTTCACGGGTAGGATAGCCGACAAGATATTAAGTAATATTACTAAAAGACTTTAATCGCAGATTTACGATCTTACTGTTCAGTCCTAGTTTCACGGGTAGGATAGCCGACAAGATATTAAGAAATATTACTAAAAGACTTTAATCGCAGATTTACGATCTTACTGTTCAGTCCTAGTTTCACGGGTAGGATAGCCGACAAGATATTAAGAAATATTACTAAAAGACTTTAATCGCAGATTTACGATCTTACTGTTCAGTCCCAGTTTCACGGGTAGGATAGCCGACAAGATATTAAGAAATATTACTAAAAGACTTTAATCGCAGATTTACGATCTTACTGTTCAGTCCTAGTTTCACGGTAGGATAGCCGACAAGATATTAAGAAATATTACTAAAAGACTTTAATCGCAGATTTACGATCTTACTGTTCAGTCCCAGTTTCACGGTAGGATAGCCGACAAGATATTAAGAAATATTACTAAAAGACTTTAATCGCAGATTTACGATCTTACTGTTCAGTCCTAGTAATATTACTAAAAGACTTTAATCGCAGATTTACGATCTTACTGTTCAGTCCTAGTTTCACGGGTAGGATAGCCGACAAGATATTAAGAAATATTACTAAAAGACTTTAATCGCAGATTTACGATCTTACTGTTCAGTCCTAGTAATATTACTAAAAGACTTTAATCGCAGATTTACGATCTTACTGTTCAGTCCCAGTTTCACGGGTAGGATAGCCGACAAGATATTAAGAAATATTACTAAAAGACTTTAATCGCAGATTTACGATCTTACTGTTCAGTCCTAGTAATATTACTAAAAGACTTTAATCGCAGATTTACGATCTTACTGTTCAGTCCCAGTTTCACGGTAGGATAGGCGACAAGATATTAAGAAATATTACTAAAAGACTTTAATCGCAGATTTACGATCTTACTGTTCAGTCCTAGTTTCACGGGTAGGATAGCCGACAAGATATTAAGAAATATTACTAAAAGACTTTAATCGCAGATTTACGATCTTACTGTTCAGTCCCAGTTTCACGGGTAGGATAGGCGACAAGATATATCCTCATTTACTGTCCTACTAAGCTGGATCAGGTCGTTCTTGTAAGCGCAGAACAGAAAGCCAACGTTAGAGTGTTCCTTAGAAGTACACAGACGCGAAACACACACTCTCTCTCTCTCTCTCTCTCTCTCTCTCTCTCTCTCTCTCTCTCTCAATCAATCAATCGATCAAAACAACACACATGAGACAAAAAGAGCTGTAAGACAAAACAAGGTAATAATAAGTGGGAAAAAAAAATAGAACATCTGTCCAAAAAGGCTTTACAGTCTTTACGTTTTGAGTTAAGATTCCTGGATGGCACAGCGGTCATCTCGAGTTGTTGTTTTTTTTCGTGTGTGTGTGTGTGTGTGTGTGTGTGTGTGTGTGTGTGTGTGTGTGTGTGTGTGTGTGTGTGTGTGAGGTAACACAAAAAAAGAGTCCAGCTTCTAAGATTCTGAAAGTATTGTCGCTTCATAGTGCTTTAACGTATCCAGAAAAGGACATACCTTCTCTGACATACATTTCCCATGGATGTTATGGATCGTTATTTCTAAGTTTTCTGCATTTCAAATAAAACAGTTACATCGGCAGCCAAACAGTGCATTGTTGTCGTTTAGATTTGAAACAACAAAATGGGCATAGTGAATTCTTAATGACATGCAGCGAGGAATGAAACGGATTCTACAAATTTCCATGTGACCTTGCTGACCTACATGAATACAATATACAATACAACATCACAGCTTCTTGATAAGCCATTAAAAACTGAAATCATTCCCATCACAGTGGCGTCAAAATTCAAGTTTGTTTTCTTTCATTAACCAGGCCAACCAGCTCACAATCAGGCAAACAGTTATTAGAATAAACAACAGAACCGAGAGAGAGAGAGAGAGAGAGAGAGAGAGAGAGAGAGAGAGAGAGAGAGAGAGAGAGAGAGAGAGAGAGAGAACTGTACCCGTCACACTCTACAAATTACAAACACGTTATATTGCCTTCTCTTTATTAATTCAAAATGATCGAAAAATAAACCACAGAAACAACTTAACAAACAGATACAAACTAGAAATGAATGAATAAACAGATGAACAAATAAAGCAAGCAAAAAGTAAACCAAGCCAGTGACAAGCACTTCCACGCCCCCACTTCATCAATGTCAGCCACCCAAGGAATGATGTCGCTCTGTGCTCTCTCTCTCTCTCTCTCTCTCTCTCTCTCTCTCTCTCTCTCTCTCTCTCTCTCTCTTCCTTTCGCTCCGTTCACAGGCAATGCGCGTAAAAAATAAATACATAAAAAGATTGACTTTACTTCCCTCATGATCTTCAATCATTCCAACATGATGAAATGGACTGAGAGAAAAGAGAGAGAGAGAGAGAGAGAGAGGGAGAGAGAGAGAGAGAGAGAGAGAGATGGGCAGAGAGAGAGAGAGGCAGAGAGAGAGAGAGAGAGAGAGAGAATGAGAAAGACAGACAGACAGACAGACAGACGGATAGACAGACAGAGGGAAAGGGAGAGATAGCTATTTGAATGAGGGTAAACAAAAAAAAGCGAAAAGCTTCTTTGAATTATGCTTAAAGAAATCCAAACACAAAATCTAAACATGTGCAACATGGACAAACTGATAAATGAAAGGGGAAAGAAACATCATTATCATAAAACGCACACACACACACACACACACACACACACACACACACACACACACACACACACACACACACACACACGCACGCACACACCCTCCCACCACCACCTCCCTCTTCTGTTTACATATATATACTCCGTTGCATTGTTAGAAAGGGTGGTGGTGGGGGGGGGGGGGGGGGGGGCATCCCATTTTTTTACCATTTCCTGTTCCGTACTTTGCTGTTTCGCCGTTTTCCTTTCCTATTTTGCCATTCCCCGTTTTCCACTTTCCAGTTCTGCCCTTTGCTGTTTCGCCGTGTTCTGCCCTTTGCTGTTTCGCCGTGTTCTGCCCTTTGCCGTTTCGCCGTTTACCGGTTTGTCCTTTTGCGTTCCGTCCTTTGCTGTTTCGCCGTTTACCGTTTTGCCTTTTCCTCTTCCGTCCTTTGTTATTTCACCCTTTACCGTTGTGCCCTTTCCTGCTCCGTTCTCTGCTTTCGTCGTTTCCAATTTTGTCCTTTCCTGTTCCGTTCTTTGCCATTCTGCCGTTTCCCGTTTTGCCTTTTCCCGTTCCGTTCTTTGCTATTTCGCCGTTTCCCGTTTTGCCTTTTCTGTTCCGTACTTTGCTTTTCCATCTTTTCCGATTTCGCCGTTTCCCGTTTTGCCCTCATTATAAAGGAGTTTTTTTTTTTTACAGAGTCCCTCTCTCTCTCTCTCTCTCTCTCTCTCTCTCTCTTCTCTCTCTCTCTCTCTCTCTCTTTATTGATACGGGTATTCAAAATATGTACTTTTTATCAACTTTGTTTCAAACTCATTGTTCATTCTGTCTGCGAGTTAGATGCATATATCATCGGTTCTCTTTTCTCTTTTCTTTTTGTGAAAATCACACAATGATTTGTATTCAAAGATCAACCATTTGTGGTGACAATGGTTACAGACACACTCATTCTCTCTTCTCCGCCCTGGAGTGAGTGAGCAAATGGTTTAATCACTGTGCTATTTAATGCTGCCACGCCTGAGTGAACGCGAATTCATTTAAATATGTCTCAAAAGAAAATTCGCAACAAATAACATCAACATTAAAGCGTGGATTGCACCAACATCGAATACCTGTAGCTATCGATGCTTCTTTCGGGGGCCGGAATAGCTCAATTGGTAGAGCGCCGGATTCGGGATCCTGGGGTTGCGAGTTTGAATTTCGGTACAGGGGGATTTTTTCCTCGGAGTTAACATTGGTTCGGACTCCATTCCCCATTCAGTCCTTCGAATGAGACTATAAACCGAGGTTCCGTGTGTGAACGCACGCACAACATCTTGCACACACGTAAAATCCCATCACCAACTTTCGGAAGTGAAGGCCAGTTTGGCCGTTGGTATGGATGACACGCTACACATAGCATGCACCTTCCCCGAAGATGGATTATGGCTGCCTTAATGGCGGGATGAAAAACGGTCATACACACACAAAACTCCACTGTCTGTCTATACAGGCAGTGTCCGCTTGAGTATCAGCCTGCGTACACAGAAAGAAAGAAAGAAAGAAAAGAAAAAGATGCCTCTTTCTTTTTTTTTTCTTTTTTTTTTTTTTTTGGGGGGGGGTTGTTTTGGGTTTGATTTTGTTTTGTTTTATGGACACTTTCAAAAGCACAGACAAACAAGCCTTGTCCTCCATTTAAAAAATCAGCAGATTCGTCTGTAATTAACTTTTTTCCCCTTTTTTTTTACTGTCAGTGATTAATTTCTGCTCAAAGGAGACTGTGTATGACCTGGAAGCATGATCCCATGGTGTCTTGGACCTGTGCTGCTCCTGCCAGAACCCTTCGACATGGCATTATGTCACTGGTTCCAGGCACCCTTAGAACCAATGCCTACCTGCCTGCAAGCGGCTATGTCCTTCACAAAGTAAATGAAGGACACGGTATTGTACTGGTTCCTTCTGGTATTGAGTCCTTCTGGCACTAGCAGGACGACTCTGACACAGATATGGTGAATTGATTAATTGTATATCTGCAACTCTTGACCTTCTTTTGGAATTTAAAGGGTAATTCTGCGAGCCCCACGGCTATTCTGTTGAGAAGAGATCCTGAAGCTAACATATCCTGGGTTATGGCATCATTTTAACAAACCTTACGATTTAAAGCGAGTCACGACCGATTTATTCTTCTTTTTTTTTTTCAAAAAAGAAATGCTTGTTAGTCTAGAAGAAAACACCACGCCTCCTAAATCTTGGAAGCGTTGTCTCGAATTTTTAAATGAAACTGCTGACTCTTTAGACGTCGACTTCAACAGCAACCTAGATGTAAACATCACACACACACACACACACACACACACACACACACACACACACACACACACACACACACACACCACACACACACACCACACACACGCACCACACACACACACACACACACACACAAAGACACACACACAAAGCACACACACACAACACACACACACACACACACACACACACACACACACACACACACACACACACACACACACACACACACACACACACAACCACACACACACACACACACACACACACACACCACAACACACACACACACACACAAAACACACACACAACACACACTGCGCGCACACACACACACACACAACACACACACACGCGCGCGCGCGCGCCCGCAAACATATATAACAACATACAAGAAGTGTGGGTCTATTCAAATAGCATAACACTTTACTGGGTCAGCGAATACATGTATTTTTGTTTAAATAAGACAACTGTGCGTTTGAACTTGTGACTGCGTATGCGCGGCGTGTGTGGTGACGTGCGTTGGTGCGTGTGTGTGTGTGTGTGTGTGTGGTGTGTGTGTGTGTGTGTGTGTGTGTGTGGTGTGTGTGTGTGTGTGTGTTGTGGTGTGGTGTGTGTGTGGTGTTGTGTGTGTGTGTGTGGTGTGTGTGTGTGTGTGTGTGTGTTGTGGTGTGTGTGTGTGGTGTGTGTGTGTGTGTGTGTGTTGTATGTGTGGTGTGTGTTCGTGCGTGCGTGCATGCTGCGTGTGTGACTGTTTCCCCAATGTTAATTTTTTTCCATCAAGTTAAAAAGCTAGCTGCCATCCTTTATTAATCAGTCGATCAATTAACTTCTCATTGTCAGACAACTCTCATAACTCTCTAGGAAATTCGTTCATGTCCATTCTCAATCTTTATAAATATGGAATAAATTGACATGTATTCATAAAGCCACGTCACAATACGTCATCTGCGGGAGACGGATGGGGTCCATATGCACAAGTCCACTTGACAGTAAGGTCAATGCAGAGGGGACAGAATGTGTCTGTACACACAAAACCACGTCACAGACATGTCGCTGTAGAGGAGACGGGTTGGGCTCTGTATGTACAGGCCCATCTGAAAATGCTGTCATCGCGGAGGAGACGGAGTTACTCTGTATGCCACCTAGGCCCAGATGCATATACATTATGCTGAAGACAAATATCTGATCTCGTTCATCTATTCATAAGCATGGTAGTAGATAAGACTGCCTGAGATATCCTGTTATTGCTGTAAATATCAGATTCTGTAAGATGTAAGGTAAGATTGCCTGAGATATTCAGTTATTCCTGTCAACATCAGATTCAGTTCAAGATGTTAGATAAGATTGCTTGAGATATTGAGTTATTCCTGTAAATATCAGATTCAGTTCAAGATGTTAGATAAGATTACCTGAGAATTTCAGTTATTCCTGTCAACATCAGATTCAGTTCAAGATGTAAGGTAAGATTGCCTGAGATATTCAGTTATTCCTGTCAGCATGAGATTCAATTCAAGATGTTCTTTGGGGAAATAAAACCGACCTCGCCTATAGATGAGTCCATTGGGTGTATGCTTGTCCAAGATCGGCAAATCGCCAGCTTTTTGGTAGTTTCACTCATGCATTGGTGGCAGGTTCTCTCCCTCTGATTCCATTACCAACCAGCCCCCTCCCCTCTATCACCCTCCTGTCTCCACTCCACTGCTTGGCCCTC
>CM065719.1:81001139-81023639 GCA_033310375.1 Conus canariensis | reverse complement strand
CCACAATGCCTAAGTCATCCATTCCTTTACCAGATGGAAGGAATGAAGAAGGCTATTGCCAATATGTCTACCACGAAAAGATCGAGAAATGAACTACAAAGCCTTCAGTGGTGGATATTGTTTCAAGCTGAAGATTACAAATCTTTCTGGGCACCAGAAATTCTGGTAGGAACAATTCCATTGTGGCAGCTCAGCGTGTACCCATGTTTAGAGTCCAAACCCCAATCGATATGTGGCTAAGCTGAAATCCAGAAGACAATACCATCAGTGGAGAAAGGAGCTCTCTCTTTGTATCTTTGAGACATTTCCCATGCAGAAACAGAATACCTGTACCAGAAGCAGGCAGTTCACGAACATGGCGTACAGGTGGTTGGACGATCAGGCAATTTTTCTATGATCCCACACGTAGCCTAGACGACGACATGATTAACCTGTATGCTTTCAAAAGGATATATACAGGTAACTAACGTGATAAACATGACAGTTCACAGAATGTTGTTCTGTGAGTTCCAAAACTGTTTGCAATGTTGCAAGAAAAAAGGGGAAATCAGTATGTCCTTTGTAGGTGCCTTACTAACGGGAGGCATGCAGTGCTCTTTAGCCCATGTTCCATTCAGTGATAGTGAGTACAGCAGGATAGTTCTCAAAAACATTCAGCCACAAAACTGTCCTCTTATGGATCGATGCACATATACACGCATAAGACCATGGACGCTCGCGCTATCGCACGAGTACTTATACACACGCAGCATTTGGGAGCGCGCGCGCGCACACACACACACACACACACACACACACACACACACACACACCACGACACACACACACACGCACCACACACACACACACGCACACACACACACACACACACACACACACACACACACACACACACACACACACACACACACACACACACACACACACACACACACACACACACACACACACACACACACACACACACCACACACACACACACACAATTATAAGTGATATATCCCCATTTGATACCAAGCGGGGCCTACGTGATCATCTGGAAACAGCTAGTTCTCGAGAGCCGCAGGATAGCAGGGGTATAATCCATAATCCAGCTTGAACTCGCAAAACACGATCAGACCAGTTCCACAGAGGAGTCAGAGTCAGGGATCAAAGTCAGCTGTGGATAGGCGATGCAAATGGTTCTGTGCTCAAAGCAAACTTAAATGGTACCCATATGCCGCTAGAAAAGTGTTTAACGTATACACTGTTATCCCCTCTTTGAAACTCTCCTACATATCTAACTCCATCTTTCATCAAACCGACCCCCAGCTTGTGTTCCTGTACGATATTTTACTGGAGGAACTGTCGACCTATACTTCCTTTTGTGCCATTTCTTAGATATGATGATAATGAGAGAGAGAGAGAGAGAGAGAGAGAGAGAGAGAGACAGACAGACAGACAGACAGACAGACAGACAGACAGACAGACAGACAGACAGACAGAGACAGAGAGAGACAGAGAGAAAGAGATGAACAGACAGACAGACAGAGACAGAGAGAGACAGAAAGAAAGAGATGAACAGACAGACAGACAGAGATGGAGAGAGAAGAGAGTGACTATGTGGGAAAGGGGGGAGGGAGGTATTGCGTGGGCGTGCATGACATCACTGAGATCTTCATTTTTTGCCACGTCCCAGCCTTAATTAATGGCTTCCCTGTAGGTGGACACCACACTCCATCACAATGGAACTCGATGTGATGGAGTGATACAATCCTCTCCCTCCCTAATGCCACAGGCGCTGCACGCCATGGCTTAGAAAGCTTCTCGTGTTAAAAAGCAGAGATGGTAAGAGCAGGGACGACTGTGTGCCCCTTATCTCTGTGCCCATCCATCAAGGAACGTCGTGTTGTGCTGTGAGGGCAGGTCAAATCACCATGCCACCGTTTTATCTGATGACAAACTGGGCCATCTAGCATCAAGTCAATAGGACAGCCAACAAAAAGCGCTCTACTCTGGAATTATCTTGCACCTGTAGGACATCCTGCCAGAACTGAGGAGAGAAAGGTGCAGAAAGCAAAATTAATACAAAATCACAGAAAAAAAATTTCCATTACAGTCACACCCAAGGACCTAGAGTCGCCCTCCACCCCCACAACCTACCTTCTACCCCCTCCTTCAATTCTCTCTCCTCCATCATGCCTAACTCATCCATCCCTTCACTGGAAAAGATGGAACAAAGAAGATTATCGCCAATATGTCTGCCACGAAAAGATCGAAAATGTACTACAAACCCTTCAGTGCTGGATATTGTTGTAAGCTGAAGATTACAAAATTTACTGGACACCAGAAATTCTGGAGGGAACAATCCCATCTCAGCCCAGCATGTACGGATGTTAAGAGCCTTAAGTCCAATTGATATGTGCCTATGATGTTCAGGTCCAGAAGACAGTGACATTAGCAGAGAAAGAAGCTCTGTCTTTGTATTGTTGTGACATTACCGATGCAGACACAGAATACCTGCACCAGGAGCACCGGAAGTGGGCAATCCACAAACATGGCGCAAGGGATGACAGATCAGGCGATTTCTTCAGACATGCCATGTGTAGCTTAGACGACGACACGATTAACCTGTATGCTTTCACATGGGTTAACCCGGTTACCTAATGTAGTTAACATGGACCTACTTATTTTTCTGTAAGTTTCGGAACTGCTTGACATTTTGCGGGGTAAAAAAAGGAAATCAGTGTGCGCTCTGTACAAGTAAATTCATGCAGTGTCCTTTTGCCCGTGTTCCATTGCGTGTTGGTGAACGCAGGATGGCTGTCAGTAGACATGAAACCACAAAACTGTTTTCTATGGATCAACGTGTATGTACACGTATACAAGCACGGACGCGTGCACTTTTATACGCGTACACAAACACTCATGCGCACAGTCACGTGCGCGCGCGAACACACACACACACCGCGCCCACGCATGCGTGCGCGCGCGCGCTCAGAGAGAGACAGACAGACAGACGGAAAGATAGAAAGACAGAAAGACAGACAGACAGACATTGATAGAGATGGAGGCAGAGACAGAGCGAGCGAACGAGGGAACGAGCGATCGAGCGAGCGTGAGAGAGAAAAGGAGACAGACAGACAGACAGACAGACAGAGACAAAAATAGAAACAGAGACAGACAGACGGATAGACAGACAATCCAGGCAGACAAGGACGCAGAGTGTGTGTATGCAGCAGCACACAAAGATCTTACAAGGTAGACAACCAAACAATCTTGTGAACCATTCCCTTCCTTTTCTACTCATCCTCACAGGGTGATTCAGGTCCCAGACTCTCCTGTCCGGACCGTCTTGTGGAAAGAAAGGTGGTGGTGCCAGCGGCGATGTGTGTGTGGGACAGCCGTGCCACGCTGACAGATGAGCCTGTACTCTGATGCACGGCGCACTCTTCCCTTAGGCTGCCCCCACACGTAACATCGAACTGTGTGTGTGTGGAACTGGCTGAAACAATGATGTAGTCATTGCGGGTTTGTTTGTTTTTTTCACCATGTCGCTTCCCTTTTGAAAAGTGCCGTCATATCTCATCAATATGTATTTCTTGTGACATCATTTTTTTTTCTACTTTTCCCATATTCGATGACAGATCGTTCACTTTAAACTTTTTTTGATGAAGGGCTGAGACTCTTGGTAAATGTGTGGGTGAAATATCGGATAAATGCAGTCGGTGACCCCACATCCCAGTTCTCTCCATCATGATTGCATCTATATACGTATACAATTTCATCTTGTACACAACATTTTCTGGTGTGGGGTATATAAAATGGAGTAGTACATATGCAGTAACACCGCCTTGGTGAAACTGAAACTGAAAAGAAGAGCAAGACGTTTCATCGATTTATCAGACAGGTGTGTTGTGGCTTTATTATTTGTTTATCTGACAAGAGAGGTGATGTCACTTGTTTGATGTAGTTTCTACAGTCGATTATTTGTGACTGCGATGAAATTTGTATTGTTAGTTGTTTGTCTGACACGTTTGTAGTGTTTCTGACAGACAAGTTTAAACCGTAAGACATTTCCATCATAGTTGTTTTATTAATGGGATTTTTGATTCACTGGCTAGACACATATAATTTTTAATACAATTATCTCTTAATGATAGGAGCGATGAGCTATAAACCGCCAAACCAGCGACTTTTTTTTTAATAACTTTTTATCAAAACCGTACATGCACCAAAGACTGAAAATAAGATTCAACAGGTAAATTTGTTATGTGCATGCTCAATATGCACTGAACCTCACACTAAACTCTTTTCATTTACATTTAGACTTTTAAGAAAAGAAGTATTCCCAGAATGGTTGTCTTTGTGCAGTTACAAGCGGATGGAATCAATGTCATGGAAACTCAAGATTGACTGTGCACTTACCTGCCTCTGGAATGAATTCAGAGAGAATCTCAAGGTAGACATCTCAGTTACCTACATCACAAGGCGATCACAATCTGCATTCAATGCTGTCAGGTCACTCCAATAACTCTGTTTATTTGTCATTTGGCACAGCATGATTTTCCATGCAGAACTAAACCTGTTCATTTATTTCGCTCATTTATTTCCGTTTTGTTGTGGGCGTGGGTTGTGGTCTGTTCTTCACAGGCACAGATCAAGTCTGCTTTCTGCCTGATGCCATGGTCGTTGTCCTTTTGTTCCCTACATAAGCTGCACCTGCTTGATCTGCAGAGGACTGGTCCGCTCCACGCCTCGTTTCAGTCTCTGGGGATGCTGCTGGATGCTGTTGGTTTTATTCTTTGGTGACGAACACCCTGGAGTAGAACCTGCCGAACGACCAGTCTTACTGTCGGGAGCCAGAGACGGTGACCCAGTGGACGTACATTCGTGCCCTGCCCTGGTCGACCAGACGACAAGATGTCACAGTCACCGGTGTGGTGCGCTGCCATAGACGATGGGCTTGGACGTGCCAGACGATCAATTTTGCTGTCCGAAGCCGACGAAGATGGCGAAAAAACCAGCTCCACGACTGGTCTGATTGTCCTTAACCACAAGATTGTCCTTAACAACAAGACGTAGTGATGAACCTGTCGGTTTGTCAGCTACACAGTTTGGGCCTGTTGAACGTTGACTGTCTACTAAAGGCTTTTTCACTGGGACCTTTAACAGTTTATTTTCTTGAGGCGCTTTTGAGGTGCTAAGTCTGTTTTCTACCTGACCCGCACCCAGTGGACGTACATTCGTGCCCTGCCCTGGTCGACCAGACGACAAGATGTCACAGTCACCAGTTTGGTGCGCTGCCATAGACGATGGGCTTGGACGTGCCTGACGATCGATTTTGCTGTCCGAAGCCGAAGAAGATGGCGAAAAACCTGCTCCACGACTGGTCTGATTGTCCTTAGCCACAAGATTTTCCTTAACCACAAGACGTGGTGGTGAACCTGTCGCTTTGTCAGCTGCACGGTTTGGGCCTGTGGAACGTTGGAGGTCCACTTGAGGCTTTTTCACTGGGACCTTAGACAGTTTATTTTCTTGAGGCGCTTTTGAGGTACTAGGTCTGTTTTCTACCCGATCCGCTCCCGGTGGACGTACCTTCATGCTCTGCCCTGGTCGACCAGGCGAAGATGACGGCGATGTTGATGTTATTGTTGTCGTTGATGTGTTGTCGTTGTTGTTGCTATTTTTGTTGTTGTTGTTGTTGTTGTTCTTCTTCTTCTTCTTCTTCTTCTTCTTCTTCTTCTTCTTCTTCTTCTCGTTGTTGTTGATGTTGTTGCTGTTGTTGCTGTCGTTGTTGTCATTGTTCTTCTTCTTATCCTCCTCCTCCTCCTTCTCCTCCTCCTCCTCTTCCCTCTAGTCCTCCTTCTTCTTCTTCTTCTTCTTCTTCTTCTTCTTCTTCTTCTTTTCTTCTTCTTCTCCTCCTCCTTCTCCTCCTCATCCTCCTTCTCCTTTTTCTTCTTCTTCTTCTTCGTCTTCTTCTTTTTCTTCTCTGTCTTCTTCTTCTTCTTCTTCTTCTTCTTCTTCTTCTTCTATTCGCAATATAAAACAAACCACAGCTACAAAAACGCTATCCAAAGATCAAATCGACACCTCAGCCCTGGGAAGGGATGGGTCTTCGAAGCAGACATCAGGAACATGGGGATGACTTGCACCCAGCTGGAGAAGGGAGGCCAGGACGGAGATGCCTGGGGGGTCCTTGGTTGGCGGCCTGTACCCCAGGATGGGTAATAGGTGATGATGATGATGATGATGATGATGATGATGATGATGATGATTCTCACGAGTCAGCTGCAGTGGTAAGCTGAAGTCATGAGGTGAGAAGGATGGCTGGAACAACAGGCCCCAGTTGAATTACAAAATCAAACTAGCCTTGTGGTAGGAAGGGGACGTTTAACTTGAATGATCGTGAGACTGTTTCTAGGAAGGGGACGGGGCGTGATGTGACAGGAGTATTGGCGACGCACTGCTAAGCCAGATCAACATTTAGAGAGAGCGCCCACTTCTATTAGAGTCTGTGGAACTCAACATTACCATGAGACCATCGCAAGGGTGAGCACGCCCCTTCCCCTTGCTAGCAACAGTCTCACAATAATTCAAACTAATCGTCCGCTTCCTACCATAAGGCTAGTTTAATTTTGTCATTATTTTTCGCTGTTGCTGAGGCAGGCGAAGTCACGTGATGTGACATGAGACTTTAGAGCATCTAGTGGGCACCCAGTTTCCAAATTCACACGAAGTAGTGCAGTCTCCAAACATAGTGAAAGTATATGATATATATGTAATTCATGCCTTACTATCAAACACGTCTGAAAACAGGAACTCCTGCTGTACACATTTTCATGCAAACTTGTCTGGTAGTCATTAGTAATTCATGAGAGAAAATTATTTACCACTGAGCTAATTATCAAGTAAAGTTTGACCAAAGTTCTTGAAATCAGTCTTAAAGAACTTGTAATGAAAGTGTGATCACTAGGACCAGCCTGTTGCTTTCCTCACTGAGGGAGGCTAATCCTAGAGTAAGCTGCTGCAGAGCAGCTGGCAGCGCGCGTGCTGTGACTGGTGTATGTGCCAGTGTCTCTTCTGGCCTCGCTCAGCACGGCTTTGATCCGGAGAGTGAGCGTTTGTCTTAGCACAGGCACATGTAGTTTGACTTGAATGACCAACAGCTGATTTGCCTCTCAGTTCATCTGTTCTCTTCGCATATTCCAGCAAATGTTTTACTAAAAATTCTCTTCACAGGTTTCTGCAAATATTAATAAACAAAGTTTTGGGTTCTTTTCAAAATTCAAAGTTTCTTCTACAGCTTCACTGTTGGGTGTGGTTTGCTCCTTTGTCGCTCTTGCCTTTTCCTTTGTTACTTTCTGCCTTGAGAGCAGCACCAAGTGTCTCTTCAAACCAGGAAAGCAAGGTAGTCACCTTGTAAAATCTTCTTTCCCAGTTTTCCTCTAATTTATCCATCCTGCCTTGGGTTTCACCATCTCCTTCTTCAGAGGACTGACTGTTCAGTTATTCATCCCTCTCAGGGGATTTTTCTCTCTCTGCCATGCTCAGCGACCATGGGGAAAATTCCTGTGCAAAGACTCAGTTGCCTTCCCCTTAAATTTCAGAGAACAAGAAATTACACCAGACTCAATGAAACAAAGATTCAGTAATATATCAAAGTTTCAAAAAATATGAATACTAGAGTGTAGATTGCAGAATGATGCTGTCTTACATAATAATGCATACCAACGAAGCAAAGCGTCAATGAGAAAATTCGTCCTCAAGCAAAAACAAAAAGGCAAAAACGTTCAGACTTACCTAGTGTTCTCATCAGACATAAACACACCACATTCACATTATCATAAACCTAGCACACAGTACACCACAAATCCTTGACACTTCTCTCTACTCAAAATTATTCTGTCAGCGTCTGTGAAGCATGTGTTGTCTGGCTCCCCGTCAGCGTCCAATTGACCTGGCTAAGCAGTGCGCACCAACACTCATGTCACATCACGTGACTTCGTCTGACGAGCAACCAGATTTTTCTGCGACCAACAGGCGAATAGTAATCGTGAGGTCAGGGAAAGTTCAGTAAAGAGCGAACACGAGGAGAGAGGGAGCAGGGCAGAAGAAAGGATGGCGCAGGCTCTGGGGTTGGCATGCATGTGGCGTATACACAGGCTCTGGGGTTGGCATGCATGGCGGCGCATACACAGGCTCTGGGGTTGGCATGCATGGCGGCGCATACACAGGCTCTGGGGTTGGCATGCATGGCGGCGCATACACAGGCTCTGGGGTTGGCATGCATGGCGGCGCATACACAGGCTCTGGGGTTGGCATGCATGGTGGCGCATACACAGTTCTGGGGCTGGCATGCATGGCGGCGCATACACAGGCTGTGGGGTTGGCATGCATGGTGGCGCATCATACACAGGCTCTGGGGTTGGCATGCATGGCGGCGCATACACAGGCTGTGGGGTTGGCATGCATGGCGGCGCATACACAAGGCTCTGGGGTTGGCATGCATGGTGGCGCATACACAGTTTCTGGGGCTGGCATGCATGGCGGCGCATACACAGGCTGTGGGGTTGACATGTATGGCGGCGCATACACACAGACTCTGGGGTTGGCATGCATGGTGGCGCATACACAGGTTTGGGGCTGGCATGCATGGCGGCGCATACACAGGCTCTGGGGTTGGCATGATGGCGGCGCATACACAGGCTGTGGGGTTGGCATGCATGGCGGCGCATACACAGGCTTGGGGTTGGCATGTATGGCGGCGCATACACAGGCTGTGGGGTTGGCATGTATGGCGGCGCATACACAGGCTCTGGGGTTGGCATGCATGGCGGCGCATACACAGGCTGTGGGGTTGGCATGTATGGCGGCGCATACACAGGCTTGGGGTTGGCATGTATGGCGGCGCATACACAGCTTGGGGTTGGCATGCATGGCGGCGCATACACAGGCTCTGGGGTTGGCATGCATGGCGGCGCATACACAGGCTCTGGGGTTGGCATGTATGGCGGCGCATACACAGGCTCTGGGGTTGGCATGCATGGCGGCGCATACACAGGCTCTGGGGTTGGCATGCATGGCGGCGCATACACAGGACTCTGGGGTTGGCATGTATGGCGGCGCATACACAGACTCTGGGGTTGGCATGCATGGCGGCGCATACACAACTCTGGGGTTGGCATGCATGGCGGCGCATACACAGGCTCTGGGGTTGGCATGTATGGCGGCGCATATGCTACACAGGCTCTGGGGTTGGCATGCATGGTGGCGCATACACAGGCTCTGGGGTTGGCATGTATGGCGGCGCATATGCTACACAGGCTCTGGGTTGGCATGTATGGCGGCGCATATGCTACACAGGCTCTGGGTTGGCATGTATGGCGGCGCATACACAGGCTGTGGGGTTCGCATGTATGGCGGCGCATATGCTACTCAGGCTCTGGGGTTGGCATGTATGGCGGCGCATATGCTACACAGGCTGTGGGGTTGGCATGTATGGCGGCGCATATGCTACACAGGCTCTGGGGTTGGCATGCATGGTGGCGCATACACAGGCTCTGGGGTTGGCATGTATGGTGGTGCATACACAGGCTCTGGGGTTGGCATGCATGGCGGCGCATACACAGGCTCTGGGGTTGGCATGTATGGTGGTGCATACACAGGCTCTGGGGTTGGCATAGATGGCGGCGCATACACAGGCTCTGGGGTTGGCATGCATGGCGGCGCATACACGTATACGCACGTGCATGATCAAAAGGAGAGACAGATGGGATGGAGTAGGAGAGTGAGGCTGGTTTACATATATGCATAAACACACACATACACACACACGCGCGCGCGCGATCACGCACATACACACACACACTGCAGACACAATTGCGTGCGCATGCGCACACACACACACACACACACACACACACACACACACACACACACACACACACACACACACACACACGCACTGGCACAAACAAACTCTCTCTCTCTCTCTCTCTCTCTCTCTCTCTCTCTCTCTCTCTCTCTCTCTCTCTCTACATACGTACATGTATTGGAGAACAGGCTGACTCCCTCTACAAAGCACGATCTATCGTCTTCCTTTTTCAAACTTTGAGCAATCTAATCGAACACAATGTATGGTTCATTTGATGAGAGAATTGTTTCCCAAAGAAGGCCTTAACCAGAGTGCGACTGGAACCTTTTACAGTCTTCGCATTTAGTCACAACACATACTTAATAATATCCGAGTTTTTACACGATAATTTCTTCATAGCGCATATGTCCATGGATACCTTACAGAAATGTTTTCTGACTCTTTAATAACAGAGAAAAAAGCAGTTGCTAATCTGCTTGCTTCAACCATTGAAAAGAATTCCTCCTCTTCTAACAAATCAGCCAGTTTTGTCAAAAACAAAGCCCTTAAAGAAAAATCACCCTGCAACTTTTCGTCAGACAACATGGAAGACTACAATCTTCCTTTCACTTTAAACGAACTGAAATCTGCCTTACTTTCCTGCAGCGATTCCTCTCCGGGTATAGATGAAATCCATTATAAACTTTTGAAACATCTTCCGCAAAAAGGTCTGCACATCCTGCTACATGTCTACAACCATGTATGGACTACTGGTTTCTTTCCACCTTCTTGGCGAAAAGCTCTCATCATTCCCATTCCCAAACCTGGAAAAGATCTTTCTAACCCATCAAACTACCGTCCCATAGCTTTGACCAGCTGTGTCTGTAAATTGATGGAGAAAATGGTCAATGCTAGACTCATGTGGAAACTCGAAACCGATGGCCTTTTGGCGAAAGAACAGTGTGGTTTCCGCAAACATCGAACCACAGTTGACCATTTGATCCGTCTGGAATCTACGCTTCGGAACGCCTTTCTGAACAAACAACACGCAGTGGCTATTTTCTTTGACTTGGAGAAGGCCTACGATACCACCTGGAAATCTGGGATACTTCATGATCTCCATGATCTTGGTTTTCGGGGTCATCTTCCACTTTTCATTCAAAATTTTTGGCACAGCGACAGTTTCAGGTCCGGGTTGGCGCTACTCTCTCTGATGTTCATGAGCATGAGTTGGGTGTTCCACAAGGAAGCATACTGCCTCCTGCTCTCTTTAGCATCAAGATCAACAACATTGTCAAGTCAGTTCAACAGGTTCAGACTGCTCATTGTTTGTAGATGATTTTGCTGTCTACGCAACTGGAAGCCTGTACCCGAGTGTCCAGCGCAGGCTCCAGCTTTGTGTGGATAAAATTCATCAGTGGGCGGATGAAAACGGCTTTACTTTTTCTCCTACGAAGACACAGTGCATTCACTTCCATAATTTTCGACAGTTTTTTCCAGATCCCGTAATTCAAATAGGGAAATCTCCCATTCCAGCTGTCAAAGAGGCCACATTCTTAGAAGTTATTTTTGACCAGAAACTCAACTTTCTCAGCCACATTAAAAACCTCAAAACTTCTTGCCAGAAAGCTCTGAATATTCTGCGGGTTGTAGCGCACACTGACTGGGGCGCTGATAAGAAAACTTTGCTGCACCTCTACAGAGCCTTGGTCCGTTCCAAACTGGACTATGGTTGTGCTGTGTACGGCTCTGCAAGACCGTCTTACCTAAAACTCTTGGACCCTATCCACCATCAAGGGCTTCGTCTCTGTCTTGGAGCATTCCGCACCACCCCTGTGTACAGCCTGTACGCAGAGGCAGGTGAACCCTCACTGTCCAACCGCAGGCTGAAACTGTCTTTGAATTATTATATCAGACTTTTTTCGGAACCGGAGAACCCTGCCTATGACTGTGTCTTTGACCCTCAGTTCCAAAGGAAATTCGAAAACAACCCTAACTGTATTCCGCCGTTTGGTCTTCGTATGCAGCCTCACGCGCGGAATGCAGGTCTAGACCTAGGAGTTGTGTCTGATTTTTCCAAGTTTCCAGATCAGCCTCCGTGGACCTTTTTCACACCAGAGATTCGTTTCGATCTTGCAGCTTTTCGCAAAGAGTCTACCAGCTCTCTGGCGTACAAGGCATTGTATGCTGACCTCTGTTCGAAATTCCCATCCTATCAAAAAGTTTTCACTGACGGTTCCAAGTCTCAAGATGGAGTGGCCTGTGCAGCCTATTGCCCTGGTGCTCCTTCTCAGCTACTGTTAGAACATATTCCTTCAGAGGCTTCTGCTTATTCTGCTGAACTTACAGCTCTGGTTCTGGCGCTGATGATAATCTCACAATCTACGAGGAGGGACTTTCTGGTTCTGTCGGATTCATTGTCAGCGTTGGAGGCCATAGCTGGCCGCAACCTTCAGCATCCAAAACTTTTACACTTCTTTGAACTTTTGACCAAGTTGAAAGCGGATGGTTATAATATTATTCTGGCTTGGGTTCCTGGTCATGTTGGCATCGGAGGGAACGAAATGGTTGATCGTTTAGCCAAGAATGCCACAACAGAGAAATTGTCCAACATATATATCCCCTGCTCAGATCTGAAACCCAAAATTAACGAATATGTGAAAGACCTCTGGCAGGAGGATTGGAATACACAGACGGATAACAAACTCTTTCAGATCCGTCCAAACCTTAAGGAGTTCCTCTCATCTACGTCTGGTGGTCGTAAAGAAGAAACAGTTCTGTGCCGGCTGCACACCGGCCATTCGTATTTTACCCATTCGTACCTTTTAAAGAGAGAAGAAGCTCCGTGGTGCATTCCATGCCATGTGCCACTCACAATGAAACATATTCTTTTAGAGTGTTGGGACTTGCACGATGTGAGACACAAACATTTTACGGCGGATTCCATGAAAACCTTGTTCAGAGATGTCCCACCTGACGCTATCTTTGAGTTCTTGAAAGAGATTAACATTTTTCATCGGATCTGAGATTTTACAGTGGAAAGATTTTTAACAAACTTTTGGATGGTTTTTCGATGTATTTTAAAGAATTGTGTGAATGACTGACTTGTGAGTTGATTTTAACGTGGTGACAGCCCTGATGTGGCCCTTTGTGGTCGGCTGGGCTATAAGCAACATTATCTTATCTTATCTTATGGAACCCCTACGGAGGTAGAGGTAGCCAGTGACATACAAGGCCTTCAGTGTTGGTGTTTCTACTTTGGAAGAAAGCGTCAGGAAAGTTGTGGAAAAGTGTATCCTTAACAGCACCACCAGCCTCCTGTCTGACAGTGTGTTGAAGGGGTCTGGAAGATAGGCTTTGGTCTAAGAACGGTTTGAAGGGGTCTGGAAGATAGGCTTTGGTCTAAGAACGGTTTGAAGGGGTCTGGAAGATAGGCTTTGGTATAAGAACGGTTTGAAGGGGTCTGGAAGATAGGTTTTGGTCTAAGAACGGTTTGAAGGGGTCTGGAAGATAGGCTTAGTCTAAGAACGGTTTTAGACATAATCAGCCACAAACGTTTCCAGCAATCAGAAGAACTCACAAGAAAGTGCGCACGAACGCACACTCACACATGAGCACGCACGCATAAAGAGACAGACAGACAGACAGACAGACAGAGAGACAGACAGATGCACGCTGCACGCACATAGGCGCACACATGAGCACGCATGCATACAGAGAGACAGACAGACAGACAGACAGACAGACAGAGACAGACAGACAGACAGACAGACAGACAGACAGACAGACAGAGAGGACACACCAACTTTCAAGGAAAGGCAAGTAACTGTTGTTCGTAAATGACGACTGATATTGACGATTGTCTCCTTTTCCGATATTTTCTTATTTGTTTTGTTGTTTTCTGGAACCGAAAGTGAAATGCATAATTGGCTAAATAAGAGAGAGCAAGAGTGAGACAGACAGACAGACAGACAGATGCACGCTGCACGCACACAGGCGCACACATGAGCACGCATGCAAACAGAGAGAGAGAAAGAGAGAGAGAGAGAGAGAGAGAGAGAGAGCGAGCGAGAGAGAGAGCGAGAGAGAGGAGAGAGAGAGAGAGAGAGAGAGAGAGAGAGAGGCAGACAGAGACAAACGGACAGATACACAGGCAGAGAGACAGACAAAGAAAGAGAGATGGGGAGGATAGGGGTGGGGGGTTGCGTGTGTGTGTGTGTGTGGGGGGGGGGGGGTGAGGGGGGGGGGGGGGGGGTGGAAGTCCTCACGCCCACTTTCAAGGCAAGGTAAGTAACTGATCTTTGTGAATAACGAGTCATATAGATGATTATCTCCCTTCCCGATATTTTCCTCTTGTTTTTGATTTCGAAGTAGAGTGACAGCCGGCGGAAATTGAAACGTTGATTATACACACCTACATAAAAAAAAAATATTTAATAAAAACAAAAAAACAAAAACGATAGCATGAATAGAAAAGCCAAACAATAGAAAGTAACAGTCAGTTAGAATTAAGGTTGTTTCGAAGTGGAGTGAATGCGGACAGAAATTGCCAATGCGACCCCACAACACAAGCCCACAGTACTCACCACAGACACACTATCATGCTACTCATCATTTACCTTTGTTTATTTTATATTTTATCTCCTGTCCCCCTTGCAATTTTTTTCTTTATCATCGTCTCACTGCTTATCTTCACCTTTTTTCGTTTCTTTTCGTCTGCTTCCTTTTTCCCCTTTATCCCCCCCCCCCCTCCCCCCCCTCCCCCCCCCCTCACCCTCTCGCTTGCCCCCACTCCTTTTCTGTTCTATTTTTGTTTGTTGGTTTGTTTGTTTTCTTTGTTTTCTTTTTCTCCTGTTTCAACAGTACTGTTAGTTCTTCATTCAGTGACCATTCGTTTGCACCCGTCATTATTATTATTATTATTATTATTATTATTATTATTATTGTCATTGTCATTATCACCATCATTGTCATCATCATCATCATCATTATTATTTTGTTGTTTTATTCATCATCATCATCATCATCATCATCATCATTCACTGTTAGTTTTAATATCATCATTATCATCAATCATTGTTAGTTTTAATATTTTAATCTGTATTGTCTCTGCTTCAGGCGTAGTTTTAGTCGTTCACCAAAGACCTAATTTTGCGCTCAGATCGAAGAGCTAAGTGTCTGTCTGATCGTCCTTCGGTTTCATTGTCTAGAATGTCATTTTTCTTGCCTGAAGAAGACCCGATCAGTGGAGATGCGATGTATTGTTTTGTAATTTGTTTATTCCTTCGTTTGGCGGCGCAATGATTCTGTTTTTTGCTCTTGTTTGTTGTTGTTTTAAAAAGAAAATAAAATGCGTATTTAGCTTTACCAACAGAGAGAGAGAGAGAGAGAGAGAGAGAGAGAGAGGAGAGAGAGAGAGAGAGAGAGATCCATTTATCAATTTCTTCAAGCCAGAAAAACTGTTCATTCTGGTAAAAAGGGCATTGATATAGCATGGCATAGTATCTGTCAAGATTGTAAACATAAATGATGCCTTGTTAAATTCAGAGGGTGTATGTTCGGCGCTTTTAGTTGTTTTTTTGTTTTTGTTTTTTTTGTTTGTTTTTTTTTTGTCTGTTGTTAGAGGTACGGCTGGATGGAGTAGTTTTGCTGCACGTCTATGGAGAGAATTCATCCTTTTTTGTGGACATCATTACTTCCACTGTTGAAGCGTAACTGATATGTGGCATTATGTGTGTATTGAAACAGACGGACAGAACACACAAACTTTCACGAAAAGGTAGGTAACTGTTCTTTGTAAATGACAAGCAAAACAAGCAGAGAGAGAGAGAGAGAGAGAGAGAGAGAGAGAGAGAGAGAGAGAGAGAGAGAGAGAGAGAGAGAGAGAGAGAGAGAGAGAAGGCCCACCAGCTTGCCTATAAAGGTAAGTAACTGTTCATAAAATAACGATAGTAAACTCATTATCTCCCTTTTGTACCCTTTTCTTGTGTGTTGTTCAGAAAAGAAAATTAAATGCGTAGTTGGCTTTAAGAGAGAGAGAGAGAGAGAGAGAGAGAGAGAGAGAGAGAGAGAGAGAGAGAGAGAGAGAGAGAGAGAGAGACCAATATTCAGTGAATGGTAAATAACTATGAACAAGGTACTTGAATAATTATCTTCCCTTGTGACTCTTTTCTTTTAGTTTAGAAAAGAAAACGAACTGCAGGGTTTCATTTTGTTTGTCATAATTAGACTGTTTTCCAGTTATCGCGACTGTTACGACTACTGCCACTGCTATCATTATTACTTCTGGTTCTACTCGGTGTGTGTGCGTGCGTGCGTGCGTGCGTGCGTGCGTGCGTGGTGGTGGTGGGGCGTGCGTGGCGCGCGCGGGGCGCGCTGTGTGTGTGTGTGTGTGTGTGTGTGTGTGTGTGTGTGTGTGTGTGTGTGTGTGTGTGTGTGTGTGTTTGAACTAGGTAAAAGAAAGCTTTAAACAGACAGACTAGGAGATAGACAAAGAGATAAAGAGATCTTCTTCTTCTTCTACTTCTTCTTCTTTAACTTCTTCTTCTACTTCTTCTTCTTCTTCTTCTTCTTCTTCTTCTTCTTCTTCTTCTTCTCTCCGTCTCTCTCCCTCAACAGTTCCCTGAAGCACAGTTTTAGCAGTGCCATGGCCCCCTGTGGCAGAGCTTTCAGACATGCTGATCACATCACCAACAAACAAGTGTGTCAAACCATCAAACAGTGCATCGGACCATATGAAGATCGGCTGATGTCAGCCAGGAAAGTAAAAGTACGTTGGTATAAAGAGGCTGACAGTTACATAACAGAGGAAAAGAAACTGTCTCTCTGTAGCTTCAGAAACTGTTTACAGGAGCCGTCGCCCGATGCTGAAAGCACGAAGAAAAAAACGATGACTAACGTAAGCATGCTACCAGGAAGCCAACATACGAGTATTATGAAGGATGGATGAAGCCTGATCAAAAGAAAGTGTGAATGAACTGTGAGATCAGGGTTGCCAGAATGTCACAATCGGTTTGTCCGAATACATGTGAACAGATCATAGGTTTTTTCCTCTGTTACGGGTGTCTATGTAACCCTGTGCAGTCTGCAGAGCCTGGAGAGGGAAAGGCACCGCCAGATTTGATGTACCCAGGATACTCGGCATAACAGAAAAGAATACAGATGCCATACTTTTATCCCAAGAAAGGAAATTTCCAACACCGTCAGAGCTACTGCACTATAAGTTTAATCAGTCATGACAGCAAAGTGATGCTCAAAATCATCATCAGTATATCACGGCCGCAAGCAGACACCGTTATTTCTGAAGAAAAACAGGTAGTTAACCTGCGTCTCTTTAGCGAAAATACTTCCAATACCAGATAGTTTCAACACGCATTCATTGACTTCACGAAGGCATTTGACAGCCTGACAGCAAGTTCTATGGATCAAAATGAAAAAAATATAACAGCCAAAAGCTAATCGACACCATCCAGCAACTATACCCCCAAAACGACGCAGTGAAAAACAAGCTATTGGAGAATTGTCCATATTACGGTTGGAGTCCATCAGGGCTGCCCTCTTTGTCTTAACCTTTTCACGATATTCCTTGAACGCATCACGCCTGGCGCAATATCAGCACAGTTAGCACCATCACAAACCTTCGATTTGCAAATGATGTCAATCGTCATGTAGGCAGTGTGCAAGACATTGCCGATTATTTCCAAAGATTCGAAGAAACATCAATTATGGCATGGAAATCAGCGGTGTAGATGACCAGCCACAACACCACTTAAAATACAGATATAAATGTCCATGGACAGAAGCTGGAAATTGTTCAACAATTCACCTACCTGGAATCCATCGTTACCAGTGAGGGATCCAAACCAAAAATCCACTCAAATGCAGCGGAGACAACAGCTCTGTCCAGACTGAGATCTGTATGGAACGACACTAACATGAAAGATAAGATCAGGCTCCTGTTTGCACTGACATATTCCATCTTCCTGAATTCATGCCAGACAGGGACCTTCACAGCAGATCTGGAACGAAGACTTTCAGCCATGGTCATGAAGTGTTATTGTTAGTGCTATTAACATCAAATATACTGATCATACCACCGATGAAAAAGTGCGCCAAACCGTCACGTAGCACATTCACCACATGAAAAAGCACTGACGGCAGTTCAGAAAAGTAATGCACATTGGTATGGCTGCATAGTAAGGTCCAATGGCCTTGTGAAATTTCAGTGATTTCTGGGATGAGTTGAATCCAGAATTACTTAAGTTACCTTCAAATTGATTGTGTTACAGTTTTTGTTTTTCTGGGTTGCAGAAGGTACAAAAGTACTCTTCAATCCCACTGGTTTCTTTCAATACAGAATATGCACCCAGAATTCGATGTATAGTCTTTCTTCCTTAGATACCATGTCAATTTCACTCCAGAAAGGGTGTGCATCTTTTAAATGCATTAATCCAGACTCTTTTATCCTCCAGTTTATTGTTTTATTTTCCACCAAAGTAACGAATAGTACCATTATGTGATGATAAAGGTTCTCAAGTGATAACAATATTCCAGAGCGCATAAATGTCGGCGTGCTGTTACACTTAAAACCAAATATACTTTATCCTTTGTTGTAAAACGCGCAGTTTGTGGTAACTATTTTCATGTCTTACTGCATCATTAATCGCAAATTCAAAATTATTAGTGAGCATGACAGTCTAACCCCTGGTGTTTCATTGGTATGGATTACTACAAAGCATTTACACCGCCATTCAGAGTAAACAGATTGTTTTGAAAGCAGTAAACTTAAAACTGCTTCTACCTGAAAAAAAAGAAGAAGAAGAAAACTTTCCTCATTTATCCATCTTAATTCGGTCCTTGGCAGTTCTGTAAAGCTGTTTGGATCGTTTCAAGCCCTGGCGTGAAGAAAACGTACTCTTGTGCTGGCACTGAGAATGAGAAGTGTGCATACCACAGATCGTCAAAGCATTGCACAAAAACAAAAGCGAGGAGCCAGGCATCCATCTGGGACGTAATTCTGTCTAATTATGTTCAGCATTGGTTTTCCCCCCTGCTCCAAAAACAGTAACATCTTCTGACTGGTTGATGAAGCAACGTAAATTCCTCTCTCCGGTACTCTCGGAATGTCTCCCTCTTTCGCAGTAGGTTTTCCAGTAATCCAATTAAACTGCAACTACCTGGATTCTTAATTAGGCGGAGAACGACAGCCATTCTGCTTCATCCTCGGGTACCTCCAGTCCCATCGTCACACACCTGATCAACTCTGCCTGGGCTCCACCCGCCAAGTCGTGTCGTAAACAGCTTGTCACTTGCTCCACTCTGGCTGCATTCCTGCGTCAGATGGGGCTGCAGCTGAGGTCAGTTCGGCCTGGTCTCCTGTTTCACTGACCGCCAGATATGCAATGCTGCAAGGAAGACAAAGCAGCATTTTCTTCATGACTGAAAAAGGTTAAAAGCTTGCCTCAAAAATAGACGCCCCCCAAACTATGTACTCTATCTCCTTTCTAAGCTTGATGCCAGACAATGTTTCCGTAGTTTTATCAGATGTATTCACTGTGTGAACAAATGCCGTTAACATCCCTGTAGACCATAAATTCAATTTAACATTTGTCTGTACGGTTGATCTTGACAGCTGTTGCCTGTTAGAGTAAAATATGATCAAATATCTTAATTATCAAGCCAACCAGTGAACCCCTTCTGCTGGTCCTTTCTGCGGTTTATAAAGTGTAGGACAGCACACAACACTAGAGCAGGGGTGATCGTATTCGGTGGATCGTGTTGAGGGTTCTCCGCTGCAAACCATGCCACCCCTACGCGTCATCGCAAAGGTAGAAATTACAGTCAGCCATTGATTGCGTACAGATATATTCATTCTTTTGTCTTTGTTTGTTTATTGTGCGTGTGTGCGAGGTTTCTCTAACTGGTTCTGATGAGCAGGATGTCGTGTAAGTGTAAACTGCGCATACTCGATCAACATAGCTTCTGATTGTTAGATTCGTGGTTGGGTAGGGATATCAAATATGGGTAAGAACAGATCACGAAAGGTAAGTAACAGAAATGGGTATGAGAAATAGGAAAGAAACGGAAAATGTTGTTGTTTTCCTTAATGGGAGAGTGTACGAAAAACACTAGGAAAATAGAAAATATAGAAAAGGTTTCAAAACGTACTAGGAAAAGAAAGAAAAGTTCGAAGAAATAGAGAAAAAAACACACAAAGAAGTCATGAATTACAGGAAAGACAGGAAAAGATGGAAAAAAAGATCTGTTTTTTTTAAGCGTAGAAAAGTAATAAAGACAGGGAAAATAGGAAGAGGTGGGGAAGGTAACACAAGGTAAGAAAGTCAGAAAAGGCACGACATTAAAGGGAAAACAGATAAGGTAAGAATGGATAGGTGATACAGGAAGATAAGAAGACGAACAATGAAATGAATAGGTAGGGAAAAGGAGAATAGGCAGGAAACAGGAACAAAAAAGTGTGAAAAGGTGGCGAAATTATAGGAAAAAGTACATGAAAATGAGGAAATGTGGGAAAATGTACAGCAAGTTCAGAAAAAGTGGGAAATGTACAGCAAGTTCAGAAAAGGTGGGAAAATGTACAGCAAGTTCAGAAAAAGTGGGAAAATGTACAGCAAGTTCAAAAAGGTGGGAAAAGTACAGCAAGTTCAGAAAGGTGGGAAAAATGTACAGCAAGTTCAGAAAAGTGGGAAAATGTACAGCAAGTTCAGAAAAGTGGGAAAATGTACAGCAAGTTCAGAAAAGTGGAAATGTACAGCAAGTTCAGAAAGGTGGGAAAATGTAGGGAAAGTTCAGATAAGTGGGAAAATGTAGGGAAAGTTCAGATAAGGTGGGAAAATGTAGCAAAAAGGTAAGAACCAGAGACCATAGCACAGTGGGTAGCGTCGCGATGTTTTGACTAGGAGTCCATGGGTTTGATTCCTGATCAGAGCCATTGAGATTTGTGGGATTTCGGGGCCAGTAACCGTACCGGTTCCTACCCACCAGAGTTGATTTTTTTTATGGGCTCAGTTGGATAGACTGGAACCACACAGCCTAGTTTCAGCCGCTTAATGGATGAGTCTCTAAGACTGTTCGTCAAATTTCTTGACCAACACTGAAATGGTTATATCTCTCGGGTGTGGTTGACGCCGGGATATATTATGAAAGTAAGCGTGGTGTATCATCCGGTCATGCAGTCGCGGATCAGAATTGAACCCCACAAGCATCATTTTCATTGTTCTCATATTCATCGGTCCGCATAAGAAGTCTCAAATTCAGTGGCCCTTCACGCCCTGCCCTCACGGTGACCTCTCCATGTCTGTGCCCACGAAGTGTTCATGTCGAGGTCGCCAATATCGGCAATTTCTTGCGGACTGTCGTTGGATGGACGTGATGACGTTTTCGGGAGAGGGGGGGGGGGGGGGGAGCGTTTATCCACGCTGGCTTTGCGACTGGGCAACTATTAAGGTCGGATTTAGTGAGTGGTGTCCTGCGTATGTCGGATTAGAACAAGAACCACTAAACACTTCTGAAGTGACCCGGCAGCAGTGCATTGCCGCCTCTGATTGGTTGCTTCCTTATTTAAGTAGAAATGCTATCGAAAAAGTAGGAATAGGTTGGGAGTAGCAGGAAGAGCTCGAGAGAGGAGGAGGAGGGGGGGGGGGACTTAGGAAGAGGCGGAAGGGGGGGGGGGGGGACGTGGGGAAGAAAAGGCAACATCATCAATTAAAAACAGGCTGCACAAACTAATGCTAAATACCTGTACAATCAGAAACAGGCAGCTCAAATTAAAGCTAATGACTCATGGAGATAATAAGGAACAGGTAGCACAGGCTAGGACTAATGACCTATCGGGACAATCAGGAACAAGAAGCCCATAATAATACTAACCAGTGCAGGGACAATCAGGAACAAGAAGCCCATAATAATGCTAACCAATGCAGGGACAATCAGGAACAAGAAGCCCATAATAATGCTAACCAGTGCAGGGACAATCAGGAACAAGAAGCCCATAATAATGCTAACCAATGCAGGGACAATCAGGAACAAGAAGCACATAATAATGCTAACCAATGCAGGGACAATCAGGAACAAGAAGCACATAATAATGCTAACCAGTGCAGGGACAATCAGGAACAAGAAGCCCATAATAATGCTAACCAGTGCAGGGACAATCAGGAACAAGAAGCCCATAATAATGCTAACCAATGCAGGACAATCAGGAACAAGAAGCACATAATAGTGCTAACCAATGCAGGGACAATCAGGAACAAGAAGCACATAATAATGCTAACCAATACAGGGACAATCAGGAACAAGAAGCCCATAATAATGCTAACCAATACAGGGACAATCAGGAACAAGAAGCCCATAATAATGCTAACCAATACAGGGACAATCAGGAACAAGAAGCCCATAATAATGCTAACCAATGCAGGGACAATCAGGAACAAGAAGCCCATAATAATGCTAACCAATGCAGGGACAATCAGGAACAAGAAGCCATAATAATGCTAACCAATGCAGGAACAATCAGGAACAAGAAGCACATAATAGTGCTAACCAATGCAGGGACAATCAGGAACAAGAAGCACATAATAATGCTAACCAATACAGGGACAATCAGGAACAAGAAGCCCATAATAATGCTAACCAATACAGGGACAATC
>CM065719.1:80993639-80996139 GCA_033310375.1 Conus canariensis | reverse complement strand
TGTTCTGTCGTCTGGTTTCCTCGAAGTGATGGGTTCCCCTGATCGTTGAAGCTCTCCAGCTACCTCTATCTGATGCTGACTGCTCCCAAGTCTTGGGATTGATGTCCGCTTGGGATAGTTGCTTCTTCAGTTGGTCGTTGAATCTTTGTGGTGCGCCTGTACTGCGTTTGCCTTGGACCAACTCCTCATAGAATACTGCTTTTGGCATGCGAGTGTCAGGCATCCGGGTGATGTACCCTGTCCAGCGAAGTTGTTTTAGCATGAGCATTGACTCGATACTTTGCAGTTGAGCTCAACTGTCGAATATAACACCAAAGTGATTGACTGAGCTTGACAGGGGTCTGGACGTGTTGCCAAGACTGGACTGAATTAACAGGGTCAGAACTGAGTTTCTGTTTTGTTCCTACGAATGTGGTTTCGATTCTGTCAGCATTCAACCATATCATGTTCTGAGTCTTTCAATCAGTTCCAAAGAAGCAGTCAGAAGTGTCTTGCAGAAGAGAGGACAGATTTTCAAGTATCGATTGTCGTCTACATAGGAATGATGATGGACATCGTGATTGCTGGTGATATTCGCGAAGTGTTAATATAAAGAACAGGTACTGGAACACTATCCTATGGGACGCCGTGTTTGATAGGTTCGAAGAGAGAACCCACAGATAGTAAACAGTATGGAAGCAAGTCAGTTCAAGGACGAATCAGGGGGAAACCAAAAGCGGCAAGTCACACTTCACTGGGCCTATTGTGACTGTACTTGTGGACGGGGCTAGTTCGCCAGGCGTCGGGGAAACCTACTTCCGGTTATGAAGTTCGCAGTCTGTTGCGAGTCGATCGTCATGTGGAAGCGAGTGGAATATTTGCAAATCAAATGTGGATGACATGTTAACATATACCATGCATCGTCCGTCAAAAAGCCAGGTAATGTGTGAGAAACTGAGAAACTGCCATACTAACAACAACATTGCTTTGTCCAAGATCTAACCAGCGTAGTGGGCTAATGCGCAGATCAGACATCTGTTACGTCGTAGTCATGAGACCCTGTTCTTAAATGTTCTCATCTAAGTCGTTAATTCATTTATCCATCAGCTTTGAATCATGTGCAGTGTGGTCTCGAAACTTAGCAAAGTGGTGTAGCGTAAAGTGGACTAGTCCGCACGCAGTGACACCTCCTTGTGAAACTGAAACTTGAAACTTGTGAAGTTGCAGAGCCAGAGCCAGCGTGAAAGACGTTACTCATGAGGCAATAGGCCGCCGCCAGGATTCTACAACGACAATCCCCATCAAAGTTGCCAGGACTGAATGTTTTGACACAAAGTTATCGCTTACGTTAATTAGTTTTACACGAAGTTATCACATGTATAGACATTTTTAACGCAAAGTTTTCACTTGCATTAAAAATTTTAACACGAACTTATCACCAACACTGAACATTTTGACACTAATTTATCACCAACACTGAAGATTTCAACACAAAATTATTACCAAGACTGAAGATTTTAACACGCATTTTATCACCAACACTGAAGATCTGAACACGAACTTATCAGCAACGCTGAAGATTTTGACACGAACTTATCAGCAACACTGAAGACTTTAATCCGAATTTATCACCAACACTGAAGATTCTAACACGAACTTATCACCAACATCGAAAATTTGCCACGAACTTATCACCAACATTGAAGATTTTGACACGAAGTTATCACCAATATTGAAGATTTTGACACGAACTTATCACCAACACTGAAGATTTTGACACGGACTTATCGCCAACACTGAAGATTTTGACACGAACTTATCACCAACACTGAAGATTTTGACACGAACTTATCACCAACACTGAAGATTTTGACACAAACTTATCACCAACACTGAAGATTTCAACACAAACTTAACACCAACATTGAAGATTTCAACACGAACTTATCACCGACATTGAAGATTTTAACACAAAATTATCACCAACACTTAAAGATTTTAACGCGGAATTTTTCCTTGAAGCAGCTATTCAGTCTTGTATGCTTCGTCTATATACAATGTATGACATTACTGATATTCTTTTATAGTACAGGACGTATAATAGCTACTGCTTCATGGAAAATGGGATCTGCACAGTTGTTCCACAAGTTTTTTGGTCAAGTATGACCTCAATATCTGGTTGGTCGTGTAAGGCTCATATGACAGAAGGAAATGCACTCACAACGGAACGAGGAAAATAACTTGTTTCCTGCGAGAGGGGGGTATTAAAGAAATTAGTGTAGAGGGCTGGTCATTTCAAATCGGTTACTTAATTTGTGGCTGACTTCCTCCTCCTCCTCCTCCACCACCACCACCTCCTTCATCTCTCTCTCTCTCTCTCTCTCTCTCTCTCTCTCTCTCTCTCTCTCTTCTTCATTCGAAGTGTGTTGGCATGTGTGTGTGTGTGTGTGTGTGTGTGTGTGTGTGTGTGTGTGTGTGTGGTGTGTGTGTGTGTGTGTGTGTGTGTGTGTGTGTGTGTGTG
>CM065719.1:80976139-80986139 GCA_033310375.1 Conus canariensis | reverse complement strand
CATGCTCGGGTGGCGATGGTCTTGTGCCATAATGTAGCAAATGTCCACAACAATGTAACGATGTAGCCAAACTCCACGACAATGCAACGATGCAGAAAAATAGTTCACAACGATGTTACACAAATCCGTAACAATGTAACATTGCGGCAAAAAATCCACAACAATGTAACAATTCAGCAAACATCCACAGCAATGTAACAATGCAACACACATCAACAATGTAAAAATGCAACAAAGATCAACAATGTAACAATGCAGCAAACATCAACAACAATGTATCAATGCAGCAAACATCAACAATGTAACAATGCGGCAAAAAAAATCCAAACAATGAAATAATGCAGCAAACATCCACAGCAATTTTTACAATGCAACAAATATCAACAATGTATAATGCAACAAAATCAACAATGTAACAATGCAACAAATATCAACAATGTAATAATGCAACAAATATCAACAATGTAACAATGCAACAAACATCAACAATGTAATAATGCAACAAATATCAACAATGTAACAATGCAACAAATATCAACAATGTAATAATGCAACAAACATCAACAATGTAACAATGCAACAAATATCAACAATGTAACAATGCAACAAATATCAACAATGTAACAATGCAACAAATATCAACAATGTAACAATGCAGCTAACATCGACAACAATGTATCAATGCAGCAAACAAAAAACAATGTAACAATGCAGCAAACATCAACAATGTAACAATGCAACAAACATCAACAATGTAACAATGCAACAAACATCAACAATGTAACAATGCGGCAAAAAATCCACAACAATGAAATAATGCAGCAAACATCCACAGCAATTTTTACAATGCAACAAACATCAACAATGTAACAATGCAACAAACATCAACAATGTAACAATGCAGAAACATCAACAATGTAATAATGCAACAAACATCAACAATGTAACAATGCAGGAAACATCAACAATGTAATAATGCAACAAACATCGACAACAATGTAACAATGCAACAAACATCAACAATGTAACAATGCAACAAACATCAACAATGTAATAATGCAACAAACATCAACAATGTAACAATGCAACAAACATCAACAATGTAATAATGCAACAAACATCAACAATGTAACAATGCAACAAACATCAACAATGTAACAATGCAACAAACATCAACAATGTAACAATGCAACAAACATCAACAATGTAATAATTCAGCAAACATCAACAATGTAATAATGCAGCAAATATCAACAATGTAATAATGCAGCAAACATCAACAATGTAATAATGCAGCAAACATCAACAATGTAATAATGCAACAAACATCAACAATGTAATAATGCAACAAACATCAACAATGTAATAATGCAGCAAATATCCACAGCAATTTTTACAATGCAACAAACATCAACAATGTAACAATGCAGGAAATGTCACAACAATGTAACAATGCAGCAAACATCAACAACAATGTAACAATGCAGCAAACATCAACAACAATGTAACAATGCAGCAAACATCAACAACAATGTAACAATGCAGCAAACATCAACAACAATGTAACAATGCAACACACATCAACAACAATCTGACAAAGCAACAAACATTCACGAGAATATAACACTGTAGCCAACATCAACAACGATCTAACAAAGTATCAACAATCCACAACAATGTAACCATGCAGCAAACATCAACATCAATGTAACTATGCAGCAAACATCAACAACAATGTAACTATGCAGCAAACATCAACAATGTAACAATGCAGCAAACATCAACAATGTAACAATGCAGCAAACATCAACAACAATGTAACAATGCAGCAAACATCAACAACAATCTGACAAAGCACTAAACATCTACGAGAATATAACACTGCAGCCAACGATCTATCAAACCATCAACAATCCAGAACAATGCAACAATGCAGCAAACATCCATGACAATGTGCCAATGCAGCAAACATCAACAACACGGTAAATGTAGCAAACATCGACAACAATGTAACAATGCAGCAAATATCGACAACCATATAACAATGCAACAAACATTCATAACAATGTGCCAATGCAGCAAACATCAACAACACGGTAAATGTAGCAAACATCGACAACAATGTAACAAGGTAACAATGCAGCAAATATTCACAACAATGTAACAATGCAACAAACATTCACAACAACGTAACAATGCAGGGAAAGTCCACAACAATGTAACAATGCAGGAAAAGTCCACAACAATGTAACAATGCAGGGAAAGTCCACAACAATGTAACAATGCAGGAAAAGTCCACAACAATGTAACAATGCAGAGAAAGTCCACAACAATGTAACAATGCAGAAAAAGTCCACAACAATGTAACAATGCAGAGAAAGTCCACAACAATGTAACAATGCAGGAATAGTCCACAACAATGTAACAATGCAGGAATAGTCCATAACAATGTAACAATGCAGGAATAGTCCATAATGCAGCAATGACCAAAAATCCACAACAATGTCACTACGCGGTAAAAATCCACAACAATGTCACTACGCGGTAAAAATCCACAACAATGTCACTACACGGTAAAAATCCACAACAATGTCACTACGCGGTAAAAATCCACAACAATGTTACAATGCAGCAGTGTGAGTAAAAATTGTAGCAACTGTTGCATTTTTGTTAAAGCTGCACTGTGGCAATAGTTGCGTTTTGCAAGCTCGATGTACAAACTCTGTAACAGTTGTTAGGCACTTTTGATCGATAACTACAGAACCAATGCAAATACTGAATTGTTAATCTGTTGCAGTTGATGGGTAATAAATCATATTATTTCCATCTGCTTTGATCTTTTAAAAAGCACATCAGTAACACTCTTTTATGTTTTGCTGTCGACATGGGTTCTAGAAACCTTGTCGCGGAATGTTCTAAATTTACAATATATTTGGGATGGTCGCCTTGCTTTTTGTTTGTTTGTTGTTTTTTTTCCCTCAAGGCTATGAACAAGTGCACTTATGTTATTTCAACATTGTCCAGGTTTGTTTTTGTTATTTAAAAAAAAAAAAAGTTGAAGGAAGCTGATGCAGCATTCTATACCCCCCCCCCCCCCCAAAAAAAAAAAAAAAAGGAAAAAGAAAAGTATGCTATGTGTTAATTCAAAAATACCTGGATTGTTACATTTTGGGTAGAGACTGTTGCATCGCTACATCTGTCTTTGAATCAAGCCCTCAGATCAGTCCATCCAGGGTGATTGCAGTCCGTTAGCTTGGAGGGCGGAATAATCAGCTCCCCGCTTATCAAACAGCAATTACTGGTCCATCAGTTGATGAGACTGGAGGCCGGTGTGTGACAAGTACAGCGACAAACACATGGATAGCGCCGTGGCTACTATCTCCCTCTCCCTGTGGGAAGAGAGAGAGAGAGAGAGAGAGAGAGGAGAAGAGAGAGAGAGAGAGAGAGAGAGAGAGAGAATCAATACTCATGGATCGCGATGCCTTCGTCCTTGCAAACCTAGTTCACCCACAGCATAATGACGTCCATTAGCGTCAGCACAGCGACCTCGAAGAGCGGTGAGTCAGTCGGTACCTCAAGATTACCATTAGCTAAGAGGAATCAGCAGCTTTCATTACGTTTGCTTTGCTAGTCACAACCCTGACGGTCACCATACGGCACATCGACGGCGCCAAAAGCTAAACTCTTCCGTTGTCAGGGTGAAAAGACTACATACCGGGCAAAATTTGCACTGCTGCTTGAGCGTATCGCAAAGTCCATACCAAAATAATTATCTTCTGGTGTTTTGAAAATGGGAAGAAGTGCTTCGAAAGCAGAGGACATTCGCTCCGAGCAGATTATCTTCCCTGTGCACATTTAAAGGGCGATAATGACGAATCACGCGATCCCCGTCAAATCTTTCCATAACACTATTTAGTAGAGCTTGCTAGACAAGGACATGCTTTTTTCTGCCCCGTTTTAAACTCTTGATCTTCAATACAAACAAGTAAGTGCTCTGTGGCTTGATCAGAGAAGAAAGATTTTCGAGTCAGGCAACAAGTTTAAGTGGTTTCCAATAAATAACCAACAAGTAGCATTTTCTTCGATGATAAAATGGATTACACACCTACAACTTCAAATAAATGCCGCTAATGACAACAGATCGCCTAGCAGAAATGACAACACAGAGCACATAGAACCAACAAGGAGTCATCACCCAAACAAAGCAAGGATGTTTCAAACTTGCCCATATACCCTGTAACTGATATATGCACACAGCAACGATTGGAGAACTGAAGAAACAAAAATTAACATTTATTCAAGACTGGCACAGCCTCTTCGATCTTGAAAATGATCACACAAACACAAGGACGAACAGTAACAAAAGACGAACAGTAACAAACACAGGTGACCTCACTTACCCCGGCGTAAAAGCAAATCTTAAATAAGGCAGGGAGCTGTAAATAACGAACAAGTGGCGTAACTCTTTCTCCCATGATAAAATGAATTACTTGCCCGTAAGTCCAAATGAATGCTGCTTTCAACACCACATGGCGTAGCAGAAATGCCAACACAGAGCTTACAACACGAACAAGAAGCTTTAAAATGTCATCACACTTGCGATATTTTTCGAGGAATTTTTTCACCCTTACTTTATGTTATAAAATGTGTCAAGTATCGGCAGCCAGACCCTGCGTGCAGAGCCAGTTTGAATCGTCTTCTTGTTAGCCTGATTCGCCGGCAAGATAAACAGCAGTCAGAAAAATAATGTGTGATTCCTACCCGATGATGAAGTTTTGAACGTAAGCTGTTAGCCTTCTGCAATCCGTCATATCCGTTGTCAGATAATGTTTGAGATATCCTTCATGAAGCATGTTGATTGCTACGCGTTCTTGAAACTCATATCTATGACAGCGTGTCAGAAAGAAATGATTCATAATTTTAATGGTGTCTTCTTTTGACCCAGACCTTCACTGTTCTACACACGCCAGATCAACCATTAACAGACTCTAGTCATCTACATTTTGAAGCTCGTTTATTTTCAACTAAAATGTCTGTGGATGTTAATCATTTCGTAATGATACTGGCGCTGAAACGACATCGCTAAAATTTAGCTTTGTCTTTGATGAAACACGTCAAACGTCTGCACAAAATCAGCCGTGGAAGAAATCCAGACAAGTTATTACCACTTCATGCAGTGACATAAGACAACTGACAATACGTGATCCAAGTCAACACACGCACTGACAATGAACTTTCCCGCGACGCCCTACTTACGTGTCACAAGACAACTGACAATACGAGACCCAAGTCAACACACGCACTGACAATGAACTTTCCCGCGGCACCCTACTTACAGGGGACAAAAGTAATAATTCCTAATTGGACCGAACCGTTCGTTGCAACCGGAAATGCACCGTGCAAGTCATCATGGTGGTATTTCGGTCTGGATGGTATGCCTTGAAGCAGGTCTTACGTCAGATTGTGCCATGGGCAATTTAGATCCCTCAAATTGTGTCCCCTCGTTTTCGATGACTCGGAGGGCATGCGGATATATTGATGCCATATTGACGTTGCGCCCACTCATTTGCTGTGAATTCTCATTATTTGTCAAGACAGAATACTTCTTTCTATTTCACAGTCTGAAAAAACAAAAATCACAAATATTACTGGACATGTACTTTTTTTTTCTATGACAGTTTTGCTTCCCTTTTTTCTTTAAACTTGGGTCACATACAGTCATTCGAAAGAAAAGGCCCTTCTCATTTGAAGTTTCATTTGTTTGTTACATTCTTCTCGTTCATTCCTTTTTTCTTCCTTCCTTGGTTTCTGTCATTCTTTCCTTGTTCTTTAATTCCTTCATATCTGTCTTCCGTCCTTCATTTTTTTTTTCTTTTCTTTCTTTTATTCGTTTTTTTCCTTCTCAGTTTTGGTCTTTCTTTCTTCTTTCATTAAAATCACCTCTTCGGTTTCTTTTTAATTGATTTTTGTGTGTTTATTATTCCAAGCTGAATTAGCATGAGGGCAATCTTTTTTCATTCCTATTGTTCTCTTCCATTGTTGTTACCTGTGTCAATGTTCTCTTCGTTTGTTACTTTTCAAACTGCGTTTCAAATATCGAAAGTATTACTTTCCATACCAATGCAAGTCAGAGGTACATCGGTTGGGTCTGGTTAGTCGGGTTTGATAGTTGTTCATTTGTGACCAGACACTTGGTTAGTGGCTGCCCGGTGGATTCACAGCTAGCTTTCTTCACTTTGATTTATATTGTCAGTTGCTTCCTCCTCCTCTTGCTGCTGCTGCTGCTTCTTCTGCTGCTGCTTCTTCTTCTGCTGCTTCTTCTGCTGCTGCTGCTTCTTCTGCTGCTGCTTCTTCTGCTGCTGCTTCTTCTGCTGCTTCTTCTGCTGCTGCTGCTGCTGCTTCTTCTTCTTCTGCTGCTGCTTCTTCTTCTGCTGCTTCTTCTGCTGCTTCTTCTGCTGCTGCTGCTTCTTCTTCTTCTTCTGCTGCTTCTGCTTCTTCTTCTTCTTCTGCTGCTTCTGCTGCTGCTTCTTCTTCTTCTGCTGCTTCTTCTGCTGCTTCTTCTGCTGCTGCTTCTTCTTCTGCTGCTTCTTCTGCTGCTGCTGCTTCTTCTGCTGCTTCTTCTTCTTCTGCTGCTTCTTCTGCTGCTTCTTCTCTTGCTGCTTCTTTTCTTCTTTGCTGCTGCTGCTTTCTTCTCTTCTGATCTTTTCTTCTGCTGCTGCTGCTTCTTCTTCTGCTGCTGCTGCTGTGCTTCTTCTTCTGCTGCTGCTGCTTCTTCTTCTGCTGCTGCTGCTGCTGCTTCTGCTCTTCTTCTGCTGCTGCTGCTGCTGCTTCTTCTGCTGCTGCTGCTGCTGCTGCTTCTTCTGCTGCTTCTTCTTCTGCTGCTGCTGCTGCTGCTTCTTCTTCTGCTGCTGCTGCTGCTGCTTCTTCTGCTGCTTCTTCTTCTGCTGCTGCTGCTGCTGCTTCTTCTTCTGCTGCTGCTGCTGCTGCTTCTTCTTGCTGCTGCTTCTTCTTCTGCTGCTGTCTGCTGCTTCTCTTCTGCTGCTGCTGCTGCTGCTTCTTCTTCTGCTGCTGCTGCTGTCCTCTGCTGCTTCTGCTGCTTGATGTGATGCTGCTGGTGATGCTCTGGTCTCTGCTCGCTTCTTCTGCTGCTGCTTTGTTGATGTATGCTTTTGCTTGGGTGCTGCTTTTGCTGTTTTGTGTTTTATTTGCGTTTCTGTTGTTGTCATTTGATGTTCTTTGTTAGCATGTGCTATACCCAAATGTGAATATACAGACACACACACGCACACACACACACACACACACAACACACACACACACACACACACACACACACACAGCGAGAGAGAGAGAGAGAGAGAGAGAGAGAGAGAGAGAGAGAGAGAGAGAGAGAGCGCTCACACATCGACAACTCAACATGGCTCTGTATTGATTCTTTATGATTACACATCAAACCCGTGTGCTTTACAGGCGCGTACTTCATTTAATGACAAAGGATTGCTTCCGTTATCGACGGAAAAACCTCATACAGATAGTTTTATAACACCTCCACCCTTTATTGTCAAAATTCTGTACTCAGTGAATTGTCTCCATGGTGCAATACAGTGACTAACACCTCCACACCTTATTGTCAAAAGGCTGTACTCAATGAATTGTCTCCATGGTGCAATACAGTGACTTGTCTGGCTGGGTATCACGGATGAGGGAACGACCTAAAAAATGATCCATTTTCCAGTCCGCTCGACAGAGGAGTAGGCAAGCAGGTCACTTGCCGGAGTAACGTTCTTATGTGGAAGTGGAGATCTCTCTTTGAGGCACACAGTTGACCAGAAATGTTCCAGGGGAGAAATTTAAGCGAGATCTGACTCTGCTTCCTCCTGTTCCCCTTTGCCCAAACGACAGCCACTGTGTTCCGTTGGAAAGTCTTTGTGCCCTCAGCTCACATGTGTCTGTAACGGGGCTTGTCAACTGGCACTTTGTTCGCTGATGATTGCGTCCATGTTGCAACTCTTGAGACTGACCTGTAGTCATTGTGCGTCCTTGTATCTCACTAGAGGCCTACCTCGGAAACCCTGCCCCTGCCTAAGCTGATCATACATGACAGTGTTTGGGATCCTGAGTCCTCCATGCAGACGCCATTTTCCGCTCATTGCAGATGACTCTTAAAGAGAAGACGCTAGTTGCTAGGAATCCGCATTTGTCCAGAACTCAAGGTTAGACAGGGTTTTTTTGCCACGTGCAAACCTTACGCAGGAAACGCCAGTGGATTCGTGTCACCTGCTTCAATTGTCCTCGGTAGTTGGTCCAGGCCTCAGGAATACAGCAGAGCACTGAATTGTCATCGGTAGTTGGTACATACCTCAGGAATACAGCAGAGCACTGAATTGTCATCGGTAGTTGGTCCAGGCCTCAGGAATACAGCAGAGCACTGAATTGTCATCGGCAGTTGGTCCAGCCTCAGGAATACAGCAGAGCACTGAACTGTCACTGGTAGTTGGTCCAGGCCTCAGGAATACAGCAGAACACTGAATTGTCATCGGCAGTTGGTCCAGGCCTCAGGAATACAGCAGAGCAGCACTGAATTGTCATCGGTAGTTGGTCCAGGCCTCAGGAATACAGCAGAGTACTGCATTATCATCGTTGTTGTCCAGCCTCAGAATACAGCAGAGCACTGAATTGTCCTCGGTAGTTGGTCCAGGCCTCAGGAATACAGCAGAGCACTGAACTGTCCTCGGTAGTTGGTCCAGGCCTCAGGAATACAGCAGAGCACTGAATTATCATCGGTTGTTGGTCCAGGCCTCAGGAATACAGCAGAGCACTGAATTGTAATCGGTAGTTGGTCCAGGCCTCAGGAATACAGCAGAGCACTGAATTATCATCGGTTGTTGGTCCAGGCCTCAGGAATACAGCAGAGCACTGAATTGTCATCGGTAGTTGGTCCAGGCCTCAGGAATACAGCAGAGCACTGAATTGTCCTCGGTAGTTGGTCCAGGCCTCAGGAATACAGCAGAGCACTGACTTGTCATCGGCAGTTGGTCCAGGCCTCAGGAATACAGCAGAGCACTGAATTGTCATCGGTACTTGGTTCAGGCCTCAGGAATACAGCAGAGCACTGAATTGTCATCGGCAGTTGGTCCAGGCCTCAGGAATACAGCAGAGCACTGAATTGTCATCGGCAGTTGGTCCAGGCCTCAGGAATACAGCAGAGCACTGAACTGTCATCGGTAGCTGGTCCAGGCCTCAGGAATACAGCAGAGCACTGAATTGTCCTTGGTAGTTGGTCCAGGCCTCAGGAATACAGCAGTGCACTGAATTGTCATCGGTAATTGGTACAGGCCTCAGGAATACAGCAGAGCACTGAATTGTCATCGGTTGTTGGTCCAGGCCTCAGGAATACAGCAGAGCAGCACTTAATTGTCATCGGTAGTTGGTCCAGGCCTCAGGAATACAGCAGAGCACTGAATTGTCATCGGTAGTTGGTCCAGGCCTCAGGAATACAGCAGAGCACTGAATTGTCATCGGTAGTTGGTCCAGGCCTCAGGAATACAGCAGAGCAGCACTTAATTGTCATTGGTTGTTGGTCCACGCCTCAGGAATACAGCAGAACACCGAGGACCACGGCTCTGCACGCAGCAGTTGTGGTGAAGAGTCTGATGCTATGATTTTTCCAGTTTCATTTTGAGCGTGCCGACGGCAGTGCTATTTTTGTCGTTGATACTGTCACCTTAGTGTCCAGTAATCTGTTCAGCTTACCAAGATGGCGGAACTCCTCCACGGTTTTCATCTTTCTGCTGCTGACGACAACAGGTGATGAAGGTTGAGCGCTGGAGGGGGCCAGTAACAGTAAAGATTGAGACATAGTCCCTGTCTTTCTGAGTCTCATAATGAAGTCAAAAGGTCTGCAGTTTCGACCGCTGCAGAGTCATCCACAGTTAGGACGTCACAAAGAATAGATTCCCATACCCTCGTTCAGACCTCAAGACAACACAGGCATAAAAAT
>CM065719.1:80953639-80968639 GCA_033310375.1 Conus canariensis | reverse complement strand
AAGTCATTACTATGAAGACAGCAATTAAGTGTGTTCAAACTTATTTCTATGTTCTTAAAAAAAACCTTTACAATCGACAGTATAACAATTGCTTCCTTAAATTGTCAGGGACTGGGAGATTCACATAAACCTAGGGACGTATTCCACTATCTAAAATAAAAACGTTCTCAATCTATTGTCTGCAAGACACCCACTTTACTATAAAAAAAAAAAGAAAAGTATGTAAATGCCGAATGGGGCTACACATGTTTCTTTTCCTCCTTTCAATCCAGCTCTAGGGGCGTAGCTATTTTATTCTCAAACAATTTTGAGTTTCAGATTAAAAAAAAAAAAACACGTACACCATGATGAAAATGGAAACTCTATACTGGTATCTTTTTTTTCTGCCCTGGGAACTTTGCCCTTCGCTGAACCAAGACTTCACCCAGGCATCACTATTTATCATACAGTAATGAGTGGGGGGGGGGGGGGGGGGGGGGAATTAATGACGTAAAAAACACACATTACGTCAAATAGTTTTGACGCCGACTTCCATGGTCAGCTGAGGAAGGTTTGCAAAAACCGAAAGCGCTTCTTTAAAATGCTTTGGGTGTTTGTTGTTTTTTTATTTGAATTATCTTTTTTTTTTTCATTTGAAAAAGAATTTCTCTTGGTGAACGTGTATGGACCCAATAAAGATGACCCCTTGTTTTACGGCACACTCAACAAAATCATAAAGAGTTATAACAATAACCACATCATTGCTGTAGGAGACTGGAATGTCGTGATGGATCCTAACTTAGACTGTTTTAACTATGTACAAGATAACAACCCTAGAGCCAGAGAAACACTGATAAATATGACTGAAGAAATAGGACTTGCTGACGTATGGAGAGAAGAGAACCCTGATTGTAAAAGGTATACCTGGCGAAGACCAACACCACTAAAACAAAGCCGATTAGACTATTTTCTGTTATCAGATTATCTTTATTTTGCTTTTGAAAATGCTGATATTTTACCAGGTTATCGGTCTGATCATTCCATAATTACTTTGTGTTTGAAATTCGGGAAAGGTGGAAAGTTTAAAAGTTTCTGGAAATTTAATATATCTATTTTTAAAATAAACAATATATCGATGAAATAAACGAACTAATCCTAAATGTAATTCGAGAATATGCAGTCGATCTTTCAGCAAACGAAGACCAGTCAATACACGAATGAGTAAAATTCTGCAAATTTAAGATTCCAGACAAACTATTTTTAGATTTCCTCGTGATGAAAATTAGAGAAAAATCAATAGCTTACTCGATTAGGACAACGACGAAAACAATAGAGAAAGAAAACAAATTCATAAAAGACATAGAAACACTACAAGATATGGAAAATAAAATAGAAACAGAAATGAAACTACTTCAACAACAAAATCAGGAATTAAGATCACTCAGAGATAAGAAGATGGAAGGAGTACTCGTAAGGTCCAAGGTAAGATGGGTTGCAGATGGTGAAAAAATTTCTAAGTATTTCTGCAACCTTGAGAAAAGGAATTATATTAGTAAACATATTGCAAAACTAGTAACCAAGGATGATTAAATGATAACCGAACAAAAAGGTATCCTGAATAAAGTTAAAATCTTTTATGAAAAACTATATGAGGAAAAAGAAACTCAAGACTGTGATATTGAAGATCTTGTAAAAACAGTTCCCAAATAATTGAAAAATGAAAAAGAATTATTGGAAGGAGAAATAACCATAGGGGAAGCAGGCCTAGCCCTAAAAGACATGAATCACGGAAAAAGCCCAGGCACAGATGGATTCGGTGCCGAATTCTTTAAGGTTTTTTTTTTTTTTTAAACAATTAGGACCCCTTGTGGTAAGATCCCTTAATGAAGCGTACAAAGATGGAGAACTTTCAACAACGCAAAAAGAAGGATAATTATCTGCGTCCGAAAAGGTGAGAAGCCAAAAGAATGTGGAAAAAATTGGCGCCCCATCTCTCTTTTAGATGTAGTATACAAGATAGGTTCTAAATGCATTTCCAACAGATTAAAAGACGTCTTGCCTTCGCTCATTGGTGAAGATCAAACCGGCTTTATGACCAATCGATACATTGGAGATAATAGTAGACTGCTTTACGATTTGATGAACAATTTAAACTTTAAAAATCTCCCTGGTTTGTTGTTGTGTATTGATTCCGAAAAAGCTTTCGATTCACTAAATTGGAATTTTATGTTTAAGGTACTAAAAGCGTTTGGTTTTGGCGAAAATATATGCCAGTGGATAAAAACATTTTATAGGAATATTAAATCAACAGTTTTTGTAAACGGACAGACTGCGTCATGGTTTGAGATAGAACAAGGATGTAGGCAAGGAGATCCCATTTCTCCATATTTGTTTATACTCAGTGTAGAGATTTTAGCTACAATGATAAAGGAAGAAAAATTGATAAAAGGAATAAAAATAGGTGAGATGGACCATAAAATAGCTCAGTTTGCTGACGACACTCAGTTATTAAATAATGGTGATAGAGTTTCTTTTGAAAGTTCTATTCATATTCTCGACACATTTGGCAGAGCTTCAGGTTTACACATGAACAGTGAGAAAACGCAAGCTGTATGGCTCGGGTATCAAAAGATGTAAAAGACAACATACTGTCCACATTTAAAAATTATATGGAATCCCCCGAAATTTAAAATACTCGGAATTTGGTTTACACAAGACTTAAAAGAATGTGAAATGATGAACTATAATGACAACTTTTCTGAAATCAAAACGTTATTTAAAACTTGGACTCAAAGAACTATTACACCAGTGGGAAGAGTCGCAGTTTTAAAGTCATTAGTCGTGTCGAAACTGATACATCTTTGGATTCTCTTGCCTGATCCACCTGACCCCTTTATCAAAAAAACTTCTTCCACTTTGTGTGGAATGGTAAAAACAAGATAAGATCAGCAGGAAGACAACGATTAAAACGGTAAAAGAAGGTGGTCTTAACATACCTGACCTTAGAAAATACATTTATGCTTTGAAAATCTCGTGGATAACAAAAAAAATTAACACGACTAATCATAAATGGAAGAATATTATAAGAAAAACCCATCCATTTATCGAAAAAACTTGAAAGTTATGGATCAGCAGTCGTTTGTGAATGTACGAGCTCAAATTTATTTTGGACTCATGTTTCTGAGGCTTACAAAGAATTTTGCTTATGTGTAGAACCCCAGACAGTGAATGAACTACTGTCAGAACCTGTGTTTTACAATGACAAAATTAAAGTAGGTAGTGTCACGATCAAACAAATGAAGCTGATTGAAAAGGGAAAATATGCAGTAATGCATTTCTTAAAAGAAGACGGAAAATTCATGACATATGAAGAATTCACTACTGACTTTGATTATAACATAAATAAGTTACACAAATAAAACTGGGATTGAATTAAACACCACCACCAACTGTAGTCTCGACATACTGAAAGCGGTGAATATTATTTTCAAGGCAAGCAGAGGAGTCAAACAATACTATGAAATTTTAACTTACGATGAACAGAAACCAAACTGTTGTACAAAGTGGGAACGAAAACTAAATTCTGAAATCCCTTGGAAAAAAGTATTTCTCCACATCCACAACGTAAACGATATCAAACTCAACTGGTTACAAATTAGAACTGTTCATAGAATTATTGGTACGAACATTATTCTTAATGCTATGGGGATAACAAATACGACGAACTGCACTTTTTGTAATGAAGAAAGAGAGTCAATCGAAAACTTGTTTTGGGAATGCAACCATGTACAACATTTCTGGAAAGCTGTCGGAACATTTACTGAATGAAAAATGCAGAAACATTTTCAATGCTAAGACCACTTGTGATATTGTAATTTTCGGGGTGGATCACCATTATGAAACAGGCAAAATATTTGACTTTATCATAATGTTTGCAAAAAAATTATATCTGTAAATGTAAATTTGAAAAACGTGTGCCATGCGTTACTGGATTCCAAAATCAGCTGAACCACCTATTTAAAGTCGAGTTACACAATGCCAGAGTTAATGATAATCAGACAAACTTTGAAGCCTCATGGAACAACTATACACCAATGTTTCTTCAGTCAGATACATAATAGGCGCCTACCTGTACTATGCTGCTTGTTATATTGATGTATATGTATGTGTATGTATGGGTACATATATGTACGTGTGTGTGTGTGTATATATATATATATATATAGATAATGGTGGCAAGTGCCAACAGAGATTTTAGAAAAATGCTCAACCGCACTGGGAGCAACATTTGTTAAAAAGGAAAGGTTTGATATTGTAATTTTCGGGGTGGATCACCATTATGAAACAGGCAAAATATATATGCATGAAACAACGTTGTAAATTTTAATCCTTTCCTTTTTAACAAATATATATATATATATTATATATATATGTGTGTGTGTGTGTGTGTGTGTGTGTGTGTGTGTGTGTGTGTGTGTGTGTGTGTGTTTCCCCTCCCTCAATACCCAGCCGACCGTACGTGTTAATTCTTGATTAGAACTCCTCCTTGGGGAATAATCACACTTAACAAAAATTGTATACAGATCAGCGTCAGGTAATTATCAAACCCGGCAGGCTGTCCATCGATACATTATTTTTTTCTTTAAATACCCTTTTGTGTGTACATGGTTCTGTGCTTGATCTTTTTTATGTCCTTGTTTTGTTTCTTTATGTCTCTCTTTAACAAATGATGACAACTTTGCGCACTGTCCTTTTTCTGCGCACTTGTAAGCTCTAATATCATTTGATTAAATATAGAGGGGGGAAAATTCTATTCTAGAAGTGCAGAGATAAGCTTCTTTTTTTCTAAAGAAGTGCATCTATATCATAACTTTAATTCTTAGAGGTGACAGCCATGTTAGTGCATTTGTGTGTTGTGTGTGTGTGTGTGTGGTGTGTGTGTGTGTGTGTGTGTGTGTGTTTGAGTGTGTGTGTGTGTGTGTGTGTGTGTTTGATGAGTGTGTTGTGTGTGAGTGTGTGTGTGTTTGGTGTGTGTGTGTGTGTGTGTGTGTGTGTGTGTGTGTTGTGTGTGTGTGTGTGTGTGTGTGGTGTGTGTGTGTTGTGTGTGTGTGTGTGTGTGTGTGTGTGTGTGTGTGTGTGTGTGTGTGGTGTGTGTGTGTTTGAGTGTATGTGCGTGTGAGTGTTTGTGTGTGAGTGTGTGTATGTGCGTGCGTGTGTATGAAGTGTATTTTCACGTTTTAGCATCGTAACGTCAATACTTACAAGTGTAAGCCAAATCAGCAAATTTAGGGAGTTTGCTTTATTCCCCCTGCAGCAATCTCTGGTACATTTGTATATTTACTTCATTTCTAGAGGAGTGAGCCAAATAAAATTATGGGGGTGGGGTGGGGTGGGGGGAGGAACGTTGTTGTTTGTTTTGCTTTTTTTGTTTTGTTTTCTGGTGAGGTTTTTTTGTTGTTGTTGTTGTTGTTTGGTTGAGGTTTTTTGGGTTTTTTTCTTGTTCTTGTAATACTTTTGAGGGTTTCTCTTGGATTGTTTGCTGTCAAATTGCAAGGTGAGTCAGAACGAGATAACAGTGCAATGCGACATGCAGGAGCCCCTCCCGGAGCTGAAGGCATTGTAGTCGGTACCACGGTAATGGACACCAGCCATTGTGACAGCACTCAGTGAATCACGCTGATGACAGCTGTGTGACCCACTTTACCGCCAGAACTAGTACGCGCACGCGCGCGCGCGCGCACGCAACACACACACACACACACACACACACACACACACACACACACACACACACACACACACACACACACCCCACAACAGGAAGCCTGTCAATACCCCACGCCAACCGGCAATCTGGACCAGTAAAGTGACTCCAACTCACAACCATGAGAATTCCTTTGACGTTGACCAATGGCTTAGAACAGGGTTTACGTAAAGTCAACTTACACAACCCCTGAGCCTTAAGAGTCTGGTTATTTCATCTCCACTGCCCTTTGGTCATTGCGTCATCTCCATTGCCCTTTGTCCCCCTTTCCTCGGCCTTCAAGAGGAGATCGCTATCACCACATCCTGCCCTTATGACACCAAAGACATCCTGTTCTTACAACCCGAAAAACATCCTGGTTTTGTTTGTTTTAGACACGAAAAAGATCCTGCTTTTGGAACACGAAAAACCTTCTGTTCCAGGAACACGAAAATATCATGTTCTTAGAACACGAAAAACATCCTGTTTTTGGTTTGTTTGTTTTGTTTGTTTACAAGGAAAACATTATGTTCTTAGAACACGAAAATATCATGTCCTTACAACACGTAAAAGAAATCCAGTTCTTGCAGCACAAAAATATTCTGTTCTTGAAACACGAAAAACATTCTAGACTTAGCAAATCTTCAAAAGTGTTTGAAATAAATCCACCAAATAACATGAACAAACGAATCACAAGGCAAAACACGACGCGTTTCGACCTCTTAAGTCTTCTTCATGCACGATAAACAACACTCAGGACTACGAAAATGAGGAACGAGCAATCATTTCTTTTGTCAAATTCGGCGCAAGACGCGCGTTGAATGACAACGAGGCCGTCGGAAAAGAGACAATGCGAGTTAAAATAGTAATGATAATAAAAATAATACTGATAGCAATAATAATAATGATAATGATGATAACAAAAAAATATTGAAAAAAGAATAAAGAGATGATTTCTACCACTTTTGGCGATAATATGACAATAGCAGTTGTAGTACTGGATTCTTTCTTTCTTTTTCTTTCTGCGTACGCAGGCTGATACTCCTGCGGACACTGCCTGTATAGGCGGGCAAGGTGGGGGAAGGTGCATGCTATGTGTAACGTGTCATCCATACCAACGGCCAAACTGGCCTTCTCTTCCGAAAGTTGGTGATGGGATTTTACGTGTGTGCAAGATGTTGTGCGTGCGTTCACACACGGAACCTGGGTTTATAGTCTCATTTGAAGGACTGTACTGGGAATGGAGTCAGAACCAATGTTAACTCCTAGGGAAAAATCCCCCTGTACTGAAATTCGAACCTGCAACCCCAGGATCACGAGTCCGGCGCTCTACCAACTGAACTATTCCGGCCCCGTAGTACTGGATAAAGGAGAGGACTTAAAGGATTGTCGAACAGCATGGTGGCAGTCGACTCACTTTGAAACTAACTCATTCTGCTCTTAGAACACGAAAAATATTCTGTTCTTAGAACATGAAAAACATTCTGTTCTTAGAACACGAAAAACATTCTGTTCTTAGAACATGAAAAACATTCTGTTCTTAGAACATGAAAAACATTCTGTTCTTTGAACATGAAAAACATTCTGTTCTTTGAACATGAAAAACATTCTGTTCTTTGAACATGAAAAACATTCCGTTCTCTGAACACGAAAAACATTCTGTTCTTTGAACATGAAAAACATTCTGTTCTTAGAACACGAAAAACATTCTGTTCTTAGAACATGAAAAACATTCTGTTCATTGAACACGAAACACATTCTGTTCTTTGAACATGAAAAACATTCTGTTCTTTGAACGTGAAAAACATTCTGTTCTTAGAACACGAAAAACTTTCTGTTCTTAGAACATGAAAAACATTCTGTTCTCTGAACACGAAAAACATTGTGTTCTTAGAACATGAAAAACATTCTGTTCTTTGAACATGAAAAACTTTCTGTTCTTTGAACATGAAAAACATTCTGTTCTTTGAACATGAAAAAGATTCTGTTCTTTGAACATGAAAAAGATTCTGTTCTTTGAACATGAAAAACATTCTGTTCTTTGAACATGAAAAACATTCTGTTCTTAGAACACGAAAAACATTCTGTTCTTTGAACATGAAAAACATTCTGTTCTTTGAACATGAAAAGCATTCTGTTCACTGAACACGAAAAACATTCCGTTCTTTGAACACGAAAACATTCTGTTCTTAGAACATGAAAAACATTCTGTTCTTAGAACATGAAAAACATTCTGTTCTCTGAACACGAAAAACATTCCGTTCTTTGAACACGAAAACATTCTGTTCTTAGAACATGAAAAACATTCTGTTCTTAGAACATGAAAAAGATTCTGTTCTTTGAACATGAAAAACATTCTGTTCTTAGAACATGAAAAACATTCTGTTCTTTGAACATTAAAAGCATTCTGTTTTTTGAACACTAAAAACATTCTTTTCTTGGAACACGAAAAACATTCTGTTCTTGGAACACGAAAAACATTCTGTTCTTGGAACACGAAAAACATTCTGTTCTTGGACCAGGCAACCCCTGTTCTTAGAACATGAAAATATCCTATTCTTGGAACACGAAAAACATCCTGTTCTTCCAACACGAAAAAATTCCGTCATGGGAACACGAAAAAAAATTGGTTTGGGTGCTCAAAAAAAACACGCTGTTCCCAGAACACGAAAAACATCTTCTTCTTAGAACACAAAAAACATCCTGCTCTTACAACACGAAAAAACAGTATGTTCTTACAACACGAAATGCACCGTTTTAAACGCTCAAAAAACGTTATTTTCTTCTTAGGAAATGAACACAAAAAAATCTGTTTCTTTAAACATCATGTTCTTAAAACACAAGATAACGTCGACTTATCCGACTGACAACCTTTCCGTTCATTACGTCTTCGAGACAAAGGTTTTTTGTTTTGTTTTGTTTTGTTTTGTTTAGCTTTGTTTTTCAAAATGGAAGTTTTAAGTCATCAGTTTCATGACGTACAGATGTGAATATTCTGTGTTCTGGGTAACATGGAGGGCGTGCATATCTAAGATCACACATAAAGCCATCAATGGATAACTTGAAACGTGAGTCAGACCATCTACACGTCATAACGTGAGTCAGACCATCTACACGTCATAACGTGAGTCAGACCATCTACACGTCATAACGTGGGTCAGACCATCTGCACGTCATAACGTGGGCCAGACCATCTACACGTCATAACGTGAGTTAGACCATCTGCACGTCATAACGTGAGTTAGACCATCTACACGTCATAACGTGAGTTAGACCATCTGCACGTCATAACGAACTTTTCGGGGAGGAAAGGTAGGGAAGAACAGAAGGACAACCGGAGAGGTTGGGGGGGGGGGGGGGGGGGGAGGGGGGGCGCGCTTGACGATGGGTTCTTGCCAGTTCACACAAGACTCTGGAGTATTAAGTCTGTTTGATTTTTGGTATATTTCATCTCTACAAACACATTGCAAACTGGAGTGTGTGGATATGATCAGTTTGCGCGGTTCTGTACCTGTGTGAATCGGTCTTTCTTACAACATAAAATGGAAATGGTGTTCACGCTAAAGGCTAATGTTAGCGGAAGAAGACGGTATCATCTAAATGGACCATACAGACTGTAGTGACATTAAAAGGCGAGCGCTGACCCGTTGCGGTCAACCCACTCGATCCCACCTCCCCCACATTAAACCCTCCCAAACGAAAGCTACGGATCAGATTTCAGCTCCGTCAGCCTCTAAACACCAGACATATAAGCGCTGGCGACAGCTGGAATTGGATGTTTTGGACCTTCGGTAAGTTATCTTTAGAATCCCAGTGTTCGTCCCATAGTGAGCTACATGTGGAATGTCAGCTCAGTGGGCGCATAAACACCAAAGATCTAAGTGCGATGCACACAACAAAGACGCAAATAAGCGAACAAAATGAACACTATACGCCCTCCCCCCACCCCCCTCCCACCTCGTCTTACCTTTCAACGAAGGGGTGTTAACATCACTGAATCACACACACACACCCATACAACGGGGAGACAAAGCTCTAGAAGGAAAAGAGAAAGAAAGCAAGCAGGAAGGAAAGGAAGACAGGTTGGAAAGAAAGGGTAACAAGAAAACAAAAGAAGTATAAGAAAAGATTGAGGAAAGGAAAAGAAAAAAAAGAAAGAAGAGAAAAGAGAAAAGACAAGCTTTGAGGGGAAAGAAGAAGACAGGGCACCTTTTTAACGCTGAGTTTATGCCCATCATCATTTTGACTTGGGTCTGCAGATATTCAGGCAGGACGAACTTGCAATGTGGGAATTTTTCTCTGTACCGAAAAGTGTACTTTGCTGTTCTCCTCTGGTTTAATGTAAAATCATTCTCCTCATGGATGGCATAAAGTTATTCGAATGGATAGAAGGGAAAATCACGTCGACTTACACGAGTACCGACTTACCAGGTGTGTGTAATTGGGGAAACCAAACACCTTGAAAAGCTTTTTATCACATTTTCAGTAGCCTTGGGTAAAAAGAAAAGAACGTCTTCCCACGTGAATGTCGGTCTTGCTTTGAATTGGTGTCTACTCCCCTCCTCAGAAAATGAAAAGGGGGACAGAGAAGGAAACCACGAGAAAGACAAACAAACAAAAAATGAGAAGCTTTGAACTGGAAAGAGACATATATTTGTGTAATTGTTCCTTGAAATGTTGTTTTTGTTGTTGTTGTTGTCGTACCCTGGCTAAAAGACTCTAGGGATCATCCGAACAGCCAAAGTACTTGAACACTATGGTACAAATGCATCAGCTAGGGATGAGAACATTACGTGTGTGACCGTTTTTAATTACCCCCGCCACGTGGGCAGCCACACTCCGACTTGGGGGATTTTGGAGACTGATAATGTTATGCTAGGAGCTTGTCACAACTGAGGACAATCCCCGCATAACTATGCAGAGCAAAACAACATTTTGATGTAGCCTTGGTGTTCTAGCGTATGTCAACTGGCCTGACACAGCCTTAAGGAAAGGTGGTTTCTTGAAGTGTCTTAGTTAATTCTTAACTTGTAGACCAGTTGCAAGTGAGTCCAGGGTAAGCCAGGTTCGTTCTGTATTTATCAGTCAGTGGATACAGCAGAAGGAATTCCTGCAAACCAGAACTGCTGATCTGTTTTTGTACCAAGGGAGTTGAAATTTTAAGCATAAAGTATCGCCTTCATTTTTCAGTTCAAGTAGTTTATTTAGGGCAAGCATGTCTAGTGCTTTTCGGTTTCCATTTGTTCTTAGAGGTACCAGGAAGGAGTAGCTTTGCTACCCTTTGATGAAGGGGATTCAGTCTTTTCCTGTGGACATCACTACACCCTTCCAGTATAATTGTAATTGGTTTGTGACATTATATGTGCGTTGAAAAAAAGGTTAAGTGCAGTGATGTTGAGAGAGAGAGAGAGAGAGAGAGAGAGAGAGAGACAGACAGACAGACAGACAGACAGACAGAGAGGGGAGGGTAGAAAGAGGGAGAGAGGGGGAGAAGGAGGGAAGAGAATGAGAGAGAGAGAGAGAGAGAGAGAGAGAGAGAACAGTGATGGAGAGAGAGGGGGTGGGGAGAAAGCTGAGGATGGATGGAGAGAGAGAGAGAGAGAGAGAGAGAGAGAGAGAGAGAGAGAGAGAGAGAGAATAGGGATGGTGTGAGAGAGAGAGAGAGAGAGAGAGAGAGAGAGAGAGAGAGAGAGAACGAACGTTCTGTGGTGTTGTCTTCATTAGCTGGGCTACTTGTATCTCTACCAGCTACGCGTCAGTGACTTTCACACTCCGAGGAAACGTCTTTCCGCCTCACTGCTCATCTCCAGCGACAGCTTGACTGCAGTGGCTGCTCACTGAAGGAATGCCGCCACACTTTCCCGTTGTTGACACTACCCCTCCCCTCCTCCCCAGTCCAGTTCCCTGGACGTCTTCCATGGGATGTAGGAAGGTTTCTTGTCTGCTCTGTATGTCACTTGTTTGCGTGGTGGATAGGAAATTAAAGGGAAATAACGTTGCTGGTTCGATGGCTACTTTATAGATCAGCTCACAGCACTTAGTGCAAATTATTCCTGTTTATAATGCACGGTTAAAAAAAAAACACACACATGTAAATTTTCTACAATTATGTTTTCATTATGCATACTTCATTAAAGAATCCCTCTCTCTCTCTCTCCCCTCTCTCTCTCTCTCTCTCTCTCTCTCTCCTCTCACGTTCACATGCTGATTCGGGAGTATGGTTTCTTGTGTGTGTGTGAGTGTGTGCATGTGTGTGTGTGTGTGTGTGTGTGTGTGTGTGTGTGTGTGTGTGTGTGTGTGTGTGTGTGTTTGTGTGTGTGTTTTATAATGTATTATGGTTATAAGTCAATGGAGATGACGGCGCAACGTAGCAATACATACTGATGCTTGTATGTGTACCTGCTATCTATACATAGCATTACTCTACATCAACACATGTTCTCCCTCCAGGAAAGTATACTCCCTAAGACCATGGTAAACCACACCTCTTTTACTTACAAGAAAAGTTCTTTGTGTAGATGACTTGGGTAAAAAGACAGAGAGGGGAGGGAACACACATCCACACACCCTAACACTTGTTTCCCTTTCGTGGAAGATTTCCTTTCTGACCAGCTCCTCACTGTTTCTGTTCCTGGGCAACCCTTGATTGTCCCAACCTCAAAATATCATTCCAGTTCCCTGGAAGATAACCAGCCATGTTAACCCTACTGTACACTGACGTCTATCCGAGCCCATTCCATGGTCAATGAGGACACAATCTTGGCACTGGAACCCTGTGCAGTCAAAGTGCCTTTTACAACCTTTGTCAGCCTCCCTTCTGTACACTGTGCCAAGAACATTCTTTTTTTGTTTTAACCTTCCCTTCTTTGTTGTTGGATGGACATGTTGCACCTTCCTCAGAGACATGACGAGCAAGAAGGTCATTAGAAGATGGTGAACTACATATATGAAATGGAGTGTGTGTGTGTGTGTGTGTGTGTGTGTGTGTGTGTGTGTGTGTGTGTGTGTGTGGTGTGTGCGTGCGTGCGTGTGTGTGTGTGTGTGTTGTGGTGTGTGTGTGTGTCTGTATGTGTATGTCTCTCTCTCTCTCTCCTCTCTCTCTCTCTCTCACACACACACACACACACACACACACACACACACATGCTGATTGGGGAGTATGGTTTCTTGTGTGTGTGTGTGTGTGTGTGTGTGTGTGTGTGTGTGTGTGTGTGTGTGTGCATGTGTGTGTGTGTGTGTGTGAGTTTGTCTGTGTGTGAGGAAAAGAGAGAGAGAGAGAGAGAGAGAGAGAATGGAGGGTAGAGAGAGACAGAGAGATAGAGCTGCATAAACTAGTATCACTAACATCAACTACAGCATCAGTGGTGATTTTTCAGAAGTGTGTCAAATGATCGATTATCTGTCGGCAGTCTGTACAGAAATGACAGTGGCTGGTTTCGTTGGAAATGTGACGTTTACCGTTGATGGCGACAACAGCTGCACAGCTGCTCTCGTGAATTTCTCCACATCCCCCCCCCCCCCCCCGCGTCCTACCTCCCCCTCCCCTACCTCCGACCTCCACCTATTCAGTTGTAAACTCCAGTCACAGGCCGTAAATGCCACAAAGCGTGTGTTCCAGCTGTTTAGAAGAGCACATTGGGGCCGACAAAGCATGCAGTGTGATAGCTGAGGGTATGGAGTGTCCCCAGGCCCATGGACTGACAACTCCAGGGTCTGATAGCACATGGAGCGACATGACCTCCTATCTGTCTAGAATGTGCTGATGGCGTTAGGAGTGAAGAGTGGTTTGTGTGTATGTATGTGTGTGTGTCGGTCTGTCTGTCAGTCTGTCTGTCTGTGTCTGTGTGTCAAATAGAAGAAGAAGACAAAGAGAGAGAGAGAGAGAGAGAGAGAGAGAGAGAGATTGGAGGTACAGATTGACAGAGCGAAGGTGGGACAAACAAGACAGAAAAGGAGAGACAGACAGACAGAGACAAAGAGGGGGGAGGGAGAAGGGGAGTGAGAGAGAGAGTAGGGGAGAGAAAAGAGAGAATGTGGGGGGAGAACAGAGAGGGTGGGAGGAGGAGGTAACAGGGGAGAAGAGAGGAAGAAACAAAAAGAGAATCTCCTTGTCAGTCGTTGGTTCAACCCTCTCAGTCAATGTTGTCAAAAAACGTGTCTTGGGGTTGGCTTCATTAGCTGGGCTACTTGTATCTCTACCAGCTACGCTTCAGTGACTTTCACACTCCGTGGAGACGTCTTTCCTCTCACTGCTCATCAAGTGGATTTTCTACAGATACGTTTTCTTCGAATGTCACAAAAACTGCACAAAATAGGTCTCTCTCGATCGTAGTCAGCATTAAACAGCGCGTTGAAGAAGAAGGTAAATAGGATCTCTCTCTCTCTCTCTCTCTCTCTCTCTCCCACACACACACACACACACACACACACACACGCACACACACACGCACACACACACACACACACACACCGGTAGCGTTCTGTGGAGTATAAGTTTGTGTAGTGTTTATGTTTGTCATTTTGTATGTGTAACGAGAGCGCAAGGTGAAACAGAGATACATATCAAAGCATGTACGTGAGTCTGCTGTCTGTACATTCTGTCACTCCACATTAATACGTGTCGTCCCACCAGAAAAGTGTACCCCTCAGAGCCCCAGGCAAGCCATAGTCATGTTTGTCTTCATGTTATTCACGTTATTTGTGCTTACAGCCTAAGTGAAGGCAGAGAGAGGAGGGAATGAACATCTGGACGTCATAGCAGTTGTTTCTCTTTCGTCTAAGATTTCCTTTTTTACCAGGTCCTTGCTCGTTTCCACTGCCAGCTCCTGACTGTTTTCTGTTTCAAGGTGTTCTCTGACTGGTCTATCCTCACAATATCATTCCAGTGCCCTGGAAGGTAACAATGCCCATAATACCAGCCGCCGTGGCGAAGTGGTTAGCAGCGCGGACTCCCGGCTGGGAGGTCGTGGGTTCGAATCCCATCAGAAGTCATGTGGGTTTTTCTGCCCCGACCGGCTCCTACCCAGAGTTGAGTTGCTGCGGACTCAGTTGGGAAGACTGGGACCACACAGTCGAGTTTCATCCACTTAATGGATGCGTTTCTGAGAGTGTTGTTCAAATTTCCTGACCAACACTGCAGGTGCCTGTATCTCTCGGGCCTGGTTGACGCCGGGATATATTATGAAAGGAAGCGTAGAGTACAGCCCTGTCATGTAGTCTCAGACCGAAATGGAAATCCGTAGCATCATCTTAATCATCCTCATTCTCATCGATCAGCA
>CM065719.1:80938639-80941139 GCA_033310375.1 Conus canariensis | reverse complement strand
TCACAGACTGTGATGTACAAGAACGTCCTGAAACGGTATTTTCATCATACATCTCATTCCGGAACACTGGCTGTGTTAACATAGGTAAAACACGTGAAGTACAGTAATGCACCGTTCGTGCGGCTATTGACATATGGTGAGACAACGAGAAATGTTCAGGTAATGCCTTCATTATCGAGAGAGAGAGAGAGAGAGAGAGAGAGAGAGAGAGAGAGAGAGAGAGAGAGAGAGAGAGAGCTTTCTTCAGTTCTAAAACTACGAGCGAAAGCTTTCCCCCTGATGTAATAAAATTTCCTACTCAGGGGCTGAGGTCTTATCGCATGCGTCAATGTTAACAGTTACGTGTGAAATTCCGATTACGGAAAGCCCACGCACAACGTAGTAGCGTATCTCTGTGGTCATGACGCTCGCTTAGTCGATTGCGAAGTTACGCCAGACTTCGACGCTTAAGTTAGAGGTAAGGCTGTGATATTTTTGTCGTGAACGGGAAAACCCGAATGCTTTACACTCCACTTTTTGTTTGGATTGGTTTCACGTAACCGGCAGCCGATTTTTACGGAATTAGCTCCCGATAGCGCAAAACAGGCAACCTTTCCAAGCTTTTAAACACATTCGGCAGATCGTTGCCTATCACGTGGAATCAACAAAAGCTTTCTCGATTACCCGAATTTTGACTACTCTGTGGGGCGAATCACAACACACACACACACACACACACACACACACACACACACACACACACACACACACACACACACAGATACATACATACATACATACATACATAAACATTCAAAGTTAAAAAAGGGCGGGGGGGGGGGGGCGAGGGGGGGCGCAATAAGTGCATTGAGGGGGGGGGGGGGTGTGTGTGTTGTGCGCGCGCGCGCGCGCGCGCGCGTGCGTTGTGTGTGTGTGTGTGTGTGTGTGTTTTAACTAATATTTCGGCCTTTGGCTTTCCTCAGGGTACATGACCCTAAGTACGAGCACATCAGTAAAGTGACAAAGAACACGAGTTTGAGTTGAACAATGAAATGCACTTGTATAATGGTAGGAGTGTGAAGACACGCACAAGACTTTGGCACTGTTCACACCGATACACCCGATCATCCCATCTCCTTTGGCAAGACACTCGCGCGCGTGCGCGCGCGCGCGCGCGCACCACACACACACACACACACACACACACACACACACACACACACACACACACTCACTCACTCACTCACTCACTCACTCACTCACTCACTCTGTGTGTGTGTGTGTGTGTGTGTGTGTGTGTGTGTGTGTGTGTGTGTGTCCGTGCCTGTGCGTGCGCGCGCGCGCGCTCGTGTGTGTGCGTGTTGTGTGCGCGCGCGTCTGTGTGTGTGTGTTTACGTGTGTGTGTGTGTGTGTGTGTGGTGTGTGCGCGCGCGCGCGCGCGCGCGTGTGTGTGTGTGTGTGTGTGTGTTGCGTGTGCGTGCGTGTGTGTGCGTGCGTGTGTGTGTGTGTGTGTGTGTGTGTGTGTGTGTGTGTGTGTGTGTGTGTTTGCTTGCTCAGCGAGAGTGCTCCGAGAGTTATTGTACAAAGAAAGGTGGATGGTTAGGGTGGGGTGAAAAGAGAGGGGGCTGCTTATTTGACCATTTCATTACCTTCCACATGTGTTCCTGGCAGATATCCACCCCGCCCCTCTCACCCCCTACACTCCCACCCACCACCACCACCACCGTCCTCCCCTCCCCCACCCCCCACCCCCAATTTTTTTTTTTTTTCCTTTTTCTTTTTTTCTTTTCTTTTTCTAACCCCGCGTCTACTGAGACCGCACAATGGTAGTAGAGGCGAGGACTAGCGGAGAGATGGATTAATTAACGGCTGTACACATCAGATTGTATGTCATTATTTGTTAGTCGGTGAATTGCCGGGCCACCACACACACGACTTGTAATTAAGCAGCTGGACGTGGGAGTCCTGTGTGTCTTAGCCGTGGCCTTGGGGTCTTTGCAGGTGGAGGGGGAATAATGCATTGTGTAGTTACGCCTGTGAGTGGTTTGTGTTTGTGACTTTGCTTCGTTGTTGTTGAATTACCGTCACCTGAACTACCTATTTTACTCGAGATACGTTCACTCTCATACTGCCTCACATTTGAATGTGCAGTGTTCACGGCATGCATTCATGTATGGTAGGGGGTGCGCTGGCTTACATATATACGCGAGCACATGCATACCTACGTGTATATATGTCCCAGGCACACACACGCGCATGCGATTGCTGTCACATACACACGTATGGCGTATGCATGTACACGCGCGCGGGCACACAGACAGACAGAGGGACACACACACACACACACACACACACACACACACACACACACACACACACACGCACACATGTCACACACACACACACCACACACACACACACACACACACACACACACACACACATTTTACACACACACACCCATACACACACATTACACACACACACACACACACACACACACACACACACACACACACAC
>CM065719.1:80928639-80931139 GCA_033310375.1 Conus canariensis | reverse complement strand
TCTCACACACACACACACACACACACACACACACACACACACACACACCGTGCACGGATACACACATTCTCTCTCTCTCTCTCTCTCTCTCTCTCTCTCTCTCTCTCTCACACACACACACACACACACACACACACACACACACACACACACACACACACGTATGTCGTGCACGGGACCGACAGCGTGACTTGTACTTACAAACAGGTGCATGCATTCGATTGTTCGCAAAAGCTGAGTTAGATGATTATTGGGACCGACAGCGTGACTTGTACTTACAAACAGGTGCATGCATTCGATTTTTCGCAAGAGCTGAGTTAGATGATTATTGGGACCGACAGCGTGACTTGTACTTACAAACAGGTGCATGCATTCGATTGTTCGCAAGAGCTGAGTTAGATGATTATTGGGACCGACAGCGTGACTTGTACTTACAAACAGATGCATGCATTCGATTGTTCGCAAGAGCTGAGTTAGATGATTATTTAGGACAGGCATATGCAATTAGCACTCTGTAGATTTGACAATGGCACGTGACGCTGCGTAATATTGTTGACAACCACCAGCTAATTACTGACACTGTTTGTTTGTTTCAGGTTGGGTGGACATTTATGGAAACTAACTTCGCGCCAGTGGACCGAGATTCAAGATGACGTCTTGAATGGACCAAGGGTTTGAGATGACGTCTTGAATGGACCAAGGTTTGAGATGACGTTTGGACCAAGATTTGAGATGACGTCTGAATGGAACAAGATATGAGATGACGTCTGAATTGACCGACGTTTGAGATGACGTCAGAGTGGACCAAGGTTTGAGATGACGTCAGAGTGGACCGGGGTTTCAGATAACGTCAGAGTGGACCAAGGTTTGAGATGACGTCAGAGTGGACCGAGGTTTCAGATAACGTCAGAGTGGACCGAGGTTTGAGATGACGTCAGAGTGGACCGAGGTTTCAGATGACGTCAGAGTGGACCGAGGTTTGAGATGACGTCAGAGTGGACCAAGATTTCAGATGACGTGTGAATGGACCGAGGTTTGAGATGACGTCTGAATGGATCGACCTTTGAGATGACATCTGCATGGATCATGGTTTGAGATTATTCTTGTTGCCGTTGACCACATGTAACAATAATACCTGCGTTGATCCAACTACGGATGCTGATGTTAAGACTGCAGCAACATTTGAAATGGCCTGTACACCAGTTCTGCCTTTCTGTTTTACGAACTTCGGCGTGTTATCAGTTTCCCCACGAGTCAAAGTCTTGTATTATCAGCACAGATGTTTGATATCAGTACACGCCTTCAGTGTCAACGACGCCATCATTATCTAGTGACTTCAAATCAACAACATTCCACAGAGCTGAAGAGTCTCCAGTGACGTCAAGGACGTCATAGGTCGTCAGTGATAGCATCCGATGCGAAGAAGCTGCGCTGGTTGCAACATCGGTTTTTGATTTTGTGGGCGTGTGGGTGGGTGGGTGGGTTTTGCGTCGCTTCTGCATCACGATAAATATAAATTGTTCTGCTGTGATCAGTCTGTATCAGTTCAGTTCCCATTTCTTTTACGGCTGGTTGATGGTGCTAGTTGTGGACTGTGCCGTGTGATGCCAACGGTTCTTTGATGTCTGCATCCTCCTCCTGAGTGAGGAAGATCTTTGGTACCAGCCTGTCTGGCCAACGGCTACCTGTTTCTCGAGGTTCTGAGCAGTCTTTTACAGTCTTCAGTCACCTCTGATGCCGCCGTCCTGTGTGTCTGGAATATTCCATGTACATCACACAGTAAGGTCGATCTGTTGTCCGCCTGTTTGTTGGTCAAGTTCAGCTGTTGGTGTGAAAAGTTTGTATTGATGATTATTTTCTGCTGTCAATACGAATAATTTCTTGATAGAAATCATCATAGCTCGCCACGAACTGAAACCGTGTCACTTGAAAACTCCAGGTTGACAAGCTAAAGAAAAAAAAACCCGGCTGTAACTAAGAAATACTTCAGTAGACCGATAGTATCCAGTCACAAAGAGGGAACAGCCAAACATTAGCTCCAGCCACCATCCAGTGAAGCACTGAAAACAACTCCACCTCTGGTCATGTGTCTCTCAGTCAAAGCGTATTCACACTCTGATGGAGAATCAGCTGGCTTCTTTTGTAGTCAGTCCCAGTAGGAAATTGGTTGCACAGTGGTGAGTGTTCAGTAGGAAGGCGTCGGAGATCATCCGTTCGAAACCCGCGTTCACAACCCCCAGTGTTATGTACCCTGGCAAGAGAACTCCACCGCAGTGTGTCTTTCTACTCACAGTCCTCCAGGCTCACCTGCTCGATCGCCTCTGTCTTCAGTTTGAGATCATTGCGATGAAGCGAACTGGTTGATACCTATACCTGCCATATCGGCGTTGCTTCCTTTGCTGCCAGCTCGAAGTGTAAAGGCTGTTGCGATCCACTGAGTGGATGTCTTTTGTAGATCCTTCAGCACCTGACCTAATCCACGGTTACGTCATTGTCACCA
>CM065719.1:80896139-80926139 GCA_033310375.1 Conus canariensis | reverse complement strand
GAGGAGGAGGGGGAGTGGGGGAGGAAGGGAGGGGTCAAGCACCCTCAGACGACTCAACGGCTGCTGGAGAAAGTGTCCAAACGCCAGGGCCATGACAACGTGTATCGTATCCTTCTGTCTGCGGAATGGGGGAGGAGGGGTGTGTGTGTGGGGGGGGGGGGGGGGGGGGCATCTGATCTCAGTGTGGTAGCTGGATTCCCCCCACACCCCTCCAACCTCCTATTTGTTCACACTAAAAAAAAAAAAAACATCTTTTTTAACATTTTTTTTTCAAGCTGGGGTCTCCATCTTCCTATCTTTTTTTTCCACCTTTTTTTTTTTCCTACAAGTAACGACAACTCTCGCGCACCAAGCCAGTTTGTATGTTCTGTTACTAATGAACATTCTCAGGTGGACTTTTTTTTTTTTTTTTAGTCTTTTGGCGTTTGATACAAAGCGTCAGGGTTTATTGATGTTCTGTTGTTTGGTGTAGTGACACATTCAGTCTGTGTATGCCAAAAAGAGAGGAGAGAGAGAGAGAGAGAGAGAGAGAGAGAGAGAGAGAGAGAGAACGGAAGGAGGAAGGAAAAGACAGAAAGAAAGACGGAAAGAGAGAAAGAAAGAAGACGACACGAAAGACAGACAGCAAGATAGAGAGAAAAGGGAGGAAAGAAGAGAGAAAGAAAAGAAGCAGAAAGAAATTAGGAAGAAAAACCCACACAGGAATGGTAACAGGAGTTCACTTCATCGTCTTGCCTGCACATCGACCAACAGTAAACCTGGCTATGATCAGTGTTGTCCGTTCCATCAATGGAGGGCATTAGTTCAGCACGTGGAAAAGAGTGAATGGGGAGAATGCATTGAACACCCTTTTTGAAACTGAAAAGGATGAACTGTTAACGCTTTTGACATGCAATTCAGGACAAATAGAAGTTGGATGTCACACACACACACACCACACACCACACGCACACACACACACACACACACACACGCACACGCACACACGCACGCGCACACACACACACCACACACACAAAGAGAGAGAGAGAGAGGGGGGGAGGGAGGGAGGGAGGGAGAGAGAGTTGAGCTATTTGAACGGCCATTTTGTGATCAATTCATTTTTACGCTGAATCATGTGAAATTGGTAAAAACATAAACCCTTCCTCTCTCTCTCTCTCTCTCTCTCTCTCCACACACACACACACACACACACACACACCACACCACACACACACACACACACACACACACACGCGCGCGTGCGCGCGCGCGCGCCATGTATTAGATATTCTAAAATCTTGGTAGAAAAATCTTTTTAGAAATGCTTTCAGTGAAACCCACTTCTCTTTGTTTAACTTTGTCATACACGAACGGAGCCTGTTTTTAATTTGTGCAGCTTAAGTATAGGATTTTACCACCAGTGATGATAATGAAAATGCAGACACATATGCCATTAATTGCTTCTTCAGCTTCGCGTTACATGCACGAAATCAGGGATGTGCCCATTTAGATAAGATCATGCGTAAACTGCTTGAAATACTGGATTGAATGAAACGAGTTGCCATATAGGAGATTCTGCAGACAGGCGCTTGAGACCTTGCTATTGCAAGAGGGGATGGGAAACAGAACCTGGTGTGCAAAATGAAAAAAAAAATGTGTATGTATATAGCACGTATATATGTATGGATGTTGCAAGATTTGGGTTTGAGGAAATGAATCTGGATTTATCTAGAGTTTTGATATAGATTCATAGCATCACATGCAAACACACAAACAAACAAACAGAAAGGAGAAAAAAAAAGAGGGGGGGGGGGGGATGCGGGAAGTAGAATACGCATAGAGAGATGGAAACTAATCTTAAACACAAATGCTATCATTTTTTATTGTGGGAAAGGGGTGTTAACATCACGCGAAAATGGTTACAAACATCGGTCTGCAAATAATTAATCTAATCTTGGGCATCCCAATTAGGTCAGAGGTCAGTGTTCAAAGCATGAATATTCTCCAAAACGATGACCTTTTTATCCACTAGAGACGAAGCACTGGGCTATCGCGGACGACGCTGGTGATTACAAAGACCGGGCCGTTAAATTGTTGTGCTGTGTGTGTGTGTGTATGTGTGTGTGTGTGTGTGTGTGTGTGTGTGTGTGTGTGTGTGTGTGTGTGTGTTTTGTGTTGTTAATTTATGCTAAGTTTACACAGATCCGCTTGCGTTGCGCAACCTCCTGTTTGCCATCAGTGCTTAAAGTGTTCTGTAAACAATGGATTCAGTGTGTTGCTCACACACACACACACACACACACACACACACACACACAACAACACACACACACACACAAGAAGAGAGAGAGAGAGAGAGAGAGAGCTGAGCTATTTGAACGGCCATTTTGTGATCGATTCATTTTTACAGTGAAGTTGTACAATGGAGGGAGTAGGGTGCAGGGATGCAATCATATGGTTATAGACTGGGAGACGCCGGATTAAAAAGCAGATGATAAAGATAACTCAATCCCTCGGAGGTTTGAGTAAACACACTTTTTAGTCACAGCTTCACCCTGTCCTGTATGTGCGTACAATGTACCGCTCTTTTTCTTTTCAGGGTCCGGTTTCTCGGAATGAACTCCCAGTATCTTTGCGTAGTTCAAACTCTCTGTCTTCCATCAAGGCATCTCTGTAAACAACCCTCTTCACCTATCAATAGCAGTTCTTTCTTCCCCTTCCCTGGCCCATCGAATTGATTCTGCGACTAATGTGTGTGTGTGTGTGTGTGTGTGTGTGTGTGTGTGTGTGTGTGTGTGTGTGTGTGTGTGCGTGCCGTTGTGTGCGTTGTTGTGAGACTGTGTGTGTGGGATCGTGTGTGTGTGTGTGTGTGTGTGTGTGTGTGTGTGTGTGTGTGTGTGTCGTGCGTGCGTGCGCGCGCGTATGGGTGTGTGCGTGCGCGCGCACGCGTGCCGTTATGTGCGTTATTGTGAGACTGTGTGTGTGGGATCGTGTGTTGTGTGCGTGTGTGTGTGTATGCGCGCGCGCACGCACGCGTGTGGATGTGTGTCAATATGCATTCTTGTTTGTAGGTTCATGGTACTTATTGCAATATTTATCTTCTTGTTGTTTTCATTTTTGTTTTCTTTAATTTTTTTTTGTACTTGTAAGCGCTTAGGACTTCTCTAAGATTAAGCGCCATAAATAATCATTCATATGATGAAAAAAATGGAGTGATTTTCTTTTTAGTTGCAACAGCTAACATGATCTCGGGGGAAACAAAGTAGGTCCCGTGCACTGTGTAATTAAAAACGACAAGAAAAAAGAAACCTGTTTGACAGTGTAAAGCAAAATGTAAAAGATGCAACATTATCGCTCGTAAAACTTGTGTGTGACGCGCGATCACACGTGGGAAGAAAATGGTTGAAGACCAGACCAATAACTATAGAGCATCTTAAAGACTGTGAATGGTTCCATTATGAAAAAAAAAAAAAAAAATAAAAGCCGACATACAACTACGCTAGGGAACTATTGGGATGGTTGATGTATCAAGGTGGAGTAACTTAGGATTTTTTTTTTCAAGTTTGTATTTTGAATTAGATATTTCATATCTGCGTGTGATTGATTTTATTTTTTTTTTTTTTTACTGAAATCATGTTAATTCTGTAACCCTTTGTCACGAAGGATGTTTAGCTGATAAGTAAATGTCAAAATGCCTTCCCCCCCCCTCCCCCTTCTCCTTCCTTCCTCTCCCTTCTTTCCTCCTTGCCTCCCCCCCCTCTCTCGTTCTCTTCTCTCTCTCTCTCTCTCTCTCTCTCTCTCTCTCTCTCTCTCTCTCTCTCTCTCTCTCTCTCTGCGCGCGCTCGTACGTTTTGTGTGTGTGTGTGTGTGTGTGTGTGTGTGTGTGTGTGTACGTGTGTGTGTGTGTGTGTGTGTGTGTGTGTGTGTGTGTGTGTGTGCGTGCGTGCGTGCGTGCGTGCGTGTGTGTGTGTGTGTGTGTGTGTGTGTGTGTGTGTGTGTGTGTGTGTGTTCTTCAATTTTTTTACGCCAAAGTTTTGTTCCCTTCATAGTAGGTTGAAATTCCTGAAATTTGCTGGATTTTGTAGCTGTATACCAGTGTCTTTCTGTCTCAGCTCTTCCCTCCCCCCCCCCCCCCGTCCCCCCCCCCCCCTCCACCCCCCCACCCCTGTCCCCTCTCTCTCCCTCTGTCCCTTCTCCCTCGTCCTTCCTCCCTCTCTCTCTCTCTCTCTCTCTCTCTCTCTCTCTCTCTCTCTCTCTGTCTCCCTCCTGTTATATATTTGACTTTCAAGTTTTACCTATAGCTATGTATGGGTCAGAATTGTGGGGACTAGATAAAGCTGTAACACACGTCGAGAAGACTTACTTGTATGCACTTAAGAAATTCCTTGGTGTTCATACCAAAACCCCAAATGAGTTAATTCATGGAGAGACGGGATGCCATCCTATATATATTGAGGCAAATATTCGTTGCATTAGGTACTGGCTAAAGATATTACGTGTGGATGAAAGTAGTTGCCACTGAAAGCTTACAGGTTGTTGTTAAATCTAGACTCCAACGGCAAACAAACATGAGTTATGAATGTTCGCGAAATGTTATATCAAAATGGATTTGGGCTGGTATGGTTAAATCAGGGAGTGGCAGATGTAAAGGGATTTTTGAGTGAATTTCGTCAGAGGTTGATTGATCGCGGATGGCAAAACTGGGAAGATCACATTCAGCAAAGTGAAAGATTCTCATGGTACAGTACGTTTAAATTTTCTAGAAACTGTGAAAGCTATCTTCTGCTAGATTTCGACAGACACATTAAACGGTGTTTGACGGAAGTTTAGGCTAGGGATTACCGATATGACAATACATCGCAATCGATATGGAAAATATTCAGACAACAGTTTAAGATGTCTAATGTGTAAAAGTGCAAAGGAAGACGAATGACACATTTGACTTTTGTTGTCCTGCTATCAGTGACCTGAGAAAAGAGTACATTCCTCGCAGGTGTTATGCACACCCACGTCTGTTCCGTGCATCTCTGACTCATGTCCAGTCAGAAGAAACACGTTATATGGCGAACCTGAGTTTATATCTCTATAAAGTTTAACGACGCGCAAATCTTTCATTGGAATCTGAAAAACCTTACTCCCATCTGTGCAGTTACTACACTGACCTATTGAAAAATGTCAGCATGTTGGTGTCTGGTGTTTGCATTGATTTTGTTTAGCTGTGCTTTATTCATTATCGGATACTATTTGTGATTTCACCCCCTTCCAATGGGGCTAAGGCCTTTATTGAACAAAATTCCGTTTCGTTTCCGTTTCCGTTTCCCTCCTGTTATAGTGGAAGTAGATACAGACGTCACAATACTATGCATTAACCCTCTGATTTGTCAGCACAGCACATGTGGTGGTCGACATTGGTATGAAATAGGTTAATCGCAGCATTTCTGTAGGGTGAAGGACGACTTTTCTTAAAATTAATCAATCAATTGATCGATTGCTGTCATCACTATCATGATCATCATCATCATAAGTGTCGTCATCGTTATCCTTATCATGAAAATCATGAGCTACAATAACGTAATCGTGTCATTCCTATTGATTTTACCTTGTTGCGGATGTGCGTATATTAATCTCTCTCTCTCTCTCTCTCTCTCTCTCTCTCTCTCTCTCTCTCTCTCTCTCTCTCTCTCTCCTCCCCGTATGCGCGCGCGCGCGCCGCGTGTGTGTGTGTGTGTGTGTGTGTGTGTGTGGTGTGTGGTGTGTATGTGTGTGTGTGTGTGTGTGTGTGTGTGTGTGTGTGTGTAGTGTGTGTTGTGTAGGGTTGTGTGTGGTTATGTGTGGTGTGTGTGTGTGTGTGGTGTATGTTGTGTGTGTGTGTGTTGTGTATGTGTGTGTGTGTGTTGTTGTGTGTGTGGTGTGTGTGTGCGTGCATGCGTGTATGCTGCATACACGCACAAGCAGCGACAGCAGTACAATGGCTATGAAGCGTGTTCAGGTATTGGATCATGGGCACAGTTGTCTGAGTATTGACATGGGCGACAGCTGTTGTGAGGGAAAATACTGAAAATTGGCTGTGAAACGGACACACTAGGGCACGGCTGTGTAAAAAAAAAAGAGAGAGAGAGAGAGAGAGAGAGAGAGAGAGAGAGAGAGGTAATCAGTCTATTGTGCCACGAATCCGTCACACACACACAACACACACACACACACACACACACACACACACACACACACACACACACACGCACACACACACAACAACACACACAGGCACACACAACACACACACACACACACACAAACACAGGCACACACCACACACACACACACACACACACACACCACACACACACACACACACAAATGCGCCCACGCACTAATGGGCCGATGCCCACACACATTTTAAAAAAAAAATGGTAGGTAGGCACTCAAGGTCTGACCAGCGCGTTGGGCTAATGCGTAGGTCAGACATCCGCTGAGTCGTAGCCACGACACCCTCTTCTTCTATTGTCTCATCTTAGTTGTTAATTAATTTATCCATCAGCTTCTAATCATGCGTAGTGTGGTCTCAAAACTTAGCGGATGTGGTGTAGCGTATATGGACTAGTCCGCACGCAGTGACGCCTCCTTGATGAAACTGAAACTGAAACTGAAATCAGTAGTCTGTTCTTCACTAACATATTATGTTAATAAAACTGTTACTGTTACAAGAAGCAGGTGAACCATTTTCTTTGTAGTTAGTTTAGTGGTTGTGTTGTTGTTGTTGTTTTGTTTTTGTTGTCCGTTTCTTTCTATTCCCGTATGTTCCATTGTTTGTTTGTTTTTTTTTTTTTTTTTTTTTTTTTGTTTTTGTTTTTTTTGTTTTTTCTATCTGTCTGATGGTCTGTTCTGAATACCATGCGTCTTGGTTCAGGATTCTTAAACCTTTATTTTTTCTCATTTCCCTCTTTCTATCTATCTTTCTGATTTTTTTTTTTCATTTCTTTTCTTTTTTTTTTATTTATTTTTTTTTAATAATATATATTTTTGGTGCTTCATCTTCATTTTCGTCTAGTTCTTTATTTTGTTCTCATGACTGTTCCCTGTTGTTCTTGTTTTGCGGGTCCACTTTGCACCAATAATGATGACGTGGCGCGCAGACATACACATATATCCTTGACGTCACGTTCAGACTTCCTGTTGTTGGAGAACATCGTGTCGGGGTTCCAGAGGCCGTGCGTGCTGGACCTGAAGCTGGGCACCCGTCAGCATGGCGACGACGCCCCGTCCCACAAGGTGCTGTACCAGGTGCACAAGTGTCGCAACACCACGTCCGCCCTGCTGGGAGTGCGTCTATGCGGGATGAAGGTACGCAGGATGTGTCGCCCAGTAGTCCGTCCTTCACTCGCAGGATGTGTCGCCCAGTAGTCCGTCCTTCACTCGCAGGATGTGTCGTCCTGTAGTCCGTCCTTCACTCGCAGGATGTGTCGCCCTGTAGTCCGTCCTTCACTCGCAGGATGTGTCGCCCAGTACTCCGTCCTTCACTCGCAGGATGTGTCGCCCAGTAGTCCGTCCTTCACTCGCAGGATGTGTCGCCCTGTAGTCCGTCCTTCACTCGCAGGATGTGTCGCCCAGTAGTCCGTCCTTCACTCGCAGGATGTGTCGCCCAGTAGTCCGTCCTTCACTCGCAGGATGTGTCGCCCGTAGTCCGTCCTTCACTCGCAGGATGTGTCGCCCAGTAGTCCGTCCTTCACTCGCAGGATGTGTCGCCCAGTAGTCCGTCCTTCACTCGCAGATTGTCGCATGTGTCGCCCAGTAGTCCGTCCTTCACTCGCAGGATGTGTCGCCCAGTAGTCCGTCCTTCACTCGCAGGATGTGTCGCCCAGTAGTCCGTCCTTCACTCGCAGGATGTTGTCGCCCAGTAGTCCGTCCTTCACTCGCAGGATGTGTCGCCAGTAGTCCGTCCTTCACTCGCAGGATGTGTCGCCCAGTAGTCCGTCCTTCACTCGCAGGATGTGTCGCCCAGTAGTCCGTCCTTCACTCGCAGGATGTGTCGCCCAGTAGTCCGTCCTTCACTCGCAGGATGTGTCGCCCTGTAGTCCGTCCTTCACTCGCAGGATGTGTCGCCCAGTAGTCCGTCCTTCACTCGCAGGATGTGTCGCCCGTAGTCCGTCCTTCACTCGCAGGATGTGTCGCCCGTAGTCCGTCCTTCACTCGCAGGATGTGTCGCCCAGTAGTCCGTCCTTCACTCGCAGGATGTGTCGCCCAGTAGTCCGTCCTTCACTCGCAGGATGTGTCGCCCAGTAGTCCGTCCTTCACTCGCAGGATGTGTCGCCAGTAGTCCGTCCTTCACTCGCAGGATGTGTCGCCCAGTAGTCCGTCCTTCACTCGCAGGATGTGTCGCCCAGTAGTCCGTCCTTCACTCGCAGGATGTGTCGCCCAGTAGTCCGTCCTTCACTCGCAGGATGTGTCGCCCAGTAGTCCGTCCTTCACTCGCAGGATGTGTCGCCCAGTAGTCCGTCCTTCACTCGCAGGATGTGTCGCCCAGTAGTCCGTCCTTCACTCGCAGGATGTGTCGCCAGTAGTCCGTCCTTCACTCGCAGGATGTGTCGCCCAGTAGTCCGTCCTTCACTCGCAGGATGTGTCGCCCTGTAGTCCGTCCTTCACTCGCAGGATGTGTCGTCCTGTAGTCCGTCCTTCACTCGCAGGATGTGTCGCCCAGTAGTCCGTCCTTCACTCGCAGGATGTGTCGCCCAGTAGTCCGTCCTTCACTCGCAGGATGTGTCGTCCTGTAGTCCGTCCTTCACTCGCAGGATGTGTCGCCCTGTAGTCCGTCCTTCACTCGCAGGATGTGTCGCCCTGTAGTCCGTCCTTCACTCGCAGGATGTGTCGTCCTGTAGTCCGTCCTTCACTCGCAGGATGTGTCGCCCTGTAGTCCGTCCTTCACTCGCAGGATGTGTCGTCCTGTAGTCCGTCCTTCACTCGCAGATGTGTCGTCCTGTAGTCCGTCCTTCACTCGCAGATGTGTCGCCCAGTAGTCCTCCTCACTCGCAGGATGTGTCGTCCTGTAGTCCGTCCTTCACTCGCTCAATCTAGCGAGCGCTCGCCCTTCTCCTCACCCACAACACACACACACACACACACACACACACACACACACACACACCACACACACACACACCACACACACACACACACACACACGCACGCACGCATGCACGCACGCACGCACGCACGCACACACACACACACACACACACACAAACACACACACAAACACACCACACACACGCGCGCGCGCGCGCGCGCTCGCATAGGCACGTGGCACAGAGAGAGAAAGAGAAGAAGAAGGGGGGGGGGGGGGGGGGGGGGGGGGAGGGAGGAGAGGGAAAGGCATTTTGATATTTAATTGTCATTTGCTAAAAACCCTTTGTGACAGTAGGGTACATCATTAACATGATTCCAGTGAAAAACCAAAATAATCACACGTAGATATTAAATATCTAATTCAAAATACAAACTTAATAAAGAAACCGCTCGCTACCATCACCACCTCATCCTCTCCCCTTTGTGGATGCCTGGGATGATGTTCTTCATTGCAACCCCCCCCCCCACCCCCACCCCCATCTTTCTTTAATAACAATTTTCCCTTTTCCGTCACTCTCATTGTTCCTTTCTTCTCTCGCATGTCTTTTTGTTTGTTTTTTGTTTTGTTTTTTTTTCGTCCACTTCCTCCGTCTACCTTTTACTGCCCCCTGTGGCCTGTTCTCTAACTTTCAGTCTTGTCTTTGCCCGATTTGTTTAGTTGTAGTCCGGTGATTGAAACTGTACACACAGGCTAGAGTGAACACTAGTGATTGAAACTGTACACACAGGCTAGAGTGAACACTAGTGATTGAAACTGTACACACAGGCTAAGAGTGAACACTAGTGATTGAAACTGTACACACAGGCTAAGAGTGAACACTAGTGATTGAAATTGTACACACAGGCTAAGAGTGAACACTAGTGATTGAAACTGTACACACAGGCTAGAGTGAACACTGGTGATTGAAACTGTACACACAGGCTAGAGTGAACACTAGCTCTCCATTAGTTGTAATCCGGTGATTGAAACTGTACACGCAGGCTAAAAGTGAACACTGGTGATTGAAACTGTACACACAGGCTAGAGTGAACTCTAGTGATTGAAACTGTACACACAGGCTAGAGTGAACACTAGTGATTGAAACTGTACACACAGGCTAGAGTGAACACTATAGTGATTGAAACTGTACACACAGGCTAGAGTGAACACTAGTGATTGAAACTGTACACACAGGCTAGAGTGAACACTAGTGATTGAAACTGTACACACAGGCTAGGAGTGAACAGTAGTGATTGAAACTGTACACACAGACTAGAGTGAACACTAGTGATTGAAACTGTACACACAGGCTAGGAGTCAGGATACACTAAGTGATTGAACAATTTAACTGTACAACAGGCTAGAGTGAACCTAGTGATTGAAACTGTACACACAGGCTAGAGTGACACTAGTGATTGAAACTGTACACACAGGCTAGAGTGAACACTGTAGTGATTGAAACTGTACACACAGGCTAGAGTGAACACTAGTGATTGAAACTGTACACACAGGCTAGGAGTGAACACTAGTGATTGAAACTGTACACACAGGCTAGAGAGAACACTAGTGGTTAAAACTGTACACACAGGCTAGAGTGAACACTATAGTGATTGAAACTGTACACACAGGCTAGAGCGAACACTAGCTGTCCATTCTGTTGGTAGCCTTTGCCCATGAGGCTTTTTACGTCACTTGTGCTGCCTTTTGAACGTTTTTCAACCATTTTGAATTTGTCGGGAAACTGTTCTTTGGATTTGTCCGTTGTGGCAAAAATCACTTCAACGCTCAACAAAAATTGAGTAAGTCCGTATTCTTATGTACGAAATACCACTTTGTAACTGAGATTTCGGGAGGTGCGATTTTGATTCCGTTGTATATGGGGAGTGGAAAACGTTGACTATGGGTTAGTACCTTCTTTGAGCACGAGGAATCAGTTCATCCAGTATGGACGCGGATAGCCAGAATTCAAAACCCTTTGATATTGATGCTGAATTGAACAAACGATTCTCAATCCACTGACATGAGATCTTTTGAATTCATTTCAGGTGTACCAGTCTGCCACAGGAAAGTGGGTCAACGTGGACAAAATGGAGGGCCGACACATGCGTGAGGACGACTTCCACAAGGCCATGCGTCACTTCCTGTTCAATGGGCGTCACATCCGGCGAGATTTGATCCCTGCCTTGTTGGTGAAACTTCGGGCGCTGAAGTCCGCCATTTCTGACCTGTCTTCCTTCAGATTTTATTCCAGTTCTCTTCTGATCGTGTACGATGGATGGGAGCCTCAGTGCCAACGCAAAAATAGCGCTTTGCTGGAGAGGTGTTCACCAGTGTCCGCAAACAATGCGCGGGGACATGAAGCAAGAAACAATGCTTGTTGTGCGATTCACGAACGATGTAAGTATGACAGCACTTCTGACGTTAACGACAGAGATGAAGGGAAGACACAGATAGTGGCCAGCGTGGACTCCAATCTGCCGGGTGGCCGGTGTGTTGCCTGCCATCATTTTACCCTAAGAGGCACTCAGGGTCCTCTGAAGGAATGTTTCAGCTTTGCACAAGACCAGCCCGAGGAGAGACATCATCTGGATTGTGCTGGCGCATTGATTAGACAGGTACCCAGTGTGTGCAATGGGGAGTCTGTCACCGCAGCACCCCGAAGCTCTGCAAGTCAGAACCTACACAGAGGGGTTGCACACAGTGACCAGGGTTCTGAGGGAAACAGTTCACCGCATGCTAACAGAAACTGTGAGAACAGTGCTGTCGGGAGTCCCGGTGGAGGAACCCCGCTCTGCGCCAAGGCAGACAAGAAATGTTCTAACAAGGGAGAACTGGACGCAGAGGGGATGAAGGCAGAACAAGGCGCAGGGCCTGACATGGGCAAGGATGGTGAGCACTTGTCAAGGGAAGTAATGCAGTGTGGCGGGTGCTCCAGGCTGGTGGATGTCCGCATGGTGGACTTTGCTCACACCACTCACGCTGGGCTGGGGGAGAACGTGGTGGTGCATCAAGGGCCGGACCAAGGATGCTTACTAGGCCTCAGCACGCTCATCGACGTCTTCACTGACATGTATGATGACACTGCTCATCAGGAGTTATGAACTTGTTTTGTGTGTGTGTGTGTGTGTGTGTGTGTGTGTGTGTGTGTGTGTGTGTGTGTGTGTGTTTGGGGGGGCGCTGCTGCAGGAGAAGTTTGAACAATGTGGATGGGGAAGACCTTTCAGACATCATCCCTTAGTCTTTGGGACGGCTGGGAGTGTCCATTTTTGACGTGTCCGTTTCAGAGATGACATGTCATGTCTCAATGCACGGACCACCTTTCCACACAATGAACCCAGGGTTAGGAAAGCCCCCGACCTCTGATGTGAAGACAGTGATTGACGCCCGGCCTTCAAAAGGCGGAAGAAATAAGAGGTCAGAAGAAGCGAAGGCAAAACATCTGACAAAGCTTTGTACAGCTACCACGTCAGGTGGAAGAGTCCATGAGTTTCAGACTAGTCAAGACGTCGCTCCTTGTGCGCTAATCCATATAGGCTACACCACAATTGTTAAATCATGAGACATAAAGAGCATACGGGGGGGAAAGTACATGAATGAATAAATGGAACAACATTGAAAGGTAGAGGTGAAGTGGTCATGAACGATGAGTCATCAGATGCCTGCTGCCTGCCCAACGCATAATCCTAATACACTGGACAGGTGGGGTTAATATTCCACTACCAAACAGAAACCTGCTCTGGATATTTCACTGCCTTCCAGCTTTTCCATTTATTGTTGATGGCAGTGTCTACAGTGTTCTCTGCCTCATCAGTGTCGCTGCCATCGTCTGGCACACACTGTTGCACACCTCTAGCGTTGGAAAGGCCTTCCGGCCCATGCCTCAAACGTTAATCGTAGGGTTTAGCCATCTGCCCTACGGCTCAAACATAAACTTCCTGACTCAAACGTCAACGTTTTGGCTCAAGCGTCAGTCTATTGGCTCAAACGTCAAAAGTATTGTTCAAACGTCTCATGTATCAGTCGTTGGAGAATGGAAACTCCAGTTGTTGACTGGTTTGCATTCTGAATGTCTACCAGAACATGTATCTTCATACATTCAGAGTCGTCCCCCTCTCCTCCCCGCCCCCTCCTCCCTGCCCCCACCCCCACCCCCTACCCCGGCCCCCACTTTGCGCTCTGCGCAGACAATCTATGTATATGCAATACTAAGTCCGACACGAGTCGTTAAGTCCTGCAATCAAAACATATCTGTGCTGCCTTACAAACACAACACAGCAACCCATCCCAGGAGGCTGAAAGGTCTCCAGTGCTGTGAACCACATCCAGCGCTCTGAAGAGTGCAGTGCCAGATTCCAGAGTCCAGCTGATCATGTTGTGACCAGCTGTCCATTCACAGTCAGGTGCTTCTCAGGTGTTACTTTGATGTTGATCCCTGGTCATCCGTCGGTCCCTTCATACGGGTCTACCTGTGTTCCTGTCAGAGGACATGCCAGTCCCAGTGTTGTTCATTTGGTGATGGACAATGACACGTTGTATCAATGCTCTGTTCTCAGTTTGGTTACGTTCAAAAAAATTTTTTTCCTGTATCCGGCTGAAAGGCTCATGTAGCAAATTCGATCTTGCATAGTATGCATGTGATTTTCCAAGAATTTGATTAGTTGTGTTTGTTCGATGTACAGCGTTTGTATTGCTAAATCCCGTTCCTCCTTCCCTCTCTCTCTCTCTCTCTCTCTCTCTCTCTCTCTCTCTCTCTCTCTCTCTCTCTCTCTCTCTCTCTCTCGTGTCCCTCTCCCTCCCAGCCCTCCTGTGTGTGTGTGTGTGCAAGTTTGTATGTATATGCGCGCGCGCGCGTGTTTTTGTGTGTGTGTGTGTGTGTGTGTGTGTGTGTGTGTGTGTGTGTGTGTGTGTTCAAACTTGTGTATTTTTCTAAAGCTCTGATAGCATTATTTTGTATGCCTTTTTACACATGTTGCAAACCCTGCGTCAGCAGCAGCCAGCCAGCAGCCCGGTGTGTCTTTCACTTCCATTCAGACTGCAGTGAACGTCGTGTGATGAACTCTGGATGAACCCGCAAGTATCTACGCTACTGCAGTAGTTCACCTTCATTGACGCTTCGGCTGACTTCCACTGAGATCGTTTGGATAAAGTCAGAGTTATTTACTGCAGTATTTCACGTCCATTCAGATTGAAGCTGACGTCCACTGAGATCGTCTAGATAAAGTCAGAGTTATTTACTGCAGTATTTCACGTCCATTCAGGTTGAAGCTGACGTCCACTGAGATCGTCTAGATAAAGTCAGAGTTATTTACTGCAGTATTTCACGTCCATTCAGGTTGAAGCTGACGTCCACTGAGATCGTCTGGATAAAGTCAGAGTTATTTACTGCATGATGCAATATTTCACGTCCATTCAGATCGCAGCTGACGTCCTATGATGAACTCCAGGTAAACTCAGAAGTATTTATTGTAGTATTAGTATTTAACTCGCCTTCAGATCGCAGTTGATGTAGTATGATGAACTCTGGATAAATTCAGAAGTATTTATTGTAGCATTTCACTTCCATTCAGATCGCAGTTGACGTACTGTGATGAAGTCTGCGTGAACTCAGAAGTATGTATTGTAGCATTTAACTTCCCTTTAGATCGCAGTTGACGTCCCATGATGAACTCTGGTTCAACTCAGAAGTATTGTACTGCGGTATCATTGGTGTTGTACCGACGAAGCATTAAAAAAAAAAAGAAACACCGTCAAGATCAATTTGATCTGATCAGCTTGGGTGTGTGATGAGACAACTAGGGTATGTGAAGTACCTGGTGAAAAGTGTGTGTCAGGTACAGCAGGGGATAAGCTGTGACTAGGTGTCGCCGATCGAGTGTTGACGAGGAGATGGTGGATTCAAACCACTTTCTCTTTGAACATGAACTGGTTCTCGTCTACAGCTGAGCTGGGGTACAGCATCAAGTGGGAGTTTCTTTGTTCAAGGACTGGTCTCTGAGATTGTTTTCCTAGTCAACATTTCCAGGCCAGAACTACAAGTGTTGATTAAGACCTCTCGGGCCTGCGAAAGGCTGAAATATATCGTGTAATGGAATTTAGAATAGAGACCTGTCACGTGGCCTAAAACAACGTCATCATCATCCTGATCATCGATCATGGTGGGAGTAAAGAGTATCGGTCACGAGATTCTGTAGCCTCCTATACTCTGCTCAGATGCTGACATGCGTTATCCGAAGGACCAAAAGAGTCGCATTCTCCGAACGAGGGTGAAGCAACCTCGTCTGCTGTGCATCAGAAGGAAGTTATCAGACACAGCCCATCCCCATGACAATATCTCAATGATAAAATGACGACTTCTAGGGCAAGTGCATTTGAACGTAGTATGAAGACCTCCTCCCCACCCCCCACCCCCACTCCAATCTCCGACCCATCCATGAAATTATCTAAATGAATGACAACATCTAGAGCTGTGCATCAGGAGGTTATAGGAGGACATCACCCGCCCCTGTGCTGGACAGCACTGGAGACATTAAGTTCAGTTCAGTGGTTTATTTTATGTCTTTTCATCGCCAGATGATGTTAGACACTTTTATCAAAACACACACACACACACACACACACACACACACACACACACACACACACACACACACACACACACACTTAACGCCACGTTAGTACTTTCAAACCCACATCTGATATATGCATATTTACGTAAGTGAAATACTCTAGTGGTACACAAAATTGTTGATCTTTATAAAAATTTTGCAACCTGTGACTGCGAAATAATCATGGCAATTTCAGCAACATATGAACCATATAAGACAGTATTGATATTATCAAAGTTGTTCATCTGAATACCTTTCTTCTGATAGAGCGGGGTCAATACTGAGCATCCAAACAAAAGATGATGTACAGAAATGTTTTCTCTGCAGACACAAGTAATACCATGAGAAAATTTAGTGTTCCAAGTATTCAGCCTTAATTTATGAATTAATCTAACAATGTGCCTTGGGCACGATGGTAAAGTAGCCATTTTTTGACTAGAATTCTGCTTATGCATACATTTTTCCATAATTTGGATTAATTCACAAGAGGATAAATCTAAGGGATTGTTTAGTAAATTTTCCGTGTTTCTATTTGCTCCTTCTTTTGCAAGACTGTCTGCTATTTCATTCTGCTTTATACCACAGTGAGATGGGACCCAACAAAAATCAATTCTTATGCCTAGTGTTATGAAACAATGCAGTAGATGTTTTATTACAAAAAGCAAATTTTTTCTAGCTTTGCAGTCCCAACGCTCTAGTGACTGTAAAACAGTCATGAAGTGTCATGCAGTAGGAGGTCGCAGGAAGACACGACCTTCATCCTTCGTCTCCACCTGCTCCTTCATGCCACAGTGACAAACACCTCCCATGCCGCTAATGCCAGCTGTCTCCTACACAGCCACACCCAGCCCTGGTGCTGGCAATCCACAGAGAGCTGTACAGATCAGGTCGTCGCGTGGCTACCCTCCGCAGGTGACCCTGCGGTTTTTTGTTTTTTGTTGTTTTTTTTTCAGACCAAAGGCACTTTGTGATCGTCTGGAGCTGTCACAGCAGCCGAATGTAAGCGTGCACGGTGTGTGTGTGTGTGTGTGTGTGTGTGTGTGTGTGTGTGTGGTGTGCGGTGTGCACGGGCATGTGCGGCGCGCGTGTGCGTGCGTGCTGTGTGTGTGTGTGTGTGAGAGAGAGAGAGAGAGAGAGAGAGAGAGAGAAAAGAGCATGCGTGCATGTACGGGCATGTGTGCGTGTGTATGTGTGTGTGAAGCACAGACAGAGAGAGAGAGAGAGAGAGAGAGAGCAAATATATAGATATATTGTTTGATAACTTTGTCTGAATGACGTGGATGACTACACTCAGTCATGCTTCAACCGTTAGAACTTACACACTTCTTGTTCTTTCCCGACCGAAATGTTACGGCTTCTATTTTTGTCGATGTCTAAAAACAAGCCGCTTGTTAAAAGAAAAATAAACATGCATACAAACAAAAAGAAGTTACAGCCTTTTTGTATGATATGGATGTGAACAGATCTACACCTTATTGGAAGCAACTCTATAAAAGAAATATGGGTATGTGCTACATCCACACTACACAGTGACGGATACTCATTTATTTTGCCTATTAAAAAAAAAAACAAAAAATGGATATTTGTAGACCCACAACATTCAAATATGACTAATTTGTGTGTTCTATATTGCAATGCACGGGTGCATGCACGCGTAGATGGTAAAGAACGTAGAAACATGCCTCATACAGAAAAGGATATATTGCTGGATTAAACAAACATGCCCATCGTAGGATTACGCAAATATACCATGGCTGGATGACACAAACGTACCATGGCTGGATGACACAAACGTACCATGGCTGGATGACACAAACGTACCATGGCTGAATGACACAAACGGCTCCGGAGCCGGAATAGCTCAGTTGGTAGAGCGCCTGACTCGTAATCTTGGTGATCCTGGGGTTGCGGGTTCGAATCTCCGCCGGGGCGTTTCGGTACAGGGGGATTTTTCCCTCGGAGTTAACATTAGTTCTGACTCCATTTCCCATACAGTCCTTTGAATGAGACTATAAACCGAGGTTCCGTGTGTGAACGCACGCTAATATCTTGCACACACGTAAAATCCCATCACCAACTTTCGGAAGAGTAGGCCAGTTTGGCCGTTGGTATGGATGACATGTTATACATAGCATGCACCCTGCGTAAGAAATGGAAAGAATGAAGGAAGTAAAGAAACTGAGTGAACGATATTGAACGATATTGACTGGATGACACGGGAAACGACTGAATGAAGCGCCAGCTGGCAGCTCTTCAGTCGGCACTACCCAGGTAGGCAGCCCTTTGTGTAAGCGAGTGTTGATTGTAAAGCGCTTAGAGCTTGGTCTCTAGCCGAGAATAGGCGCTATATAAGTATTCATTATTATTATTATTATTACCATGGCTGAATGACACAAACGTACTGTTGCTGGATGACGCAAATCTTCCATTGCTAGACTGCACAAACATGCCATTGTTGGACAACACAAGCATGCCATGGGTGGACAACACAAGCATGCCATGGTTGGACAACACAAGCATGCCATGGGTGGACAACACAAGCATGCCATGGGTGACAACACAAGCATGCCATGTTGGACAACACAAGCATGCCATGGGTGGACAACACAAGCATGCCATGGGTGGACAACACAAGCATGCCATGGGTGGACAACACAAGCATGCCATGGGTGGACAACACAAGCATGCCATGGGTGGACAACACAAGCATGCTATGGGTGGAATACACAGATGTGCTATTCGTTCGTTCATCTCACATCGAGAGTCACCTTGTTAGACCGCAGTGAAGCTGTGACGCCACATTGAATCATTGATGAAATGCCACTTATTGGGCTTACAAGATTTCCTCAATGACGAACATGACAGACAGTGTGAATACGCACAAATAGACTGTATTTCCACGATCTTACAGAGAGCAGAGTTTGGATTAGAAAGCGAGCTTTTAAAGAGACATAAGCAAATCACTATCGACACACGATGTCGGAAAGTTGTGGCCCTTTGTATGATAAGCCCCCCCCCCCCCCCCCCCCCCCTCTTTTTTTATGAGTAGAGCCAGGTTTGTTTCAAGAAATCTGAAACAGCAGAGATTTCCTAGTGGAAGTGCTTATCGGTTACGTCACACAGCCTCGTTATAGATTCAAAATGGCTGCTGGTGCAACAAAAATGATCCGCGATTGCGCAGCATTGCCTGTACAGGTAGGGACGCCGTTTATTTTGATTTGAATTGCCAAATTAGAGACTGGTCGTGAGAAAAGAAGTCATCGGCACGTGAAAGGGATCCTGTGACGGTACAAAGTGTCCGCAGAAACAAAGTGTCCGCATGCGGACACTTTGTTCCCTGCGGACACTTTTCTAGCGTGAACTGACATTCAAAGTGTCCGCAGAAATCCTACGGACACTTTGTTCCGCAAGGTGACATATAACTTACAAAAGCGGAACAAAGTGTACGCAGCCGTTTCAGCCTCAGTGTGAGTGGGTGAATGTGCACGTACGCTCCCATGTGCGTGCAATGCGTGCGTGCGTGCGTGCGCGTGTGTGTGTGTGTGTGTGTGTGTGTACGTGCGTGTGTGCGTGCAGTGTGTGGTGTGTGTGCGCGCGCGCGCGCGCGCGCACGTGAGCGTAATATAAACTTTGTGCGCTGTTGCACAAAAAAGTAGTCAACAAATTTCAAACAATTTAAAAAAAAGATTAAGACACACATGCGTACGCACGCACACACGCACACACGCGCATGGGAGTGTACATGCACATTCACCCACTCACACTGAGGCTGAAACGGCTGCGGACACTGTTCCGCTTTTGTAAGTTATATGTCACCTCGCGGAACAAAGTGTCCGTAGGATTTCTGCGGACACTTTGAATGTCAGTTCACGCTACAAAGTGTCCGCAGGGAACAAAGTGTCCGCGTGCGGACACTTTGTTTCTGCGGACACTTTGTACCGTCACAGATCCCAACAATGAAATCTCTTAAAGTGAAAATAAAGGACGACGAACCGCCCCAACCGTTGGTTTGAAAGTCAACCCCAGAGAGAATGGAGGATCTCAAGAACAGAGTAGGCTATGTACATGTTATTCAGAAATCATAAATCAGAATTTGACCCCAAAATTATACTATATTTTCATTTTATAACACAAAACTAATTGTAAGTAAACATTTCATGTTGAAAGCAAAAGTACATTTTTCTTTTAAGAGTTTATTAAAGACTGAAATAAATGTTAATAAGCAGTTGTACATTTTGTTCTCGTTAGCAAGTATTAGCCTATTCAAAAGTTCGTGAAGCACATTTTACGCTGGTTCAGATTTCTGGTGAAAAAAGACACAATAGATGAAAAGATATTCCAGCATATGGGTCGGTCTTGAAATAGACACTTGCAGATACTCCCTTTTTTCCTGTTTTGTTTGTTTTTTTGTTGTTGTTTGTTTTTTTCCGCGTACGCAGGCTGATACCCCTGCAGACAGTCCCTGTATAGAGACAGGCAAGGATTTATCCAATCTACCCAACAAAGGGAGTGGAGTTTTGTATGTATGACCGTTTTTTTTTTTTATCCCGCCGTTTAAAGGCAGCCATACTCCAACTTCGGGAAAGGTGCTTGCTATGTGTAACGTGTCATTCATACCAACGGCCAAACTGGCCTTCTCTTCCGAAAGTTGGTGATGGGATTTTACGTGTGTGCAAGATGTTATGCGAAACCTCGGTTTATAGCCTCATTTGAAGGACTGTATGGGAAATGGAGTCAGAACCAATGTTGTCTCCGAAGGAAAAATCCCCCTGTACCGAAACGGCCCCGGCGGAGATTCGAACTCGAAACCCCAGGATCACCAAGATCACGAGTCCGGCGGTCTACCACTGAGCTATTCTGGTGCCCACTCCATTGATTATCTGAAAATTAGGCAGCACGCGTCGACAGCAAGGATGGTCACTTCATGTTTGTTCGGTTTTGTTTTTATCTTCTTATGGTTAGATACTGTCGTGCAGGGTTAGGCTTGGTTGCAGTTGTGCTACCATGTGGAACAGTCTATCAGCATAATTCTTTTCTCTTTTTTTTTTAATGCATTACTGGCATTGAGTAACCAGTCCAGTTGATCGATAATACAGTCACAGCATTCCTTTCAAATGTTCTTTGATTATTCTGAATCGATGCAAAGTATTCTGTGAATCAGCAGGTAACACTTCATTGTCATGTTCGAAATGGTTTCCAGTAAAGGATCATGCTCAAAATCAAAACCGATTCCACAAATAGCTTTTTTTTTAAAGTCCCTCTCTCTCTCTCTCTCTCTCTCTCTCTCTCTCTCTCTCTCTCTCTCTCTCTCTCTCTCTCGCATAATTCGATTACCATTGACTTGAAATGATAGATAACGAAGGTAACTTTTTAGTGATTCCATCATGAAACAATAATAAAAACAATTCCAAGCTAATTCTGCTTGTGATACGCATTTGCATAACGGAAAGGCAGACGAAGCATAGAGAACAAAAGCTCTCTCTCTCTCTCTCTCTCTCTCTCTCTCTCTCTCTCCTCTCTCTCTCTCTCTCTCTCTCTCTCGCATAATTCGATTACCATTGACTTGAAATGATAGACAACGAAGGTAACTTTTTAGTGATTCCATCATGAAACAATAATAAAAACAATTCCAAGCTAATTCTGCTTGTGATACGCATTTGCATAACGGAAAGGCAGACGAAGCATAGAGAACAAAAACTCTCTCTCTTTCTCTCTCTCTCTCTCTCTCTCTCTCTCTCTCTCAGTTGAAAAATGTGTCGAATCAGGGTCTGTGGACAAGCTTGAAGGTTATAGGTTTTGTTTGTTTGTTTGTTGAAGGTTTTAGGTTTGTGTGTGTGTGTGTGTGTGTGTGTGTGTGTGTGTGTGTGTTGTTTTTTTTGCTCCGTTTGCTTTGCAGTTGTTCGGAGTTTTGCATCTGTGTGGAGTTTTGCGGATGTCATAATTTCATTTCGCCACGGGAACAAAAGTTACCTCCCTTGCCGTTACCTCCGACTGCCTTTCGTCACGATTTGAACGTTGGCTCTCAGGACAAACTAAGGGCACGACTCCAATTTAATTTATTAAAATTTAGAAAGAGAGGGTGTTAGTTACCGCCAATGACATTGACAAACAAAGCACATGACAAGACACGATGCATTTCAACCTCTTGGGTCTTCTTCAGGCAAAAAAATAAATCACATTTAACATTTAGGACAGTACAAACAAAGAACGAAAAATGACTCAGCTGTTGTTGTCCATGTGGTAGGGAGAATTTATTAAGTGTTTGCTTGCGTAGTACTCCTCGGTGTTCGTGTGCGTGATACTTGGCGCATTAGCAGGACAGTGATAGTTTGCACGTCGGCAACTGCGCAGCGTTATTCAGTTGCTGCGGTACACGTGCACTTATTCCTCAGTTCCATGCTTTGCTTTGCTCTCTCTGTCTCTGTCTCTGTCTCTCCTCTCTCTCTCTCTCGTCTCTCTCTCTCTCTCTTCTCTCTCTCTCTCTCTCTCTCTCTCTCTCTCTCTCTTGGTGGTTAATCGCTAAACAAAAGTACGTAGACAGTGCATGAAGAACACGGGGGGATCCAGGGGTTGGGATGGGGAGGAGAGAGAGGAACCTGACGTCCTGGGTGCCCGAACCCTTCTCCTCCAATTCTTTTTTTTTTTGTTTTGTTTGTTTGTTTGTTTTTTTTGGGGGTATATTCTTTTATTTTAAGTAGCAGGTTACCGGCTCAGAGGTGGGCAAAATAGGCACAGATGTACACTAACATGCATATCTAACCAGTAGACACCTTCCAGGATAGGCCTCCTTTGCACAACCCCCCCCCCCCCCCAAAAAAAAAAAAACAAAAAAAACAATACAAACAATAAAAAACGTGCATTACCTTCAGCGTCTCGGGGAATCTCCCTCCCCTTGATCTCCCCGATTTCGCCAGACGCCTGATCGGGGACGTAACCCCCCCCCCCCCCCCCCCCCCCCTCAGCGTTAGACACTGTGAAGAACTGATCAGTTATCACAGAGAAGAACAAAACACCGTCATAATACATTGTGTAGAAAGGGTCCGTTATTACATGGAACAAAATACCGTCATAAAACATTGTGTTGAATGGGCTAGGAACCTAAGTGAAGAGCATGACACCGTCATTATACATTGTGCAGAATGGATCAGTCATATAGCAAAGACCAAGACAACGTCATAACGCTCGTGTGGAATGGATCAGTCATTGAAGAGAAAAACAAGGCACTGAAGAAGACATCCTCATGATAAATTGTGTAGAATGGGCCTGTCATAAGATATGGACAAAACACCGTCATAAAACGTTGTGTAATGTGGATTTACCACCAAAGAGTAGAACAAGACACCGTCATAATACTATGCAGAATCCGTCAGTCATTAAAGAGAACAAGACACCGTCATAAGACTGTGCAGAATCCGTCAGTCGTGAAAGAGAACAAGACACCGTCATAATACTATGCAGAATCCGTCAGTCATTAAATTAAAGAGAACAAGACACCATCATAATACTATGCAAAATCCGTCAGTCATTAAAGAGAACAAGACACCGTCATAATCCATTGCGTGGAATGAGTCCGTCATAAAAAAGATGAATGACACACCGTCATAATACTTCGTGTGATATGGGTCTATCATCAAAGGGAAGAACAAGACACCGTCAAGTACACTGTGTAGAATACGTCACTCATAAAAGAAAACAAGACACTGTCATAATACGTTGCGTAGAATGGGTCTCTGGAAAATTTGCCCCACTACTTTTCTTAGAAGAAAAGTCTGAAACCATGACAAACAATTTCACCCTAGAGCTGACTGAAACGTCAGCAGAAGTGACAGGAATAAGCAGACGGATACTGAAACTCCGTGGACTTCAAGCAACAGCTGGGAGATAGGTGACACCGGAAGGACCTTGAAACAGCTCAAGGGAGATAAAAACCACAGCATAAACAAGAGAATCAGTGAAGAAGAAGAAAAACAAACAAACAAACAAACCGCAAAGGAAAACTGAATCAAAAAGCAGTGTCAGGACAGTGAAGACAAAAAAAAGAAGTAAACAACAATACAAAGAAATAATGGCTACCAGACTAAACAAGTCACTCAGTTAAAGAAGGCTACTCACTGTACAAAGAAAGCCTTTGATATTGCGAAGGACCTGACCAAACAAAAGCACAGTAAGGTCAGCACCATTCAGGATAAAGATGGTGACTGTCTCACACAAGAAAAAAACCTCATTGAAAGGCAGACTGAATACTGCTCTACAACAAACGGAGCACAAGAGATTCAAACGTGCTAAAAAAAAAAAAAAAAACAACAACAACACAGGATTCATCACATGAGGATGTTTGACTTTCCAATACTCCGTGAAGAAGTTGTAATTGCAGTAAATTGGTTGAAATATGGGAAGGCTGCAAACATTGACACCATCCCAGCAGAACTCTTGAAACATGGCGGCGATGCAGGAATTCATATACTGCCTTCTGCAACAAAATGTGGTATGCTTGTGAGTGGCACACGCCATGGAATCAATAGCTAATTTTCACGATTCCCAAGAAAGGAAATCTCTAGCACTGCCAGAACAGCAGCACTCTACGTACGTGTGATCAGCCGTGCCAGCAAAGGAATGCTGAAAATCATTCTGAACAGACTGCAGCCGCAAGCAGACACCACCATGGCTGCATTCTCAAAAGGCAGACGTATCATTTACAGATCTTTACCCTTTGCAAAACCAACCAACCAGTCGAACAAACAAACAAACAAAGTACACACACACACACACACACACACACACACACCACGCACGCACGCACGCACGCACGCACGCACGCACGCACACACACACACACACACACACACACACACACACACACACACACACAGGGAGTTCAACCACGTTTTCATATTCTTCAAGAAGGCGTTTAACAGTATCTGGAAGTTTGTATGGGGAAGAAGTGTTGAGGGGAGAGGATGGAGTTGATGGGTGGAGGGGGGGGGGGGGAAGATGGGGGTGGGAGTGGGGCTTTCTTTCTCAAAACCTTCTACTGTCCTGCTCTCCCTCTGGGCACTGAGCCTACAAACAACTCTTCAATGATAGCTGATGGCTACAGGGTCGGATCAGTTACATGAGCAGGGTGAGGGTTGGGGTGGGATGGAGGGTGGGGGGCTTTCCAAGGGTGGTCTTGAGGGACATCCCCATACAGAGCGGATAGGTGTGGTGGTGCTGGTGGTGGTGGGGAGGTGGGGGGGGGGGGGCAGTAATATGCCCGAAATGGCGTGTTTGCCAGCCAGAGCAAGAAACCCAGACACCTACCCCCCCCCCACCCCCACCCATCCCCCTTCCGGCCTCTCGGTCGCGCGGCCCTGGGGGCATCTATCAATTGCAGCGTTTTCCACCAAGTTGATCTTTCACTGAGACAGATCACAGCTAACAACATTGAAATCAACAGACACGTAGTCGCTGGACGGATGGTTAAGGATCAAAACCACAGTCTATGAATACCACTGAAAGTAAGTGGCAGTTTCAGTTCCAGTTTCATTTTTATCCGGAGGTAGGCCTACACTGAGACCAGCTGACGTCCCACGCCCCGCACCCTTTCCTGCAAGGTTGGTGCCAGTGGCATGTCGGTGAAGTGGATGAAGTGAACGAAAAAGCCAGGGGCAACCGTGCTGTTTTACTTGAGAAACGGTTGGGTTGTTCAGTTGGAATTTCCCCGCGATGTTGTTTGACGCTGGGGAAGATGTCCTCAGACTGTAGTCCATCATGAGTGCTCTAACAACGCTAATCCTCACCTCCACCTTATCTCCCAACTTTTGCTCAGCATGACTCAAACACACAACACACACACACACACACACACACACACACACACACACACACACACACACACACACACACACACACACACACACACACACACACACACACACGCACGCACGCACGCACGCACGCACGCACTCACACACACACACACACACACACACACACACACACACGCACACACGCACGCACGCCACGCACGCGCACACACTCTCTTTCTCTCTCTCACACACTTTTTGGTACGATCAAATTAAGGACAATGTATTCGTTCATAACGGCCGGTGAATTGTGAGATTTATGTTCTGTTAGTCAGACCCTTTATGGGGCATGTTGTCTTCATCGGGTCGATTTCAAAATCGCAGTGAAAACGGGCTACTGAGTCAACTGAGCATTGCGAAATCAACTCCGTCTTATCATGCTAATACGTAGGCTATTGTGTAACTGGGGCCTGCATGTTTCACTACGAAAACTGTAAACCCAACTAGTTATCAAAACTCGAATTCATATCTCGAATGTCGGATCGCGAAGAGAAGTCGATATTTTGCACTCAGCAGACAAGCAGACGATTCCTTCTGGGCAAGAGAACAAAATGGTGATCTCCCTTGAAACTCTTCAGTGTGAAAATTTCAATCCCACAAGTTGACAGCTGTGCAGGAAGCGTGGAGGATTCTGCTACAGTGTGAGTGTTTATCATCACCCTTTATACTTCTTTTTACTTACCTTCAGTTTGTTTTTTAAGATCCCAAATGATTTTCCTAGAAATAGATGCACGTGATTCGTGCAAACTTAGACTTTCCATTTTCTCATTTTACTTATTGATGCCGTTATATTTTGTAAACCTTACCGTTTGGTAAGTTTCCATTGGCAATCGCAAAATACATTGTGCGACTGAAGAGAATGAGAATGGCTACTGTTAGACTCGTATATATGTTCATATGTTTCTGCACGATTTTGTTTGAAAACAAACGGATCAACCCATAGGAGGATCATGTTATGGCAAACAAGAACTAAAAACGATCTATTGACCACGGTGGATTTAGGGCAAGATGCAATCCAAATTGTAGGATCATGCTAATAATTCAGAGCATCTTCTCCACTACTCACCCACCCCTTTCTCATTCCACTCCCCTATCTCCCCCCCCCCCATCCCCGCCTCCACAACTTCCCTGAGATGCAAGGATAGCTGTTCTCTTGATACAGAAACATGGATATACTGGCATAACAGAAAAACACTGGGGTATTGCCTGATGATCTTCGATCACAATGTCATTATCAAAATGATTGTGATCACAGGCATTCAGTAAAATTCAGTACATTGTGTTTCTATTCATGCATGATCTTTATCCTTTTGTAGGAAATCAAAGTTACCACATGAGTTAATCAATGTACTGCTGAATTAATGCACGTGTAGACCATTCAAACAGACTGCTGTGTTACTGAAAATAAGGCGAAATACAAACTAAAAGCATTAAAAAGGGGTGAAATACCCTCCCTTTCGATTGTAGACTAATCACACTTCCATCTTTCCCTTATTATTTTCACACCTTCACTACATTTTCACAAAAACATTATTCCTCCAACACTGCTGCCTGCTCCCACCCCTCCCTTTGGTTTTTCTTGAAACCAAATCCTAACAGATTGCTGTCTTGCTAAGGCAACGCATGTTCTTCGATATAAAACATCGTCAGCAACATTTAGGCATTGTCCATGGTCAGCATGGAAATAATAACAATGATGTATTTTATAATAGATCTCATCCCTTTACTTTTGTTTCTGTGTAGAAAAGAATTGGATTAATTTCAGTATGTGTGTGTGTAAGAGAGAGAGAGAGAGAGAGAGAGAGAGAGAGAGAGAGAGAGAGAGAAAGAAATAGAGAGCAGAGGCAGAGAGCAAGACTGAGATTTTATAATTTTAATTCAGTCCTGGAATGTGTGAATGGTAGAAACTTGACATTTTTGTTTTCTTTTCTTATACACTTTTAAACTCATTAGGATCATTTTCTTATTCATTTTGTGGGGAAAGAAATGTTACATTTCTGTTTGTTAAGCCTTACTTACACCCGTGCAGAACATACCATTTTTTAATTATTGATTGACTTGTCTCCTCTCTGCAGTACTGTTAGTTGTTTGTATCAATTTATAAATGATCTCTGTAATTAGTGAGGGGGAGAGAGATGAAGGGTATTTACTTGTCCCTAAGACAACTGAAAATTAATTGGAAATTTCTAGCCATGGGATTGTGAAGTAATGCTGACTTAATGCACAATATGAAACAGACAAGTGAATTTTTGTTACATAAATATGCATGTCTTTGTCAGATGTTACCAACAACAGACAAAAAACAAAACAAAAAACAAACAAACGACACACATAAAAAAGTACATTATTCCCCCCAGATAAATCTTGATGAGAATCAAATGTGTAGAAATTAGAATTAAACATTTGCAGAACATGTGCAGAAGTTGAAATTGAAAAAAAAAATGGAATTTTGAATTTTTATATATGACACTTAGCCCCTGTAGGGTGAGAAAAAAAATCTTGAAACAGGCCTAGTGAATTATTCCCAGTGCTTCTTTCCATGAGCAGAGTTTCTGTTCTTATGCGCTAGATAATTAAATAGCCAGCTTAAGTATTTCTTACCAGCAAAATTATCTGCCCAAGTTTCAGTCAGTGCATGCATACGTTCACACACACACACACACACACACACACACACACACACACACACACACACACACACACACCTGGAAAGAGTTCCAGATTCTGTGCTGTTGTAACTTCCTGCAGTTCTTTCCCTTGATTTTGGATCACTGGTGAGTGAAGGTTTTTCTGTGATGATTATCACATCTGAAACTCTTTTTTGTTTGTTTGTTTGTTTTGTTTTTGTTTTGTTGCTACTAAAGGAATAGTTTGCTATTTTAAAACAAACTTAGACACATTTACTTGTTACTAAAGGAATAGTTTGCTAAAACAAACTTAAGCACATTTACCAAGAAAAAATATTATTTAAGAAATTTCCTATATTACTGCATAGTTATTGTTAAAAAAGAATGTGAAAAAGAGAACATTGTTGAGAGTTAAGGGGATGGCTCAACTCTTCTTGGACCTTACTAAGGATATTTTCTCCAAAAGCTCTGGGATTTTTTTTTCCTTTCTTTCATGTTGCAATTGCGCTGCATTCTGATCAACTCAAAATCTCAATACAGGCATATAACCTGTAGAACAGAACAAGTCAAATAACAGTATTGTGATTCAGTCAGTAAACAGTCTGAGCTGTTTCATGTTTTCTTTATGGTGAGTTAAAGCAGTTGTTTGTAAGTTTCAGACTCTTTGTCAGTAAAAAGGTACCACACCTTATCTCTTTCATATGGACTTAACATTGGCATTGTTGCACAGACAGCACCTCATAGCCTGGCTCTCATCATTGAATCAGAGCTGATCCATGCTGTCTGAAGCTTTAGTGATTCAGGCTACCACTGCTTCTGTGTACAACTAGAAGAATTTGATTCCTTATGCTCATTTTCCCTTTCATTGGTGTCGCTCCCAGTCAAGAGTCAGGAGAACAAGTTGCCAGTTTTGACAAGGCCTGACATGCTGTGCAGAGAAGCTGTCACACTGGGCATGAGCTCTATACAATGCCCATGGGTCTGATCAAATACTTCAGTATTATTTGGCTTCATGAAATAAACGGTGTGTGGTCTGCTTGGGAGGCACAGTGACAGGCAAAGTGTGATTCTGAGGGCAAATGAAAGAAACCCAAGCAACTTTCCAAACTTATGAAGCTTGGAAAATTCCTCACGTAATAATTAACAGTTGTTCACACAAGCTTTGCTAATAGTAAAAGGTGTACACAGACAGACACACATTTGATTTTCGATAAAAGGTAAAAAAAAAAAAAGTCGTGCAGTAGTACCAACTTCAACTCCTAAGGATTTTCAAGTTTTAAAATTTATGTGAAATACACGCATCTGTGGGTAAATCAGGAGCCCGATACTGAATAGCTTTGCATCTAGGTCAGCGAATGGCTAACCCTCCCTTTTTAAGATTATATTCTTTATTTCAATGCACAACCGACTGATTTAATGTGCACACACATGTGGGCAGCATCAAAGGTTATGGTGCATGCTGTCTCACTGACTGGCTGAGCTGCATAGAATATTGTACACCGGTCTTATCCCCTTCACTACTCATGTGCCTTCATTTTATCCATTTCTTCACTGTATGCCAAACTGCCTTTAGAGCTTTGCATTTACTGGTAGTTATTTTCTACAGTTCACCTTGATCATTCAGTTTCGCTGTACAAAGATACGCAGTGTGCTTTAGTTCACTGATGCACCTTTATCTTTCAGTTAAACCTCCCCTATCAGTATCACACCCATCTTCACTGCCTTAAGTTCTGAATGGGTTTTTTTTTTTTTTTTATCGGCGTACGCAGGCTGATACCCCTGTGGACACTCCCTGTACAGACAGTCAAAGATTGATCCCATCTACCCAACAAACGGAGTGG
>CM065719.1:80886139-80893639 GCA_033310375.1 Conus canariensis | reverse complement strand
CGAGTGAGTATTACTCACTCAGTGTCCACATACATACTCACTCAGTGTCCACATTGGCGGTTGTGTTCTGATTTTGTTCAAGACAATATTGTGTTGGCTTCAACAGTGTGGGTGTTGGATTACATGAAGGTGACCTCAGGTTTTTGTAACGGTCAGAAGCTGCCAGGGACCATGGTGAGTCTCACTCTCAGTGCAGACTGATCACTGAAGGTTATTATGGTAGTGGCTGAAACTGTAGTTGAGAGTTTTGAGCTGATGCAGGAGTCTGCCAGACCTTGTAAAATTGAAGCTTTGATAGATTCATCGAAGGGTTGTTGGAACTTGGACTGGATGAGAACATGCATGGGTTTACATGCCTACAGGAAGGGGGGGGGGGGGGGGGGGGGAGAGAAAGGGGTAGATGGGCTGAGTTAGGAGTCACACTAGTACAGCACACCACTGAGTATTAAGCCCTGACAGTAATCTGTCCATGTTGAATTTCCCTGTCCCTGATTATGGGGAAATGGCAAGCTCTGAATCGCTGATAACACAGGAGTGTTGTGATTTGATACTTGAACGTGTATAACTCAGTTGGTTTTTTTTCCCTTGTTGTAATATTGATTACAAAACAGCTGTGTCGAGCGTGTGTGCATTCTGTTTCTGTTTAATGCATGTATAACTGAAACGTGTCTGGTTGTTTTTTTGTTGTTTGTTTTTTGTTTGTTTTTTTCCACACTGATGTTTGCATCCAAGCTGAAAAATGACCTCAGTGTGGTTTTGTTTCTTTGGATACTTGTGTTGGCTGGTGAGATAGACCGAGCAGCAGTGCTTTTTTCCAGCTTAACAGTCAGAGTCGTTGAAGTGAAGGCTGATGTAGAGGTATGTTTGGTGAGGAGTAGTGCAGGCCACTCTGCTGCTGTCCATGTCTTTCTCTGGGTTACTGGGCCCTGCAGTCTCTGAAGTCAGTGCCAGTGGACAGGCTGTATGTACAAAAGCAGATGTACATTGTAAAGTAGAGCTGAAAGGACCCAGGGCTCTTGCAGCTACCCCACCCTGTGGAAGTTTTGTGTGAGTTAATTCCTCTTTTCTGTTAGTCACTTTGTCATTGAGAGAAAAGAAAGTTTTTTGGTTTTTTTTTTCACAGTCGTCAACTGTTTTTCCTTGGTTTTGTTTGGTTGTTCATTTTCATTTGTGTGGACCATTTTCCTATCTTTGTTCTGGAAACTCTATTATCTTTTTTTTTTTCCATATTGCAATGTATGACATGCCTGCTTTTTATATTCCCCCCCCCCCCCCCCTCTCTCTTTAGATCTGGTGACTAGGTTATGACAACTGTATATACTGGTGAGAGTGGACACCAGCTATCCAGTCTGCAGTGTCTGTTTACCCATGACTTTTTCTAAATGTATTTTCATTGCACATGATTATAAACACATGTTTTCCGTCAGTTTTCCACTTTTTTTTTGTTTTCAATGTGGGTCAGATAATCAAGCCGAATGGCTGGTCCCACCTGCTGGGCCTAAGTCTAATTAGCTTTAAAGATGTCAGTAGTTCTGCTGCCTTGTTCTGAACTGTCTGTGTTGTGTGTTGCCTTTTCCAGGATGTAGTCTTGTTCGGGAAATGACTTTTTTCAAAATGTGACCCTCTTGTGACCCTCTTTCCCTGCATGATTTTTGTCGCAGCCATGAATAGTAATACTCTGGACAGGTTCTGTGCGGTTCGCTGGGCAACAAGGATAAAAACTTCAAGTGTGAATTTTTAAGTGTTTCTACTTACGCTTGAGTTGCTGATGAACAGTAGCAGGTTGGGGGTTCACTGCCTGTGAGGCACTAAAAGTGCTTAGCCCGTTTCATTGACTCGCAGACACTTTGAGGGGACAGAACGTGGTTGAGTTCCTGAGTCGGGGACAGAATGTGGTTGAGTTCCTGAGTCATGGAATACTGACGACTTGTCCTGTCGACTGGTCGACTGTTGATGTGTGGTGGAACCTAAGTTGAGGCCAGTTTTGTGACCCGTGTCCAGGCAGGATTACAAGTTCATTAGTGCAGCTCTGCTGAATTGGAAAGGTTAAGTAAGGGAGTAGCTGTGCTGGAATGGATGGCATGGGTGGCTGTGGAATTCGTCTAAACTGTATATGTGGAAACCAGGTGGTGTGTGTGTGTGTGTGTGTGTGTGTGTGTGTGTGTGTGTGTGTGTGTGTGTGTGGACTTTCTTGGTTGTACAGTTTGTAATGAAATTGAATGCATATATAAGTGCATATGAGCCTGTAACAGTGCAACTGGTGCACTGATAACGAAATGGATGGACTGAAATGAGATGCATGTGGTAAGGTGGTGAGACGCCCAGCGGGCTTTGCCTTGTCACCTTCTCCCTGCTTTAACCTTTGCACCCTAACTAATCAGCTGATAAATGTCAAACACAGTGAACGGTTTTATGGTAATGAGTGCAAATCGCTTTGACTCATTAGTCGTAATTTGCTCTGTGTGTGTGTATATATATCTGTGTGTATGTATATATGCAAGAATGTATGCTGGATACGACCATCTCCACCCACCCACCCACACATTGTTAGGAAATAACCTTTCTTGCGTGCATCCGTTCATGCGCATAGCACGCACATACTCTTACAGTTGATATACACAAAGCATGCATGCACCCTTCCAGTTGAATATGCTCAAAACTTGCGCACACTCATATTGATTAATATGTACAAAGCTTGCACACACGCATATCGGTGAATATGCACAAAGCATGCACACACTCATATTGTTCAATATGCACACAACATGCACACATTCATATTGTTGAATATGCACAAAGCATGCACACATTCATATTGTTGAATATGCACAAAGCAAGCACACACTCATGTTGTTGAATATGCACAAAGCATGCACACACTTGTACAGTTGAATATGCACAAAGCATGCACACACTCATGTTGTTGAACATGCACAAAGCAGGAACACACTCATATTGTTGAATATGCACAAAGCATGCACACACTTGTACAGTTGAATATGCACAAAGCATGCACACACTCATACAGTTGAATATGCACAAAGCATGCACACACTCATATATATTGTTGAATACACACAAAGCATGCGCACACTCATGTTGTTGAATATGCACAAAGCAGGCACACACTCATCCAGGCAGAACAAATTGCAGATGGTCCTTCATGCATGTACCAGCAAAGTGTGCCCACTTCCATATATACACACAAAATACACTCATTCTCGTGTATATATATGGTATACATGGCATACTCAAAGGTGTGCACACTATGCATGCCTTTGCAGAAAGCGTACACACGCACACATTCATTTATGCATTAGCAGGCACACATTTATATGTGTATATGTCCATAAAGCATGCATATTGATATGTGCGTACTCACACACACACACACACACACACACACACAGAAAAGAAGAAAGGGAGAGAGACAAGGAGAGAGAAAGGGTGAGGGAAGAAAGAGAAAAAATACAGACAGACATATAATATATACAGACAAAGAAATAAAGAAACAAAGATGAAGAAATAAACTATAATTTAAAAAAGCAAAACAAAAAAACAAAATGGAGAGACAAAGAAATAGTGAAAGCTCTATATACACTCATAAATGAACTACGCAAATGCAGGCAAGTGCGCGTGCACACACACACACACACACACACACACATATACATACATACATACACACACACACACACACACACACACACAATATAACATACATACACACACACACACACACACACACACACACACACACACACGCACACACTATAACAAGTACACTGGCACTAATATACTGTGAAGTATGAGGTGAATGCCCACATTACTCGAAACAGGTCAGCAAGGAAAAGGAAAGATGGAAGGGAAAGACAGAGAAAGAGGGCGAAGGAAGCAGGTGCACATGTGCACGTACACACACACACACACACACACACACACACAAACACACACACACACACACACGCACGCACACACACTTGTGCATGCACACATACACTCATGGACACAAAATGCAAATGCATGAACACATATATGCGCGCGCGCACACACACACACACAACACACACAAACACACACACACACACACACACACACACACACACACACACACACACACACACAGCAATATCATCAACTGCAGCAGTAGCAACACATATAACAAACACACCCAGGCTAACTGAGTAAAAAAAAAACCAACAACCCCCCCCCACACACACACACACAATGATGGATATATATAAATGTTGTATAGATGTAGGTGAGTGGTCCTCTGTCCCAAAGCCCCCTGTGTGCTCCTTGCTTCACCAGTAAGGGCAGACCGAGCTGAGGTGAAAGGACAGTGCTTAATTCTCCCAGACAGTGAGGTTGACCCTCAGCTATTAGGAGTATGAGATGTAGTCTCTGTGGGCCATGGAAGCAAAGGGGAACATGTATGTCAGTAGGTTAGTCCTGTGTCTGGGAGGGGTTCCTGCCAGCATTGAGCCATGTATGGTCATGGGGAACATCAGTGAATGAGCCTGGAGTGTCTGCTTGCTGATAGAGCGTTCAGTTGGTGGTGTGTGTTTGTGATGGTGTGTGTGTGTTGGAGTTGGAGTTTCTGTGGTTGATAGAGTTTTGGTGATATTAGACTTTATGAAAAAAAACAACCAATAACTGTAAACCGAAAAATGAAATCAAAAAGAAAGAGGAAGGTAAATTTGATTGTGGAAGAGGATTTGGGCTTGGGGGTGGTTGTGGTTTTTTTTTTTTTTTTTTAAAAAAGGAAGAAAAAATGTGATGAGGAAGCGATCGTATTGACAAAACCAGAATTCAGATCAACTCCCGGATACATTCAACTGGTGCTTTATACAACTGATTATCTTGTAAATTCAGAACTGAATATCATTTTTGCTACATGTGTAATTTCTGGTATGTGTACAGTTATGATGGATTCCACTCTTTTGATATAAATCGCAGAATCCATAATGAAAGGGTGTAAAATAGTGCATCCATGGAAAAAAAAAATAGGAACATCATCATGTGTAGCTGAGTCTTTAAAAATTCAAATTCGTGGCAGGTTTTTTTTTTTTTTCTTTCTTTTCTTTTCTTTCTTTTTCTTTCGTTTTGTTTTGTGTGTGTGTGTGAGAAGATGGTGAAATTGTTTTACCCATTATCAGAGTGTCTTAAAGTAAGATAAGCAGGCTTATTTTCACAATTAGAAAAAACAAAAGGTTTCAACGAAATTATTCCTTATTACATGATCTCCTTGTAGGCCCAGTGGATACATCTCTGTGGTTGATATGTGGCAGTAAAATGTTTGCTGAGATGATATCAGTGTTGGAATATCTTTATTTTCAAAAATGCACTCTTGCTGTACAAACATGCCTTTCCATCTAAAAAAAAAAAAATCTATTTCAAACACCAGAGGGATTTCTTTTTAACAGGATGTTACATTGTAACATATGTTTTGTATCACCAGAATGTAGAGCATGAGGGTTTTCTTTGGGGAAAAGTATGGAATGTTTTGCCCAGTTTTCTCTTTGGTGTCAACAACAAAGAAATGTTCCTTTGACGAAAGGCACACAAATATGGTGCACATGATTCATATTCGTATAAAAAGTAGAGGAAACACAACAGTACACCAGCACACCATTCTGATGAAAGTTGATGAAAGGCACATAAATATGGTGCACATGATTTATATTGGTATAAAATGTAGAGAAAACACAATAGTACACCAGCACACCATTCTGATGAAAGTTGATGAAAGGCACATAAATATGGTGCACATGATTTATATTCGTATAAAATGTAGAGAAAACACAATAGTACACCAGCACACCATTCTGATAAAAGTTTATCAACTATTATAGAAAAAACACACGAAGTGAAAGTTATAGATTTTTCAAAACATTATTTTATTTACCAGTTTATTCCCTGCAGTCATCTGCCCTTGTCGCCACCCCATATAAAATACTTTAAAAGATACCACATCACCATCGACATTTACTTTTCAAATTCGATTTGAGATATATCCAGATATTCAAATTTATGATTTTCATGCTTTGCATTTATAATGTACATGGGTTAAAAAAACTGAAAGCAAAACTATACTACATCCCACCCATATTTGTTGAACTCTCTCATACACTTACACGCACAAACACTCACATACACATGCATGCATGCACACACACATCTTTATACTTCTGTAGTGCAAGGTGATGAAACTCATATCTGTCCAATGAATTGAATTTGAAAAAAGAAAAACCTGAAAAAAGAAAAGAAAGCCTTGGCAAAAGGGCATTAAAAAACTGTTTGTAGTGAAAGGATAAGGGATGTGTCAATATTGATTAGACAGACTGGTTCTCCTACAAGTATGGACTCATGCAGGGTTTGTACAATCATATGAAATTGAGGTAGGTTTGGTGCAAATGATGTAGCATTTTGAAGTTCTGTGTAGCTTGCGAATTTGGGGCCAGGTATGGGCAAGTTTGTTATCATGGCAAACGCATGCCGCGCGAGCACACACACACACACAACCACACCACACACACACACACACACACACACACACACACACACACAACACTACACACACACAACACAACAACACGTCAACACACACACACACACACACACCACACACACACCACACACACACACCACACCACACCACACCACAATAACATACCACACACACCCATGCATGAACAGACACTGGCACACACACACACACACAAACACACACACACACACACACACACACACACACACACACACACACACACACACACACACACACACACACACACGTGCGCACACAGAGGCACATTCACACACACACAGTACTGTGTGACAGTTCTGTAAACGCCCATATATTCATCCTTCTCATCCTGGCTATTATCTGCTAATGATTGCATACTGCCTGTCATTAGCAGTCTGTACTAATTCAGCACCCCGGCAGGGTATAAATAGAACCTTGCTGGCACCACGACTCGGTCTTCACCCCAAAAGCCCACTGCATACTAGTCAATGATTCCACGACCGTTTCACTGTTTTTATGAGGTGGTGCATTGAAGGGGGGGGGGGGGGGGGGGGGGGGGGAAGTCCACAAAGACAAGTCTGCATGATTCTACTGTGTGTAGAAATGCACTAAAACTCATCTCTCTCTTTTTTTTTTCTTTCTTTACAGCTGTGTTTATTTTCTGTTTGACTGATAATAGCTGAACTTCATGTTTAATCCCAGGGCTTATTTTCTGCTTAACTGATGACAAATCACTCAACTTATTGTTCATGGAAGATTTTGTTAAGACTTCGCTGAGGACAGGGGGATGAATTTTTTTTTTTTAATTTTTTTTTTTTTTTTTTTGCATTTTAATTTCATTTTATTGGTGATCCCCCCCTTGATGATGACATTGCTTCTGTCATGCTACCACCGTGGTGAAATGAATCATGTTGTGTTTTATTCGGTGATTTCTTTCTTTCCTTAATTTGAGTTCTGAGAACAGGATAGAT
>CM065719.1:80841139-80883639 GCA_033310375.1 Conus canariensis | reverse complement strand
ATAATAATGATTATTGATGGCGCTTAATCTTACATCATAAGCCGAAGCGCTTACAAGTACATAAAAGGTTAAAGAAAACATAAATGAAACCAAGAAGAAGATGAATATTGCAATAAGTACCATGCATCTACAAATGAGGGTGCATATTGACACTCACCACACACACACGCACGGATACATGCACGCACGCATGCACACACGCAGGCACACACGCAGGCACGCGCGCGCGCACGCACACACACACACACACACACACACACACACACACACACACACACACACACACACACACACAGTATCAATTTGACACACACGCACAGAGTATCACTCTGATGGGCAAGGGAGGGGGAAGAAAGAACTGCTTTTGAGCTAATGTTGAGTTTCTTGCCATAACGTTGTGATGTTTTATCCAATCTGTAAACAAGCTTGACTGAGGTCTTGTTCACTGCCTGCCTGGCTGTTGGTGTTATCTGCAAATCTGAGGTCCATGATGGCTCTTGCTACAGTGCTGACTGTGTTCAGGTGATCTTCAAGTGCATTAGTCATGATGCATTCCAGAAGTATGTGGAAAAAGTGTGTGAGATTCAGACCGCAGCTGTGAGGAATTCCAGCTGAAATGCTCTCCATTTGCACCCGCTGCCAGTGTCACTTAGGTTGCTGTTGAGAGTAGTTGGAGGCTGGTTGGTGTTGATCGCCTTTTGCTGGATGATAGAAAAATTTCTTCATTGTGGCCCATGGCATCTTCAGCCAGTCACTGTTGAATGCTTTCTTGAAGACTGATGAAGATGTGGTAGAACTGTCTACAGTGTTGAAGCAATTATTTGCTAAGGGCATACAGGTTCTAGATGTGTTCAGAAGTGCTTGAGCTTTTTTTTTTTTTTTTGCAGGATCCAGCCTGTTTTTCAGTTCTAAAGGTATTTGCTTGTTGTCTCATCTGTTCAGAGTGAATCTAGAGCATCACTTTGCTGGCCTGGCTGCACAGAGTGGTAGTGCAGTATGCTGGCAGTGTTGGAGATCTCCTTTTTCAGGAAGGGTGGTTACTGGTGAAGGAGTTCATCATGGCATGAGTCACTTGCTGTTGTGCCACATTTTGTTGCAGTAAGCAGTTAGGATATCGGAGAGGACCTCTCTGCCATGTGTTGAGACTTCTGCCGGATTTCACTGGGTATGCTGTTAAACATATAAGTGTAGATGTGGGAGCGTATGTTTTTAATTGATGTTTTTGAGGTGTCACTGCAAAAGAGTTCTGATTCTATTTATCAAATATTTTTGAGGTGTCACTGCAAAAGAATTCTAAAATCTAAAGTAAAACTGCCCCTTTCTTGTTGCTTTTACTATGACGTATGGTTGTGTGTGTGTGTGTGTGTGTGTGTGTGTGTGTGTGTGTGTGTGTGTGTGTGTGTGTGTGTGCGCGCGCGCATGCACACGTGTGTGTGTGTGTGTGTGTGTGTGTGTGTGTTGGTGGTGTGTGTTTTTGTTCCTTTGTTCTGTTTATCTTTTGTTGTGTTTTATTTAAGTGTCAGTGTCATGAGCAAAGAGCTATGACTAGCAGATACCCACAGAGCAATACAAGTGTGAAGGCTCTTTATTGTTACTACACGCATGCACAGACACACTCACACACAACACACACACACACGCACATGCACACACACACACACACACACACACACACACACACACACACACACACACTGACACACACACACACACACACACACACACACACACTGACACACACACACACACACACACACACACACACACTGACACACACACACACACACACACACACCCATGCACGCATGCAGGCACGCACGCACTAAAGGGACACAAAAAGGAAGTGGGTTCATTGAATGCGACAAAGCTTTGAAGCGGAACGCGTGGAGATGATCTGTGTCACAGGATTCAGCCAGTGAAAGAAACTGCGGTGATTGGTTCACTGATAAAAGTGTGCAGTGAGCATTTCTATGCCCTCAGGAAGGCCATGCTAGTATTGGCGCTCTCCACGGCGCACAATCACTTATCACTATCATGAATTGTGAGGGAAATGTTGTCCATGCTCTGGGTAGGTCGAGTTCTTTGTTTGAACCCTGTTGACACAGGTACGGTGCCTTTGACTTCATTGTCTCCTGCTACAGTTTTCTCCCAGTTCTTCACTGGAAAGTAGGTCAGCCATAGCCTGGAAGGTGAAATGGAAAGGGGACAAGTTCATCAGGTAGGCCAGTCAACTGTAGTCCAGTGTCTTTTCATGGTAGACTTTGATATCCTGTGCACTGGATGGTATATGAAGAAACCCCTCTGTACTGAACAGACCACTTCTCCTATTGCTTTATTAGGACCATCGGAGGACCATAGTTTTTTTTCTAGGTTTTTTGTTTGTTTTTTGAATGGAAGAGCATGCAGCTATCACAAAAGGAGGCCATTAAGCATTTTGTTTTCCAAGATCTTGCCTTCTGAAAACGACACAGACAAATGGAGCGACAGAATAAATATAACAGTCATGGTGCTCCCTCTGGTATAGATGGTGGTTCAGGGTTACCTGTTTTCATGGGATCTGCACTGTGCAGTGTGTTACCAACATTCAATCAGTATACCTGAAACCGTCCTATTATTGGTCTGGAGTGAAATCCTGGAGAGGACACTTTGCTTTCTGGGAGGCCATGGAGTTCATAGGCACCATCTGGCAATAATGCTAGTATCAGAAACAGACTGATCCAAGGAGCTGAATGAAAGGCAGTGTTCTTCATTACCCATTTCTGCTGTGTTAGCATTCATAGCTGTTTCTGATGGCATCTTTTGACATTTCTAGAGGAGTGCACTAGATCGAAAGTTCCTTCAGTAAGAGAAGCCTGTTCTTCAGTGAATTACCTTTTTTGTGCTCCCAAACCCTTGGGTTTCTTCCCTCCAGCCCAGGTACCATTGTTAATTTGAATTTGAAGTTGAGGTCTGAGAATGATACGTGATGTCTGTAAGTTTCATGCATCATCTAGCGACATGTTTTCATCAGAGGATCAGGACATAAAATAGTGAAGAGCAGTGAACCGTTGAACTGTGGCAAGGCTTTTCTACCTGTATGGTTTGCCCTGTGCACATTGCAGATCTTTTTAGATGTGCCCAAGCTGGCATCAGATCATGGGATGGTCATATGTTAAATATTGATCACAGAACAAAGATGACAGTCCTCTCCAAGGAGACAAGAGGGTGGGGGGGGGGGGGGGGGGGAAGAGGAGAGAGTGCAGATGTGAGGATGATACACCAAAAATCATCAGTAAACTGGGTATTTTTCAGTGCGCTGTATTCAGTAAGTGCTATAGCATGTTGTAGTTTCATGTACTGGTGTATATGCATTACCATCAGTTTGGGATGATGAGTTTTCTCCAGCTGTTTTCTTTTCTTGTGAATGGCTATTTTATGAGCAGTAAAAAAATGTACTTTTTTCTGCAGTAAATAGTTTTGTGAAGCACTGTGAAGGCTCGGCAGCACTGCAGGGTTTCCTCTCTTGGGTGGCCTAATAATGACCCTAATGTGTACCTGCATAATGGGTCCCTATGGACTTCTATAGACCAGACTGCTTCAAAACAATGCAAGTTTTGTTTAAGGGTGATCAGAATGAGCAGGAAGGTCATAACTAGGACATGGAAAATGAGAGAGAGGAAAAAAAGATTAAGGTGTGGAAGTGATTTGAGTGTCTGTTTCAGTTTCCTCAGAGTCAGCCAGCGCAGACTGGTTCATGTATGCTATGCACACCAGCAGTGCAATATTCACATGGGCGTGCACACATGCGCTGAGTTTTGCCATACAAAGCCTGACATGACCACAGTCTCTCTCTCTCTCTCTCTCTCTCTCTCACCACACCACACACACACACACACACACACACACACACACACCTCTCTCTCTCTCTCTCTCTCTCTCTCTCTCTCTCTCTTCTCTCTCTCTCTCTGACTCACACATACACACACAAACACACACTCTCTTTGTATGAAACCGACCGGTTTCAAGCCTGACTTTTAGACTTTTATGTAATTCCCTACGAACCAAGTATTGCCAGACTGTTAAGTGTGTATGTCGTGGAGATGTTTCAGTTCAGCATGTGATTTTTAATTGTGAACTAACGAAACCCTTTATGAATGGTGTTATACCAAGTGCTGACACTGGGCACGTTAATGTGTTTGACTTTTTAGATTCGTTACCAGTTGTTTCTCTTGTTAAATTAACGAGTAACCTTTTGCAAAGTCCATTAAGGAACATTTTATAATCATAATCGTAAGTTAGATTACTTTAGTTATTTTTCTCTAATTTTTCATAGTTACTGTCCTATAATTCATCTGTCCTTTATTTTTGTTCTATGTAACCATATCGTCCTCTTCTCTTCTTTTATGATAATAGTCTAAAATTGTAAACACTATGTTATTTAGACGTCTGCAATCACCTATATGTGTGACGAGACATAAAACAGAATTCCTTCCTACACACTCTCTCTGTCTCTCTCTTTCACACACACACACACACACACACACACACACACACACACACACACACACACACACACTTACACACACACACTTACACACACACACACTCACACACACACACACACACACACTCACACACACACACACACACCACACACACACACACACACACACACACACACACACACACACACACAGAACTCACACACACAGAGAACTTGGCCTCACAAAGCCTGACATGAACATACACACAGAGAAAACACACACACACACACACACACACACACACACACACACACACACACACACACCACACACACACACACACACACACACACACACACAAAGAGAGAGCTTAGAAGAAGAAAGAAGATGGCCTGTAGCCAAGTGCGCAAGCAAGGCCAGTCTTCAGACAGTAAAACACTGCTGCCCTGTTAGCCTTGCTGGCCCAGTTCCTGTTAAGTGGAGTTGGCCAAGTGGAGAGGATGAACTGGTAGTGACAGGTGAGTAATGGAATCAGCAGGTCAGTTCAAGGTTCCTTTTGCTCTGGTCAAAAGGTCATTTTGAAGTCCTGTTTTGGACTGACTGTCCACCGCATTTGCCAGTTCAGGGCACAATGGATGAAGGGAAAGAAAGGTTTGGGAAGAGAAGAGACTGATGTACAAGGCTGACAGATTCCTGACCTACAGGGACTCAGTAGATCAGTCCTGTTGACTGTCCCGTTAATGACCATATCAACCTTGTGATGGTATTGTAGGGGCTGTGAGGGGGAAGTGTGTGATATTATCATTATAAATTTTTCTCATTTTTTTTCCCAGTTAATGACCATATCAACCTTGTGATGGTGTTGTGAGGGGGAAGTGTGTGATATCATTATCATTATGAATTTTTCTTTCTGTTTAACTAGCAAGACGTGGTGTCCCGTTCTGTGTAGCTCAAGAGCTGTGATGCGGAGACAGCGTCGGTGATGCGACTGCCGGAGACATCGGGGGTCCGCCTGGACCCTCGCCCTGTGCCGCTGGAACCGTTTAGCCACCAGGTGGCAGGGCAGGCCTCCATGCTGATGGTGGACCCCGGCACCCTGTGCAAGCCCTTGATCCCTCGTGAGCACCACCTGTACTGCACACTGCCTGCCTCACTGCGCCCCTTCACCCCTCGCTATTACGGTTAGTATGTATTGCCTGCCTCACTGCGCCCCTTCACCCCTCGCTATGACGGTTAGTATGTATTGCCTGCCTCACTGCGCCCCTTCACCCCTCGCTATGACGGTTAGTATGTGTTGCCTGCCTCACTGCGCCCCTTCACCCCTCGCTATGACGGTTAGTATGTGTTGCCTGCCTCACTGCGCCCCTTCACCCCTCGCTATTACGGTTAGTATGTGTTGTAGAGTGTTGTATGATATAGTCTGATCTCCTGTTAACCCCTCGCTATTATGGTCAGTATGTACTGTAGAGTATTGTATGGTATAGTCTGATCTCCTGTTAACCCCTCGCTATTATGGTCAGTATGTACTGTAGAGTATTGTATAGTATAGTCTGATCTCCTGTTAACCCCTCACTTAATTATGGTCAGTATGTACTGCAGAGTATTGTATGGTATAGTCTGATCTCCTGTTAACCCCTTGGTATTATGGTCAGTATGTATTGTAGAGTATTGTATGGTATAGTCTGATCTCTTTTTAACATCACTGTACTGTATGTTGCCTTCACTCCTTCCTGCTATGGTCAGCATGTATTGTAGAGTATTGTATGGTATAGTCTGATCTCCTGCTAACCCTTCACTATTATGGTCAGTATGTATTGTAGAGTATTGTATGGCATAGTCTGATCTCTTTTTAGCATCACTGTACTGTATGCTGCCTGCCTCACTGCGCCGCTTCAGCCCCTGCTACGATGGTCAGTATGTACTGCAGAGTATCATTTGGTATTGTCTGAACTCCTGTTAACATTGCTGTACCGTATGCTGACTGCCTCACTGTGCCTGTTCACCCCTCGCTACTATGGTCAGTATGTACTGTAGAGTATCATTTGGTATTGTCTGAACTCCTGTTAACATTGCTGTACCGTATCCTGACTGCCTCACTGCGCCGCTTCAGCCCCTGCTACGATGGTCAGTATGTACTGTAGAGTATCATTTGGTATTGTCTGAACTAACATTGCTGTACCGTATCCTGACTGCATCGCTGTGCCTCTTCACCCCTCACTACTATGGTCACTATGTATTTGTATGTTATTGTATATTATTATCGTATGATATAGTCTGATCTCCTGTGAAAGTCCCAGAATTTCTACTTGTCCTTCCTAAGTAAAAAGACAATTAATAAAAGTAACTGCTGGTTGTGTAATCACACGTCAGCAGCCAAATTCAACAGTGGCATCCTCTGTACGCATGTGATGCTTACCTGAGAGGGAGAAATAAAGGGAATAGATCTGCATGCATGCATTCATGCATGGACATTCATGCACTGAAGGTGCGTGTACATGCTCACATGTGCACACAAACACACAAAAACATGTACATACTCAATCCCTCTCTCTCTCTCTCTCTCTCGTCTGTCTGTCTCTGTCTGTCTCTGTCTGTCTGTCTCACTCTGTCTGTCTCTCTCTGTCTGTCTTTCTCACACACACACATGCACGCACACACACATGCATGCGCACATGCAGGCATGCGCATGCGTATGCACACGCACACACACACACACACCCACACACACACCACACACACACACACACACACACACACACACACACACACACACACACACACACACACACGCACGCATGCGCGCATGCAGGCATGCGCATGCACACACGCGCGCGCACACACACACACACACACACACACACACACACACACACACACACACACACACACATACAGACACACACACACACACACACACACACACACACACACACACACACACACACACAACACACACACTTTTGCGCACCAACATGCATGTATGCACATCAATTTACGTGCAGACTCCAACCCAAACTGTCTCGCCCCTCCTCCTCCTTCCTTCCCCTTCCACCTCCAACCCAAACAAACATGCATGTTCAGCGCACAGCAAACTCCCCCCCCCCCCCCCCCCCCCTCACCCCACATCTCTCATATTCTGCACCCAGGCACCGCTGAAGTCTGGTTCCTTGCTTATGACATTGGAATCAATGACCTCCACCATTATTTTTTTTCAATGTATGGTGTTAAGTGGCAACATCACTGGATATACCACAGATGCAGTGTGCTTCTCATGTCTCTAACACTTCATTTGGTGCCTTCATATCCACAGGGGTGTTGTACGTGCGTCTGGAGGAGAGGGAGGACGGGTCTCTCAACTTGTGGGGATATTACCCAGACACCGAAGACAATGAGCTCAGGATGGACAACGGTGCAGTCATCAGACCCCCAGTCGACAGAGAGGATGCTGGGAACAAGGAGAGAAACAGGGAGAACCGGAATGTCCGTAAAGGACCGTCCCCTCGACTGGAGGTGGAGAACAGTGGCAGCCTAGGGAACAACATTGACTTGGAGAACAGTGTGGACAGGGAGCAGAACATAGGCCAGACCTTGGAGGCCTCTCCACTCAAAGACCCCACCAGGTCAGTGGGCAATGGCAAGATCCCCAGTTCTGCCCACAAGAACTCTGAAGACAGTGTAGATGTGAAGGCAGACAGCCTGCCGTCTAGTGGAGGATCTTTGCACACAGGGAAAGACCATATTACGCAAGACGTGGACAAGCGCCATGTTGATTCAGATCTTTTGCAACCATGTGCTGATGACATGAAGCAGGATATTGACAAGGTGGACGGAGGACGACACCAGAGGCAGGGGGTGAGTAAGGAGGTAGATAGCCTCCAGCCGTTGCCATCAGGGTTCAGCAGCGGCACTTCCACCCCCATGTCCAGCGGCAGCGAGCAGGATCTGCCGTCAGCTGTGGACGGCGCTCCCCTCCCCTCCCGACCCTCGTCACGGTGAGTCACTGACATCACCAGACACACCACACCACAAGCATGACATTGCTACCTTCAGTGTTTGAGGGATAGTTTGTTTTCCATCCAAAGGATCTTTATTGTCTCATACAGGTTCAGAGACAAATGCTGATATAAAGGATGTACAGTGACAAATGCCGACATAAAGAATGTAGAGGTACAGTGACAAATGCTGACATAAAGCATGTACAGTGACACATGCTGACATAAAGGATGTAGAGGTACAGTGACAAATGCTGACATAAAGCATGTACAGTGACACATGCTGACATAAAGGATGTACAGGTACAGTGACAAATGCTGACATAAAGGATGTAGAAGTGCAGTGACAAATGCTGACATAAAGGATGTACAGTGACAAATGCTGACATAAAGGATGTAGAGTGACACATGCTGACATAAAGAATGTAGAGGTACAGTGACAAATGCTCATGTAAAGGATGTAGAGGTACAGTGACAAATGCTGACATAAAGGATGTAGAGGTACAGTGACAAATGCCTACATAAAGGATGTACAGTGACAAATGCTGACATAAAGGATGTAGAGGTACAGTGACAAATGCCTACATAAAGGATGTACAGTAACAAATGCTGACATAAAGGATGTAGAGGTACAGTGACAAATGCCTACATAAAGGATGTACAGTGACAAATGCTGACATAAAGGATGTAGAGGTACAGTGACAAATGCTGACATAAAGATGTAGAGGTACAGTGACAAATGCTGATATAAAGGATGTAGAGATACAGTGACAAATGCTGACATAAAGGATGTAGAGGTACAGTGACAAATGCTGACATACAGTGTAAAGAGGTGTGGTAACAAATGCTGACATACAGTGTAAAGAGGTGTGGTAACAAATGCTGACATACAGTGTAAAGAGGTGTGGTAACAAATGCTGACATACAGTGTAAAGAGGTGTGGTAACAAATGCTGGCATACAGTGTAAAGAGGTGTGGTAACAAATGCTGGCATACAGTGTAAAGAGGTGTGGTAACAAATGCTGGCATACAGTGTAAAGAGGTACAGTAACAAATGCTGACATACAGTGTAAAGAGGTACAGTAACTAATGTTGACATACAGTGTAAAGACATACAGTAACAAATGCTGACATACAGTGTGAAGAGATACAGTTCAGATGCTGACATACAGTGTAAAGAGGTACAGTAACAAAAATACTAATAGGATTTAAAGGTACAGTGACAAATGCTGACATAAAAGAGTAGAGGTACAGTAACAAATGACTAATAGGATTTAAAGGTTCAGTGACAAATGCTGACATAAAAGAGTAGAGGTACAGTAACAAATGACTAATAGGATTTAAAGGTTCAGTGACAAATGCTGACATACAGGATGCAGAGACACAGTAATAAATGACATGTAGAGTATTGAGCTGCAATGGACAAATGCTGACACTTGTTGACAGATCAGGTGTCAGGGGTGCTGAACAGATGCTGACACAATGACAGATGTGTGCAGAGTTGTCATGATTATGCTTGTTGATTGATGAGTATAGGTGTGTACACGCTGATTGATGAGTATAGGTGTGTACACGCTGATCGATGAGTATAGGTGTATACACACTGATTGATGAGTAGGTGTGTACACACTTTAATACAGATGATGTTGTCAGGTTGCCATGACAGATGGGATGCAAAGTGCCATGACAGATGCTGGCCAATTATGTGTAGGGATGCCATATAACAGATATTAGCAGATTGGATGAAGGGGCACTATATATATAGCGAAACAGAGAGAGAGAGAGAGTGAATGCCTTATTGATTAATGTGTACTTCACTTCTTCACCATTGTTTTTACTTTGAGCGCATGCTTAGTTACAGTGTACATGGCTCTGAACCTACCCATACGTATCACTGCAGTTTTTGTCTTGATGGGTATAATCGGTTTTGACAATATAAATCCGCCTGTTATATCCTTTTAGGTGTGTGGTGCGAGTGACGGAGGATGGAGAGTACGAGGTCGTGGGGGGCAGGGCGGAGGACAACAAATTTCTCACCACCACCGATAACCAAGTCTTGTCCCAGACCAGCACAGATCCGAACTCAGGCAGTGATAGGACCATTCAGCCGCTGAACCCCTGGGGGCTCAGTCTGCACACCCGCCTGCTGGATAAGATGAGAAAGTCACAACCTTCCCCGTCTGGCTGTCGTATCCTGAATGTTTGAGCTCAGAATGTGAGCTACAGAGATACATTGATGCAACAAATCTATTAATGAAGAAGCAAAAAAAAAAAAAAAAACCTGAAACAAGCTTGTTTATGTATCTTGTCCCCCAAGGAGATAAACTAAAATGAGTATACATGTTTTGTTTGTTTTTTTCTGTTGAGCCCTTAGTAAAGAGAGGAACAGTATTGAGAGTAGAAAAAAGAAACATGATACTTATACAGAAGAATTGTTTGAGTGTGGATTTACCTAAAGATTATGAAGCTGAAACAGAAATGGGTAATGAAAATGTTTAAGGAAACAAAGGTTTGCGTATACATCAACACTAAATACACAAAGACGAGTGTTCATATTTTGAGAAGCAAGTCACATAATGCTGACAACTACATGGCTCCCACTTACACTTAAACGCATATGCATTTGCATACACTTAGACATATGCATTTGCAATGTTGGATAGCTTTAAGTTTTGCTGTTAAGAAAGACGTGAGGAAAGAAGGTAATCAGCAGAGAGGTTAATTGCAAGCACACTTGTCATTCACCCTTTACCAGTTCTAGCGTTCCTGGTCTTGGAGAATGTGGTGGCACGCTTTGCCCGGCCCTGTATCTTGGACCTGAAAGTGGGATCCCGTCTCCATGGTGACGATGCCAGCCCCAAAAAGATGGCCAGCCAGTCCCGTAAATGTAACATGACTACTTCCCGCAGTCTGGGACTGAGGCTGTGTGGCATGCAGGTGTGTTTGTATGTACGTTGTGTGTGTGTGTGTGTGTGTGTGTGTGTGTGTGTGTGTGTGTGTGTGTGTGAAGATTTTTACTGTCATAAAAGGTATGCAGACAATTGTGACATAGATGAATACTGTAACACAAATAGTTGGTTGACTGCAGGACCTGTATCAATAAGACAACTTGCCTGGGGTATGGTAGCAGGTCCTTGAGGAAGAGGTGGATGAGGGCGCTTCGGTTTAAAACCTTCTTTGCTCAGAGGGACAAGTGGGAATGGGTGACAGTGGGCAGGGAGAAAAGGGGAAGTGAGGAAGTGAGCACTGCCAAAAAGCTGAAAAGTGAATACTGCTTGAAGATGAAAAGTGTTCAGCAAGGATTGAGGGGGAAGGAAGGAGAGAGTTGGAAGGGATGGGGGGGGGGGGGGTATAGAAGGAGAGGGCAGGGTGGGGAAGAAGAGAGAAATGGGTTAAGAGCAGAAGGACTGGGGGGGGGGGGGGGATAAAGTAAATAAAAATAGTAATAATAATGTTAAGAGACAAAATCAAGATAAGTAAGAACAAAGGGCTGTTATAGAGGAAAGTCAGTGTTTGATATTGATTCCATTTGGGTGGATAGTGCCAAGTTTGTGAATAAGGAGGGACTCTTGTTCTTTACGTCTTATAGAGGAAGATGAATTTTGCCAGACTGCAGCAATCTGCATGTGGGAGAGGTTGTGGCCGGAAGAACAGAAATGGTTTGCAATTGGTGTATTGTAACCGAGACGGACTGCTCGTAGGTGTTATGTGAAACGGTCGTTGAGGGTTCTGTAGGTTTCTCCAACATACAGGAGGCCACAGAAGGAGCAAGAAAGAATGTAAACTACATTGCGGGACTGACAAGTGAAAGGGTTGCGTATGGAAATTTTGCCTGAGGGGCCACAGATGGTTGTAGAAGAGTTTAGGTGAGGACAGGTTTTGCATTTGGGTTGCTTGCATGGAGAATTGCCAGGTGGTGAGACTGTGTTTGTGGACAATTTTGAATGCACAAGAAGATCTCTGAGGTTGGTGTCACGTTTGTAGGCAACTAGTGGAGGCTGGGTGAAAATGTGTTTCAGGGAAGGATCAGTCTGCAGAATGTGGTAGTTCTTCATAAGGATGTTTTTGATGGCGAGGTTGTGAGGATGGAAGGTGATAGCAAGAACAGGCCTGTCGTCTGATGAAGGAGTGATCTTTTGCTTAAGAGCAGTGTTTCTGGGAATTCTAGAGGCCCTTTGTAGGGCTTCTTGGCAAATACTGTAACAGTAACAAAAATGCGTATGGAAAAAAGAATGTCTGATTTGTTGTCTTCTTTCAAAACAGGTATATGATGTCTGATTTGTTGCCTTCTTTCAAAACAGGTATATATGTTGATTTGTTGTTTCTTCAAAACGGGTATATGTGTTGTTGTTGCCTTCTTTCAAAACAGGTATATGATGTCTGATTTGTTGTCTTCTTTCAAAACAGGTATATGATGTCTGATTTGTTGCCTTCTTTCAAAACAGGTATATGATGTCTGATTTGTTGCCTTCTTTCAAAACAGGTATATGATGTCTGATTTGTTGTCTTCTTTCAAAACAGGTATATGATGTCTGATTTGTTGTCTTCTTTCAAAACAGGTATATGATGTCTGATTTGTTGTCTTCTTTCAAAACAGGTATATGATAGACTGATTCTGAATTACTCTGAGATTTTCTGTTTTGAAACTGATGCCATTTTTTTTTTTTTTAATCTCAAATAATGTTCAGTCTATCTTAGATTATCACATAATATACAGTCATCAAGAGAATGAAATTTATCTTCAGTTTTGTTTCATTGTTCACATTTTTCATTTGCTGTATGTGTGGTTTGGTATTGCCCTTTCTTTCTGGCAAACCCTGTTGCATTACTTACTGGAGAGTATTTTTCATGTGTTTTAGCCAACATTTCCATCACTCCGGTATAAATAGTGATATAGAAATGTGAAACACAAGTCTTCTTTATCATTGTTATTGTTGTTGTAAGAGTTTTGATTTGGTTCAGATGCATGTATGCATAGCTAAGGATGAATGTAGCTTACATGTCAAAAAAAAAAAAATCTTTCCACTTCTCTCCAAATGGCTGATGTCGATGTTTTCTAGGAATGCCTAAAGTCTGTCAGCTGAAAGTTTGTTGGGGGATTATCACTGGGAAACTGATTTGACAAATATCTCTTTACTAATTCATGAACATCAAATACATTCATTAAATCTGCATTGAAATGCATCTCAGCTCAGTATGTAAAAACTCCTGTTGTCATGTTATGGAAGAACTGTGCGAAAGTATTACGTTTCCATTTTTATGCCCAAAAGCAGTTGTTCTGAAAGCACAAATGACCCTTTTGCTTTGCCTGGATGCGGTTTAGATATATTCAAATGCTCAGTTTTGATGGAGAATGGTCTGATGTTTTAATTGTTACAGTCATTACAGGCTATTAGCCAATACTTTTGTCATTGGGTTGCACCCCAATGGCTGCTACATCAAGAGCAGCTTAGTTATGGAGTGTTCTGATATAGAATTCATCCAACAACTTGAGAATCAACATTTGTAATCTGGCTTATTTTCACAGAAATAATGATTAATGCTTGAGTGGTAGACAGATGTTGTTACTAGTGGAGTGCAAGTTTAGCTTGACCATAATCAAGTAAACCTGCAGGAGTGGAAGGGCTAAGCATTCAGTTTGTTATTGCACTGGACCTCTGTACATGCCCTAGTGCATGTCGCAGTGTGCGTAAGTGTATGCACCACTTCACATTCTTCAACCTGTCCACAAACTGACTCATTCTGTCTTTGGCCGCTGACTCCGCCATCTTATTTTCCCCTTCCCCTTCCCCAGTTAGGGGTCTTTCAGTCATTTGATGCACTTAACCTTTTCTTGGCGAGTGGACAATCATATTCAGTCTGGGCATCTGCCCTGCATATGACCCCTCCCTCTTTTGACGCCTGTCAGCCATACAACGTCTGTCACTCACTCTATGAAGTTTTCCATGGCAGCCTGCTGGTCTGCTCCAGGCTGTGTGATGTTTGCTTCAACTTGGCAGACAACAGTGGGAGTTCTGTCACCGTGCGATTGATTGAATGGCCATAAGCCCATACAAGTAGCTGATTTTGACATTGCATTGAATTGTAATGGCACATTTTCTGTTTGTCAGTCCATGAGTCATTCTTCAGAATGCAAAGGTTTTGTTTTAATACCATGCTGAGCCACTCTTGATTTATTCGGTTTGATCGCTGTTTTCTTGAGACTGAACTTCTGGTTGTGGTTAATTTGTTGCGTTTTCAAATTTTGTTGTTGTAGTAATTAAGTAGGTGCTCCTTAAAAAGCAGCAATAACAACTGACAAACTGCAGATAGCACCAGTAATGCAGACAGACTGCAGACAGCTCTGGTTATAATTGACTGACCACAACAATTCCAGTAATAACTAACAGACTGCAGACAGCTCCAGTAGTAAGTGACAGACTGCGGACAGCTCTGGTTATAATTGACTGGCCACAAACAATTCCAGTAATAAATGACAGACTGCAGACAGCTCCAGTAATAACCGACAGACTGCAGACAGCTCCAGTAATAACTAGCAGACTACAGACAGCTCCAGTAATAAATGACAGACTGCAGACAGCTCCAGTAATAACTAACTGACTGCAGACAGCTCCAGTAATAACTGACAGACTGCAGACAGCTCCAGTAATAACTAACAGACTGCAGACAGCTGCAGTAATAACTAACAGACTGCAGACAGCTCCAGTAATAATTGACAGACTGCAGACAGCTCCAGTAATAACTGACAGACCCCCAGACAGCTCCAGTGATAACTAACTGAATGCAAAGGGCTTCAGTAATAACTGACAGATGCCAGATAGCTCCAGTAATAACTGACGGACCCCAGACAGCATTAGTAATAACGGGCAGATTGCAGACAGCTCTAATGATAATTGACAGACTGCAGACAGCTCCATTAATAATAAACAGACTGCAGACAGCTCCATTGATAATGGACAGACTGCAGACAGCTTTAGCTACAACTGACAGACTGCAGACAGCTTTAGTTACAACTGACAGACTGCAGACAGCTTTAGTTACAACTGACAGACTGCAGACAGCTTTAGTTACAACTGACAGACTGCAGACAGCTTTAGTAAAAACTGACAGACTGCAGACAGCTTTAGTTTAAAACTGACAGACTGCGGACAGCTATAGTTACAACTGACAGACTGCAGACAGCTTTCGTTACAACTGACTGACTGCAAACAGCTTTAGTGATAACTAACTGACTGCAGAGAGTTTCAGTAATGGTTGCAGACAGTTTTAAATTTTGAAGTGTAGAAAAATTGGAAAGCAGTTGTACTTGCTGCAAATTGCAGAAAGCAGAAAATACTTGCATATCTCTGGCAAATGTTTGATGTGATGTTGATCAACAGGTATACCAGGAGAGCACGGGTACCTACAAAAGCCTGGACAAATACCATGGCCGTACTCTGACAGATGAAACCTTTTACGACGTTTTACGTGACTTCCTTCACAACGGACGGGAGATGAGGTGCGAACTGCTGCCCCCCATTCTGGCTCGTCTGCATGCTCTCATGGACTGTCTGAATGATCTGCATTCCTTCCGCTTTTACGCCAGCTCCCTGCTCATCATGTATGACGGCCTGTCCTCACACTCGGCCCACCTCCTTGCTGATCAGCAGAACTCACAGGTGTGTGTCCCCGCATCGATGATGGGAGGTAGTGATCAGCGTGGGCACCTCTTGGAGTCACCCAAGGAAAGGAAAGTGAAGGATGTGCATGCTCCCAGCCCCACGTCTGAGCAGGGCACAAAACAGGTTAGCAGTAAACAAGAACGAGAGCTAACCTCTCACTCTGGCAGAGAGAACAGTGACACCAGTGCTCAGTTGAATGGACAGCGTGGCAGACAGACAGATGGCACTGTTCAGCCTTCCGTAGCATCTGCTTCAAAGTCAGCAGGTTCCTTCAAAGATGACGCCTCCTATGACCTTGATCCTGATGACGGAAGCACCTGGAACAACATGGTGGATGTTCGGATGATTGACTTTGCTCACACCACCCACAGTGGTTTCCATGACAACGTGGTGCACGAGGGCCCTGACAGAGACTACATCTGGGGCCTGCAGAACCTAACCCGCATGTTCACCCAGCTGCACAGAGAAACCAGTTAACCGTCATCCAGCCCTCAGATCAGCCTGCCCTGTTGGCCGGGCGTAGACAACATGAAGGGCAACTGTGTTTCTCTGCTCCTTCATATTGCGGGAAAAATGGAAATAATGTTGTTCCGTTTCTCACATGGGCAAAGACATCCCAGTGTGATTGTGAAATGAAAAAAACTAGAGATCATGTCGTGATTTTTCTCGTTTTCCAGTGTGACTTGTGACATGGAGAAGACATTACGTGTATTAAGTCCCAGCCTGATGGGCAAAGTCTTTCAAGTTGTGCCGACTGCCATTGCAGTGTGACCCTTTGCCTTTCCTTGATGAAGCGCCGTCTGTGTGTCCATTGGTCACATGGTGAACATATCACTTCTCTCTACAGTCTGCAGGGTCATACCACCGTGTGTTCACAGGGGGGACAGGGAGGGGGGAGGGGGGGGGGGAACCTGCAGTACTTTTATTCAAGGCAGGAGTCAGGACTGCTTGGAAATGTATTGAATTCTGAGAGAGCTGGATTTTTAGGAAGATTAGTATTTGTTGTTTGTGAATGTGTTGAGCTGTAAAAAGATGGTGGAAAAAAGTGAAATATAGGCATGGGTTGAAAGCAGCGATGTTCTCAATTGTAAGTATAATGCTACTTGACTTGATATTTTTGTTTGTCCCATTTCATGCAGGTGAAGAAAAAAACAAACCATAAGGGGAAGCTGTGTCAGAGGTGAATGGATGTTTGTTCCTGTTTCTATTGTGTGTATCGTTGTCTGCATAACGATTTTTCTCTCTGACTGAGATTGTATACTTAATTCATTTATGCATCAGCTGTACATCCTGGGCACTGTGGTAACATTGTTTACCAGCAGCATACCTTTTTAAAGAGTGCCAGGATTAGTGAAAGTTTTTTTTTTAACACTTTCAGGTTGAATAAACTGTACAGGAGGTAGACTTTCAAACGCACATCCAGAGCCATTTGTCATCTGTTTGCAGACTGTATCTCATAGTCTGGCTCTGGTCATTGATGTTGAGCCATGGAAGTAAGGTAAACCATAAAGACAGAAACTGCAGCTTCAGTGATTCAAACTCCTTTCCTCTGCAGAAAAATATTTTTACTTTTTGTATGCATAGAGAGTCTAAGCAATGAGTCACTAGAACAACTTCAACAAGTCACCATTTTTTTTGTTGTTGTTACAAAGCATGAAATGCTATGGAGAAGAAGTCATCTCATTTACTAGGAATCTGGCTGTGGCCCATAAGTTCTTTTGCCTTTGGAAAAATATGCTATAGAATTGTTGTGTTTTATCTGCATGCAACCACTTCTCTTAAGCACTCAAACCCTACTTGCCACTGTGCATTTGACCCAAAGTCCCTCAAGAAATTTGAAGACAGCCTTAGTTCCTTTCTCTAGGACTCCCTGTTTGTTTAGAAGGCCATTGCTGGCTGTAATCTCATGCACCTTCATCTGCTGAATTAAAAAAAAAAAAAAACCTGTACACCTCTCTGAAATATGATGGTTCCAGCATAGCTTTTGCTTGGGTTCCTGGTCATGTCGGCATTCTTGGCAGTGCTCATAGCTGGATGACAAATTCTTCCACATCCATCTAAATTTGAAAGAGTTTATCACTCCGTGCCACTGGTGGTTGTAAAGAGGAAACAGTCGTGTACTGTTTGCATGCCGGCCACGCCTCTTATAGCCACTCATATCATTTAAAAGGTGAAGAAGCTCCATGGAGCATTCCATGTGATGTACCACTTACGATGAAACATGTTCTTATGGCGTGTTTGGACTGGAATAGTGTCAGACATGAACACTTTACAATTACAGCATACTCTATGAAAATTTTGTGTAGAGATGACCTGCCTGACATGTTTTGTTTATGAAAGAGACAAACATTGTTCATCTGGTTTAAGATTTAAACAAGGAACATTGTCAAGAAATTCCAGCTTGTTTTTAGAAAATGTGTATTAATGAAATGTAAGCAATGTTTTTGTTTGTTTTTTGTTTTGTTTTGTTTTAAATCTGTTTATAGATTTGACAAGGTGACAGCCCTGATACGGCCCTCTGCGGTTGGCTGGGCTATAAACGACATGAATTGAATTGTACTGTGACATATGAAGTCTCCAGGCAATAGAAAGAAATCAAAGCAAATTTTTTTCAAACTTCTGAAACTGTCTTACATAAACAGACAGTTGCTCAGTAAAAGTGTAGAAGATGATGAAGGGCGAACACATGCATGCATGACTTGTGAATCTGTATTAGATTCACATCCCTGGAAAACTTTTGTTCTTGTGCTGTAATAGTTATGCGATCCAAACTTTTTCAGAGGGTATTTTGAAGTAGTAAAACTTGAAATGTACATATACCTGTACATGCGTGAATTGGGAGCCCTGATTATGATTGGTAGGACTTGCTGATATCGTCGTTACTAACCAGTCATGCCATTTCTCTGCCCTGTTATGCCTTTCCTTCTTTTTGATGCAACATATCCTGAAAAAGTCTTTTCGAAACTGTTTACATACCAAGAAAAATTTTGAAAAGAGAGGAGAAAAGATATATTGGGAAAAGAAAGATGGAAATTCTATGAGGGCATTTGGGAACAATAACATTGACAGCTGGAACACAGGGTCAATGAAATGAAAGTGCTGAGTTGCAATGTTTCCAGAGAGAAAGAAAAAAAATGCTGTAACAGGTTGGGAATGGGCAGCGGTGTTTGTGATCCTTGCCTTTTCACCCCTCTCTCTCTCTCCCTTCTCCCTCCTGTGTAGTCTTCTTTCATGTGGTGAGTTGTGGTCTGGGTTTTAAGCCTCGTTCCTTGCTGGCAGTGTCTCCGTAGTTGGTTTTTCAAGCAGTTAGCATGCCTCGTTCATACCATTACTACTATTTGAAAAAAAAAAAAGGAAAAATTAATATTATTATTGTTATTGTTGTTGTTGTTGTTTTTTTTTTAATCATACAAAGCAGTATTGCATAGTGACTGTCCTATATTTATTTCTTGGTACCTCCAGGATTTTACAGGCAAACATCAATAATGTTCTCCATGTTTTGCATTTGGACAGTATTGCTTGTATACATGTGGGCTGCTCAACTTGTTTGGATGAAGGTTTTGTGAAGTTTCATTTTATTCGTTTCTTCTACGTCAACATCAAGATATTATTTTATTTTTATGATGAGGTCTCATTTTTGTTGGCTTTTTTTTTCTCCCCTAATGGAAAAAATACTATTACTTCTTGTGTACCTGAAACTGTTAAATACAGCATGATAATGAGTAAATTCCATGACCTTTGGCGAATAAGAAATCTTTTTTTACTCAATTTATGCCGAGTGATGTGACCTTAAAGGTCATTGTGTCAGTGGTGTACACTGCGCAAAAGAACTTAGGATTCCTATGATCTTCAGGTGAAGCCGTGGTGTGAATCATGTGACCTTGAGAGCACTGCGTGAAGCAGTTCTTGAATGGTGTGTGATCTGTAAAGGCGCTGTGCGGGCTGTGTGTATACTGTGCAACAAAACTTGTGATTCTTCATCTCAGGATGGGGCAAGGCTGGCAGGACTTGCACCATGATGTTGGACTTTCAGGAAACCATGTTGTGTTGACACTTTCACGTTGTGGGGGGGCAAGGGTTCAACATGAAATGGCATATTTCTCATGTATGGCATCTGTTCATGGAGGAGTGAACAAACTTTATTGACTTGTATACTGTCGCAATGTCTTTTTGTTGTGAACAATTTTGCTAGATATTCATTGAACAGAAGGTTGTTTTTCTGTCTTTTTTTCTGTAATATATATGCTTGTTTAAATAATGTTATGTACAAATGCTCTATGTTGTTTTCAGTGTCTTTCTATGTTGTCATTTCTGTGTTTTATGTGGGGGTTTTTAAATATACATGTGTGTTACTATGGGGTATTTTGAAACATATGGAAGCAATGTAGAATTGTATTGATTCTACAATGTAACAATCTGAGTAAACTAAATTGGTCTGGGCTGATTCCAAATGGACATCTGCTTTGGTCAGCGTTGACATGCTTAAGCCGATAAGGCTAGAATTCTTGGATTCAGGAGTGTGTGTGTGTGTGTGTGTGTGTGTGTGTGTGTGTGTGTGTGTGGTGTTGTAGTAGTTGTAGAAGTAGGCTAGCAGATGAAATAATTGCAATAGTTATTGCCATTAGTTTTTATATTGTTTTGTGGTTATTACTATTCTTAATTATTGAGCACCTCAGCATTTAGACTATTAGACGACTTAAAATTAATTACTCCAGACCTTTGCAATTAACTCTATTGTACCTGTAAAGATTTGGATTTCCGGAACAATGTCCTCTGGTTATCTGTATTAGATTCACATCCCTGGAACACTTTTGTTCTTGTACTAGATCCACGTCCGACATTCCCTCCCTTTTAAAGATGTCAGTGTCTGGAATGTTTTCCTCTGTGTACCAAATTCACACTCCAGTTTACACTCCCTTCCTTTGAAAAGAAGTTTTTGTCTGGAACACTTTTCTATTTGTACCAAATTAATGCCCAGTTAACATTCTTTCCGTTTTAAAAGATTTGATTTTTTTTGGTACTCTTCCTTTTTTGTACCAAGTTCAAATCCCAGTTAACAGTCTATCCCCCTTTTTGTGTTTTAAAGAATTTTTCAAAACACTTTCATCTTTGTCTTTTCTAGATTCACATCCAGTTCCCGCCCATATAAAGACCAAGTTTAAAGGATTACTGAAGGACTTCATAGGGATTGATTGTACTGTGTCAGCAAGGTTTTATGTACAGTTCAAAGCATATCACACACTGAAAAGACATTAAAAAAGTAAACAAGAAAGATAAAGGGTATGCTCATTGTGTGACATGTACAACCTAGACTTACTGCAAACTTGGGTTTCAGTCTGAGATGGACTAACTCTGTCCCATGACAAATTAAACCACTGAAATTATGGCCTTGATCTGATTTGGAGCAGAATGAGTGAAGAGTGCTTTCCCTTGGACCATTTGCCGTGTCCAGGTGTGCGCCTTCAGTCAGTCAGTCAGGAATATCTAATGATTTTCATCTTGTACTATATGCTTTTCATTGAAGAATTAGGCTGCATAGTATGAATATTATGTCAGGTTCACTGTGTACATTAAAAGTCCATAATTCACTGAGTATATAAATCTGAGTATTAGTTGTTTGCTCTTTTTTGTGTGCATGTGCATAGTTATAAGTTGTTATTGTATGTATTCTTTCATCCATTCCCATTGTATCGCTCTTGTCATATCCAAACTGGAAGGAAACTAGATAATATCTGTTCATTTACTTAAAAATCTCACCTGTCTCAAACAAATATTATAGTAACTGTGTTGTGAGAGAGTGAATAATGATTCTGTGTTTGATAGTGATAAAATAAACGGTCAGAGGTTCATGAGTTTACAACAGTAAAAGTGTGTTAGTTTTGCCAGTGTTCCTTCTGTCAGTCTTTTAATATGATAAGTTGTAATGGCTAATTGGAATTCAGCTTGCCTTCACTGGAACCATCTTAGCAAATCTGAGTCAAAATTTAGAAAGAAAAGGGGTTAGTTACTGCCACAGATAGTCAAACAGATTACAGTCAAACAGATTACAAGACAAAACACGATGTATTTCGACCTCTTGGATCTTCTTCAGGCCAAAAACAAACAACAATTAGGACAGTGAAAGCAAAGAATGAGAAACCACTTATCTTCTCATATTTTGGCGCAGCCATGTGCCTAACTTCAAGCTTTTTCCACATGGGCTTCTTCAGGAATGATTCCGGAAGAGCGAAAGGTCCCTAACCTTCATATGCATAGTTTCATATATGTTTATCCATATATCTACATTTATATATAAATATATCTGTCAATCTCTGTATCTACCTAATGCTGATCAGTTAGACATGGCCTTAAGTGAAAGTGTATTATCGCATTAACAAGGAATATTTGAAAAAAAACAAACACCAAAAAAAAAAAAAAAAAAAAAAAAAAAAACTAGCTTCAAGAAGTTCAAGTAAGTGTGCCGGATCTGACCTGATTCTGCTTTTACAAATACAACAGAGTTTTGTCCAGTGAATTTAAAGAAAAAAAAAAAATACTAAATCTTTTTTCAAAGTGACAAAGCAACAACAAACTTCAGGGAGAGAAAATTTTTTTAACTAGTCACAAGAAATAGTTTTCCATTTCTGAATGCATTGCCTAGCTTGATGTTTGCAGATTTAGTGGGGAGCTGGAATTAAAGGGGATTTAAGTGTCATGCTGCATTTAATATATTCTTCTTGTTTCTGTGTTTTTTCAGACTGTTGTGCACTTACTTACAAGTCTTTCTTTCTTGAAGGGGGAAGAAAGAAAATCTGTCCTGTTATAAACTGTAGATTTGAATTATGGCATCAAGATTTTTTTTTCTAATGTATTCAAATGTTTATACTGAATTCTGCTGTAATGATTGCATGGTTGTTAGTTATTGAAGATAGATGAAATCTCTGGCAAGAGGTGCCACTAGATGTGAACCAGGTGACATGCTTGTTGCAGATTAGCCAAGATTGGGTGGACTTTTACAAGTGGCTTGTCAAAGATATTCCAGAAAATGACAAGGAGAAAAGTGACAACAGGCTGTGTATCAAACAGGGAGATTTTATGGGAATGTTATTGAGGTAGTCCACTGAGTGCAAAGTTCAACACCGGTCATGATTGAAGGAGGAAGCTGTGGATGGTGTGTAAAAGCTGCTTGTGATTCTGATAGGGTAAAGATTTGACATCGGCCATGATTGAATGACAAAGGGGCATGTGATTGTGCGACAGGAGTCTGTGATAGTCTAGGGGGTGACTGCAGCTGTGATTGAAGAACAAAGGGTATGATTGTGATAAAAGTCTGTGATAGTGTAGGAATTGACATCATCTGTGATTGACTACAAAGGAGGGTATGACTGTGTGATAGGAACATGTGAAAGTGTAGGGGGTGACATCAGTCGTGACTGAACAACAAAGGGACGAATGATCATGTGACAGGATTCGGGGATTGTGTGGGAATCAACATCAATCATGACTGAACAACAAAGGGACATATTATGATTGTGTGACAGGAATCAATGATAATGTAGCAATCGAGGTATGATTTGTGGCAGGAGTCAGTGATAATGTAGGAATCAACATCAACCATGATTGAACAACAAAGGGAGGTATGATTTGTGACAGGAATCAATGATAATGTAGCAATCAACATCAACCATGATTGAACAACAAAGGGAGGTATGATTTGTGGCAGGAGTCACTGATGATGTAGGAATCAACATCAACCATGATTGAACAACAAAGGGGCACATGAATATGTGACAGGAGTCGGTGATAATGTAGGAATTAACATCAGCCGTGATTGAAAAACTTCTTCTCTTCTTCTTCTGCGTATGCAGACTGATACTCCTGCGGACACTCCCTATATGGACGGACAAGTATTAATCCCATCTACCTAACAAAGGGAGTGCAGTTTTGTGTGTATGATGGGTTTTTTTATCCTGCCATTAAGGCAGCCATACACCATCTTCGGGGAAGATTGAACAACAAAGTGGCATATGATTGTGTGACAGGAGTCGGTGATAATGTAGGAATTAACACCATCCATGGTTGAATAACAAAGGGAGGTAAGATAGTGTGACTGGACTCTGTGATGGTGTAGGAATTAACATCAGCCATGATTGAACAACATAGGGACGTATGAGTGTGTGTGAAGAGTCAGTGATGATATAGGGGGTGACTTCAGCCATGACTGAACAAGAAAGGGGCATATGATTGTGTTACAAGAGTCTGAAAGTGTGGGGGCTGACTTCACCCCAGAGTCATCCAAAGGCGCAGGGAGCTCAAAAACACGAGCTTAAAAGTGCAAGTTTGAACATAGAAAAGTGTGACGATGAATGTCTTGAAAAGAAGGCAAACGTTCTAAGGGCAAGCATGAGTTTTACGTGCGGATGTGTTCCACGTGTAAATCACATCACTCGTCAACAGTTTTCTTTTTTCATACCACCATCCTGTACAAAGACATCTTTCCATCAGAATATTAAAACTGATTTTCTATATTGTAACCTAATGATATTGTATGTTTCCTGGTCATGGTGAAGCACTCTTTACATTTTCTGCGACAAAATTGTACTTACCTGCTTGAATGAAGCATGTGTACAGGAAGAGGAGGACGGAGATCCAGTGTGAAAGTGTATCTTTTTTTCCAACGTAGTGCGTGAAATACTGCATGTCTGCATGTATTAACTCTTGAGTGAATCCATATACATATGCACAGCCTGAGCTTTGACAAGTGGGGGGTGGGGGGGGGGATGTAAGAAGCAGAAACCGTGAACATTGCTCTTGTAGACAGTAAAATTCCTGCTTTTAGACGGGTTCAGATTTGGGTTATATGAAATGCGCTTGATCTGAAAAGTTGGCAATTCTTTTATGCACCCCTTCAGTCATGCTAGAACTGATGGTTGTGCAACAGGTGTCTGTTGGTTAGAGACTCACCTTCTGTGAGATGACCTGTGTTGTTCCCCCCCCCCCCCCCCCCCCCCCCCACTACAGAGCACACCTCGGAAACCTCTCCATGTCTCCTGTGGGAACTGCTGTCTTGGCAGACAGTGCTTTACAATGAAGTGGGTTCATACACTCCTGGTGATTTGAAGTCCTCGTTTCCAGGCCCTGAGCAAAACATTTTGTGCAAAAAGTCCTTGAAATTTGTTGTTGCCACAAATTTATTTTTTGGGCATTAAGAAGGCAATCGAAGGTATGGAGAACCAGATGCTATTTGGCAATTCAGAAAGATGTTGGTCGTCAGTGTCGGTTGCTGATGACCTTTCTGTATCAAATGTATGACATTTTTCAACTGTTTTATGTTGCGTTGTATATCATTGATCTCTGTGTTAACATCCGGTCTTCTCTGAAATAAACTCGCTTGAAAAGCCCTGAAAAAGACATGATTTATTTTTCATTTGAAAGAACTGTACGAAACTTGATTATTTGTGAATGGTTGGTTTTCCAGAAAAGTGTGTTAGCTTCTAAAATGATAACTGAGCATTTCAAATGGTGACTGTGTGTAATTCTCAAATGGTGACTGTGCTTGTTTGGAATGGCATCATTTCTGTGATTGTGTGTTTTCTGGAAAGTAATGGTGATTCTGAAAAGGTGACTAATTTGTGAAGTGGAATTGTAGATTGGTCTGTGCTGTTTTGAAGCTGACAGTGATTCAAATGTGGTGAGTGGTTGCTGTTGAAGAAGTCTTTGTACATTTCTGACAATGACAACATTTCTAAATGTTGACAATTGAGTACAGTGTCTCTGACAGTACCAAGACTTAACAGACAGAGGAAATAATTACAACTGAAGTATAGGACTGCGTCTTGCTGCTGTCATTTTCTGCCAATAAATTAATAAAGAGTAATTACGTGGGTTCCGTGAGAATCATTACAACTCAGCAGCAGCAGCAACAACAACAACAACAACAACCACACACACACACACACACACACACACAACTTACAAAAGGATGAGTTGCATGTGATGTGCGTTAACACATTAGGAAAGCCATTGCCAAACAGTACCGGATGTCGTTAAGAGTAGACAGCATAGCACAATCTTTGATTCAGTGAATCCACTCACTCACTCAGTGACAAGCAAACCAGGTTCTGTCTGTCTAGGCGGTGGATACTTCGTTCATAAGTGTCCACCTTCAACCAGCTGAAGATTCTGACACTACAAAAAGGGTTTCCGGATTCAACAGTTAGTTGAAATGCTGCCTGGATCATCAACTTACAGTGGGTTGGGATAGGAAAAAGGGGGTGTGGGGCCACCCACCATTTTCTGGCCTCTGGGGGGAGGGTGAGTGGGGTAGATAGACCTTACTCTGTAGTGGGTGGGAAGGACTAAGGTGAGGAAGAGGGATAGGTGGGGGAGGGGGGGGGGCGGATGGGGAGGAGGTTATATCCAGGATTTGAAGCCCTCCAGCGAGGCTGATGTTACTGCCTCAGCTGGAAAGCCGTTCCATTCTCTCGCAAAACGTGGGAAGGAACTGTTCTTTCTGTAGTTTCTGTAGTAGGATTCTATTTGGTACTGCAGCTCAAGGGAGTTTCTGGTGTTGTACTGGTGGGTGTAATGCAGAGGGCTGTACGCAAAGTCGATCTTGATATCGCCGTGGTGGAACTTGTTGAAGGTGGCTAATGGCGTCGCTGCTCTAAAGGAGTCCAGTGCAGCTGATTGAACATGGCACTAACGCTGGACGTCTGGCGGTAGCGATTGACAACCCAGTGCGCCGCCGACCTTTTTACGTGCGATCTTGTCACCTTCTTGATGAGGATCCCACACCTGGCAGGCATACTCCAGGGTCGGACGCACAAGGGCTTTGTAGGCTTTCTCTTTGGTTTTAATTGAGCGTATCTTCAGGTTTCTCTTCACAAAGCCGAGGGTCTCAGAAGCTTTGTTGACAGTGTTGTTGAAGTGGGGTTCCCATTTCAGGTCCGTGGACAGGGTGACCCCGAGGTACTTTTCCTTCTTGGTGAGCTGGAGGTTTGGGCCATGCAGATGGTATGTGGCCTTGTGTCTTGTGCCGAAGTGGAGAGTGTGACACTTGTCCAGATGGAAGGACATGAGCCAAGTTTGTTCCCAGTCAGCAAGATACGATAAGATAACGTGCAGTGAAAGGGAGGCGGTCGGGAATGGGGTGGGAGGGAGGAAGCAAAGTGGAGGGTAGGCAACCTGTAGATAACGTGCAGTGAAAGGGAGGCGGTCGGGAATGGGGTGGGAGGGAGGAAGCAAAGTGGAGGGTAGGCAACCTGTAGATAACGTGCAGTGAAAGGGAGGCGGTCGGGAATGGGGTGGGAGGGAGGAAGCAAAGTGGAGGGTAGGCAACCTGTAGATAACGTGCAGTGAAAGGGAGGCGGTCGGGAATGGGGTGGGAGGGAGGAAGCAAAGTGGAGGGTAGGGAATGGGGTGGGAGGAGATGGAAGCAAAGTGGAGGGTAGGGAATGAGGGTGTGGAGGGAGGAAGCAAAGTGGAGGGTAGGCAACCTGTAGATGCCTACCCACTGTTGTGGTCGAGGCAACGTCGAAAGCAAGGCGGCCTTTCATCACAAAGACAGATTAAGTTTAATTTGCTTCATGTAGTTTCACTCACTTCATTCACCTCAAATAAATGTTTTGCTACTGCTGGCAAGATACATTGAGATAAGGCCAAATGTTTCGTCTATCTTTTTTTTTTTTAGATGCTTCTTGGCCTGCAGGAGATTACAATAAGCCTGCTTAATGATACTTGAGTAAATAATTTTACAATTAACGTTCTGGTAAGTTTTGTTCTGCTGGTGCTTGTAATTGCTGAGAAAATGCCCATGTTGAAGCTTAGCTCGCGCACCCCCCCCCCCCTCACCCAAACACACACACACACACACACACACACACACACACACACACATGAGCATGTACACATGCATAGGGCACGTGCAAGAACACCAATATTTAAAACCTTACATATTTTTACGTATGAGCAGAGCACTCGCACGCATTCTATCAACAACATACAGAGGCTGTGAATATTTAATTTGTTGTTTAATTCATGTGATGAAGGGATGACATGCCCTCTTTGTTCTAAATAATCTGGAAGTAACCACCTGCACGAGTACCTATAACATGATCACAGGTAGCATCACTGATAACCGAGTACGGTTACACATTCTCCCCAATACAACACATTTTCTGCGCAAAACGTTTCTCCTATGTCAACACGTGAGTGAACAATGTGTGTTAATTGGTTTTATGCCAGTTTGATGTTGATGTGAACTAGAGCAGATTCTTAATCTGACATCATCCACAATACAGTGAGCTCAACTGAATGGATATTGTTATTTCCTTTTAGCCCCTTCCCCTTCACTTACGCCCTCTTAAGTCAACTAAATCAACACGGCAGCCCAGAGTAATACTCCTACTTAATGTTGATTTATGTGGAAGCAAGTAATGGTGATTTTCATAGATCTGTGCATCCACGAGCATTCATTAGAAGCATTATGCATTCACCAGAAACTCAGTTCTCAAAAGGTGACGACAGTAATGCAGTTTGTGTTGATTGAGTATCGTTTCGTAGCCTTCCTCATAAACAGGAAAGTAGTCGGGGAAAGTGTTGTCTCTGTCCCATGTACTTGTTAAAGACAACACATGACACGTGAATTTGTGCTCGGGAAGGAAATGGCTGATATGCCACTGTCCTGCACACGTATACAATGGCTTGGAAGAAGGTGAAATCTAATTGAAATAGCCTCTATAAACCAGCAACGATCAAAGTAAGATGAAGGCAGTTCTTTTCACTCATGGGATTATTTTGTCTTTGCAAGCCATTTTCCATATCCTTTGTACCTTAACCTTTAATGCTTTTTTGTTACAGTTAACACTTTATATCTAAAAAAATAAAATAAATAAACTGAGACAAACACTGAAAAGAACTTTGCTTCTACGTAAGTTTTCATACTGGAAGATAGCTATACAGATATTCTCTTTCCAAGCCCAGTAACAATTACATAAAATTAACAACTTAAAAGCATAGGCCATGAATGCATTTGATTTACTTGTCAGCTTTCAGTGCAGGGGGCCGTAAGATGTACACGATTCAGATCAGCCGTAGACTTGACAGCTATCACTGAGGCAAGAAGTGAAGATACACTCTATATGAATCAGCCCTTACACGTGGCAGCTTTCTGTGTAGGATGAAGACCAATATACACTATTTGGCTGATCCAAACGTCCAATCTGTATTGAAACAACGTGGCAGAAAATTCTTCTTAAAAAGTGTAAGATTAAGTTTTCTTATAATCGAAATATCCTGCGACACAAAATACACCTTATGGTTCACATTACTTCATGACGGAATTTGTTTCCAATTGATATCCATCAAAATTTGTCGGTAGATATTTTCCCTTTATTTCCCAAGAGTGAATGAGAGTGACAAAGAAGACAAAATAAAACAGGTGTAAACAGGGGGTCTATGTAAAAAAAAATTACCTCCATAAAACGAAAAAGGCAGAAACGAAGTATAGCTGGGTATACAGGCATGCAGGCGTAGTTATTGAACATCAACCCACTTTAAGAAGGCAACGCTTATGAAGTGAACTTTTAGGGGCGGGACATCAGCTTAGTCCTAACGAAGATTAACTTCAGAAAAGAGAGCTTGATGAACTTTTTGCATTGTTCACGCCATTGGCAGATCCTGGCTCTATGGTGAGGTGACAGGGCGTTGCACGAAGCTCTGCAGCAAGAAGACACGATGTGAACATCCTAACCGCACATAGCGACAGTCTGCGACTAGACCTAAAGAAAATTAATATGAGAGGGGCTGTTAAGCAGAAACCAAGAGAGCAGCCGGAATCTGCAGAAAATGGAAGACAGTGTCAGTTGTGTTAGCACTTGAGAGGCAATTAATTTAAGGCGATGAATATCCCGTTTACCAATGGATCAGCTGGTTTGGTTTTAGTATATGTTAATAATATGCTACACCATGTGTCCCACAATCGGCAGAAGTAACTGGATCAAAGTTTTTTTTTTTTTCTGTAATATTTCGAGGATTTCATTCAGGTAAGAGGTTGAATCAAATGATTCCTGCTGTATTTCATTGTGTTTGCTGGATAGTTCTGATGTCCTAGAAGAAGTGCTGGACAGACCTGCAATTTGAATCTAGTTTCTAAATATTCACACAAATGTTGCTTCTCCAAACGGCACCATCTCATTTCAAAGAAATGACTGTTTCATTGCTATCATTGGAGCCAGAAGAAGGGCTGCACAAAACCTGCCTTGGCCTGTTGACCACAGACCGACAAAGAGCCACGTGGACGCGGTCATGCAGTCTCAACAGCGACCTGTGTTGGCTACAGAACAGTCTAATACCCCAGTGACATGGTTGCAACAATCTGAATAGTTTGAACAGGCACATTTGTTCACCACAGAACGACGCAGTGTCCCAGCGACATGGTCGCCACCCTTTGAACAGCCCCATGAGTTCACCACAGAATAGCGAAGTGCCCCGGTGAAGTGGTCACAACTATTTGATCAGTCACGTGAATTCACTAGAGAATAGCAAAGTGCCCCGGTGAAGTGGTCACAACTATTTGATCAGTCACGTGTGTAGATCACAGAACAGTGCAGTACCCTAGTGAAGTGGTCACAGCTGTTTGATCAGCCACGTGTGTAGATCACAGAACAGTGCAGCACCCAGTGAAGTGGTCACAACTGTTGGATCAGCCACGTGTGTAGATCACAGAACAGTGCAGTACCCCGGTGAAGTGGTCACAACTGTTTGATCAGCCACGTGCGTAGATTACAGAACAGTGCAGCACCCAGTGAAGCGGTCACAACTGTTTGATCAGCCACGTGTGTAGATCACAGAACAGTGCAGCACCCAGTGAAGCGGTCGCAGCAGTCTGAACAACTATGGATATTACTATTAGCAACTATAACAGGTGTCATGCACGACCTGTTTTTGCAATCAAGAAGATTAACCAGTCTCTGTTGGCCCATCTGACGGGGAGTGTTAAACCAGCTGATGGGGGTTGTGGCCAACAAAATCCCTCTCGAGGACCCAACCAAACCAAATACCTCCTGACGACCCAACTGATGGGGAGTACGGCCAATTAAATCCTACTAATGACACAACTGATGGAGCGAGTGACCATCAAATCCCTACTGATGACCAGCTATTGGGGAGTGTGGCTAACCAAATCCCTTCTGATGATCCAAGTGATGGGCAGTGTGGCCAACAAAATTCCCATTTATGACCAACCCGACAGGGCGTGTGATAAATCAACCCCCTGCTGACATCCCAAGTGAGGGGGAGTGTGGTGAGATAAATCCCTGCTGACAACCCAACTGGTGGGAAGTGTAGCCAACTAAATCCCTGCTGATGAGCCAGTTGATAGGGAAGGCGGTCTACCAAACTCACACTGATCAGCCAAGGGTATGTCTGCTGGAAGTAGATACAGAAGACTGCTTCTCTTTTGAACACAACAGAACTTCTTGCATATTCATAGAACATAAAGATTCATTATATGTAGAAACACGGCTGTCCTTCTCAGCTGCTTGTTGTTGACTGTGGATGTTGCAATGTGTGTTATCACAGACAACGATCCACTGAAGCATCTTCCTAATGGTCCACTATGTTTTGTTGAACATACTGTCGTGTTCTGCCTCTTATGAAACCATGAGTCTGACTGCAGCACATGTATGAACTGAGCGTGCGTTGGTTTGACTGTGAAGCCTATATATACATTAAGAAGTTCATCAAGAACATCGGCTGGGCGATACTCCTACTCAACTATAGAGAATGATGGATCGGTGGAAATATCCCCTTCCTCATAATGCATAAGGAATGGCAATCAGCATGCAGCGGATCAGAGTGCTTCCTGTTTATTCCCATCCTTTCTATCTTATTCTGTCTGTATGAAACTGACAAAGGTCATGAGAGAGGTTAAGTATTCGCGTTCTATCGTCATACGCATATTGCTTCACGCTGTCTAATTCTGCTCGCCTATTGGCATTCATGAACGCATCATATTACAGTGTTAAACATTATCTTTCAGACATTACTGTATTCTGTCGAGCAATTCCAGTCACTGTACCTTAAGTTAGTTGTATGCTAGCAAACAGTCATTATATCATACAATTCTGCTGTAATGAACAGATTAACGAATACATAATTTATATTATGTATCAGTGTCAACTGCTACACAAAGAGTTTTGATTGGTTTCGTCCAATTGAACAATTATCGTGTATCCAATGTCTGTCTTGCCGTGCGGCATGTCAGCTATGGAGTTTTTCAACAAGTGGCTTCACAACCTTTGATGAAGATGATGATTGACAAATACATTCTGTACAACACATGTCGCAAAGCAGGTTGCTGAAATAAGGCAGAGTGAACTTCAGGTTTTCAACAAACAAGAGTGAAGTGTACTGTCATCATGGCACGAATGACAGATTTATACAGTTTATATAACATTGAAGTCGTTAACAATCATTATAGTCACAAAACCGACACATGAAATCGCAGACTGTGTAAACGATGCACAAGAACAGATAATATATAAAGAGACCACATCCAGATTAGGCACCACTATACTTGTCCATACCATGATGATTTACGATTCTTCAAACATGTCGGAGGGAACCAAGAATCAGATTCTGTGGACAACCTTAAAGTGCTTTAAATCCCCATTCACCTTAGGAGACTATCAGGTAGTGGTGATTATTTCCAGAGGACGTTTAATCTACATGCTCGAGGGTTTGGGAGTAATTTTGAGAGCTAGAACAACTTTTACATGCATCAAATAGCTGGACATGTACTATCTGCAAGGGACTGGTCTAAAATGGCTAAAGATCAGGAAACACAGGCAAGAACGATGACTGACCTTGTAATTACTTCGTTCGATTTTCAATAGACAGTGCTGTAGAAATCAAAGCCGCCTGATATTGTGTGAGGGGAAGGTCCCAACCCAAACAAATCAAAGCCGCCTGATATTGTGTGAGGGGAAGGTCCCAACCCAAACAAATCAAAGCCGCCTGATATTGTGTGAGGGGAAGGTCCCAACCCAAACAAATCAAAGCCGCCTGATATTGTGTGAGGGGAAGGTCCCAACCCAAACAAATCAAAGCCGCCTGATATTGTGTGAGGGGAAGGTCCCAACCCAAACAAATCAAAGCCGCCTGATATTGTGTGAGGGGAAGGTCCCAACCCAAACACTCTTTCAAAGTAATCTTTATAAAAGCGATAACGTCACAGAATATGTAATGTTTGAAGTCGAGTCACGCGATTTCAAGAATAAAGTCTTAGTTCATTAGTTTCAGTTACAGATTTGATTATGAATTTTCCTCGTTCTTAATGCAGAATACAGGCCTGTAGGGTGGGATAGTAGGAGGACAGGGAGTGGAATGTTTGAAAACTGGATATGGGGAACAGAGAACGTGTGTGAGTGTGAAGTGTGTGTATGTGTGTGTGTGTGTGCGTGTGTGTGTGTGTGGGGGGGGGGGGGGTTCAGGAGACTCATAAGAGCAACTAGGGTGGAATACTTATCCCTTCACTCAACCATCCAATGTGTTGTGCAGTCTGTCCCCAAATCTGATGGTGTGATTCCCATAAAACTTTGGTAGCTACAAATTTGAGAAAAGGCAAACGTGATAAACATGGGGAAAAAACTCGAATTACTTTACATGGAACAACACAATGAGTGGAAAAAGAGGAACAGTAGTGAGCAGTGGACCCCATGTTCTTAAAAAAAAAGAAAACAACTATCAGTATCACAGTGGTCTTGATGCATGAAGTAGTTTCAGCAGCATGAGAAATGAAAGTGTCTGGCAGTGCTCCAGCAACTTCACGTCACGAACAGCACCAGCCCTCCTCTTTCTCCCGTGACCTGCACGTGCTGACAGTGAACATCGTGTCAAGGATAACAGATAGCACTTGGCACAACAAAGAATCACACAGAATGCGATTTAACCAAGCAAAGAACACAGGCACATGTCCTGGTTAAAATTGTCTGCATCAAGCAGACAAGTCATAGATGGATTATGGTTACTTGTCTTCAAAACAACGCTCTGAATCTACGCAACAATAATATTTAAAACAAACCAACAAAAACAAGCATTTTCTATACTATTAACAAAAAGGCGATGACAATCTGTTACTGTCTGTCCTCACTTCTGACATGAGCCTCATGATCCATTAGGCTACAAACGACCTAACTTGTTTTTCAAACATCGGCTTCCATTACCTTGTCAGCTTTCAAAGCAACGAACACAAGCCCAAACAATGCTATCACTGCTATACAACTGTCCATTTTGTAAGTACAACTCGTGTCAAAATCTTACTCCTTTTCACGCATCTGTTCAGTTGCACGTGCAACATCCACAAAACAGTCAATCTGATCCCGTTTCAGGCGTGTCTGTGATGAAGTGGGCAGGACAGATCAAGGTGAACACCGATCACGTTTTGACGGTTAAAAACGGGATGACCAAATGAGTTTTTCCCGTTTAAAATAATCACAGTACCAGAATGAAAGGTGAAGACCGGGCATGCACTACAGGAGACTGATGAGGTTTTGTTTTGTTTTGTTTTTTCTGCGCTGAGCTGGCTAGACATCTTCATGTCACACTATGCAAGTCACTGGCTCAAGAGCTCGCCATGTAGGGCCTACTCGCTTTGAAACATGACAGGTGTAAACTATTTAAGCAAGCAAGAACGAAACAGATCTTTTAACCAGTTTGGATGAATTAACCTTACTCAACTTTTACAGGTTATAACTTGTACAGCAAGCACAATATCCAATCAAAGCAAAGGTGAAGGCCATTTGCTCCTCAACCCACCATCTCTTCAGGGTATCTGTTTCTTTTGTTTTTGTTGTTCTTAAAACACAGTCATAATCAAGATTAAGAATTTGTACTTGTTTTCAGATGCAGCATTAAACACGACTCTACTTGTAATGTACTATGCTTTTCTCTTCTCTGGGGTAACAAGGTCAGAAAGCCTCAATATGCATCGAATAAACACATGAACTGAACCACTACAGTGATGGCTGAGTTCAACGTTCAGTGTCCTCGTCATGTGACCAGTTGATCTGCATAGTGCTTTCTTGCGAACTCGCCGGTCAGGAGAAAACAGTGAGACGAGCAGAAGAGCAAACACAAGAACAAAGTCTTGCTTTTACGCTCCAGTTAGAGACTCACTTAGTGCAATTAAAGTTTGTACAGTGTCCACAGACCTCTGGAGAGCTTGGGAACCACCGGAAGTGCAGGAGATCACCCAGTTCGGGACAGCATGGCCTTCTGTGACGGCAACAGGAATGAGGGAGCTTCATGCATGCCTCTGAGGGGTGAAGGTCTGCTAAGGGCGTTGTCTCATGATCTGGCGCGGGTTCAGTGCCCTTCAGGTCATCCATGCACACTGACGGCAGCGCAGTATCATGAGCAGATGAACTAACTCTCCGTGCTGAGGGCAGCAGTCCAGATGAGTGGGACAGCAGTAACCGTCCACCTGTACTGTGCTCATGTAGTTGATTACAACGTTGAGGAGTTAGCGGGGTGGGGGTAGCCAACTCGTCTTCTCCACGTGACCCCCATTGATCACTTCTGGCATACTTTTGGTCGTAGGGTAACCGTCCACCCTCTCTTATTAACTGACAGAGCTGAGTTGGCTTTCTCCTTCAGCAGGAGTGGCGGGCCATCCTGTGGGTCGTTCTAGACTCCATGCAGAGTTGCTGCACCGAACGGCGTGCAGCCAATGGTGCCCAGTCTTTTTGACTGGTCCCTATATTTAGTGTCCTCCTTGGAACTTATTAGCTGGGCGACTGACCAAAAGAGCACACTGCTGGTGTCTGACTGATCAAGCACAATAATTTTCCTTGTGAATAAACATTAAACATGATCGGTTGGGCTTCAAATTTCAAAACGAATTTGACAGTGGACTTGAATTCTTGCCTGTTGTACTTAATTTTGATGCCGTTTTTATTATGGCTGGCTATTTTGTGGAAATGCTATGTTAGTCTTGTTTTCTGATCAGTATTGTTTATCATCTGTTGATGTGCTGGTCGTCATTTTTTTAAGAACACCATAAGCCATTCTCATTGAGCTGCAGACAGACCGTAATGTGTTCAACAGACCATTGAAAAATTGTTCACACCTGTAAATGTGACCACCATCACTGTTTGTATGTCTCTCTTGCCTTCCTCTTCTCTCTAACTCTCTTACAGACTCGCAAACCTTCACCTTTCTTTCCTTCTGAGATATAGGTCTGGCCACTAAAAAGGTTCAAATGGCAGACAATGAAACTCTGTCTTGTTTTAACAGTCTTTAACAAGCATGGTAAAGAAGCTCTATGTTGTTAGTTACGATGACAACAACAGCAACAACAACAAAACAGCAGCAATAACAACTACAATAATGATAATAATAACAATAATAATAATAACAATGATAACGATAATGATGAGGAGGAGGAGGATAATGATGATGATAGCATCATCATTATCATATGCCCTCCAGTGTTATCCTCACAGTCTGAAGTGGGTAAACTATCAGCAGAAGAGCTGGTCCAGTTGGTACGATCATTTAGAATGGCACCTAGAGGTCCAGGTTTTACATAAATTATGGATGTTAACTGACCCAAGCCCATACCCTTTAACGCTTCAGAAGTGGTCATCACCCATATTTTTCACAAGAGATGACAAGTAAAGATCCAATTTGAAACCCATTCAACAAAGTTGCTTGTTCAGAGCAAAGTGGTATGAAAAGAAAAAAGCTTTCAGGGGTTAACAGAAATACGTCAGACCCAACCAAAACAAAATTCAGAACGATTATGCTGCCATCGTTTCCCCATACGCTTTGCTTGGAAAGTCATGTCAGGGTGTCAACAGAACAAAACAGGTGCTATGTAAGAAAGTTGGTACAGTACAATGTAGCACAATAAACAGGATGCAGTAAAACTAATACAGGACCATGAAAACAATGTGAAACACAGACACATGCGATGCTGATGCTCTGCAAAAGCTGGATGTGATTCCACTCCCAGCCTGTCCACCACAGCAACCTGACTGAAGGCGCCGTGTAAGATGAAGACTGAGTTCTCGGAATTCTGCACAGTACATACAACATCACGTAAAAGATCACATTTTCTGAGCTAGGCACTGTATACGAAACATCATGTGCGCTTTCAGACTCTACACGACGGTTCTGCTGTGCCTTTCTTCCTAATCACAGTATATGACCAGTATATTATTTGAAACGGATTCTGCATGGCCCTACGGCCGTCGTCGGAATATTTAAATACGTCAGCAGGTTCTGAAGCAATGAATGTCTTCCTAACGATAGTGCATCACCACAGCAGATTCAATGTTGATGTAAATGTTCCAGCAGAAGAGGGACGCTGTAGCAGGTTCTGGGATGATTGACATCACCCCAGCACAGTAGTGCCATTCCACGTCAGATCCCGTGGCGCTGTACACTTATTCCTGAAGAGGATGTTAACAACACAGCAGGTCTTGGGATGATGTCATCAGAAGACGACTGTAACACTACAACAGATGCTGCAGCGATGTATGTATTCTACTAGAGGAGTGTAACACCACAGCAGATCCTGCAGCGATGTATGTATGCCACCAGAGGAGTGTAACGCCACGAGAGGTCCCATGGCGATGTATGTATTCCACCAGAGAAGTGTAAAACCACAATAGATCCTGTGGCGATGTATGTATTCCACCAGAGAAGTGTAACACCGTAAAGTGCAACACTACGACATATCATGTGTAGATGTAACCTGTAGTAAAATGTAACACCACTGCAGACCTTGTGGCAAAGTATATACTCTAGCACACCATAGCAGAGCCTGTGGCGATGTAACCAGTAGAGAGGTATAATACCACAATGCATTTTGTGCAGAAGGAAACATTCCAGCAGGATTCAGCAAGTTTTAAATTTGTCTGGTGTCAAATATGCAGAAGTTGAGATAGAACGCTAGCAGATAGTCAAGACTGTTTTCACTGGCACTGCTTCCCAGCAGGTCCCATGCAGACACAACACATTCACCATCCTAATCTGCTTCAATTCATATTTTCTGGTCAGTTGATCTATTCATCCTTGTATTCCCTGACTTGAACAGGCACCATACTGGGTTTACAGATTATAAACAGACCTGTTTTCTTCGTGCGTTTACCACGCTGTTTTTTCTTCTTCCAAAATTACCTGTGCACAATACTGTGGACAATACAATACATATTGACCTTGGTGACCATGGCCCTTCCATGGACTTCAAAATCAGCTGTAATATTTGAAGAATTTACGTTTTGATGAGCTTCCCCTCCATGAGCAAATACTACGTTGGATGAATATGGAAGAATGGACGATAGTCTCAACAACAGAAGACCCCATTCCCTTCTGGTCCGTCAAAACCTGTGTTCCTACATGAAAAAAAAGAACTCATCTTCAAAGCTCATGAAGTCGTCCTCAGAATATCTTTACCCTGAAGACTGGCTCCTGCTAGCTTGTGAGCTCCTAAAGACAGGGCTTTGAACAAGCCAGGAATGTACGTGAACGGTGGAGCATGGTGTTCTTGAACTGCAGTAACGAGGCACTGTCCAATGCTGGAAGCCGAAGTAGCCAAGTCATGTGAAGAAAGGAGACAAACATGCCATTAGCTTCAGACCGTCAGGGCAATATGTTGGTCACAGACCGAAGTCTGCGTGGAAGTGGCGGGGCTACAAAAAGCTATGGCCGACCTGAACATGTAGACTGTGTTCATGGGGCAACACCACCGTCCCAAGCCCTGCCTCTTCAGTCATTTCTTCCTTGGTGTCTTCAGGCCTAGTAGAATCCTCTTAAGAGATCACCTAGCCACCGTAACAATAGAAGTCAGCATCATGCCAGCCTCTGCTGCCATGGAGAATTCATTCACTACCAGGGCGGTCAAACGAAGCCATCTTAGGTGGAGTCGTCCCTGAAGTCCAGGTCGTTGCCGTCCGTGGCCCCATCACCCGGCAGAGAGCCCAGGAGGTCAGCGATGGCGTCGTCCTCGCCCTGAGTCATGAGGTATTTGTGCACCACCTTCTTCCACTCCACCACGTCCTCAATACGTGTGGCCCCGTGCAGCTTGGGCGTGGCCAGAAAGCCCACTGCGAATCACACAGACAGCTGTTAACATCACACACAAAAGTGTTGATATCATACACACGCAGTGTTTAACAACACACCGACAACCTTTGACACGACACATGCAAGCTGTTCACACACACACACACACACACACACACACACACACACACACACACACACACACACACACAGAGGCAATTAACACACATAAGTCTTGTAGCTACCATCGAAGTTCCCTCCCCCACTCAAGCACTCTCCGCCGCTTCACACCCCCTCCCCCCCTCCCTCCAGTCGACCCCCCTCCCCGAAGAAGCCGGCTGAATGACCCTGTCTGTCCTCCACCCGCTGCCTACCATCGGGGGCGACCTGGGTGTTCCGGCGGACGAAGTGTCGGAGCCAGCCGCCGTGGGAGGAGAGGTCCAGGGAGTGGCTGTCCTGAAAGGAGTCCAGGTCCTCCTCCTGGTTGATGAACTCCTGGGCCTGCGTGCTGCACACCCGACCTGACCAAGGCAAGACACACAGACCGCCATCAGCAATCGCTGTCCTAGTTGACCTGCTGTATAGTTTTTTTTTTTCTTATTGTTATGGCCCATCGAGCACACAGGACCTTCTCAGGGCTGCCAAAAAAAGAGGTTCACATATTGGAAAAGGTTAAATCAGTCATGCAAAAAGGTTACGTGGTGAAAAAGAAACGAATACCAGAAATAATGAAAGATATGATATCTACTGATACACACATGGCGACGAACAAGTTGAGTAACTCTTGCTCCAAAGATGAGATAATCACACGCTCATCACTCAAAAAAAAAAATGCTGCTTAAGGCTTGTTGAATACTATTTAAGGATGTCTCCATGTTTATTTTGCGTGCACTGTGTTGGCATTTCTGCCAGGCGATTTGGTGTGGTGAGCAGCATTGGAGCTATGGGCGAGTAATTACCTCAGCATGAGAGCAGGAGTTGTCCTACTTGTTCGTTATTTACTGTCCCCTGCCTCACTAGATTTTCTTTCGTTCTTTTGACAGATTCGACTCGACCGTGCTGAGAACCACAGCCCTTCGGCCTGTATCGTGTTATCCAGATTCCCATAGCCCCCGTTCGCCGCTGGGCAGTAAACTGCCAGACGTTAGCGTGTCCAGGGCACAGCATGCAGAATTTTTCGTTTTTAAGCATAAAAAGAGACCTTTTTAAAGAACAACAACAACCACATAAAAATGCCATACGGGCAAACAGACCGAGCCTGGTGGACAGCTAGTGTCCATCACCAGCATCGTTGTGGTTGTCAGCATCGTCATCGACAATGTCGTCAACATCAGTCCCATCGTTCACAACCACCATCGTGGATGTCAACATCACCATGACCGCCAAGAACAAGAATGAACAAAACCGACCCACAGTGGAAAGTAGTGACAGTTTTAGAAGAAAAAAAAACTCAAAGCAAAGGCTATCACCACCGTGAAATAGTTGCAATAGCAGACGTAGCAGCTACAGCAAACTTTATCGAATCGGTTGATGTTCCTTCCGACTTAAAAAAAAAAATTCAACAAAACACAATCATGAATTTTCAACTACAGGAAAAAGATCAAAACGCTGGATCAGCAACGGCATCCGCACACTGAAAAGGAGTTACTGTATCACATCCGAGTATCATGTTCTATATGTAAGGAATGCATGCCTTTTAAGTGAATAAAGTGCATGGAAACGGGGTTTATAGGTCACCTACCTCTCCGCCTTGGCTTAAGGCTGTGTCAGGCCAATTGACATTGGCTAGAACACTAAGGCTACATCAAAATGTTGTTATGCTCTGCATAGTTATGCAGGGATTGTCTTCAGTTGTGACAAGCTCCCAGCATAACATTATCAGTCTCCAAAATCCCCCGAAGTCGGAGTGTGGCTGCCCACATGGCGGGGTAATCAAAAACGGTCACACACATAATGTTCTCATCCCCAGCTGATGCATTTGTACCATCGTGTTCAAGTACTTCGGCTGTTCAAATGATCCCTGGAGTCTTTTAGCCAGGGTACGACAACAACAACAACATATGTCGCCTCAAAGACATGCATGCATGGAGAGTCATTAAAAGAACACGGACACAGGTTCAGTGCGTCATGTCACTAAACGCTTGCGTGAAATGGAATTAAAGGTGCATGAAAAGAGGTTCTACACGTCACCTCGGAGAAACACGTGCCTGATGTGTGATCACAAAAACGCGAGAACAGATTATATGGGTTATTTCAGAAAATAACGTGCCTGAACGCGTGATTAAAGGTAGATGAAAACCAGTTCTATATGACTTAGAAAAAACACATGCCTGAAGCGTGATTTTTAACGAACACAGAAATAAGTTATACGGTCATAGAATTGAAATGCCAGCCTGACATGCGACTGAAGGTACATGGGAGCAAGTTCTGTCTATCACCACACTGAGAAATGCGTGTTTGAAATGAGATTAAAATTAAAGGAAATCAGAGATAAAGGAAGTCACCTGAATCTGCCCCCCCCCCCCCCCCCTTTTTTTTTTTTTTCGATTACCCCAATAACAAACAAAACATTACACACATACACACACACAAACGCGCGCGCGCCCACCTAACATACATACGCGCGCACACAAACACACACATGCACGCACCCCCCACCTCCTCTCCCCTTTTTTGATTACCTCAATAACAAACAAAACAATACACATAAACACACATACATACACACACATACGCGCGCGCACACACGCACACGTACACACATACGCATATGCACGCACACACACACGCGCGCGCGCACAGACCCCTGAACCTCCTCCCTCTATTTTCGATTACACACACATACACACATACGCATACGCGCGCGCGCACGCAACATACATGCGTGCGCATACGCACACGCATACATATACATGCACACACGCGCGCGTGCGCGCAAACACTCCCACCTCCCCACGCGCACACACACACACACACACACACACACACACACACACACACACACACACACACACACACACACACTAATTAACCCGCAATAAACGGAAAAAAGCACAGATAGAGACAGAGATAGGGAGACAGAGAACCCACCTCTATACTTGAACAAGATACGGATGTAGGTGAAGGCCTTGGTGAAGAGGTTGAGCGGAGAGGGCGTGGCCGAGGTCTTGTTCATGTTCCGTATCAACTTGGCCCGCCCGAACTTCCACTCCGTGTCCGACTGCTGCTGGATGCGCTGGTAGGTGTCGGACATCATGGCGATCAGCAGGTTGATGAGCACGATCAGCGTCACCATCATGTAGGTCCCGAACACCACCTTCACCAGGTCCGTC
>CM065719.1:80833639-80836139 GCA_033310375.1 Conus canariensis | reverse complement strand
TGTGTGTGTGTGTGTGTGTGTGTGTGTGTGTGTGTGTTGTGAGCGTAGGGGGACAGATGAGCAGAGGAGGCACGGAAAAGGGAGGGAGAAAGGGGGGGGGGGGGGGAGCAACCGCTAGTATTATGTGGTTGCTTCGATTTATTTTAATACATAACGTGCACGCCACTCTTACATTCGTTTGTTCTTAATACGAATTATGTGAATTTAGCATATCCATTTGCTGTTTTTATGAATTTGATTATTTGTCTGTGATGGATATGTGTGAAGCCACGTTACATTATTCTTTTTGGATAATAAAGTTGATTTGATCGGATTTTATATGCTTTGAAAGAACACAGAAAAAAAGGATTGAAAAAAATATTGAGATACACAATTTAACACAGCGAGTGAGAAAAATCTTAAGCTTTTGGGTACAACTCATATCCCCCCCCCCCCCCCCCCCCCCACCAAGTATAGCCCTCTTATCCATTTCTCCAATAATATCATTTTCTACCTGTTTGGTCTGACAGACTGCATCCTTTGTACTCTCAACGCAAACGCTCTTCTCACACATACACCCTATGCGTCTAGTCGCGGAACTCTCAGTTACATCCGGGCACTCACCAGGAGGGCGGAGGGCGTGTCCACTTGAACTCCCGGGCAGTTGAGCAGCAGACGGACGACGCCCTCGTGTCCACTCTGGGCTGCCAGGTGTAGAGGGGTCAATCCCGACTGTGCAACACAGTGACAAGGTCATCGTAAAAGTCTTCAAGACAGCTTCATCTTCTGCTGTTATCTGTTTGTTACGCTGTAATTAGGCACATGCTGGAAGCAATTAAGTGAAAAAGGAAAACCTTCCAGTAAAATAATTAAGCAGTGAATTATTTACCAGTCACCTCACCAACTACCCAACCAAAGTCCACTTAAGCAGCTAATCATGTGTAATCAATCACTGAAATAGTTTACCCACCAGCCAACCAGCAAACTGTCCATTAACCACAAGGTGTGATTAGATCGATTTTATCAGATTAGGAACCTCTCAGGTGTGAATCACTACAGTCATGCACATGCACACATACAGCATGCACCGAGCTTGACGTTGCAGTGAACATGAACAGAACACACCTTCTCCATGAAACTAAAGTTCGTATGACGATGAACAACGGGAACGGTACACACCCACACCATGTAAGTATGATCCATATGATGATGAACAAGGCGAACAAAACGCACGTATACCGTGTCATTCAAGTTCATGCCACGATGATCAAGGTGAACTGAACATCCCTACACATGTAATTTCAGTTCACGTGACGATCAACAAGGTGAATGAAAGACATCTGCACCATGTAACTGAAGTTTTAACGACAATGAACAAGGTAAACTAAACACACTTACACAACACACTGACCCCACACTGTGAGGGCAGGATGAAAAAAAAAGCTTTGAAACTCATTCTTTAACCCTCAATCAAGACCATTTTGCCTTGACTTGACTGGACCCGTTCTTTCCAGTCAATCTCCCCATCCCTCCCATCCCCCAGTCCCCCACGTCGTACACAGCCTGGTGACCCATCCCCATCCAGCTGATCTCTGACCTACCTCCTGGGTGAGGTCCTTGAAGGTGGCGGGAGGGTTGAAGGAGGTCTCGCTCTTCAGAGTGGCCGGCACTCGGGTCAGCATCTCCCTCACGAACTCCGTCTGCCCGTAGTGGGCTGCCACGTGGAGGGCCGTCAGACCTGTCTGTAATGGACGTACAGCAATGATCATGATGATGATGATGATGATGATGGTTAGGAGGAGGAGGAGGACGACGAGAAGAAGAAGAAGAAGAAGAAGAAGAAGAAGATGATGATGATGATGATGATTGATGATGATGATGATGATGATGATGATGATGATGATGATGACGATGACGACGACGACGACGACGACGACGACGACGACGACGACGACGACGATGTGACGATAACTACGATGACATGATGATGACGATGACCGTGCATGCGTGGTGATGACGATGATAAAGACGATGATGACATTAATTACGATGCTAGGGATGATGACGACAATAACAATAATGACGACAATAACGAAGATGACAGTGATGATGACGGTGGTGGTGATGATGATGATGATGATGATGATGATGACGACGATGATGATGATGAGGAGGAGGATGAGGATGATGATGATGATGCAGGTACCTTCCGACTGGTGCACTTCCAGCTGATGTAGCCTTTGAGGACGTCCAGGATGGTAATGTGGCCGTGTTTAGCTGCCAGGTGAATGGCCGTCATCCCATCCTATTGTCACACCACACACACACACACACACACACACACACACACACACACACACACACAAACACACACACACACACACACACACACACACACACACACGCACGCACACACACACACACACACACACACACACACACACACACACACACACACACACACACGTGAGATATTACCATGCTTGAGGGATCTCATGATCATGAAAAAACAAGTGTGCCA
>CM065719.1:80811139-80828639 GCA_033310375.1 Conus canariensis | reverse complement strand
CTGTGAGAGCGTTGCTCAACCTGACCAGTCAATAGTGCTGGCATCTGTGTCTATCGTGTTTTTGGTGTATATCATGATCGAAAACGTAGAACACAGCGTAGTCATGAAGCCTCACTGTCATTTGATAGACGTGGCAGCCTCCTCCGAACGGTAGCGCTCACTCACACTGGCTCCGCGACTGACCAATCGTTGTTTTCATATGGGGCACAACGTGTAGTATCTTAATTTTGCTGAATCAGAACTGGCACCTTTGAACATCACTGAATGATTCTTTTCTATATCAGTGCATAGTCTCTTCTAGTACGTTGCCTCCTGACGACACTGACTGGTTTGGACAGCTCCCTGTAAAATGCCGGTTCTGAGTCTACAACAGGTCGGCCGTGGGTCTAAGAATGAGCTGGAATGATCGGTACAGGGGTAAGCCAGGTGAGCCAGGTGAACCAGGGCAGATGGAAAGCAAAAGAAGACAAAAGTCAGAGCCGTGAACCGTTCCGTCTAGACTGCTGGAATGGCATGCATGGATTCCGTCTAGACTGCTGGAATGGCATGCATGGATTCTGTCTAGACTGCTGGAATGGCATGCATGGATTCCGTCTAGACTGCTGAAATGGCATGCATGGATTCCGTCTAGACTGCTGGAATGGCATGCATGGATTCTGTCTAGACTGCTGGAATGGCATGCATGGATTCTGTCTAGACTGCTGGAATGGCACGCATGGATTCTGTCTAGACTGCTGGAATGGCACGCATGGATTCCGTCTAGACTGCTGGAATGGCACGCATGGATTCTGTCTAGACTGCTGGAATGGCATGCATGGATTCTGTCTAGACTGCTGGAATGGCATGCATGGATTCTATCTACTCTAGTTTCCACGCATGCTGAGAAAGAAAAATCTGTCTACGTATGGATTAAAGACTAAACGAATTCAAACAAAAAAGTGACTAGCTAGCTCTGTTTCTAGTTGTAACGCACGGGCTTCATACTCACTCGATCCTATATAACATGGTGACGAAAGAAAATGAAAAAAATATTGATGATAATTTTAACATCCATTTTGATGTGCCAGACGTCTTTTGAAAGTTCACAGCAGAGGATAAATCCAAATTCATATAAAACAGGACATGTAACAGCTGAAGCATCATTACAATATGAGCAGCAGCAACACAAACAACATCATTTAATTAACATCACATTTCTAAACTCTTGAGTAAAAAATCACGATATAACTCTTAAAGAAATACAATGCATCACTAGCAAAAAAGAAACACAGGGGGGATACATATTATCGAAAGGCACTTTTATGATTGCCAATGTTGTAATAATAAACAAAAGAAAGAGGTGCAATATTGATTTTGACACCAATCATCACATTCATTACTATCATCTACACACTCCATCACTCGCACTATCTTCTCCTGATTCAAGTTTCACAACCTGTGAAAAGCTTTCTTGGAGTGTAAAGGCATTATGTTAATACAGTCATGTTGCCTATATACAACAATGAAACAGTGTTTTAAGACGAAAAGTGTAAAGGATGTAGCTTCTGCGGTATTTAGCAGCTAAGTTTCTATATTCATGTGTGATGCTAATTTGTACATTTATATAAACAAAAGTGATAATTAGGAATAATTTCATGCATGCTCTTTTTCAGTCTGGACATGCACCTGTACGCTGCCTTTCAGCCTGGGACGTGCAAAACTTCTTGTATACCGATCCTTCACTCTGTCATTCCTTTCATTATATCTTGTCCCGATTGCTAATGGAGACAATCTGAGTCAGACAGAGTGAAGGACGACAAACATTCACCCCTCCTCGCTCCACTGTTGTACCAGTTAATACACTTTGTCTTCAAAGATCTACTGCGTGACAAACGGAGTGGACACACTGCGTGTGTGCCAATCTTATTGAAGAAATGTTTAAGGCGTGACAAACAGAACTGGCATATTTCATGGAGTTGTGTGCCACCTTGCCAAGAAAGGTTTATCACGTGACAAACAGAAGAACTGACATATTTCATGGATTTGTGAGCCACCTGGCCAAGAAAGGTTTATCACGTGAAAAAAGGGCTGACATATTTGTGGAATTGTGACCCATGCAGGAAGATCTACTACGTGACGATCTGGTTTGACAAAGGCTTATTTCATAAATGTGAGATCCATCTTGCCCCAGAAGATCTATTACGTAACAATCAGGGTTGACACGTTTCATAGATTTGTGACCCATTTTGCCCAGAAAAGTGCAGCGCATGACAATCAGAACCAACATATTTCATAGGTTCATGACCCCTTTTTACCCTGAAACATGTAACGCATGAGGATCAATGCTAATTATTTCTTGGATTTCGGGAAGGTCTGTTGTGTGGCAAGCAGGGCTGACATTACTTCAAAGAGTTTTGATCCCACTCCACACATGCAAGCTACACTTAAACATACAATGTAGGAGGCCGTATATATTGTGCAGGGAGGGTGTTTAATACACACGTAACACATCACGTGGCATATGTCCTTAGTTTTACGAGATATTGCGAGCACAGTTTCCTCTGCAATTTAAGCTACTAATACGTACACATCAGCGATCTCTATCCTGTGTGGAAAGAAGGCAGATCAACCTGAAATCATACGTTTAACAACACGCATTTTGCATGATTTAAGAGAGGGACGAGCTCGGTCTAAACACCATGCACAGAAGAGTGATAAAAGGAGAGCAGTGTACTGACCGTATTGGCCATGGTGACCAGCTCAGGTCGATGTTTGAGGAACAGCTTGACCACGTCTGAATGATCGTTCCCAGCCGCCAGGTGAAGGGGTGTCTGTCCTCGCTGTCACACAGACTCATTGCTTCAGTGTGGAGCTCATCGAACTGGTCAAAGCACCCATTTAGTAGTTCACTTTCCAGGCAATATAAGGTTGCCAGCGTGTTTTTATTCCTCTGCATGTACGGTCCATCCATCAATCGACGTTGAGGGATCGACAGGTGCTTACCCGCCCACCAACCAATCACCAACAAGCCAGCCAACAACCAGCCAACCAATCATACGATAAACTAAGCAACTGACGAAACGATCAATCAGCCAAAAAGCCGATGGAGCTACAACTCACAAACTAATATACTTCCCGTTGCAAAGTGAGACAACTGCAGGCGGATATCTAAACAAATCTTAAATAAATGTTAGCGAACCGCCAAGACGAACGTGGACAAACGAGTCAACGCCTACCTTGCGCTGAAGAGATCAAGCTAGGTGACAAACTCGTTCATTTGCATTGTCCTATTTGTTTGTGTCTTGTCTGAAGAAGACCTAAGAGGTCGAAACGCGTCGTGTTTCGTCTTGTGGCTCGTTTGTCCACGTTTCTCTTGGCGGTTCGCTAACATTTATTTAAGATTTGTTGTAATATATTTCCCATACAAGCCAAGCAAGAAATCAACTATCCAACCGACTATCACTCTCCCACCAATCCAGCCAATTTACTGGTCATCTAATCTCCTTAGCAACCGGTCATCCAAAACCCTTACCTCATCAAGCCATCCTACCTCATCGACTTCACCTACCTCATCGACTTAACCTACCCTATCGAGCCGACGTATCTCATCATGCCAACCTATCATATTAAAGTAACACACCTCATCGATCAAACCTACGTCAGACCGCTGCTTAAGTTGTATTATTTTCTAATGATCTGGCAATGACTTTAACTTCTTGGTTCAAGTCGCACGTATCCGTACTTTCAAGGCAGAGTGCGCACGCATAAAGCCTGATGACAGGTTAGATATGCAAATGACTTGTGCATCTTTCCTGTGACTGACAATGTCTGCGGGGTGTGGTATTCGCAACACTCGGTGAACACTGGCTGAACACTGCAGACTTCTTCTGTGTCTGAGTACTGCAAAGCCGATGTCATCAAACAAACCACTTTATCAAAGGAGCCTACGTCATCACACAAATCTATGTCATCGGGTAAACTTACTCCATCAAACAGAGTTCTCCAAACAAACAACAATACCCGATCCAACAAATCTACCTCATCAAACAAACCTACTTTATCACACTTACCACAACGAACAAATCTATGTAATCAATATCTTAGTTCAAACTCTCTGTCTTCCTTCAAGGCATCTCTTAAAACAACCCTCTTCACCTATCAATAGCAGTTCTTTCTTCCCCTTCCCCATCAAATAAATTCTGCGACTTGTTGTGTGTGTGTGTGTGTGTGTGTGTGTGTGTGTGTGTGTGTGTGTGTGTGTGTGTGGTCGCGCGCGCGCGCGCGCGCATGCTGTTGTGTGCGTTGTTGTGAGACAGTGTGTGTGCATGTGGGATCCTGCGGTGCGTGTGTGTGTGTGTGTGTGTGTGTGTGTGTGTGTGTGTGTGTGTGTGTGTGTGTGTGTGGAGAGAGAGAGAGAGAGAGAGAGAAGAGAGAGAGAGAGAGAGAGAGAGAGCGTGTGTCAATATGCACTATTGTTTGTAGGTGCATAATGCTTATTGCAATATTTTTTTAATTGGTTTCATTTATGTTTTCTTTAATCTTTCCTGTATTTGTAAGCGCTTAGGACTTATGTCAAGAATAAGCGCCATAAATAATCATTATCATTATTATCAAACAAACCTACCTCATTAAGCCGACCTACCTCATGAAACAAACTTATCTCATCAAGCCAACCTCTCTCACCAACCAGCCTACCTCATCAAACACATCTCCCTCGGCAAACAAACATATCCCATCAAACTAACCTTTGTATCCTTGAATGGATCCTCAGGCATAGGCTCAAAGATTGTCCCCTACATTTTATACTGTTTGCATAATGCTTTTAGTTTTTCAGCAACTTTTTTTCCTCCCCACACTTTCGTTTTATTCCATTTTACTATCCTTCACTGGCTGCTTTGGGGTGCTGTTGGATTCTTTTTCAACCCTTGGTGGTGAGAACACCACAGAATTATGGACTGTGGTGCGTCTCTATTTGACACCAAGAGCGCAGACACAATCAGCCGTGTCTCCCTGATGAGTCCGATCCAGCGGACGAAAGGCCTAGGAGCAGGCAATACAAATAGATCTGCCTTCAAGAGGGATCATGATGGTTCCCTCGGGCAGCTAGTGAAGGATTTCTCATATTTATAATATATTTCCCCCATTTTCTTCATCTTCGTTTTTTTTTTTTCCTCTCTAAAAGTTCAAATCTTTGCGAAGTCATTATTATAATGACCGAAGAATTGTTAGCCTGCACTTGTTTTCCCCCACTACTTAATTGTTCAGCATTATATTATTTGGTCAATCAGTGGGAGATTGCATCTCTTAGGAGATCCAAGTAAAGGTTGTCCTGCACAATTCTTAGCCACTGACATTGCTTGAGTTATTGAACACCAGAGCTGACCACTCAGACTGTTCCATATCTTTTGATCTCCCTTGTATCCTTGAATGGATCCTCAGGCATAGGCCAAAGATTGTCCCCTACATTTTATGCTGTTTGCATAATGCTTTTAGTTTTTCAGCAACTTTTTTTCCTCCCCACACTTTCGTTTTATTCCATTTTACTATCCTTCACTGGCTGCTTTGGGGTGCTGTTGGATTCTTTTTTAACCCTTGGTGGTGAGAACACCACAGAATTATGGACTGTGGTGCGTCTCTATTTGACACCAAGAGCGCAGACACAATCAGCCGTGTCTCCCTGATGAGTCCGATCCAGCGGACGAAAGGCCTAGGAGCAGGCAATACAAATAGATCTGCCTTCAAGAGGGATCATGATGGTTCCCTCGGGCAGCTAGTGAAGGATTTCTCATCTTTATAATATATTTCCCCCATTTTCTTCATCTTCATTTTTTTTTTTCCTCTCTAAAAGTTCAAATCTTTGCGAAGTCACTATTATAATGACCGAAGAATTGTTAGCCTGCACTTGTTTTCCCCCACTACTTAATTGTTCAGCATCAAACTAACCTTTACCAACAAACCAACCTACACCTTCAAACAAAACTACGTCACCGAACAAATACATTTCTTTAAACAAACCTTCCTCGTCCAGCCAACGTATCTCAAAAATCAAACCTACCTCATCAAACAAACCTATTTCATAAAATAACCCCACCTCTTCAATCAACATACTTCATCAAGCCGACCTACTTTACCCACCAACCAACCTCATCAAATCAATCTACCTCATCAACCAAATCAACCTCACCAACCAATCTACCTCATCAAACAAACCTGACCTACCAGCCAGCCTATTATATCAAAGAAACCTACCTCATCAAGAAAACCACATCGACCATTATATATCCCATCAAATCTAAACCTACCTAATCAAACATCAAACAAACCTCATCAACCGAAATTCCCCCACAAAACAAAGCCACCTCATAAAGACTACTTAATTAACCAACACTATATCACCGAGCAGATCTGCAATACACCAACCTAATTCATGTTATCAAGCAAACACACCTCATGAAACGAACAACATCAACCGATACACCAATCAAATCAAATTTTCCTCATCAACGAACCTCATCAACGAAAATTGCCCTGCAAAACCAGCCTACCTCATCAAGACTACCTCATTAATCTAAAGTACCCCATCAAAACAAATCAACAGCATACTAACCGAATTTACATCATCAAGCAAACCTACATCATGAAACAAACCCATGTCATTAGACAAACTCACGTCATCAAAGGCATCACTTAAAACGTTTTTTTTTTTTTCAATAATCAGTAATCACTCAATAATTAACCATTATTAAGAAAATCACTCAATGATCAGTCACTATTGAGACAATCACTCAATAATCAGTAAGTATGAAGACACTCAATGATCAATAGGTATGAAGACAATCACTCAACAGTCAGTCAGTATTAAGACAACCACTCAATAATCAATAAGTCTGAAGACAGTCGCACAATGATCAGTACGTATGAAGAGGACTAGTCCATGAAGACTACCAACGGAAGAAAAGCGGTTCTACCAGCTGATGTCGTATCCTCAAATGGTTATTCCAGGCAAAAAGTTCGGACGTGTGAACTAGAAAACTGCACTACACATCACTCAAACCTACCTCATCCGTGGCATTGGGATCGGCCTTCATGTGCAGCAGTGTACTGCACACCTGCATCTGACCCATCTGAGCTGCCATGTGCAGCGGTGTCTTCTTGGCCTGCACAGTCAATCAACCAATGCATCAGTTCCATCCATCGGTTAAACGATCCACTAACAAACGAAGGAACCGATCGCCCAAGCAACCAGTCCACCCACACACTCATTTATCCAAGCCATCAGCTCATTCAGTCATTAATATATCCGTCATTTCTCTGTCCACCTCTTTATTATTTCTCTATCCACTCATCATTTATCCATCCACCAATCAATCAATCATATGTCTGTCCGTTTTTCTATCTATTTATCATTTTCCTATCCGTCCATCTATGATTTCTCTATCAGTCCGACCATAACTTATGTATCTACCCATCTATCATCTCTCTATCAACCCATCCAGCCATGCATCTATCCATCACTTCTCTATCCATCCATCCATCAATTCATCCATTCATCTATCCATCCATTATTTCTCCATCTGTCCATTTATCACCTCTTCTATCCATTCATCCATTTCTGTATCTATCCATCCATCGTATCTTTATCCATCCTTGCATCCCTCAGTTCACTATCCACCCATCATTTTTATATCTATCCACTCATAATTTCTCTATCCATCCATCCACCCATCTATCATTTTCTATTCATTTATCATTTCTCTATCTACCTATCCTATTGATCTGAGGACGAGAGTATCTTTAGTACAAAGGAACAAAACTAATGTCCGAACGTAATTCTCGGACAGATTTCCTCTTTAGCTTTAAGCCTTTCAGACAACATTTATCCTGTGAATACTGAAGATAAAGCGGAAGTGAAAATGAGAGAAACAGTTGCCAGTCACATCTCTCAAGCGGGACGTCACCCTCACGTGAAATTGTTTTCAAGGAGGGTAACTCACCAGGGAGCAGGCATCAATGGAAGCCCCGTGAGTCTCCAGCAACAGTTTGACGATGGCGTTGTAGCCGTTGGCGGCCCCCAGGTGCAGGGGAGACAAGCCTTGCTTGGACTTGGCGTTGACGAAGGCTTTGTGCCACAGGAGGGTGTCGGCGACCTCCCGGTGTCCGTTCTCACACGCCAGGTGCAAGGCCGCCTTCCCGTGCTGGACATCCACATCATCATCATCATTATCACTAACAACATCAATATCGTCAAGAAGATCATCATCGACAACAACAATCATCATCATCACCAACAACGTCAGTATCGTCGACAAGAACCTCAATAACAACAACAATCATCATCATCACCAACAACGTCAATATCGTCAACAAGAACATCAACGACAACAATCATCATCGTCACCAACAACGTCAATATAGTCAACAAGAACAACATCAACCACAACAATCATCCACATCACCAGCAACGTCAATATCATCAACAAGAACATCATCAACAACAACACCACAGCTGTCAAGCTCAAGGAGAGAAAGTCCAGAGAAAAGCACGAAGAGATGAACTCAGTGTAAGTGGGTTTACAATTGAGGGAGATAAAAGACTGCGATCGGGTCGTTTGGAGGGAGGGAGACAGAGACAGGGGGAGAGGAAGGGAGGGAGGGAGGGAGAGAGGGAGAGAGAGAGAGAGAGGGGAGGGAGAGACAGCGAGAGAGAGAGAGAGAGAGAGATAAGCAGAGAGAGCGAGACAGACAGATAGAAGGAAACATACAGACAGACGGACAGAGGAAGAGACAGAAATCAGAATCGGTAATAGAAGCAAAAGGAAGAGGAGAGGGCTAGCCAAACTGACAGACGATCAGACAGGCATGTAAAAAAAAATTGACATAAGCAGACACACCTGCAGACAGACGGACAGAGGAGAGAGAGAGAGAGAGAGAGAGAGAGAGAGAGAGAGAGAGAGAGAGAGAAGAGAGAGAGAGCTGACCTCATCAAAGACATCCACTCTGGCGTGATGCTGCAGCAGAATCTTGACAATCTGATGATGGCCGTGCTCACCGGCCACCAACAAGGGGGACTGCCCGTTCTGTCGTCATCATCATCACATCATCATCATCATCATCATCATCATCATCATCATATCTTTATCATAGTCATCATCATCATCACCATCATCATCTTCATCATCGTCATCATGGCCCACATTATCATCGTCATCATCATAACCATCATCATCACCTTGGAAAATACCACCACCACCACACTACCACCATCACCACCGTCATCATCATTACCATCATCATGATCGTCATTATCATCATTATCATTACTGTCGTCGTCATCGTCAACATCAATATCATCATCATCATCGTCATTATCATCATTATCATAATCTTCATCATTATGGTCCACATTATCACCATCATCATTACAATTATCACCACCATGGTAAATATCACCACCATCATCGTTATCAGCGATGAATAGTTGACAGTCTTTTGGAGGTATGGAGGGTATCAATGAGCAAAATGTCACTGTCATGTGTCAGTCATCATCGTACCCAGGCGTTCATCACCATTATCATCATCATCATTTCTATCGTATCACCGTAACAACAATCACTGTTACTGCACTATCCCACCATCCCCTTAATTATCACCACTATCATTTGATAACGATAAATATATCAATCGGTATCAGCACTCAAGCCTTCGGCTCGTAAAACATTGACTTCCAACGTGGTGTTGAAAATGTCCCTGGACTAAATATTGACAGGTGGGCTCACGAATTGTGGAATACACCGGTGGTGTAAAAACTAGGAGGGGTGGAGAGCGGGGTGCATTGAGGATGAGGTCAGCTGACCCTCCGATCCTTGATGACGGGCGAGGCATCTCTTTCTGCGCTCCCTCAACTCCCCCCTACATGACAGCGCGGGGGAGGGGGGGGGGTGAGGGAGAAAGGGGGGGTGGGTGGGGGCAGCAGCCTCTCCTGACTTAAATAAAGCAGCCAGACATGGCCTCCTGCCTACTACCCCCTCCTCCTTCCCCTAAATTTACCGAGCCTCTAAAACAGAACCACCGACAAAATGAAAATAACTCACGTTCTGAACTAGATTTTATATTTATAACAACACAGGAGGTGGTGGTCTAGCGAACATGTCCTTCCCAAGACGCCCCAGGAATACTATAAGGATACCCCCCCTCCCCCCAGGTGGTGGTCTAGCGAACATGTCCTTCCCAAGACGCCCCAGGAATACTATAAGGATACCCCCCCCAGGTGGTGGTCTAGCGAACATGTCTTTCCCAAGACGCCCCACGAATACTATAAGGATACCCCCCCCCCCACCCCTACCCCTCCCGTCATTGGGTCTTTCTCGTCGTCGCTTTTGGCCAGTCCTGCTGCCACCGCCCCCTATCCAACTGACTTTCGAATCTTCCATCTTCACTGTATATGAATTCCTTTGTCTAGTGCTGACTGAAGTGTCTACAGTGTTAGAGTGGCGGGCAGACTGTGTGTGTGTCTGTGTGTCCAGTGCTGACCTTGTCCTGGCGGTTGATGACCCCTTGCAGGCCGGACGCCTTGATGTGTCGGACCATCTCCAGCATGATGTGCACGTTCCCCGCACGCGCACAGTAGTGCAGAGGAGTCTCCGTCGTCTGCACAACACACGCAGGACATGGAGAATCCGGACCGTTCGGCAGACCGGTAAAAGTGGGGGTGGGGTGTGGGTGGGGGTGGGGGGAGGGAATAATGGAAGTACATCATGAAAGAAAATCTTGTTCACCTCTAGCCCGTTACAGGTAACATTCATCTCGCCTGTATTTCAGGAAGCTGAAACTCTTCTGTTTGTTTGTCTGGCTTGTCTGTCTGTCTCTCACTCTGTCTTTCTGTGTGTCTCTCTGTCTTAGTCAAAAGAAATACCAACAACTACATAAACATCTCTTGAGTGCATAATTTCATATGTTACTCAAAAACATTAAAATCTCATTGTTTCCAATTTTTTTTTTAATTACATGTGATTTGAATGTACGGCTGAGCATCCATTCCATTCCAGGACCTATTCCCATCCCCATCCTTCTCTCTCTCTCTCTCTCTCTCTCTCTCTCTTCTCTCTCTGTCTCTGTCTGTCTGTCTGTCTGTCTGTCTGTCTCTCTCTCTCTCAATGTCTTTATTCTCATCCAGCACTTCTACCCCCAAGCCTTGGGCACAGTGATACGCCAACTGTTCAACACTTTATTTCATTCAGGCACAGACTACTTGTCAAAATAGTAATTAAGCTGATTGAGTGATGTGGATTTGTCGGCATGATTTATATATATATAATATATATATATATATATTATTATATATATATATATATATACTGACGTGACGTGTGCATGACAAGGGCAGATTTTCAGACTGGGCCACGGCCTGAAAATGCTTTGTCCTCGGGTACTGAAAATCACTCTATCGATCTCTCCAACGTGGCGGTGTTTGATTGAGGACACGAGCCTCCCACACCTTTGCCCCCAAGCCTTGACCACAGCGGTACAAGAGTACTGAATGACACAATGTTTGGTACTTCCCGCGGGCATCATTCATGAGGGGGCCACTAAAACATGCATGATGAGAACGCAGTGGTCCGTACACGGCCCGAGGGAAAAAAGTCGTTATAGCAAATCACAAATAGAAAGTTAGAGAGAAGAGAGAGAGAGAGAGAGAGAGAGAGAGAGAGAGAGAGAGAGAGGAGAGACAGACAGACAGACAGACAGACAGACAGACAGACAGAAATATTGACGCCGACTAGTTGAGAAAACAGTCCTGGATTCAAAACGAGATGTGCCCATACAATTAAACATTAACAGGTGACACACCGAATACGAAGCTGTATTTTAAACGTTAACAACACAACAACAAAAACAACATCAACACCACCACCACCACCACCATCACCTACAACAACAGAGTGCAAAGTGACGCTTATGTGATACACAAATCACCAAATATGTATGTCTTCTTCAGACCCCACAGTTAACAAACATTTAAAAAAAATTACACAAAACCAAAACGACAGCCCGCATGAGACTTCAACGTCAAACATTCACATGTCTGCTTCTCATTTGCATATCAAATACTGTGTGCTCTAAAACATTTTCTCTGACATGGGCCTCAACTATGCTGCGGACAACACATAACATTTCCCCCACGCCCACCCCTATTTTTTTTTTCAAAATGTACTGGACTAACAACGAGAGTTTGGTTTATTATCTACTATGAAGGAGTAGTACTCGCACTACCACCTTAAACCCAGTGGACAGGGGGGACCACACACACACACACACACACACACACACACACACACACACACACACACACACACTGTGAGACTGGAATAAGAGACCTGAGATTTCATACCTTCTCCAAGTATCTTATTCTTTGCATCCAGCCATTCTTCCCGCTCGCCGCCCCCCCCCCCCCCTCCCTCCTCCATTGTCATACGTCACAATGCCCAGCTGTACATGAAAGTATGGGATGCAAGGCTTTAATACACTCTAACACGGGATACAAGCATACAGTGCAACGCATATCAACACAATGAAGACTCTGTACACCTTTAAGACAAAACATTACAACACAACACTGTACAATATAACACGAAACATTACACCCACAAACCACTACAATATCATGGTCTGTGACACCTATTGATCAACCATGATTTGACAGTTTACCCTGCATTGTTTATGCACATCAAAATTGACTTAGAACATATCTTCACTTGTTTCACTAAAAAGAACTGTGAGTACAAACGGATGACACGAATCCTTTGTGTGACAGAGATTATATCAATAACGCAAGTTTCTCCGTCACAGTGTGATACGTTTAGAACTGAAGCATACTTCGTGGGAGTTGGTTCCGGGTGCTTTTTTTTTTAATCTTTCATAAGGTAAGGTACAGTAATGCTGCTAATAGCCCAGCCGACCACAAAGGGACGTGTCAGGGGTGTTACCGCGTTGGAGTCAACTCTCGAAGTCATTTACACACACACACACACACACACACACACACACACACACACACACACACACCATTCACAAACTTCCAGGAGTATACATATCCACTGTGAGTAGACAACTTCACTGACCAGTTTGGTCTGCATGGTGAGATCCCCCTGGAAGTCCAGCAGGTAGTTAATAATGTCCGTGTCCTCAAATTCGTCGTGGGCCTGTTGCTGAGATAGCACCGCTGCCAAATGGACCGGCGTCTCCCTTCCTGTCACATGACAAAAAATAATAGATAGCATCATTTCTCAGTTAATCAGAACACGTGCATTCAGTGCCAGTCCTGCCAAATTAACTACGCCGAACGTTCCTCTTGCCGATCTGACGTTTATATTCTTTGTTCTTGGGGAACTTTGTAAACAAAATTCCTTCTGGACTTATAACCCTTAAACACATCTCCCCCACCCCCCTCTCTCTATCTTTCTCTCTGTTCTTCTCTCTATCTCTGTATATCTGTGTGTGTGTGTGTGTGTGTGTGTGTGTGTGTGTGTGTGTGTGTGTGTTGTGTGTGTGTGTGTGTGTCTGTCTGTCTGTCCGCCTGCCTCTTTCTGTTTATCCGCCTGTCTGTCCATCTCTGGTATACGTCTGTCAATTTAGTGTTTTTACGTACGTAACTGGCTCAGTCCTGCAAAACTGATGGCGACTGACAATGTTTTCTTACTGTTTTGCCTGAAGAAGAAACGTTTGTTTAGGTCTGATGAGTAGTGAACGAACCAATGGATGAAACATACTGCCATTGTAACACTGTGCGAACAAAGGTCACTCTTTAGTGTTGCTTATTCTGAGTTTTTTGTGTTGCTGGTGTTTATCATTCCTCATTCGAGTGTGTGTGTGTGTGTGTGTGCGTGCGTGCGTGCGTGCGTGCGTGCGTGCGTGCGTGCGTGTGTGTGTGTGTGTGTGTGTTTGCATCACTTGAGGTTTCCTTTCAGACAATGAGAGAGACTTGGAAAGAACTGAGAGACAGACAGACAGCACAGAGACAGAGAACACTGAGAAACAGACAATGAAGTCAGAGACAGCAGAGAACACAGAAACAGACAGAGAACAGCAATACAGAGAACAAAGAGACAAAACAGACAGACAAACAAATGAAGGTGAACCTTTGCAGCACCGAGTAGATGTCAATTATTGTTTTCTCTGTCTTCTACGAGGTAAAGTGCTCGAAAGCAGAGACAATTTGTTTACCCTTGGATATAGCCTAGTGCCGCAAACGTAATGTCCTCAGCGCAACAAAAATAGACAGAGCATCGGCACAAAAGGTAGAAGGCTCACGTAGTTAGCCTGGTTGACCAGCATCACGGCGTCCATGTGTGACTTGGAGTCGGACACATAAGCAAGCAAAGTCTTCGTCACCTGCATGTGGCAAAACCTCACCGACACGTGCACCGCTGTCTCTCCATTCTGGGTGAGCACAAACATTGAGACACACAGACGCACGCACGCATAGACACACACAAAACACACACTGAGTTTCATTTGTGATGATACCAATGACGGTCACGACAAATTATTGTCATCGTCACCCTCTTCATCATTATTTTGCAGTAAAATCTCAACAACAATTTAAAAAAAAATTGAAATGAGGATGGCGATTCCCTCCATGATGTAACAGCTGCACGCATATAACCCTAGACTAATGCGTTCCCAGTTCATAGCACGCGCGCAGACTAAAAATCAACTGAAAATGAAAAATCCCTCCTTACCCCTTCCCAGTTCGTTCCCTCTCAGCACCCTCTACCCCCTCCCCCCCCCCCCCCCAAAAAAAAAAAAAAAAAAATCTAAGCCTGCCATATAAAATGGTCTAAAGAAAGAAGGAAACGGTAATCAAAAAATAGTTAAGGTGGGGAATGATCGTCAGACGCTTGAAGGCATTACGAACCCTTTATAGAACTAATCAATAAGGACACACACATACACACACGCGCACGCGCGCGCCTTAGACATACATTCTCTCTCTCTCTCTCTCTCTCTCTCTCTCTCTCTCACACACACACACACACACACACACACACATATGCACGCACGCACACACACACACGCACACACACACACACACACACACACACACACACACACACACACACACACACACACACATACCTTGGACATTTGCATGGGGTCAGCGCCCTCGTCCAACAAGGCCGGAATCATATTCAGCTGACCGCACCGTGCCGCCACGTGAAGGGGAGTCTCGCCATTCTGCACGAGCACACAGAGCACAGATCACGTTCCGTGTTGGGTATATATGCTCTGGAAGGCTTGCATGGCAATAGTTCGTGGCAATGTCCTAGTTCAGAGGCCCCCTTTTGTGTCCATCTTACTGGGTCGTATTCTCATTGACAAACGCCATTTTCCAATGTGCCTGTTAATGGTGTTGACACAAAGGGAGCCTGTAAGCTAGGACTTTGTCACTTCTATTCCCCACCTTTGACCTCATACTAACGACCAAGCTGATCAAGTATTAATATTTTATATCTATGAGAAGGTTTTTCGAAAAGAAATAAGTGATACTATATAAAAGTTAATTTGCTTCCTCGCATGTTATGAATAGACAGAATCCTACCCTTTTCAAACCAAAAACAGGTCGTCTGCTGCCACAAATGCATTGTGGGTATTGTCTGCAGTAGGTGCACCAGACGAGAGTGGGTTCCCTTGACTTAAGGGGGAGAGCTTACGAGGGGCATAACAAAACGATGTCATTTTGTACCCAGAAACTTTCACGTTGTAGAGAATGGCGTGGTTTCAGTCACCCACCGCACTGCCCTCCCCCTGTTTTTAGCGCTGCACGCCCAAGAACATGTGACAACATTCCAGGAGAGGGTCCTGACCTCCTTGGTGGCGTTCACGTTGGCTCCACTCTTCAGCAGCATCTCTGCACACTTCTCCCCTTCCTGCGTCCGTGCTGCTATGTGCAGGGGAGTTTCGTTGTTCTGACAACAATCAACAGTCAACAATAACAACAGGTCTGACCCCCTTCTCTTCCCCTCCCCCCCCCCCCCCCCACCACCCTTCCCACCTCCGACTCTCCCACCCCTGCGCACTCTCGCATTTCCCACCCTTCGTTGTCCGTGCTGTTACGTGCACAAAAGTCTGGTTGTTCTGGCAACAAACACGCAACAATAGTCGCATTTTTGAGCGCGCGCGAGCGCGCGGGCGCGCACACACGCACACACACACACACACACACACACACAAACACACACACACACACTACCCATCCTCTCTTGCTCCCTTCCTCCTCCATCCTCTGTGCACCTTCATAGTTTGTATCACTAAGTGAAGTGTGGATCCAGCCATTCTGTTCAAAACGCAAATTGTTAAGCTGCTTTTCGACTTTGAAGGCGATATCAAGGCTACCGTTCGCAGTCGGCAATCTGTCAAGAATAAAATTCCTGGAGAAAATAATCCGTCAGCACAACTTTCTCCTCCAGTATGGTATTATGCCTAAACCATCCAATATCATATTGTAACTTTTCCCTCCAATGTCGTGTAATGACTTACCCCTCCATTGCTGTATAATGTCTTATCCATCCGATATCGTATTACGAGTAACCCCTTCAGTGTAATATTTCAACTCCTTCTTCCAATGCGGTATTATAACTTATCCCGCCAATGTGGTACAATGACATTTCCATTCACTACGTTATGATAACTGTACTAATATGGAATTATCACCTGTTTAAAGTGAAGCTCGCACAACAACGCAATCTCTGAACCCGAAGGCTAAAAGAATGTTATGTTATTTCACAACGTGCTCTTTTCGAGTTACGTGGATCTTAACACACACACACACACACACACACACACACACACACACACACACACACACACACACACACACACACACACTTACTCACTCACTCACTCATCCAAACTCACACTGTCTTTCACTATACCCCCACTTTCCCCAGACCAACCAGCCAGCCAACAAACCAACAACCAAACCAGCTGACCAACCAACCCACCAACCTACCGCCCCGTTACCCATCAACCAGGAAATGACCCTACTGACCGGTCCTCCTTGGAGGTCAATCTGAGCGCCGTAGCCCAGCAGGATTTGAACCACCTGGGGCTTACAGTGTTCCACAGCCAGATGCAGGGCTGTGTAACCACTCTGCACACAGAGCACACCATAAACATGGCTTTCAGTTCAACGACAGAAAGTAATCAGAACTAAATCAAGCAAAGAAACAAATGACAAAATTCAAAACAAACACAATGCGTTTTGTAAAACCTATTCGGTCTCCTTCAGGCAAGATAGATAATATTCAAAATGGTGAAAACAAAGCACGAACAATCACTTATCTCTTTCATCTGGGTGCGAAATTTGGTCTTGGGTGAACCACTAAAACTATGGAGTAGAACTTAGGCTGAAGGGGGGAAGGTATAAATCGAATAATAATAATAATGATGATGATGATGATGATGATAATAATAGCAATAATAATAATAATAATGAGTAATAATTATGATGATAATAATGATG
>CM065719.1:80793639-80806139 GCA_033310375.1 Conus canariensis | reverse complement strand
CACACACACACACACACACACACACACACACACACACACACACACACACACACACCACAGTGAGGGGGCTGCTGCAGTCTTACGTCCTACACCAATACCACTACTATTACATTATGATCATCATCTGCTGATGCTACTGATACTAGCACTACTGCTGCTAGTACTACGTGCTGCTACAACCACCACTACTATGATATAGTCTGCTACTACTTCTACTGCTGCTGCTGCTGCTGCTGCTGCTACTACTACTACTACTACTTCTTCTGCTGCTGCTGCTGCTGCTGCTGCTGCTGCTGCTGCTGCTGCTGCTGCTGCTGCTGCTGCTGCTGCCCCTTCCAGCACTACTTCTTCTGCTACAGATACTACTACTCTTGCTGCTACAGCGGCTACCACTGCTGCAGCTGCTGCTCCTGCCCCTACCACTACTACCACTGCTACTACTGCTATTGTGACTTCTGCTGCTGCTATGACTGTTGTTGCTACTAACGCTACTGTGCCTACTGATGCTGCAGCTGCTGTTACTACTGCTGCTACTTATGTCCCTCCTACTACTAACAATCTTGCTGCAGCTACTGCTACTTCTACTGCTGCTGTTGCTACTATTGTTGCTGCTGCTTCTACTATTGTTGCTACTGCTGTTGCTGTCTCTGCTACCGCTACTTGTACTGGTATTCAGTGTCGGTGTGATTAGATATGTGTCCTCGTGTGTGGAGCAGTCCACATTGGCCACACAGCGTGAACTGAGCCATGAGTGTTTGGGGTCACTGGTAAAATAACAGACCAGTACATCATCAGATAAGGAGTACTTTAAGAACACGGTCTCACCAATGAGCACATGCCTGGCTTGCCCATTGACCCCAATGGTCAATGGTCAGACCACGAGTACTGAGCTAGCATTACTTTACTCTGCAACGAGTATGAGAACAACAACTACAATAACAACAACAACGACGACGACGACGAGAACAACATCAACAACAGCAACAGCAACAGCAACAACAACAACGACAACAACTACTTCTACTATACGACAACTACTACTACTACTAGTATTACGACTGCTGCTGCTGCTGTTGCTGTTGTTGCTGCTGCTGCCATTACTACTACTGCTGCTTCTACTGCAGCTTCTAGTGATGCTGCTACTTGTACTACTTTGTTTCCTGCGGTTGTGCTGCTGCTGCTGCTGCTACTACTACTGCTACTGCTGCTGCCAATACCTCGAGTACTACTACTACTACTACTGTTACTACTATTACTACCACTACTACTACTACTGCTGCTGCTGCTGCTGCTGCTACTACTACTACTACTACTACTACTACTACTACTACTACAAATTCCACGGACTTTTTATGATTATTAATGACAAATGGAAATAAGATGATAAGCAGTTCCTTAATCAAACTACGAGACAAAGATACATCCTGCTCTTCCTTTCATAACAACATTCATGCGTCGTCCAGGACCGAGAATACAGACACCTGCAGTGTTGGCCGGGAAGATGAATAATGCTCTGATATACACACACCCCATTCAGTGGATAAAACTTCACTGTATGGTTCCAGTCTGCCCTTAATGGCCCCTAAAACACTCAACTCCTGGTCTGGGAGCTTGGGTCGAAATAATCAACAATATACAACTGTAACGGGATTCAAACCCTCGATCTCCCAACCGGCAACGTTCACTACAAGTGATGGCGGCTGGCAGTATTACTATAATTCTTTTTTTTTTCTAGTTATCCAAAGTCTGCGCTTTAGCGTGCTAGTAATGCACTCGAACACTTCATTTCCTTCAAAGCTTAAAGAGCAAGAGTAGTAAACTAAGTAGCAAAAAAGAAAAAAAAGAAAAAAGAAAGAAAGAAAGAAAGAAAGAAAAAGAAAAAGGAAAACGAAAGAAAAATAAACAAACAAACAAAAAACCCGACGAATGAGATCAGCGTTTGCATCCCCCACAATCCCATTCATGTTTAATTTAGCGTCGTGTATGTATATCAATGCTGTTCCAAGTAAGACCAAAAGACTGATAAGGTTTTTACGCAGCGTTGACGTAATCAAAAGCCCTTTTCACCCCCACGCTCAAACACAGGCTCGCAGAGCAACTTTCTTTGCTGGAGATAAAATCAATCTACAATAGCGCCCCCTGTCAATAATTGATCAGAGCTGAATGGCCTGCATCCACCCCACCCGCCTGCCTGCCACCCCACCGCGATACCCCGAGTATGGTGAACCACTTCAGCTCGTTGTGTGGATAATTGTTCAACGTGTCACTGTTCTCTATTGCCTTGCCCACCCCATATGTGTGTGTGTGTGTGTGTGTGTGTGTGTGTGTGTGTGTGTGTGTGTGTGTGTGTGTGTGTGTGTGTGTGTGTGTTAGTCCAAAAGGTTTGACTGCATGTTAGGGTATATGGGTTATTGATGTGTCACGCACAAGGCATTCGTTGCTAAGGAGTGCTGTGTTATTGAAAACAGGGCAAAATTGTATATAAGTCACCATACCAAATACACAAGATGCAGAATAACGGTTAATTAGGACAGCGTGAAGCAGACGTGAATTTTCCACACAAATTTGTCTTCTTCAGACATCCTTAATGATATACATAAAAAAAAATGTGCAAAAGAATAGCCACCCCCCCCCCCCCCAAAAAAAAAAAAAAAAAAAAAAGAAAAGAAAAAAAAAGAAAAGAAAAAAGCTTCAGATCTTATTATTGTCCTGCTGTTGTGTGGAGTAATATTCAATATCCCTGGGGGTATGAATGGAACTCGGCAATATGTATCTGACCAATAACAAAGGACGGCAACTCTCGCTTGCACGGTAAAACAGTTATACGCCCATGACCCCAATTTAATGTTGCTTCCGAGACCAATATAGAATAAGACACAAGGCAGAGAAAAGCAAAACAAACAAACAAAAAAAAACCCCTGTCCTAACACGTTCAAAGCTTGCCTGTATACGTTGAGCTAACATGTGCACAAAGAGAAACAAGTGAAGAAGTGAAAGAATAAACACAAATCAAACCGTTATCAAAGACTAACTGACGCTTATTGATCACAAAGGACTGAAAACACATGCCAACCAAAATACAATCTTAGATAACGATGATTATAATGGTGATGATGATGATGATGACCATGATTATGATGATGACCATGATGATGATGATGACCATGATGACGAGGACGACGACAAAGATGATGACGATGATTATGATAATAATGAGATGACGATGATGACGATGATGATGATGATGATGACGATGACGATGATGATGATGATGATGATGCTGATGACGATGAGAAAGAAAAGAAGGAAAGAATGAGGAGAAAAGGGAGAAGGAGGAGGAGAAGTGGAATAGAACGAGGAGTAGAAGGACAAGAAGGACGAGGGCAATGATGACGATGACGACGATGAAGGTTACCTTGTCCCTGAGCATGCGGGCGTCTTTGCCTGAAGCTCTGAGCAAGGCCTGGACAGCCCCCAGTGGAGCCCCCACCCTGCCGCACACCATGTGGAGAGGCAGCTGATGGTAGGGCTGTCACCAGAACACAGACATATCATCGTCATTATCATCATCATCATCATCATCATCACCATCATCATCATCATCATCATCATAACAACAATAATAAAAGACCCCCACCCTGCCAAACACCATGTGGAGAGGCAGCTGATGATAGGGCTGTCATAACACACAGAAACAATAATGATGATGATGATGGTGATGACGATGGTGATGATGATGATGATGATGATGATGATAATGATAAAGGGCCCCCACTCTGCCGCACACCATGTGGAGAGGCAGCTAATGGTAAGGCTGTCACAACACACAGACAGCTTACAATAATAATAACAACAACAATAAAAATGATAATATTGGGTGAACAAGAGTCTGATCTGGAAAAAAATCTTGAAAATAACTTACAACAAGAGGACGTTCCATATTTAGAAAGTTTAAAATTACAGTTACAAGAAATTAGAAAAATAAAAATTCAAGGAATATCTGTGCGCTCACGGATGCGTTGGATTGATCAAGGAGAAAAAGTGACTAAGTACTTTTGTAATTTAAAAAACCGAAACTATTTAGATAAATCCATACCACTTCTTGAAACTGACGACAAAGGTATTATCTCGGATCAAGACACTGTACTTAATGAAGTAAGACAATTTTACACAGAATTATACAAGTCTACAGATGTAACCGACATTAACATTCTGGATGAGTGTCCAAATGCTACTATTTTATCCAATGAAGATAGTGAAGCAATAGAAGGATTAATTACCTTTGAAGAGGCTACTAAAGCATTAAAAACATGAAAAATGGTAAGAGCCCAGGTCCTGATGGATTTACAGTTGAGTTTTTAAAATTCTTCTTTCTTGATATTGGCATATTCTTAGTACGGTCTGTCAATGAGGGTTTTGAAAAAGGACAAATGTCTATAACACAGAGACATGGTTCCATCACCTGCATTCCCAAAGAAGGGAAATCAAAGAGATTCATCAAAAACTGGCGACCTATCTCCCTTTTTAACACTACCTATAAGATTGCCTCAGCGTGTATTGCTAACCGGCTAAAAGATGTTCTACCAAATATTATTTATGAGCGTCAAAAAGGTTTTCTAAAAGGACGTTTTATTGAGGAAAACATTCGTTTGCTTTATGATACCTTGTTATATGTGGAAAAAGAAAATATTCCGGGAATGCTATTATCTACTGATTTTGAAAAGGCGTATGACAGTGTTTCCTGGTCCTTTCTTTTGAAATGTTTACATTTTTTTTACTTTGTTTCGGATATGACACAGTGGATAAAAACCTTTTATTGCAATATAACCACTTGTGTTTCGGTGAATGGTCAGTATTCATCCTGGTTTAAGATCGAAAGGGGGTAAGACAGGGAGATCCGCCTTCGCCTTATTTGTACTTAACATGTGCAGAAATTTTATCACTTTTGATCCGTAAAAATGAAAATATTAAAGGTATCAAAATAAAAGAGAAGGAAAATTTACTGTCACAGTTTGCTGATGACACAACCTTATATCTTGATGGTTCTGAAAGATCATTCAATGAAACCATAAGTGTGCTCACAAAATTCTCACACATCTCGGGTCTAAAAATAAACTTTGATAAAACTCAAATTATCTGGATAGGAAGTGGGAGAAACTGTGGCATTCAATATATGAGGGACAAAAATTTTGTGGGGGATCCAGGTACTTTTAAAATTCTTGGCTTTAAATTTTCTACTAATACAGATAGTATTGTACATATCAATTATAAAGATAAACTCTTAGCAATAAGAAGAATTCTAACATCATGGAAGAAACGGCAAATCACCCCTTTCGGCAAAATAACAGTTATCAAGACTTTAGTATTTTCAAAAATTGTCCATCTCCTGATCAACCTGCCAGACCCCCCGGATGATTTCATTACATCCTTAGAAAGGGAATTATACACCTTTTTATGGAATGGGAAGAGGGGTAAAATTTAAAAAGTCAGTAACTGAAAAAGAATACACTGCTGGTGGCTTAAAAATGCTTAACATTAGGAATTTTATGCCTTCCATGAAAATCGGTTGGTTACGAAGACTCTTTTGTGATGATGGCGATTGGAAAATGTTTACTCTAAATATGTTTCCTATGTTCCATGATGTGCGATATTTGGAAGCAGAATATGTAAATATTGTTATGCAGAATGTTCAGAATCCATTTTGGAAGGATGTTTTGAGACATTATAAAAAACTGTGTTTGAAATGTAAACCTTCTTCTGTTCATGATTTTAAGTCAGAATGTATCCATTACAATGTGAATATTATAAGAAATAAAAAAGTGATATTTGTGCAAGAATGGTGTAAATACAATTTTTTTTGTAAAGCAATTAATGAATGAGGATGGCAATTTCATGTCACACAGAGAGTTTCTGTCAAGTTTTCCAGGAATCAGAACTAATTTTCTTTTGTATGAAGGTATTCTCAGTGCTGTTCGCTCTTATGGCAGGAAATTAAATGTTGTCTTTACCAACAGATATAAATTGTTTGATCAGAAAGTATGGGGTTTTTTTTATCAGAAAAGGCAATAAATGTGTACAAAGTATTTTGAATGATAACAATGCTATACCTACTTGTGTCACTAAATGGAATAATCTTTTTGAGAATCTAAACTGGAAATTGATCTTTTCTCACTGCTTTAAAACGACAACAGATGTGCAGCTGAGATGGTTTCAGACTAGATTTCTACATAGACTGCTCCAAACTCAAAGATACTTATTTATGTGTAAAATCTCTTATTCTTCTATTTGCAAGTTTTGTAATCAAGAAGAACAAACCATTCTTCACATAATGCATGGCTGTATTGTTATTAACAATGTTTGGAATGATTTTGAAAATATGTTCAAAGACAAATGCGAACATTGTCATGATATAAACATAAACAAGGAATTTGTTCTATTTGGGGTCAAAGTAGATATAAAAGCAGATACAGTAATGGACCTCATTCTTCTGTTAGCTAAATTCTACATTTATACATGCAAACTTCGAGATGTCCACCCTACTTTGTTGGCTTTTGTTGCAATTTTGAAAAATAGATATAATATTGAAAAATAGTTAGCTGCTATAAATTATAATGCAAGACAGTTTGAAGAAACTTGGTTCCCATATCTTACAGTAATTCCTTGATTGCCTTCTTTCTCTCTTTCCACAAATATCTATTTTATTACACGAGTGTCACCAATTGTTCTTCAGTCTTGTATGCACATGTTGTATCTATTGTATAGGGTGATTGCTTGTTACCCATGGCTTTCGAGCCTATTGCAATTTTTTCTTTATGACTCCCAAATACTAAAGTGTGTGCACATGTTGCCTATTACTGTACAGTGTGTGCAGTATAATGTATGTTGTCATTGATGTAAAGTACAAACTGTATCATTATTTACTTAGTTTGATTTTCTCATCCTCGCTTCATTTATTCTTGCAAATATGGCAGAAATTATACCCCACACAGAAATGGGAGGGAGGGAGGGGAAAGTGTGTAATATTCAAGAGTGCTGTCATTCACTACGTGTGTATATGAATACAGATATATGTATGGGGGAGGGGGAAGGATGGTGGTTTTGTTTTGTTTTGTTTTGTTTTTGTTTTTGTTTGTTGTTGCTTTTTTTGTTTTTGTTTTTGTTTTTCCTCTTTCCTTCCCCCATTTACAACTTATGAAGGAAATGCGTATGTCTCGGTGTGAAGTTGTGTATGTCTTGTAAAAAACGAAAAATTGTTCAATAAAAAAAATGATAACAACCACAATAATAATGATAATAACAATAATAATAATAATAATAATAGCAATAACAGTCCTTCGAATGAGACTATAAACCGAGGTTCCGTGTGTGAACGCACGCATAATATCTTGCACACACGTAAAATCCCATCACCAACTTTCGGAAGAGTAGGCCAGTTTGGCCGTTGGTATGGATGACACGTTACACACAGCATGCACCCTGCGTAAGAAATGGAAAGAATGAAGGAAGTAAAGAAACTGAGTGAACGATATTGAACGATACTGACTGGATGACACGGGAAACGACTGAATGAAGCGCCAGCTGGCAGCTCTTCAGTCGGCACTACCCAGGTAGGCAGCCCGTTGTGTAAGCGAGTGTTGATTGTAAAGCGCTTAGAGCTTGGTCTCTAGCCGAGAATAGGCGCTATATAAGTATTCATTATTATTATTATTAATGATGATGATGACGATAATGATGATGATAATGATGATGATGATGATGATGATAATAATAATGATAATAATAATCATAATAATAATAACAATAATGAAAATAATAATAGAAATCAGAAGAAGAATAGGAACAACAACAACAACAACAACAACAGCATTAAGAACAACAATAATAATGATGATAGTAGTAGTAGTAGTAGTAGTAGTAGTAGCAGTAGCAGCAGCAGCAGCAGCAGTAGTAGTAGTAGTAGTAGTAGTAGCAGTAGTAGTGTTCAAATATACGAATACTTTATTGTAGGCGCTCTACAAATCACGAAGTCCAGCACACATCAATCATGCTTAAAGGGCTGGAACACACACTTGAAAATAATATAAAAAAAAAAAAAATAGATAGCCATGGAAAACCAAGCAAAGTAACAATAGGGTTCAGCCAAGAATTACCAGTCATAGATATATTTTTTCTCTGTTCTTTTCTTCAGGTCAGTTCTCGCTACACCTGCCTCTCCCTTCTCCCTTCACCGTTACTGTCGCCCTCCTCCCCTCCTCCCCTCAACCATTAACTACATCGAATCCCGTCCTGATTCTGTCAGTGCTCTCTCTCTCTCTCTCTCTCTCTCTCTCTCTCTCTCTCTCCTCTCTCTCTCCACACACACACACACACACACACACACACACACACACACACACCACACACACACACACACACACACACACACCACGCATGCACGGACGCACGCACGCATACAGCCCAAAAATGTCAGAGAAAAACAAAAACAAACAAACAAAACAAAACAAAAGCCATCGCCTCCAAAAAGACACTGCCCACTGGGGAAGTGGAGGGGGGACAGGAGAGAGAAGAAGGCGGCGGAGAAGCGGAAGGGCTCTATCATACCTGTAATTTCGACCAACACGAGGACATTGTAACGCTGTGAGGTGAGTTTAGTGGGGAAATAATGGTGTTTTTTTTTCTTCTTCTTTTTCGTTTAGTTTTGTGTGTTGTGTGTGTGTGTGTGTGTGTGTGTGGTGCGTGCGTGCGTGCGTGCGTGCGTGCGTGCGTGCGTGCGTGCGTGCGTGCGTGTGTGTGTGCGTGTGTGGTGTGTGTGTGTGTGTGTGGTGGTGTGGAGAGAGAGAGAGAGAGAGAGAGAGAGAGAGAGAAAGAGAGCACGCGCGCGTATGTGGAGATAATGGATTGTAAAGCGCTTACAGCTTGGTCTCTAGCCGAAGGTAGACGCAGCATAAGTGCTCTTGATTATGATAGTAATGATAATGATATAATGATAATAGTATTAACAACAACAACAACAACAACAACAACAATAATAATAATAATAATAACAGTAGTAATAGCCTGTGCATGTGTGTGCGCGCGCGCACGCCGTGTGTGTGTGTGTGTGTGTGTGTGTGTGTGTGTGTGTGTGTGTGTGTGTGTGTGTGTGTGTGTGTGTTTCGTGCGTGCGTGCGTGTTCGTGCGTGCGTGCGTGCGTGCGTGCGTGCGTGCGTGCGTGGCGTGTGCGTGTTGTGTGTGTGTGGTGTGGTGTGGTGTGTGTGTGTGTGTGCGTGTGTGTGTGTGTGTGAGGGTGTGTGTGCGTGTGCGTGCGCGTGTGTATGCGTCTCTCTCTCTCTCTCTCTCTCTCTCTCTCTCTCTCTCTCTGTGTATGTGTTTGTGCGTGTGTGTGCGTGCGTGTGTGCGCGCGCGTGTGTGTATTTGTGTGTTTGTGTGTGTACGTATGTGTTGTAGGGGCTGTTGCTAGGGGAAAGGGAACAGGAATCCTTGTATTCCCCACTCGATCCTCCTCCCTCCAAAAAAAAAACCCTTTCTGGCATCAATAGTGACAGTGCTGGAGGGGTGACGGGCAGACAGGAGGTTCCGCCCCCCTGGACGTTGCTGCCATCATTGTCAGCGGGGGACAATGGGAAAGCTGAAGTGCTTAATGAGGCTGGTGCAGATAGTTGTCACAGCCAAACCTGAAGTGTTGTGCGACTCAGTGCAGATTCGTGCACATCGGTTGTTGCTCGGATGAACACATCGTATAGGAACATCATCAGTCCATTAACGAAACATGTCGTCCAACAGAGTGAAAGTACGCGCCTCTCCAGCCTCATCACATAGTCTTTTGTATTTTCTTTTTCGTTTCTTTTTTTTTTTTTTTTTTGCGCTTGTGATAATGTACCTCCACATTTAAAAAAAAAATTGAATTTCATGTGTGGAAATTTCCATCTAGTTTTTTTTAACCTTGTGTAACGCATTTTGTACCTTGTATGTTGTATTAGATTGTGGAGCTTTCCTCGCGTATCTTTAATCTTGGATATTGTGCGCTTTCAACTGTTGTTGTATCTTGAACTATGTACATTTAATCATATTATCTAAATCTTGGTAAGTTACATCAAACATTTTGACATTTTTATTTTGAATCACACGTGGTTGGGAATGGGTGGGGGTAAAGAGTAGATGCTTTGCAGATACTTCCTGATTCTCTGAATACCTCAGGGGAGGTTTCCTGATGTCAAACGTTTTATATGAGTCGCGTTTCCGTTCTCCATCTGTGTAGAGAATGACTGTAACAAGGTGACAGCCCTGGTACATTTATTTGCAGTTAGCTGGACTATAAGCAATATAAATTAAAATGCGTTTCTGTTGTCATCTCTTGGTCTGAGAGAGGAGCAACTCGAGGTCAGACATCTTGCTCCCGTCCTCATTCTCCCCTCTTTCTCACCCTGTCCCATCTTCTCTCTCCTTCATTAAATTTCAATAACTGTGAGAGGTGAGCATTATTAGTACTGTTTTCTTTTACTCAACAATATCAGTGGCTTGGATGTAGAAGAAAGATTTCATTGATCATTATCACCAACAAAAGTACTCTCATTTCAATACTTTCTTCAAACACCCCCTGCACCTCTTCTGTGTCCCCTTCCCTCTCCGTTTTCCTTTCCTGTAAAGACTCTGAACTGAACAATGGGAAGAAAACTGGTGTGAAAACAGGATATCTTTAGAGAACGAGATATAACGTCTTGAGTCATAGACTCTCCTTCAGGTGACTGGAAAGACAAAGTGCGCGCAGTGTTGATGGCAGGTTGTGGTGAATTCAGTTCACACATTGGATAGTCACAGTTCAATTCGCTGACACTCAGTTTCATGGGGAGGAGTGGGAGGCAACACACAGAGGTGGGGAAGAGGCACGGTAAGTGGGTGGTGGATGTCGGGGATGAAGCTAAAGCGGAAGGGGAGGGGGGGGGGGAGGGGGGAGAAAGATGTAGGAAAGTGAGGGGCGTAGAGAGGGGGCGATTGTTGGTTGGAATTAAAGTGCATTTCTCTGATGTCAAGGCCTTGAGGCTCCAATGTGGCTAGTTTGGAGATGACATGACTGTCCATGAATTTTTGACAAAGACCATCCCCTCGGCCATTGTGCCATAGAGCAGCTACTACTGTGATATGTGAAAGATTACAGTGTCTGCAGTTGAAATGACATGCGATAGTTGTGTCTTTCTTGATATCGATACTATCTCTGTATTCCTTGAAACACACGCTCAAACTCAACCATGAGGTATCTGAACACAATTCTTCCCCTCCTGGATATCAACATCAGCGTTCAACAAGACTCACTGTCCTTTCGTAATTCAGCCCATTACAAACACACAGACTCCCATTCCTCCGTGCTGTACTCTTCCAACCACGACTCAGTCATCAAAAAAGCAATAATCTATCCCAATCCTTGCAGCTCTGTCGACTCTGCAGCGATGGAAATGATTCTGCTAGAGAAGCGGCAATTATGAGCACCTTCTTTAATGCTGGAGGGTATGGATACACCTCTGATATAACAAGTTCTTGAACCGGTACAATCCATCGCCTAGCTCTGAATTCTAAAGATGTAAGTGTCAGTGATGAAGAGGACCAGGTTGTGTTACCCTGATCTATCAATCATTCAACCTTCATTTTTAAGATATTTTATCCTATGGAATGACTCTGAACCAAGAGAGACGTTCAGAAACTGCGATGAAATTATATGAAATTTGGAAACGACCCCATACGATCTGCCAGTCATTCTACACGACCCGTAACCCCGGCAGGTCACTCCGAATGTGACAAATGCAGGTGCAAAACCTGCATGTTCATCACCCCAGCCACAGAAGTTCATGGCCTGTTGGGTCACCAATTTTGCTTCAGGTCCCGTTTCATGTGCCAAACTTCACATGTGGTCTGCACCCTGTCCTGCAGCCTCTGTTAGATAACACATGTAGGTAAGGCATGTAGGACTCTGGATGGACGTTTTAAAGAACACAGGAATATCATTACCAAGAAAGACACACCCGTGAAAAATCATTTCAGCTGTAGATAATATAATTTTTAAGCTAAAAATCATTTCAGCTGTAGATAATATCATTTTTAGGCTATCAGTGTAGCAGCTGGTTGGCGTGATGGTCGTGTAGACAGTCTTTACAGACAATTCTTGACAGTCATGTCATCTCCCACCTATGCACTTGAAGCCTCAAGGCCTAAAAAAAAAGATCAAATCAGAGAGTGACACTTTAATTCCAACCAGCACCCCTTCCCCACCACATCCACCGTGTCCCTCACTTCTCTGCCTTCTTTAATCTCCAGTCACCTGAAGAAGAGTCTATGACCCGAAGACGTGTTTCCTTCTCAAAAGTTATTTGTATTTTCACATCGATTTTCTTTTCTTTCTTTGTTGTTGTTGTTGTTTGTTTTAGTTTCAAAAGATCATCTCATAATTTCTTCATCTGAGCAGTCTAAACGCTAGCTCTTAACAAACCAATAGGATTATGTATGCATAT
>CM065719.1:80766139-80788639 GCA_033310375.1 Conus canariensis | reverse complement strand
ACAAAAAAGCCCTGCTCTCCAAGACCTCTGCTCGACGACGGTGAACCTCCAAGGGAAACTCTCGACTCCTGTGGGGAATTGAAAAAAAAAAAAAAAAAAAACAGTGGACTTCTCCCCAAGGACAACTGGCCATCTGGGCATGGCCAAGGATCGCCAAAGAAAGACGAAAACAGCAGACTGTGCTGCGAGGGGAAGTGACTTTCTGGGCTTGGCGCAGAGAGAGAGAGAGAGAGAGAGAGAGAGAGAGAGAGAGAGACAGACAGACAGACAGACAGACAGACAGACAGACAAAGAGAGAGAGAGAGAAGAGAGAGAGAGAGAGAGAGAGAGAGAGAGAGAGAAGATTTCGCACCTTATCCTTATGGGACTGATCACTTAGACATGCCCCAGGATAGCCAAAAACAAAGAAACGAACGATTTAACAAACAAAAACATACCGAAACGAAAACCAAAAACAAAAACAGAGCCTTTCCCCAGGAGAGCTGGACGTTTAGTCAGGACCAAGAAGAAGCCATAGATAGTTTTGTTTGCACACATACCCTGCTTTGTCTCCATTTCAGTCTGTCTCTTCATTAACTGAAAGACAACGGGAACCATTTCTTTGCGTAACTGTATGGTCTTTAAAAAAATTATAGCCATGTCAAAGCTGCCTTCGTTGGTTGTCTTTCCAAACATTGACTGTTCTTGTATCTCCGAACGTTGTTTATTGATTATACTTTCAAACATTGATTGTCGACTGTACTTTCAAGCACTCATTGTTGATTATATTTCTAAACATTGGTCAACGCAAAATTGATTTCATGGATTGTAAACTTTTAAGTCAACAGGTTACAGTGCGTACGCTTTGAGGGAAAATATTCATCAGCAAGAACCACATTTACTGGTGCACCTCAAGGCACCGTTCCATCCCCTGTACTCTTTACTCTCTATACAAATGATTGTACTGGTTCTTCTGTCACTCCTGTAAGAAAGTATTCAGATGACTCTGCTTTAGAAGACCTGTCAAATTCAAATACCGTTTATTTTCAAGAGGTGGAATGTTTCTGTACATGGTGCAAAGAGAACTGTCTAGATTTGAATGTTAGTGAGACGAAGGAGATGGTAATTGATTTTCGAAGACACCCAGCTCCTGTCCCTCACTTGTATATCGAAAACACCAAAGAGGAACGTGCGAGTAAATATAAGTACCTGGGTACTATTTTAGATGATAAGCTGAATTTTAATGCAAATACTCAATTCATCTACAAAAAAAATGTCAATCTAGAATATACTGTCTTCAGCAATTTCGGACTCTTGCTGTTAAAAATGACATCTTGAATATGTTTTATCGGTGTATTGTAGAATCAGTGCTGTCCTTTGGCTTTTTATGCTGGTTTGGAAATCTTAGCGTGAAAAACAAAAGCATTTTAAACAGCTTGGTGAACACATGTGGAAAGATTATCAGCAAAGAACAAGAACAGTTAGATAAATTGTATAAGTGTCGTGTCACACAAAAACCTGTGAACATTGCTGCCGACAGTTCTCATGTTCTTTCAAAAAAATACAATGTTCTACCATCTGGACGAAGATTCCAAATGCCAAAATTCAAAACAAATAGACCTAAAACAGTTTCGTTCCCAATTCCATCAAACTCCTGAATCGAAACTGAACTTCCAGTAAGATCCGGTTCAAAAAGCTTGTTCGTATATATGTGTGTGTATATATTATTCTGTGTGTGTGAGTGGGTGGGTGGGTGGATGGGTGGATGTGATTTGTGATTTGTGACTTGTTAAATATAGATCCATGGTTATGTTTTTATGGCCATTCTTAATTTCTCTTTGGAGATAATAAAGTGTTCTTGACTTGACTGGACTTGACTTGACATTGATTACAGACTGTATTTTCAGACTTTGTTGATTGTATTTCCAAACGCTGTCTGTTGATTGCTTTTCAAAATATTAAAGATATTACCTAACAAACTGTTCCTGCAGAAATCGTCTATGTTGTTCAATAGATACTTTTAAGCTTTTGAAAAAAATATTTGGACATGATTTCAATCTAATAGGCTCTACTGTTTTGAAAGGTGAAAGAAAAATATTACTATATGCGTGTATTAGTTCTCTTACATCATTAGAATATAACAGATCGTGAGATGGCCATTGGACAGATAACTTTTAAACGATTTTCCAAAAGCGTGGAAAGGGGTCACAGTATCTAAGCTTTCCAAATATACAAAACAAACTTTGAAATACTTTGGGTGCTTTAGATACCTCTTCTGAACTAGTCAGGAAACGAATATTTAGACATCAAATACTTCACGCTGAAATCCATTCCTCATGTTGACGAGGAGTCAAAGCATATGTACTGATTTGTCTCTATACACGTATGATAAGAAGCGATCAAAAGCAAATTGGTTGAGTGAAGCCGGTGACAGATTACACCAGACTGATGCTTAAACCCTTTGCACAATTCAAAGCAGAATAATCTGGAGTGTCTTCGAGCAGTTGAGTCATAAAACCAAAAGTAAAACCTACAGAAACGCATGACACTAATCCTCCCGGGATTCAATACATCTACCACAGGAGGCCCGATTTACGATAGAAAGCCGAGGTCAGAAGAGCACGTGAGTAGTTAACGTACAGAGACAGAGAGAGAAAGAGAGGGTGAGAGGGAGGGAAGGCAAGGCGGATAATCGATAGAGGTGGGCAAGAAGGCGCACAAAGCAGCGGGCATTGCCGGCCTTTCTCATTTCCGCTTTGTGGCCCGGCGGCCATGTTTCCGAGCCAGCAATGTGCACGTGCCGTGGAAAACGTCGATAGGAGGAACCGGGCACGAGGGCTGACTTCACGCCTGGGGTGGAAATTGTGGGGGAAGGAGACCGAGTGGAGAGAGAGGGGTAGGGGTGGGATGGTGGTGATACGTAGAGTTCAATGTGTGTATGTGTGTGTGAGTGTGTACGTGCTTGTCTATCAAATGTGTGTTCGTGTGATTAAAAAATGATGTTGTCGAGTAATTCAATAGACTATAATTGATTCCCCAAGTATTTCTGATGTAGAACAAAACAGAATACAGTGTCTCTTGTTCCCTGACGACCCAGCTTTCCTCTCAGCCTGAAAGCTGGGACTTCAGCATACATTAAAACAATGACACAACTGCTGTTTACACTGGAGAATGAAAGTTATTGCAGACAACGCAAAAAGTAATTTTGTTCATGAAGACAGATCTTGAGACACAATATTCTTCAGCTGCAGTGAAAACATTTCAAAACGGCGGATCAGCACATTTATCTTGGGGTCATGTTCCATAAAACTGAATTTCTTTTATAGAAACATAAGAACACTTGGCAATACAAGGCCATAAAGGTGTAAATACTATGAGAGAACAATTCACCATCAAAATGTTAATACGATGACAGGGTCAACACTGTTTGACTCTTTAATCTGTCTTTTCCCAACAGATAGGGCGGAGGTGTAGTGTTTGACTCTTTACTCTCTCCTATCCCTAAAGATAGAGCGGAGGTGTGGCTCTCCTCCTATCACCAAGAAGAAACGAAAGAAGGAAAACACACCCAAGCTCAAGTATCACGCCCCAGTTGCCATGGAATACAAAACAAAGAACTTGCTTGGAGCAACGCATCGACACAGATTGCAGACAAGTATCAACGATACTGCGAACAAGCGCCATTGAACTCCAATTTGAGAGGAGTCGTTATACAAACACTGACAGAGAAGACAGGCTTTGCACGACATGCCACATCGTGGAAGACGAGCTACATTTTCTCGATGATTTTCAACTGTTTGATCAACAACACAATGAGACGATGATGAGAATTGCAAAAACAAATTTTCCCAAAGAAAAAAAGAATCGATTGATTAACTGTCAGCAACCTGTTTGCCCGATACATTTTGTGGTGTATCTTTCTCTGTCCGGAAACACAGGTAAGATACCACCAATCCAGGATAGGTTAGTTAAGGCGTCGTTGTTACGTTGCTAAGTGTCGCGACGTTAGAATCAGTTTGATCGAATGCTTTAATCTGATGATATGTACCCCCAAAAAACTTCTTTTTTTTATATGACAATGAAATTGTTCTTGTTCTCCATCAGTTTTATCGAACGCTTTAACCTTATCATATGTATATAACCCCCCCTCCCCCCCCCCCATCCCCAGACCGTTGGGTTTTTTTATGTGACAATAAATTGTTCTTGTTCCTCTCTCTCCTCTCTCTCTCTCTCTCTCTCTCTCTCTCTCTCTTACACACACACACACACACACACACACACACACACACACACACACATAACACACGCGCGCGCACTTTCGCACGCACGCGCACACACACACGCATACACACACACACACACACACACACACACACACACACCACACACACACACACACACACACCATCACCATCACCACCACCACCACCATTTTTCTGCATGCTTGCAATATTTGTAATTCTCATCCAGTTTTGAGATAGGGAATGTATTCTACTGTATCATTACCAATATTACAAAACGTTTTTAGGATATCCAGCCACATATACAGACAATGAACAGAAGGTGTGAGTGTGTGTGTGTGTGTGTGTGTGTGTGTGTGTGTGTGTGTGTGTGTGTGTGTGTGTGCGCGAGCGCGCATGCAACGTGTGCTACTGAGTGTTGTTTTTTTTCATCACCAATAACTGAACAGTGTCACTGATATCTTGTCGGGTACAGAGCAAACAGGATAAAGGCAAATAGGGATCAACACTTTGGGTATAGACGATTCGGTGGTTACGTAATCGATAATACACCGTGGCACCAAGTGTTTTAGGGTCTGACGTATACGCTGAGGAAGTTGGTGCTCAGTTTTTATTTGAATGGTGGGCAACATTGCTCGTTCATTTTCGTTGTCCTGAGTGTTTTTGTATCTTGCCTGAAGAAGACCTCAGAGGTCGAAACGCGTTGTGTTTTGTCTTGTGATTCGTTTGTCTACTTTTTTTTGGCTGTGCTTTATCACTAACATTTCAAATTTGTTTAAATTTCCGCCTGCAGTCGCCTCACTTTGCGACTAGATCATTGTAATCATCCTCTTTTCTAACACTTACTTACGCCTAATCTCGATTAAATCCCAGCCTTTGAAGCTTTACAATCCACGCTGTCGTTCACACAACAAGATGCCTGCCTGGGTAAAGCCGACTGAACAGCTGCCTGCTGGCGTTAATCATTCGCTTCCCGTGTCATTCAGTCACAGTTTTCTACTCATTCCATCGACTTTCTTTTTCACGAGGGATCTATGCTCTGTGAATACGTGTCATCCATACTAACAGCCAGACTGGTCTTCTCTTCCGAAAGTTCGTGATGGGATATGCGGAAGAGAATTGAATGGGCTTGGTTTGAGTCATGAGTTATGTAGGTTCTGCTGTTGGTCAAGAATGATCTTATTTTGGATTACATCATTTTTGTTCAGCCACGGTCATACCATATAGAAACACCATGGATCATTGATGGAGTGATTTTTTTAAAAAATAGAACCCATACCTCTTTTTATGACATTGAGTGCTTGGGAATTCTTTCATTTTCCTGTTCTTGTTGAAATATTTCATGAGATATACTTTGAACAAGTCAACAGGTACTATGATAGACAGACAGACAGAAAGACAAACACACACACACGCAAACACACACACACACACACACACACACACACACACACACACACACACACACTCACACACACACACTCACACACACACACACACACACACACACACACACACACACACACACACACACACACACACACACACACGAGACAGAGAGAGTCCAACAGAAAATAGAAAGATCTATCCTCTATCATACCATGAAGTTAAGTCATGCTATGCCATGCTACCTTCAGCTTTGATGTGTTTTACTATGCCATACAAAACGTCCACTCACCCCAGCCTGCACAAAGGGGTCGGCTTTCCGGCCCAGCAGAATGCGGATGGTGTCCTCTCTGGAATAGCAGGCCGCAAAGTGCAGAGCTGTTCTTCCGTCCTGCCCAGCACAGCAATGACCAATCAACAGTCAGCACGTGCAACGAACAGATTGTCCAGTCAAAACAAAACAAAACAAAACAAAACAAGACAGAAAAAGCGAAGAATACAGCCGAGTCACACAACCTCAGCATCGAGCGATAGAGGATCGTCATCGTCGTGTGAGGTCCATTTAAAGGAAACATATTTTGGATTCTGTAGCACTTCGTGACATGGTCCCCTTGTGACTTGAGCTGGGATTCATGTTGTGCTGTTGGCGGACTTGGCGCTTGATCGCTTTGAATGGGCAGATGGTGAATATGCAAATGTACAGAAAATGGTGTGCACACCCCACCCCTCCTTGTTTGCTTCGCATTCTTTTTTAGAAGTCATTGTCCAATCACATCATCATCATCATCATCATCATCATCATCATCATTATCAGTATTGTTATTATCGTCCTCATCATCATCATCATCATCATCATTATTATTATTACTATTATTATCATTATTGCTATTATCATCATTATTATTATTAGCATCATCACTATCATTATTACTACTATATTTTTATTACTATTATTATTATTGTTATTATTATTATCATCATTATCATTATCATTGTCATTATTACTATTATTATTGTTGTTATTATCACCATTATTATCATCATTGTTGTTGTTGTTGTTGTTGATGTTGTTGTTGTTATCTTCATCACCATCATCGTCATTACTACGACTGTTACTACTACTACTACTACTACTACTACTACTACTACTACTACTACTACTATCAAGATGATGATGATGATCATCATCATCATAATCATCATCATCATCATCAACTCTTCTGCTGTTGTTTTTTTCTGATAAAATCATAATACCATTGACATAAAAATAATAACAGTAATGATAAAAGTAATAACAGCAACAATAATAATAATGATACTAATAATGATAATAATAACAATAATAATAATAATGATAATTATTATTATTCTCTTTATCATTATTACCATTATTATTGCTGTCGTCATAATTAACATAATCATTTTTTTTTTTATTATTCTAATTTGTATTATTTCCATTCCGACTTCATTCCTCTTCTCGTCAGTTCCATTCCGTAAATTCACTTTCTGTCCAGGCCACATGTTCACCCACAACGAAGAGATAAGTGACGATTTCTTCGTAACTTCTTTCTGTTGTTTTGAACGTTGTTTATCCAGCCTAAAGAAGATCCAACAGGTTGACACGCGTTGTGTCTGTTCTGTAGTTTGATTGTTCTTTCATTCAGCAGCTTTGTTATTGTATTTTTGTTTTCAGGTGAAATATCAAGGTTGGCGGGAATACACAATCAGGGTCGGTCAGGTGACCGGAAACCTTTTCTGGGAGATGCGGTGAGGGGGGAGGGGGAGGGGGAGGGAAGGGCGTTCTGTTATGTCCTTTCTGTCCACTTGTGAATCGCCAGGCTAAAAGTCAGCCACCGACTGAAAATAAAATTAATCCTGTCTTGCCAGTTTAGAATATCCCCTCATTTCCCTGACTGTGATGAATTAGGTCAAAGACTTGGGAGTTGATACATTTTGGGATGGGAAGGGAAGAGTGGAGAAGACACGGATGTAGCTGCTGTACACCAGAAATCACGGAGCCAAAGCCTTGCTGAATCAAGGAGTCGAGTAGTTATAGACGCCCTGGAAATCTCTGTCTGTCTGTCTGTCTGTCTGTCAGGATTTTTTCTCTGTGTATTATATGTGTCTGTTCTTTTTGCCTATTTATCTCCTATCTGTCCGTCTATCTGTCTGTCTGTCTGTCTACATGCCTGTCTGTCTGTCTGTCTCTGTGTGTGTGCGTGTGTGTGCGTGTGTGTGTGTGTGTGTGTGTGTGTGTGTGTGTGTGTGTGTGTGTGTGTGTGTGTGTGCGCGTGCGCGCGCACGTGTGTGTGTACCTGTCTCTCTGTCTGTCTGTTTCTGTCTGTCTGTCTGTCTGTCTCTCGCTGTGTATTTGTCTGTCTGTCTATCTGTCTGACTGACTGTCTGTCACTGTCTGTCGCCATGTCTCTTTAACACAACCTAAAAAAGCAACTGAATACAGTATGATGCAAGTCTCTCTCTCTGTCTGTCTGTCTGTCTGTTGTCTGTCTCTCTCTCTCTCTGTCTCTTCTGTCTCTCTCTGTTTGTCTGTCTCTCTGTCTCTGTCTCTGTCTGTCTCTGCCTGTCTGTCTGTCTGTCTGCTGTCTGTCTGTCTCTCTCTCTCGTCTCTCCTCTCTCTCTCTCTCTCTCTCTCTCTCTCTCTCTCTCTCTCCTCGTCCCCCTCTTTCCCAATCCCTTCCCTTCCCCAGTCCCGCCGTCATGTAAGTGTACAACATGCTCCCCGCTCACGTCCCCCCGCCTCCCTCCCCAGAGTATTCTCCAGAGCCCCTGGGGCAATGCCACGAAGCGAACTGTAGCCGACCATGTCATCCCCTCCCAGTTCCGTTGGCCCCAAGTTTGCACAGTTTTACCTTACACTCAGTCTTGACACTGTCGTAACATTGGCTTTTGTTCTGTCTTCAAAAATTCGCTGCCACAGTCCTGTTCGCTTTTCTCGTTGTTCATGCAGTCGATAGTTCAATACCCCTGTGTGTGGTGTGTGGTCAAAGAGGTATTGAATCTCACGGTTGAAAACCTCAAACAGTATGAACGTGTAGCCACACGGTAGAGTTCTGCTGGTCCCAACGGCCGCCATTGTCCCGGTTCTGTCGTTCTCTGTAATCTTTTTACATGGGTTGATGCATATGACAATCGCAGTGGACAAAAATCTTACGGTGTAGATATGAAGTGCGTGTGTGTGTGTGTGTGTGTGTGTGTGTGTGTGTGTGTGTGTGTGTGTGAGTGTGGTGTGTGTGTGTGTGTATTGTGTGTGTGTGTGTTTGTGAGTGAGTGAGTGAGTGTGTGTGTGTATGTGTGTGTGTGTGTGTGTGTGTGTGTGTGTGTGTATGTGTGTGTGAGAGAGAGAGAGAGAGAGAGAGAGAGAGAGAGAGAGAGAGAGAGAAATGCATGAGTGTGTATGTGTGTGTTGCTGCTTTACAAACATTTCAGATGAAAATACATGAATTGATCCAGTCAATGAAAAGATGTCATCAATTGTTATTAATTGTGGTTAGAAGTCGGGGGGGGGGGGGGGGGGGGGGGGGGGGGGGGGGGGTAACAAGAAGAATGACGAGATCTGGTGAAATAATAGATATAATAAGCACTGGTGTACAGTGGAGTGCAAGAAATACCGAGCTGTTTGTTTTTAAGGCAAAACGTAAAGTTAACTTACAACGTAAAGTTTAACTTACACATCTGCAATGAATCGTAAATATATGAAAGAAATCAGCAAAAATTATGAAAGGCTACTACGCCCACTACAACTTATTAAACGGAAGCATTGATATGCAGATTGAATACACTTGAAATAAATAACTTGAAGAAAGTGCAAAGTCGGCAGTATGAAAATTGTTCGATCCTATTCATGATGTATTTCAGCATGTCAAAAACTTAAATTTCAGAATGATCATATTCATGGAATATTGGATTTGATCAGTATTAAACCAAAGATCTCGATACAGGTGAATGATTCTGTAACAGAACTCCAAAAACTGCTTACAATTTGAAAACAGAAAAAAAAAACTGCTGGAAATGATCAGATACGCAACGAATACATCAAAGCAAGTCCACGTGTACCGAATGATGTGTTTTGTAAATTATTCAACAAAGTTTTAGACTCAATATTAGTGGTTATTGTGTCGAATCTTACCTGTATACAAAAGTACAGGCAGTAACTGTGAATGTGATAACTATAGAAGAATTACATTGTTGAGTTGCATCGGAAAACGTTTTTACATCCATTACAAATAAACGTCTAACCACATATCTTGATGTACACTCAGCTCTGAAGAAGAACCAGAGTAGATTCCGGCACTCATATTCGACATACAACTAAGTATGAGTTTTAAAGTCTTTGACAGACTTATCTTAGACGAAATAAACCCCACATTTTTTAGCATTTCTTAACTACCGGAAATTTGTTTGTCTTTGTATTTGTCTGACTTGATTCAAGTTTAAAAGGCTGTGCCAGTCTTGAATAAAAGTTACTCTGAGTTAGGTTTTCTTATGGGAGCAAGAGTTACCCTCCTTGTTTATTGTTTATTGTTTGCTGTTCCCTGCCTCATTTCATTTTCAATTTTGTTTCAATTAAATCGAGGTTATTTGTATTTGTTTCTGTCTGTCTTTGTGTGTGTCTTTTGATCTCACTTGCATCCTTGGGTGGATCCTCAGGCGTAGGCTCAAAGATTGTCCCCTACATTGTATACTGTTTGCATAATGTCTAGTTTTTCAGCAACTTCCCCCCCCCCCCCCCCCCCCACTTTCGTTTTTTTTTTTTCTCCTTCCCCCCCCCCCCCCCCCCCCCCCCCCCCCAGAGGAACATGCTTTATTCAGCTAACAGGAGAAATACATATGCGCATAAAGAGGACAGTGCGCAGAGATTTTCACACATACATTAAACTGATAATACATAAATATTTCTAGCTATTGTGAAAAATAGAACCAAAAAACACAAACAGGTATGAATACAAACTTAGGCACATTAAACACAAGCATATTCCAGTAATTTCCACGAATATGGAATTTAACATAGCTGATAATATCAATGGTATGAACAGAAAAACAATAGTCCCCATACATTGCTTTGATACATCATTTCATTATTTCAATTAATTTCAGGACTTTACATTTTTACAAGGTTCCCCCCCCTCCCTCCCTCCCCCCCACTCCCCCCCCCCCCTTATACTCAAACTTCACTCTAAGTCTCATTCTCTCTCTAATCCCACTCCCCCTTCATATGCACACCCCTCTCTGTCTTCCTACAGTGTTTATGGATGTCTGACTATTTCTTGCCGGTTGTTACCTAGTATCTAGGAAACATTATGGAAAAAAAAAAATAATAATAATAAAAAATAAAAAAAATGCCAGGAGCATTTAGTTGAAGTTGTTGTTTCTTATGTGTACCGCTTATATTTAAGTGTTGATTATAATTGACATAAATAAGTCAATATACATGTCTAAATAAAAGAAAAAAAAGGAAAACATTAAAAAAAAAAGGATAACCACCTTGGCTTTGTGACGATTTTAACTTTTTTAAGGCATGTTTTTAAAGAATTTGACATTTACTCCTCAAGCAGACCTGTATAAGGTGCCCATTTTCTTTCAAACTCCAACAGCTGCATTTCGGAGCTATATATATATTTTTCAATACGATAATTCCTTTTCAAATCTTTTACGAAAAAAATTAGTCTAGGCTTACTTTGATTAAATCTACATTTGTAGATGAAATATTTTGCCCATAGTATAATAATATTGAATATTTCGTCCGTTTGAGTTATTTCATCAGTGCCAAACAATATTAATTCAACGTTAAATGACATTCGCACATGATGTGCGATTTTCTGTTTAAGTAACATTTCCAGATTTTGCCAAAATGTTTTAGAGTAAGTACATAGCCATAAGTAGTGGTGGATAGAATCTCGTTCGCTATTGCAAAAAGTACATCTATCATTTTCAGTTACCCCCATTTGTTTCAAAACAACATTTGTAACAAGGATTCTATGACAAATTCTTAACTGAAACCATTTCAGTTTTATTTCTTTTATTTTATTAGCCAACTTTAAAACCACGTTCCAGTCAACAAAAGTATCAATTGTTTTCTCCCAGTTCTTAAACGGTTTTATATCAAAAATTATCTGCATTTTTTGAAGATGATTATAGTATAATCTTGAACCTTTTTTCACACTGCATATTATTTGAAGTGCTTTTGGATGTTGATATCCAACGTTGCTGTCTATTTTGATAGCTCTTATTCTCATGTATTCTTTTATTGCTTGTATACAACTGACATACCGTAGATAATTCACATTTATTTTATATTTTCTGCAGAAATCATCCCAACTTAAAAAATCACCACTTTCGTTTAGAATATCTTTTACAAGGAAAACATTGTTAAGTGCCCAATTTCTCCAGAAGAAGTATGTTTGGTCGATTTTAAATTTATCATTGTAAAAAATAGGTTCAGAGACAATTTCTTTGCTTTCATTTAAATCGATATTAGTATTTAGATCTGCGAATGCTAAAAACACATCTCTCCAGACAAAATTACATCGGCTGTTAGTGTAGCGTTTTGCTCCATAACTACTGAGATTGTTTACTTCTGGACATAGCGTCTGAATTACTATTTTCCATTTTTGAGATCCAATATACAGCTTTCTTATCCATGCTAGTTTTAATGACTTTATAAAAGTTTTTATGTCTGGGATTCCTAGTCCTCCGTGTTCAATGTCGTACGTGGAATATGTTTTTTTGACTTTTGTTGGTTTGTTGTCCCATATGAAATCAAAGCACATCTTTTGTAGTGATTTAATCTCAACATCTGGTGGGTTAGGTAATAAAATCCATAAATAAACTAACTTTGAAAGAATAAGTGACTTCAGTATTGCAACTCTGCCTAGTGGGGTACACATTCTTTTTGCCCAAATTTTAAATAGAATTTTTACTTCTAAAAGTTTGTCCGCTACATTAATTTCCGTTAAATTTGTTAAATCGTTTGAGAACCAAAGTCCTAGGATTTTGAATTTTCTGGGGTTCCATTCCATATGCTTATGTGGTAAATATTTTTCAGGTGAGTTTTTTCTTTTTTCCTAACCAAACATTTATTGTTTTTTCAAAATTAAGTTTTAATCCCGAAATTTGTTCAAACTCGTTTAATATTTCAAAAACTTTTTCATACGACTTCTTGTCTCCATGCAGAATAAACGTCGTGTCATCAGCAAATTGATTTATTTTAAACTCAGTGTTCGAAATAACTATACCTTTTATTTCTTGATCTTCTCTTATTTTGCATGCTAGAATTTCAGCACACAAAACAAATAGGTAGGGGGAGACTGGGTCGCCTTGACGACATCCTTTTTTAACATCAAAGCTTTGCGAAACTTTTCCATTAACTGTTAAATAAGATTTTATATTGCAATAGAAGATAGAAATCCAGTTACAGAGATCTTTACCAAAACCAAATGCTTTAAGCGTTTTTTCTATGAACTTCCAGCTCACCGAATCGAACGCTTTTTCAAAATTAACTGATACAAGCAGTCCAGGCAAATTCTTCTGTTCTAAATAGTGCATCATGTCGTAGATTATTCTCAAATTATCTCCAATGTATCTGTCTTTTATAAACCCAGTCTGATCTTCATTTATTAACTTTGGAAGCACGGTCTTTATTCTGTTTGCTATACACGTTGACCCGATCTTATATGTTACATTTAAAAGTGTAATCGGTCGCCAGTTTTTCAAAAATTATTTTGGCTTATCGCCTTTTGGCAGACATATTATGATCCCTTCCCTTTGTGTTATGGACATTTTACCTTTACTGAAACCTTCGTTAATGCACCTGACTACAAAATCGCCCAATTGCTTCCAGAAAAATTTGAAAAAATTAACAGTCATCCCGTCAGTTCCCGGACTTTTATCATTTTTCATATGCTTTAACGCTATCGTTGCTTCTTCTTTAGATATTATGCCTTCCATTTTATCAGATTCTAATTTAGTTAGTTTTGGTAAGTTTAAGATATATTGTTCTAAGTCAACATTTTTGGTTTGTCTTTCTTCATATAATTCTTTATAGAATGTTTTAGTTTCTTCCAAAATCTCGTCTGTTTCTGAAAGTGTCCGGTCTCCATGTGTTACTAGTTTAAACATTTGTTTGCTCACGAAGTGTCTTTTCTCAAGAGAACAAAAATATCGGTTTACTTTTTCTCCATCAGATACCCATCTCGCTTTGGAGCGCAGAATTATACCATCCATTTTTATTTTTCTGATTTCTAAGAATTGTTTCTTCTTTTCTTGTAAGAGCATTAAGTCACTTTTACTTTTGAAGCTATCTGTTTCCAGTTCTTGTATTTCGTGGTCTAACTCTTGCTCTTTCGCGTTAAGTTCCCTTTTCTTTTTTATTGAATATGTAATTGTTTTTGCTCTGATTTCCATTAGTAAAGTGTCTAGGAACAACTGGTCTGATATTGTAAATTGTATTTCGTTGTTTGGAATGTCAGTAATTTTTGTTCTTGCGTATGGTAACACTGCATACTGTTCTTTCACTCTTTCGATTATTTCATTAATAATTTCTACATAGTTGCGATCTTTCAGTAATGATGCATTAAATTTCCAAAACATTTTCTTTTTTTCTTCTTTCTTAAAGTTCAATTCTAAGGTTATTAGTGAATGATCACTCCTGTATCCCATGAGAATATCAGCATTTTTTACATTACTGAGCAACGAGTCGGAAACAAGAAAAAAATCCAAACGACTTTGTTGAAGCGGTTGCATTCTTCTCCAGGTAAAACGAGTAATTTCTGGGTTGAGTTCGCGCCAGATATCTACCAGCTCTAAATCAGAAATCATTTGTAATACTGTATCACTAGCTTTAATATTATTAATATGCTTGTAATTATAATAATCTAAATTTGGATTAAGCACAAAGTTCCAGTCTCCTGCTAATACTACATTTGTAACACATAATTCTTCTATTTTCTTTTGGATACTTTTATAAAAATCTGGGTCGTCTTTGTTTGGACCATATATATTCACTAACATAATCTGTTTATCCAGTGTGTTAATAATCAAAATTATATAATTACCTTCACTGTCTTTTATTGTTCTTTCTATCTTAAAATCGAAATTGTTATTGAAGAGAATACCTACACCTCGTGATCTACTATTATTTGATGAAAATGCACACTCATATCCCCATTCAGCACGGATTTGAAGTTCTAGGTTTTTAGTAAAATGCGTGTCCTGTAAAAAGTATATTGAGTATTTTTTTTGCCTCAAGTACTGGAAGACATCCTTTCTTTTTTCATATTTACCCAGACCCTGGCCGTTTAGTGAACAAATTGCTATGCTAGTCATCGTGGAATGGTTTGTTTACTGACGAATAATCGCCCCTTTTTATTTCACTATAATTATCCATGTGATGTTTCCTTTTAAAACCAAAAATTGGCCACCGGCTAGTCGGACTAATCTTTACACACTCTCTCGCATTCTCGCCGCGATCTCTCCTTTTCTCATTCATGCTTTACTCGTGGACGTCGCTCGTGACATGCAGACCATGGAGACGTGATAGTTTTATCCTTGCTCAAAAACAGTTGCATTTTCTGGTGCAACCCTGCCCCCTCGCCGCCCACCCACTCCCCTGCCCCCCTTACCAGTGCTTTGCTGAATGACGACTTCCTACGACACACACCTCTACCCTCCGAAGTCCCGTAGTAGTAGTAGTAGTAGTAACAATAATAATAATAATAAAAATAGCAATAAAACATTGCAAAAATCTCTCCTCTCCTTGCAAATACCCCCCCCCCCCCCCCCCCCCCTCGGATCATTGACATTCCATACAAAGGCATACAGTGTTGTACATTGATACACGGTTGTTGTATACACTACCACATACACACGCACATGTCTACTATTCCAAAGACAGATTCACATCAAAAGGCATATAGTTTTACACATTTGTACATGTTGTATAAATCAATGTATACATAAACACATTTCTACTGTTCCAGAGACAAAGAGAGAGAGAGAGAGAGAGAGAGAGAGAGAGAGAGAGAGAGAGAGAGAGAGAGAGAGAGAGAGAGAGAGAACACTGGCTCGAACATGAAAAAAATACTTGAGTCATCGGCACTTGGATCTCAGCATGCTTAAGGGTAATGAAACCCCAATATCGATAACAATAATAACCGCAGCAGTAATATAGCACAAGAAGAAGAAGATAAAGAAGAAAAAAGAAAGAAAGAAAGAGAAGAAAGAGGCGGGGGAGGAGGAGGAGGCAGAAAAAAGGGCAATGATGACGACGATAATAACGTACTGAACACACACACGCACGCACGCACGCACGCACGCACGCGCGCACGCACGCACACACGCGCGGACACTCCCCCCCTCCCCCAAACACACACACAGAAGACACTCATTTGGTGCATTTCCCAGCATGAAATAGCGTACACATCAACCAAACATAAAAAAAAAAAAAAAAAATGGGGGGGGGGGGAGGACTGTTTTCTTGTTCTTTTCTTAACCCTGAAGGATTCTGTATATGTGCGTGCATACATCTTATGTGCAGAGAGTGTGAGTGCGCACGCGCGCGCGCGCGCGCGTGTGTGAATCTTTGAAACACTCGCTCAATTTGAAATGACAACACACCGTGAATAGGTAGTACATCCTTCCGACAACACAACAACATAACTGTAAGGCCAGTTGAAAAATACACAGAGAAACCTCGAGAAAACGTTTAGTGTATCCCTCAGTTTGATGTGTCACACCTCAACCAATGTAATTCACACATCAAATAAACATCGACTGTCTTTGTTGCTATTCCTGTCTCAACAACAAATTATGCATGTGTTCACACAACATTTGTAAGCAAAGAGCGAAGATCATGTGTGTGTGCGTATGTGCAAATGTGCGCCAGCGTGTGTACGAGACACAGAGAGAGTGGGATAGAGAGAAAGAGAGACACAGAGAGGGTCAGAGAGAGAGGGAGGGAAAGAGAGAGAGAGAGAGAGAGAGAGAGAGAGAGAGAGAGAGAGAGAGAGAGAGTGAAAAAAAACAACTTAGGTAAACTGAAAAAATCACAAGGAGACTCGAAACCAGAGAGACACGAATTTGTTGCAACTCACAGATTGAAACAGCGTACACATCAACCACGGGGAAAAACAAAACAAAACAAACAAACACACAACAAAAAAAAAAAAAAACACCTGGGGGGGGGGGTTGTTTTTTCTTATCCCTGAAGCGTTCCGTACGTGTGCGCGCATGCATTTCATGTTCAGAGAATGTGCGCGCGCGCGTGTGAACCTTTGAGTCACTTGCTCAGTTTGAACTGACAACACGCCGTGACACGCATCCTTCCAAAAACACAAAAACATAACTATAAGGTCAGTTGGGGAAAAAAGAAAAAAAAATACACAGGAAAAAAAAACCTTGAGAAAACGTTTAGTGTATCCCTGTCCAGGACGGGGGAAATCGTGATGGTATTGCTTAAGTGCACTAAGTTGATGTATTATTAGTCAGGTTTAACACACCAAGGTTATCTTTGCACTTGTACACGCATATGCACACTCATGCGCCCACCAAACATTCACCTCTCTCTGGGAATGGGATGTCACGCATTCGTTTCCCTTCTAACACGACTGAGCACAAGAAATACAATTTCTATGCTACTTATAATCAAACATGAAAAATCCAATTACACAAAATGAACAAATCAACACATAAAAGATCAATACTTCCTAATCCCGGGTTATAATAAAAATGACTTCTTACCTGGCCAGGTTTTCACACACACAACCACGCTTTCACACCACACCACAGTTCTTGAAAAGTCTCTTCACGTCTTCTTCAGCACTGCTTGATGGTGAGGCCCTTGGTTGACTGGCTCCAGGTTTCAGGACTGGGTCTTCGTGGTCGTCTCTGGGATCTCGACGTAGAACTCTTCTTCTTCGTCTCTTTCACCCACCTCTGGGTTCAAATTCAGTTTGTCTGTCTTCACCCACCTCTGGGCTTCAAACTTAGTTTTCTTCTCTTCCAGCTTGTCTTTCCCTAAGACTTTGCTGTCTCTTCTATCTCCCAGACCACGTTTCTCTCGACCCGTTCTCTGTCCTGCCCACCCTTCTCTCTTCTCTCTCTCTCTCCTCTGCCTTCTCTTTCTCTCTCCTGGTGTTCTTCCCTTCTCGTTGTTCTCCCTCACTTTATATAGGAATGGAAACAAAGGATTCCCCTTCGGGCCATGCCTTTGTCCATGCTGCTTCTCAAACCCCTAGTTCACAAGTGCTGTGAATTCTCCATTCGCTACATTCTCCACACATCTGCATTTACACACATCCCTACCTGATTGATTAGCAAACAAACACTTGGCACCAGATGGACATCGAAAATTCCCGCCGACTTCGGAGGCCACTTTAACACAGTAATTATCTTAAAGAGGGCTACGATAACAACATCCACGCGCGTTCAACCAGCCTGACAATAGAACCAACCCAGTGACCCACGGCAATACCATCCGAACGAGTCCAAGACTCCTGCTCTTCACTGACTGTTTACAAAAGAACCTCAGCTGACTGAGTATTTAGCACTCACTTGGTGCACCGAGGTCCTAGTGGTTATGTTCCTCTCCCCTTTCGCTGTCGGGCAGGTCCGAACTCCTTACTACCTTAGGTGCCATCTGTTACTTGACCGCTTCGTCCTCCTTGACACAGTTCGACCGTGTGCGATGGGTAAGGCATACTTGTTAATGGTTCTATTACCTATTTGTATACTATGTACAACGCCCCTTTTGCCTCTAAGCGTTTAATGCCTTTTGTGAGAGGTTTCACGCACTTGACAAATTCCCCCCACTTCAAGACAATGCCCTGCATTGGCTAAAACACATTCAAGGAGCTGAAACTCTCACAATTCTCTCATTTAAACCAACTCTAATCTAGGCCTCTCATAAGCCTCCTTACACCAGAGAACGCACGCAAGATTTATTTTGCAACAAAATTAGAGAAAAATCAATACATACACACTAAAAACCAAGCAAATCTCAACACCAGTCTGAAACTTCCACCAGCTCAAAGTCGTGTGGCCATATGTAGATAAACATTATGTTTCTATGGAAATTCTCTCCCTTTCTCTTCATACACGTGGCCGGCAACCAACTACGTCACGCATACACGACACTACAAAAGACACATGCACCCACAACCCGACTTTTCGCCCGACCATTTTATTTTGGCCTACGGTCCCGTCACTCTTTCTTCACTCTCTAACCCACGTTGTCGTACCCCGCGACATGTGTTGCAATGTGAACAGAAACGCCTGATATCACCTAGGATACCGGGCCAGTAGTATTCCCGCGTCACAACCTTTTGTGTGGCCTTTCTACCGAGATGGCCCGAGGCTGACGTCACATGATTTTCGGACATCACCGCCTTTCTGCGCTGCCTAGGAACGACAACCTGCTTCTTCGTTTTCCCCGAACTCAAGTGAGTGAAAGTTCGGTACAATACTTCATCCTTTATCTCATCTCTCTCAGTCTTCTGCTGAGTCTCTATGAACTTACGCAGTTCATCTCCAGTATATCCCATTTCTTTCCCCAAACTTACTAGTTTTTCTGTGGGGGTAAAACTTTCTTCAGCCATTTCTTTTTCAATATGTTTTAGCACCACTAAAACGGTTACGCTTATAATCCCGGAAAAAAGTTGGTACACAGTTTATCTACTAAACGGTACGAGTACACCAACCAGTGGTAGTGTTCCTAACACAAAGGAGCCTTAATCTTAAACCACAGCTTCTGTGAGAGTTAAGACTAGAACCTCGTTCTTCGTTTCTCTGAACGACCTATGAATAATACAACCACCCTACACACAAGTCAATACTCAACACTCAAAGAACTAAAGGAAATAATTAGAAGAGCTAATTAAAATTGCCTTTAGTGGACGCTTCGCCCCAGTACTACTCTAGTACTCACTTTGTTTCCCGCCTGAGACTAATTTGGGCCATGCAATCCTGGCAGGCTCGCCACTTTGTCCAGGACGGGGGAAATCGTGATGGTATTGCTTAAGTGCACTAAGTTGATGTATTATTAGTCAGGTTTAACACACCAAGGTTATCTTTGCACTCGTACACGCATATGCACACTCATGCGCCCACCAAACATTCACCTCTCTCTGGGAATGGGATGTCACGCATTCGTTTCCCTTCTAACACGACTGAGCACAAGAAATACAATTTCTATGCTACTTATAATCAAACATGAAAAATCCAATTACACAAAATGAACAAATCAACACATAAAAGATCAATACTTCCTAATCCCAGGTTATAATAAAAATGACTTCTTACCTGGCCAGGTTTTCACACACACAACCACGCTTTCACACCACACCACAGTTCTTGAAAAGTCTCTTCACGTCTTCTTCAGCACTGCTTGATGGTGAGGCCCTTGGTTGACTGGCTCCAGGTTTCAGGACTGGGTCTTCGTGGTCGTCTCTGGGATCTCGACGTAGAACTCTTCTTCTTCGTCTCTTTCACCCACCTCTGGGTTCAAATTCAGTTTGTTTGTCTTCACCCACCTCTGGGCTTCAAACTTAGTTTTCTTCTCTTCCAGCTTGTCTTTCCCTAAGACTTTGCTGTCTCTTCTATCTCCCAGACCACGTTTCTCTCGACCCGTTCTCTGTCCTGCCCACCCTTCTCTCTTCTCTCTCTCTCTCCTCTGCCTTCTCTTTCTCTCTCCTGGTGTTCTTCCCTTCTCGTTGTTCTCCCTCACTTTATATAGGAATGGAAACAAAGGATTCCCCTTCGGGCCATGCCTTTGTCCATGCTGCTTCTCAAACCCCTAGTTCACAAGTGCTGTGAATTCTCCATTCGCTACATTCTCCACACATCTGCATTTACACACATCCCTACCTGATTGATTAGCAAACAAACACTTGGCACCAGATGGACATCGAAAATTCCCGCCGACTTCGGAGGCCACTTTAACACAGTAATTATCTTAAAGAGGGCTACGATAACAACATCCACGCGCGTTCAACCAGCCTGACAATAGAACCAACCCAGTGACCCACGGCAATACCATCCGAACGAGTCCAAGACTCCTGCTCTTCACTGACTGTTTACAAAAGAACCTCAGCTGACTGAGTATTTAGCACTCACTTGGTGCACCGAGGTCCTAGTGGTTATGTTCCTCTCCCCTTTCGCTGTCGGGCAGGTCCGAACTCCTTACTACCTTAGGTGCCATCTGTTACCTGACCGCTTCATCCTCCTTGACACAGTTCGACCGTGTGCGATGGGTAAGGCATACTTGTTAATGGTTCTATTACCTATTTGTATACTATGTACAACGCCCCTTTTGCCTCTAAGCGTTTAATGCCTTTTGTGAGAGGTTTCACGCACTTGACAATCCCTCATTTTGAAGTGTCACACCTCAACCAATGTAATTCACACATCAAATGAACATCGACCATCTTTGTTGCTATTCCTGTCTCAACAACAAACTATACGTGTGTTCACACAACATTTGTAAGCAAAGACCATGTGTGTGTGTATGTGCAAGTGTGCGCGAGCATATGTATGAGACAGAAAGAGAGAGAGAAAGAGAGAGAGAGAGAGAGAGAGAGAGACAGAGACAGAGACAGAGAGAGTGTGTGTGTACGTACATGTGCATGCGTTGGTGAGAGCTCCCACTTTCGTTTTGTTTCATTTACTACTCTTCGCTGGCTGCTTTTGGGGTGCTGTTGGATTCTTTTTTGAACCCTTGGTGGTGAGAACACCACAGTATTATGGACTGTGGTGTATCTCTATTTGACGCCAAGAGCACAGACACAAGCAGCCGTGTCTCCCTGATGAGTCCGACCCAGTGGACGAAAGGCCTCGGAGCAGGCAATACAAATAGATCTGCCTTCGAGGGGGATTACGATGGTTCTCTCATGCAGCTAGCGAAGAGTTTTCATATTTATAATATATTTTCTTAATTTCATGTTCCCATTTTCTGCATCTTCAACCCCCCCCCCCCCCCCCCCCGCACCTCCCGCCCCTTAAGTTCAAAGTTTTGCCAAGTCATACTGTGATGACAGAGGGGTTGTCGGCCTACGCTTGTTTTCCCCCACTATTAGATTGTTCGTCTTTGTAATTGTCTGACTTTATTCAAGTTTAAAAGGCTGTGCCAGTCTTGAATAAAAGTTACTCTGAGTTAGGTTTTCTTATGGGAGTAAGAGTTACCCTACTTGTTTATTGTTTACTGTTCCCTGCCTCATTTCATTTCCAGTTTTACAGGAAAGCTTCTGATCCAGTGTGGCTACAGGCTATATGACGTACAGTTTGGAAAACAGGGTAAATGGTAAGATACATAACGTTCTTAACACTATGTACCACAATATAGAATCGTGTGTGTTTGTTAACGGTCATAAATTAAAATACCCTGGAATTTGCCGAGGTGTGCGACAAGGAGAGGATTTGTCTCCCTTTCTGTTTTCATTGTTTAGTAATAATATAGAGCAGTGACTGGTTGATAAACATTGTTTATGCTCAGGATTGGAACTAGATATGGATGCTATGATTTTAAGAAATTATGTCAACTTCATGATTTGGCTAATGCGGATCATGCTATCTTATTATCAGACACAAAATCTGGCATACAATGAGCTTTGAACACATTACAATGTAATAAAAGGTTCTGAAAGCTCGAGGTAAATGACATTAAAACTGAAGTAATGGTATTCCATTGCAGAAACAATTCACGTGGTATTTTTACCTATGGGAACAAAACGATAGAAACTGGCGTCCTGTTAAACACCGTGCACTTGAATTTTCTAACAATGCAAACTTTTACGAAGGAAAAAAACTGCAAAGGCAAGCACAAAAGACACTGTTTGGTTTGATTCAGGCTGCCAGATGTCAAGATCTATCTATAGGTATTACTTCA
>CM065719.1:80758639-80761139 GCA_033310375.1 Conus canariensis | reverse complement strand
TCAGTCCACGAAATATTCGTCATGTTATGCAGCTTCATTATCTCAGTCGCCATACTCCTTGGCTCATTTGCACATCATGCAAGACATTCCGACGTCTCATTTACGATTCCTTGCAGTTCCATAAGGCACAGCACAACACAATACAATACAGCCCAATAAAACACATTGCAATATGATTATCTAAAGAGCAATAAAACCTCTCTCTCTCTCACCCACACACACCACACACACACACACACACACACACACACACACACACACACGCGCGCGCGCGCGCGCCGCCACACACACACACACACACACACACACACACCAAAACACACACACACACACACACACACACACACACACACACACACAAGCACACAAACGCGCACGTGCGTGTTTACCATGCAGCCTAGAGAACGTCAAGTCTTCGGCAAATTAGATCCGTTCTGATCACAGCATGAATGATTTATTTAACTTGTGCAATATTCAAATCTGGGCAATAATGAAATAAACCAGGCAGCCACAACAACTGAATCAGGTGACATTTTCATATAATGATTTTTGTCGACGGGGGATACCATACAGCAGAAACGATGGGAAGATGACGTTCAGAAATGGACAGAAAGAAGAACTGATGGGAGCATAACATTAAAGAATGGACCGTGAGTAGAAAGATAGGAGGATAACTCCAAGGAATGGGCAGAAAGAAGAAATGAAGGGAGAATAACATTAAAGAATGGACAGTGAGTAGAAAGATGGGACGATAACTCCACGAAATGGACAGACAGAAGAAAAGATAGAAATATAACACCAAGGAACGAACAGACAGAAAAAAAAATGGAAAGGTAACACCAAGGAATGGACAAGAAGGAGGAAAGATGGGAAGATAACATCAATTAACGAACGGACAGAGGAAAAGATGGACATATAACATCAATTAACGAACGAACAGAGGAAAAGATGGAAATATAACATCAAGGAACGAACAGACAGAGGAAACGATGGAAAGATAACATCAAGGAACGAACGGACAGAAGAAAAGATGGACATATAACATCAAGGAAGAAGCAGACAGAAGAAAAGATGGAAATATAACATCAAGGAACGAACGGACAGAGGAAAAGATGGAAAGATAACATCGAGTAACGAACAGACAGAAGAAAAGATGGGAGGATAACATCAAGGAATAACAAGAAGGTGGATAGATGGATAGATACCATCAAGTAATAGACAAGAAAAACGATAGGGGATGACATCAAGCAATACACAGACAGCACAAAAGATGGAATGATGACATCAAGCAATACACAGACAGCAGAAAAGATGGGATGATGACATCAAGCAATAGACAGACAGCACAAAAGATGGAATGATGACATCAAGCAATAGACAGACAGCAGAAAAGATGGGATGATGACATCAAGGAATTAATAGACAGACAGCAGAAAAAGATGGGATGATGACATCAAGGAATAGACAGGCAGCCGAAAATGGGATGATGACATCAAGGAATTAATAGACAGACAGCAGAGACGATGGGATGATGACATCAAGGAATAGACAGGCAGCCGAAAATGGGATGATGACATCAAGGAATTAATAGACAGACAGCAAGGAACGATGGGATGATGACATCAAGGAATTAATAGACAGACAGCAGAAACGATGGGATGATACATCAAGGAATTATAGACAGACAGCAGAAGATGGGTGATGACATCAAGGAATTATATAGACAGACAGCAGAGACGATGGGATGATGACATCAAGGAATTAATAGACAGACAGCAGAGACGATGGGATGATGACATCAAGGAATTAATAGACAGACAGCAGAAACGATGGGATGATGACATCAAGGAATTAATAGACAGACAGCAGAAACGATGGGATGATGACATCAAGGAATTAATAGACAGACAGCAGAAAAGATGGGATGATGACATCAAGGAATTAATAGACAGACAGCAGAAAGACGATGGGATGATGACATCAAGGAATTAATAGACAGACAGCAGAGACGATGGGATGATGACATCAAGGAATTAATAGACAGACAGCAGAGACGATGGGATGATGACATCAAGGAATTAATAGACAGACAGCAGAGACGATGGGATGATGACATCAAGGAATTAATAGACAGACAGCAGAGACGATGGGATGATGACATCAAGGAATTAATAGACAGACAGCAGAGACGATGGGATGATGACATCAAGGAATTAATAGACAGACAGCAGAAACGATGGGATGATGACATCAAGGAATTAATAGACAGACAGCAGAAACGATGGGATGATGACATCAAGGAATTAATAGACAGACAGCAGAAACGATGGGATGATGACATCAAGGAATTAATAGACAGACAGCAGAAACGATGGGATGATGACATCAAGGAATTAATAGACAGACAGCAGAGAACGATGGGATGATGACATCAAGGAATTAATAGACAGACAGCAGAGACGATGGGATGATGACATCAAGGAATTAATAGACAGACAGC
>CM065719.1:80751139-80753639 GCA_033310375.1 Conus canariensis | reverse complement strand
TGTGTTGTCTTGTTGGGTTGGGTTGTGATGTTTTGAGTTGCATTGCTCTTTGTCTTCCTGTGCTTTGTCGTGCTGAGTTGCGTAACTGGGTTTGTACCACATCGTATGGTACTGAATGACAATGCATTGCATGGCACTGTATTGAAATCTATTGCATTGTATTGTAGTGCGTTGCTCTGTATCATGTTGTGTTATATTGGATTTCATCGAAGTTTTGGTCACTGAGGAGCAACGTTTTGTACTGTATTGTACGCTGCTGTATCCTTTCATAGCATACTGTAGTGTACTGTATTGTACATTGTATTGAGTTTATTGCCTTGTAGCATCATGTGTCGTACTGTACTGGGTTGCACTGATCGTGTTGATTTGTGATGTATCATGTCTATTACGCTGTTGTACTGCAACGTACCATGATACATTGCATTGTATTGTAATGCACGGCATCATAGTGTGTGTATTGTACTGCATTGCACTGTAAGTATTGCATACCATTATATTATACCACATTCTGTTGTGCGGCATTACATTCTATCGCATTGTGTTTTGTTGCATTATATTGCATTGTGTTGTGTTGCATTGTATGTTATTGTATTGTGGAGTTACTGTCTTGAAGTGTGGTGTGTTGCATTGTATTGTGTTGCATTGTATTGCATTGCATTTAATTGCATTGTATTGTATTTATTGTATTGCATTGCATTGCATTGTGTTGAATTGCATTGCATTGTATTGCATTGCATTGCATTGCATCGAATTGTATCGTATTGTATTGTATTACATTGTATTGTATTGCTTTGCATTGCATTGTATTGTGTCTATTTGTATGTATTGTATTGAATTGTATTGCACTGTATCGCATTGCATTGCACTGAATTGCATCGTATCGTCCCGCAGTCAGCAGAGGATACCCACCTCAGGCTCTGCCCTAAAGGCGCTGGCCCCTGCAGAGGATACCCACCTCAGGCTCTGCCCTAAAGGCGCTGGCCCCTGCAGAGGATACCCACCTCAGGCTCTGCCCTAAAGGCGCTGGCCCCTGCAGAGGATACCCACCTCAGGCTCTGCCCTAAAGGCGCTGGCCCCTGCAGAGGATACCCACCTCAGGCTCTGCCCTAAAGGCGCTGGCCCCTGCAGAGGATACCCACCTCAGGCTCTGCCCTAAAGGCGCTGGCCCCTGCAGAGGATACCCACCTCAGGCTCTGCCCTAAAGGCGCTGGCCCCTGCAGAGGATACCCACCTCAGGCTCTGCCCTAAAGGCGCTGGCCCCTGCTGTCTCCACCAGAGCCCTCAGGCGTTGTTCCACGGCCAGCCACTCCCCTCTCTCGCACAGCGCCACCAGGTGGCTCCCCACGTTTCCGCCCGTCGGCTGCCGCCTCTGCTCGCTACTTGTGGATGATGTATCCGACATGGCGCCGCTGGACACACCGCTAGTCCCACTGCTGCCCCCACTACCCTCCCGATGTGGAGGCTTCGATCTCTCCCCTCCTCCTCCTCCTCCTCCGCCACTGTCTTTGTCCATAGCTTGGAAGACCGTTTTTGCTTCGCTCAGTTCACGAGATGAAGAACAATAGTTCTCTGACCGATTCAAAGTCCGAGTCGTGTTTGATGTTGTCTAGTAAACTGAAAGGCATCAGGTCAGAGCCAGACAAGCGGCGTGCAGGTGGCAGGGGGAGTTGCCCTGGTCTCGTGATGTTGCTGAGAGGGTCATTCCACAGGAATGACATTCCTTGCGCTGCCTTCAAAGTACGAAGGCTTCATCGGAAGGAGCAGAGATTTTTTTCTCCTCCTCTGTACAATGCACGTGTGTCATCATGTCTCTGGTACATAGAGCCACTGTACACCAGCCATGGACATGAGACGACCTCGAAGGTTGGGTGAAACTGTAAGCAGGCTATATGCACTACACCACCGAACAAAATAGTGGAAAACAACAATGATAATGATAATAATATCATTATCATTCATAATGATAATAATGATATAATGATAATAATAATAATAATAATAATAATAATAATAAAAAAAAAGAAAGTAAGTAAAAATGATAACAAAGTAAGTAAGTAAATAAATAGAATAACATGAAATTTAAAAAAAAAATGTATCTGTTCATTTGATTACTCAGAACGGCTAATACGCTCATTCGGTAACTGTAAGCAGTCGTTCTTACTCGTTCTGTTCACTTTCAACTGTTTATCTATGTTTCCTTTGTCTATTTGTCTCTTAGTTTATTTATCTATTTGTCTATCACTTTTATTTGTTCAGACTACCGTTTAGGTTTATGACAATCTCCCTACTTATTAAACGACAGAATAAAAATGTAACATGGTAATATGCATCTTTACTGTTTATATGTCCCATGTAGTGATTATTAATGCACACGAAAATGAAATGTCCATTTTAGCCATATATTTCACAGTGTATGTAGCCATTCATAAAAACGGAACATTGTCGCCTCTACGTCATTACTTCTCTATTCAGTGTCTTCGAATTATTTGTATTTTAGCAA
>CM065719.1:80741139-80746139 GCA_033310375.1 Conus canariensis | reverse complement strand
GAAGAAGAAGAAGAAGAAGAAGAGAAAAGAAGAAGAAGAAAAGAAGAAGAGGAAGAGAAGAAGAAGAAGAAGAAGAAGAAGAAGAAGAAGAAGAAGAAAAAGGAGAAGACGACGATTGAGAGAAATAGAGATCAAAAGAGCAAAAGAGATTATGTGGTTGAGAGAAGACAAGGAAAAATCAACAAAAGTAGAAGATATGAAAATGAGGGAAAGCGGATGTTCATCAATAAGAAAGAAGAAACAGGAGGAGAAGAAGAAGGAGCAGGAGGAGAAAATACAGAGGGAAAGCAAGATGAACTAGAAGACGAACACGAAGAAGAAGAATTCGAAGAAGAATAATTCAAGGAAGAAGAATTCGAAGAATTCGAAGAAGAAGAATTCGAAAACGAAGAAGAGACGAAGAATTCGAAGAATTCGAAGAAGGAGAGAGAAGAAGAAGAAGAAGAAGAAGAAGAAGAAGAAGAAGAGAGAAGAAGAAGAAGAAGAAGAAGAAGAAGAAAGTAGTAGTAATAATAGTAGAAAAAAAAGAAGATTATAGTGATGATGATGTTGAAAGAGGAGGAGGAGGAGAGGGAGCAGAAAGAAAACAAAGAGAAGAAGAAGAAGAAGAAGAAGAAGAAGAAGAAGAAGAAGAAGGAAGGAGGAGGAGGAGGAGGAGGAGGAGAGGAGGAGGAGGAGGAGCAGCAGCAGCAGCAGCAGAAGAAGAAGAAGAAGCAGAAGAAGGAGGAGGAGAAGAAGAAGAAGAAGAAGAAGAAGAAGAAGAAGAAGAAGAAGAAGAAGAAGAAGAAAAAGAACAAGAAAAAGAACAAGAACAAGAAGAACAAGACCGACATGAACAAGAAGAAGAAGAAGAAGAATCAGAACAAGAACAAGAAGAAGACAAGGACGACGGCGAGCGCAAGGAGCAGGAGGAGGAGGAAGGAGAACGAGGACGACGATGACGAAGAAGAAGATGGAGAAGCAGAAGGAAAGGCAACAACAATAACAAAAACAACAACAACAACAACAACAACAACAAAGCAACAACAACAACAACAACAACAACAACCAATGAACATTGCAATTTGATAACAACAGCAAGGCTGAAGGGAAGGAAGAGGAGATGAAGAAGGAAAAGATGTAAAGGATGAAGAAAGAAGGTCAACGTTTTAAAAGAAGAAGAAAGGAAAAAGGGTTGCATGTACTACTTGTATTATTCACAATGTCAGGATTTCACTTTCAGTTCAGGTGAAACAAATTAATTTTGTGTACATTATGCAGATAATCCCTTTGGAAAGAACACGATTCAGTTATCGGTTGTTATGGTTACATAAACTATCATCCTCATTGATTATCCTGTCGCTTGTATCCTTCCCATGGAGAGTGTGAAGCAAAGCACGTAAAATTTCATTTCAATAGCGTTTTATTTGTTCATTTTTTTTAACTTATCTCTTTATTTACTTGTATGTCCATTTATTTCTCTATTTATTTATTCATCTAATTTCATTTATTTATTTGTCTATCTATCTGTCTCTCTTTTTATTTATTTATCTATTTCAATTAATTCATTCAGTTATTTCTTTAGTGACTTATTTATTTATTTACTTACTTACTTATTTACTTACTTACTTTGATTATTTACTCACCTTTTGTTTGGTTTTAAGGTATTCATGTCTGAATTTGTAGACAGGAGACTGCCTTTTAGATAACTTTACCCAAGTTGATTACTGTGTAAGCTATATCAATTTAAAAATAAGTCGCGATATTGTTCATGAAGAAAAGTCAATATCTGACGTTTCTATAACATCATTTGAACATACTTACTTTTCATGCTGACCACGTCACAATTTTACTTACAGACTGTACTGCTTATGCCTGTAAGCCATTTTGTGCTAAGACAATCCTCTCAGAAATATAGTATGAAAAAAGCTATCTGGTCCTATCCACTGAAATGAAGCAGAGATTTCCTGTGCGGTCGATTGCAGCGAGACTCACCACCACAAGTGTCACATTACTCACTGTCTTTTTTCACCAAACACTTCACTAAAGTTGATGGCAGTTTTCCAGGAGAATAATCACAAAGGCAATGAACGAATTTCAACACCAGACTCAAGCCAGGGACACCGTGACGCAATGTGGCCACGAACACAGAAAGCACCCTGGCAGAAGATTGATTGACGGCGCCGTGCTTTTGAATGGTCTTATTTCCACGGCTGATGTATCTACACGTTTAAGAGCTAGACCAAAACACTGATGTCCAGTAACTTCACACAATCACACACTGATGTACTTCCAAGGTTCCCGTCAACGCTTCGCCAACTAACTTTCACACCCAACACGACCAAAAAATCAAGATCAACCTCAAGATCAATGCTGTAGTTAGGGAGTAAACAAACCCTTCCAGATAAGGCTCGGAGGGCGCGCGAGACTGCGCGCGATACAGCGCGAGAGATTACGGCGGAATTCAACTTCACCTCCCACGACTTCGCGATACCTTGGCTTGAGAAGTTTCGCGTACACTCTTAAAAATCAATGGTGTGTGGTGGAAATATTCCAGATTAGGCTCTGAAAGCTTGTAGGGTGTCGTAGTGTGAGCAGGCTCTGGAATATGACTTCTGCCACAGTTGAAGAGTGGCGAGTGTCTGGCAGCGACCCGTGTATCCCCCAGGGCTAGTACCCCCCCTCCAGCGCGGGTGGACGTGTGTGTGGTGAGGCAGTTGTGGGTTTATAGGGGGAGGAAGCTGCCAGGCTGTGGTGGCTGCTCTTTTTCACGCTGATACCCAGGCCAGGCCACGCTGGGTGACATGACGTCACTCGTTCGTTGCACGCGCTTTTTTTTTTGTCATCGAGACGCTCTGTGGGGTGTCCGAGTACTGAGTCCGGTTTGTCTGTGTATCTGTGTGTGTGTGTGTGTGTGTGTGTGTGTGTGTGTGTGTGTGTGTGTGTGTGTGTTGTGTGTTGTTGCTGTCTGTTTTTTGTGATTGTGTGTGTGTTGTGTGTTGTCTATTGTTGTCTGTCTGTCTGTCTGTCTGTCTGTCTGTCTGTCTCTCTCTCTCTCTCTCTCTCTCTCTCTCTCTCTCTCTCTCTCTCTCTCCCATTACTTAGCCACAATCTGTCGGTATTATATATGTCTTTAGTGTTTTGTAATTGTTTGATTGTTTGTTTTTTTTCGTTGACTTATCATATTAATGACGTGTACTTGACGATGTACGCATGAAAGAACAGATTGCAAGACAAGGAAGCCTCGGCCTTCAGTCTTCATATTACATACACCTTCCTGCCGTTCATATTCTGGTTTGTTGTATGTGACTTGTGTAACCCTAGCTGTATCCGATGTGAAAATGCTGAACTCTCAACAAATAAAACGTTGTTTTCACACATTGATTCTAAATCTGATTGTATGATGTGACGGTTTTGTTGAAACGACAACTTCCTCTTGCAGGCAATTATCATCATATTCATGATAGCAGGTATTTGTTTAGCACAAGTTCTAGAAATCAACCATGGTTTAGTTTCAAAGCGAGGCGGAAACTGAAGCAAATTTTAAAAAGAAAAGTTACTGGTTCCGAGAAACAATCCAGACAACCAGATTACAGGACAAAACACATTGCATTAAAACTCACAGCTTCACAAGTTCACATTAAGATACTCGATCTCAGTTTTTCCTTCCCATGGATTTCACATGTGCATAGGGCATACACGTGTATACACATGTTCCTCACAAGTCACCCTATAATCTAACAAGCATCATACATATACTGTGTGTGATGGATGGGATGCGCCTTTAAGCCTGTCTTGGATGTAGAGAGAGAACCTAAGCGTCTGAGAGACGGCGGAAGTTGGTTCCATAGGGAATGGAAAGAGGACTTCTGTCTTGAACATGGGCAACCGCAAGGTATCAAAGAAAGAGCGGAGCTAAGCAGAGGTGCAGATGGGAAGTAACTGAGATCGAAAATCGGGCGCAGAACCAGACGTGACAGTAAAGGAAAGAGTGGACAGTTGTAGGTCGGGCCTATCAGATATCGGCGACCCATGCAGACAAAGCAGATGCGGGGTGACAAGGTTTATTTTGGAGAATCTCTGGACCAGTCCAGCAGCTGTGGTTTGGATTCTTTGAAGTCTCTTGAGAAGGTACTTGAGAAATCCGGCAAGAAAGTTACAAAAATCTAGTGTGGAAAGAACAAAGACGCAACAGACTCTTGGTAGCATCAATTAAGAGACAGTGACGAATAGAACTTATCCTGTGAAGCCCAACACAGGCAGATCTACTCATGCTAAAGGCATGTGCTTTGGGAAAGAGAGGCTTTGGTTTAGAATGACATCAAGACTGCAGACAGACGGTAGAAGGCGAAAGAAGAGTTGTTGACTGTTATCGAGTGTGAAAGAGAAAAATGATTTAGTCCTACATCGGACATACCAACAACACTGCAGTCTTATCATCATTTAGCTTCAGTCTGTGTTGGATTATTCAGATTTTAACGTCTGCAATGCATTCCTATGTCCGTGTTATTAGCGTGACAGAGAGGCCGACTGATGAAGCAAAGCATCATATCAGCAAAACTCTCAGATGAGACAACACGCCCCCTGCATAGGACAAGCATAGAACCCACAAGAACGGGCCCTAGCACGGAACGCTGATGAATATGACATGAGAGTACAGACGCCACGGAGAATGGGCCATTGATGCTAACAGTCTGGGTACAGTCAGTCAAGTAGGACTTCTGCGAGGAAAGAGCAGGTCGTGAATGCGAAACAAAAAAAGTGTTGAAGCTTATGGAGGAGGACAGAGCAATCAATAGTGTCAAAGGCTGCACTGAGCTCTAACAATGTAAGACTAGATACATTGATGACATCGAAGCTACAAGAAAAAAAAGAGTCGTCCACGGTCTTCAAAAGTGCTATTTTAGTTCTGTGGGATTCTTTTTCTAAGCAGATCGACTGGGAATTAAGTATTTAAAAGGTGGATTTGTTCTTCATGTGAAAGAAACCAAGACATGACTACCTCTTCTGTAAATTTAGAC
>CM065719.1:80726139-80728639 GCA_033310375.1 Conus canariensis | reverse complement strand
CAACTTTCGGAAGAGAACGCCGGTTTAGCCGTTGGTATGGATGACACGTTACACATAGCATGCACCTTCCCCGAAGTTGGAGTATGGCTGCCTTAATGGCGGGATAAAAAAAAAACGGTCATACATACAAAACTCCACTCCCTATACAGGGGGTGTCCGCAGGAGTATCAGCCTGTGTACGAAGAAGAAGAAGAAGAAGAAGAAGAAGAAGAAGCTCAAACGAATATAGAAGAATGTTCCAATCACTTATGAACATAAACAACAACACGTATTGCAACACCATTGGTTAATCGCCTTTGCTGCTACCTACACCGCCACCCTTGACAGACGCTCTGAAACTGCTTTCTCTCCTGTTCCCTTTGATCTGTCAAGAGGTAGCGGCACGATGCCAGCTATTCAGCCGTGTCTGTAAACCCATCACCGTATCTGGCATCACAATGACATTATTGGCCATCAGTGAAATAAATAATTCAAATACATCCAGTGAAACACACAGCGCCGTGTCGACTGGTATTGATTGATGCTATCGCCAATTTGTTTCTAAAGAGAGAGAAAATGACAGGGTTGAAAGCATCTCCTTGTCTAACTCCTGATGTGCAGGTAATGTCATTAGCCAAGAGAGAGAGAGAGAGAGAGAGAGGGGAGAGAGAGAGAGAGAGAGTCTATGGTGTCGAGGGTATAATGTAGGCATTGGTAAGCATTTCATGCCGCTCTCGCCTACAAGGAGACGAGTGCAAATTTCGCGAAAAAATGAAAGAGAGAGAGAGAGAGAGAGAGAGAGAGAGAGAGAGAGAGAGAGAGGAGAGAGAGAGAGAGAGAGAGACATACAGAGAGACAGAGAGAGACAGAGAGAGTCAGAAAGAGACAGAGAAGACAGAGCGAGAGAGACAGAAAGAGACAGAATGAGAGAGAGAGAGAGAGGGGGCAGACAGACAGACAGAGAGTCAGAGAGAGACGAGAAAGACAGCGCGAGAGAGACAGAACGAGAGAGAGAGAGAGAGAGAGAGAGAGAGAGACAGAGAGACAGAGAGACAGACAGACAGACAGACAGACAGACAGACAGACAGACAGACAGAGTAAGGAATGGAGGGAATTTCCTGAATATGCATGGACTTGACATATTCAACGTCTGCATATAGGCAATGCACGTATTATTTTTTTCCATAAATGCATGTGCTCATTTGTTTATAAATTCTCTCTCTCTCTCTCTCCCCTCTCTCTCACACACACACACACACACACACACACACACACACACACACACACACACACACACAGAATCAAAGCTCTTGTCATGTTTTCCTTTCCGTTGTTAAAGTTTCTAGTTTAGAAAATTCAAGCCCAAGATATCTGAAAGAACTGACATTTTTTAAGCGTTTTGTTCTCATATGTGAAAATATCAAGTAAGTCATCAATGCAATGAAATACCATCACTCTAATTTTAGTATCATTTATTTCGAGTTTCCATAATGTACAAGAATTATGTAATGCATTCAAAGCTGTAAGATCAGTTTTTTTTTTTTTTTTTTTTTTTTTTTGCTTTCTGTTACATCATAAAATAGCATCATCAACATATATAACAAAATGATCAGATTTACTATGTGGGTTTTTCTGCCCGACCGGCTCCTACCCAGAGTTGAGTTTGCTGCGGACTCAGTTGAGAAGACTGGGACCACACAGTCGAGTTTCATCCACTTAATGGATGCGTTTCTGAGAGTGTTGCTCCTCCTCATTCTCATCGATCAGCATTAAAAAAAAATGTCTCAAATTCTGTGGCCCTTCATGCCCTGCTCTCATGGTGACCTCAATTTCGATGTCCTCTCCACGTCTGTGGCCTTGGTTTGGTTCCGTCTGAGTCACCGGTATCGGCGAGTCCATGGGGGCTGTCGTTGGACGGACGTGGTGGCGCCCTCCGGGGGGAGAGCTCACTCACGCCGGCTCCGCGACTAAGCAATCATTGTCGTCAGTAGGGGGCTTTGTAGGTGGTGTCCTGCGTATGTTAGATCAGAACAGGCGCCACTGAACACCACCGAAGTGACTCGGCAGCAGTGCAGTGTCTCCTCCGGTGGGCTGCCTCTTGATGACTTGACATTGACTGCTCCCTGTGGATTGCCGGTGCCGGGGCTGCGGCGGGGCCGACCGGGGTGTGGCTGTGGACGGGATGTCGGAATGAGCGGCGTGGGTGCACTGCCTCTGAGGTGGCGCAGAGGTTGGGACAGCAAAAAAAAAAAAGAAAAAAAAAAAAAAAAGAAAAAAAAAAAAAAAAAAAAAAAATTATCAGATTGACATAATTTCTCAAATTTATGAGATCCATATTTAGTTCAAAATCTAAGGAGAAAAAAAAATTTCATCAACAAAATACTCCAACAAATAACTTGGAAAGGACATAGACAGCTGTGTGGAAACAGTTGTACAGTGTTGAAGGGAACCGAGCGAATGCATGGTGAAAGGCGGTGGCAAAACAGAAAAGAAAGGACAGGATGGTATGACGACAACTGAC
>CM065719.1:80671139-80721139 GCA_033310375.1 Conus canariensis | reverse complement strand
GTGTTGTGGAAATCTTTCCCTTACATATATTGAAGTAGATGAATCGAAATGAAATGAACATTCTTGTGTTACAAGAAAAGAAATGAACATTTTGTGAATTGACGAAAGATATGGTGATTATATGAAAAGAAGTGAACATTCTTGTGTTACAAGAAAAGAAATGAACATTGTGTGAATTGACGAAAGACATTTATAGTTTGAAAAGTAATCATCAATTGTGTAAGGAAAGTAATCATCGTGTGTAATGAATTGTATTCATGGTTTATTGAAGAGGATCCAGGTGGAAATCCTTTCCCCAATTTGGAAAAACTAGATTCTGAAAGGTTTATATGGAAATCCTTTCCTGTGTTGTGTTATGATTCCGGAAAAAAGGGAATGTTGTAGTGTTAAAGAAAGAATATGCTGATGTTTGTCTCAAGTTCTAGCGAAATATGATGTGGCTAATGAATATGAAGATAATCGTGATTGCAATGAATAGTGGCCATGATAATCAAGGTAGTTAATCAGTTTCCCCAGGTTGAAGTGTTCCCTGGACTGAAGGGGACTGGCTGCCACTGTGCTAGGGTCGGGGCCGTAGCCGTGACTACGCCCCTGTTCTCCGCCTTTTTGCCGGCGTGGAGAGGTCGGCCTGAGAGCCGACAATTGCCCTACCTGCCACTGCGCCCGGGACCGACTACCTGGGGGGCCAGTGGGTTGGAGACGCCGCTGCTGCCAAGCCAGAGTGCCGCTCCTGGTGTGTACCAGCGACCTGTTGGCGAGACCGTCGCTGTGTGGTGTGTGGGCCACAGTTCTTGGGTGACTGTCACCTCGTCGCCGGCTGAGACGCCGCGAGTGTGTCAGTGTTTTTTTTTTTTAGCCACAGGTCTTGGGTGAGACTGTCACCTTGTCGGCAGAGATGCCGCGAACGTGTTAGTGTTTTTTGTGTTTTTTTTTGAGCCACAGCTTTGAAGTGAGTCTTGTGTCGGACTCGACTTGATGCTGCAGTCGCGACGTACTCATCGCTGTCATCGTCTTCATCGCTGTCGTTGTCATCGTCTACGGCGACGTTGGAACCAGCAGCATTTAAATATAATATTGTGTGTGTACGCCTAATGGTTGGCGTGCCGACCCATGCATAATTCTGTGTTTATATTATATACGTTTGTCTGATGGCTCGGGCAGCATAAGAAAAAAACAAGAAGTGTTGTTCTGTTGCCTGGCTGTCAATGTTCGGGTGAGTGGGTGTGTGTATGAGAATTAGAAAAGTCGTGCATGCATCCATAATTTCTGTGTGAGTCAGACAGTCGGACACCTGCAGACACCACCCATACCATCCGTAACAATACATTAAATATTTTCAACGCCATTCCTTTAAAAGTCTTTTGGTCGAGAGAGAGAGAGAGAGAGAGAGAGAGAGAGAGAGAGACATATGGAGCAAGAGAGAGAGACAGACAGACAGACAGACAAACACAGAACAAGAGAGACAGACGCACAGACAGACAGACAGACATATAGACAGACAGAGAGAGAGAGAGAGAGAGAGAGAGAGAGAGAGCAAGACAGTGGGACAGACACAAAGGAGAAAAGACACGATAAGGCAGACACAAAGCCATACTAATATAGACACTAGCAGGCAAAGACACGTCACGACAGACACAAAGCCATACCAATATAGACACTAGCAGGCAAAGACACGTTAAGACAGGCGAACCAGCTATAGAGAACTCATGTCTGGTTTTGTTACTGCGGGTGGGAGACAATGTACCTCTGTGGGAACAGTCATGTGATCTTACCGAGTCTCGTACAGACGTCATGGCGTTGTTGGTTCATCCATTCTGGTCGTGACCCTCTTTCAGTCCAATCCGCTGATCTCCTACTGGCTTCATAACGTCCCACACCGCTGTCCAGCAAGGCAATCCACGTTTTCGCTCAAAACACCAGATACATCTCAATTGTGCTTTTGTCCTCATAAATTTTAAGCTATGTGTTAATACTAGTGTGGGTATTTGTATTTAGAGACTTAGATATGATAGCTGAGGTCCTGATTTGGCTCCTAGTAGTCCGCTGGACCCTATAAACACCAACTAACTAACTAACTAACTAACCAGATACATCTCAGTTCTGTCCAACTTGCGAATCGACGCGTTTCCTCAATAAATCACACAACATCCCTCAACGTCGTCCATCTAGGGAATCACTGTGTTCCCTCAATACACAACGCATCGTTCAACGAGGGAATCAGTGTCCTGCCCTATCAAATCATTAAATTCTAAGTTCTGCTAAACTAGCGAGTCGATGTGTTCCCTCAATATACCACACAACATCTCTCAGTTCTCTCCAACCTAACAATTGATGTATTCCCTCAATACGTCACATCATCCATGAGCTCTGTCAATGTAGGATATATATATATATATATATATATATATATGGGTTTCCTGAACACATCCATTGGTTCGATCCAATTAGGAAATCAGTGAGTTCGCCTACAACATCTTTCTATTCTGTTCAGTTATGGAATCATTATTGCACACATTAATCATTTCTGTGCAGCTGGAGCTGTTCTCTAGAACTGAGGAATTCCCCCAATACGCCGCACAACATCCTCAGTGAGCAACTCAGGGGTATCAGCGTTTTCGTGCAGTTTAGTGTAGAACACTTCTGGATTCCTTCAAACTAGGGAGTAATCGTGCTCCTGTTCTGTATAGTTCAGCAGATCTCTTAGTTTGGTCAAACTAGAGAATAGACATGTTCTTTCCCTACGCAAGACAATATCTCTTAGTTTGGTCAAACTAGATAGACAGGAATGTTCCCTCGCTACACGATAGAGTGTCTCTTGTATCTCTTAGTTTGGTCAAACTATAGACCGGAATGATCCCTCGCTACACGATAGAGTGTCTCTGGTATCTCTTGGTGTGATCAAACTATAGATAGGGATGTTCCCTCGCTACACGATAGAGTGTCTCTGGTATCTCTTGGTTGTGACAGCCTCTATCCCTCACTGCCTGACTGAAGGGTCTGTTGACACAAGATTCTGTCAGCATCATCCTGGCATTCTATGTTTTATTCATAGTTCAATATTCAGGATCGCCAGGGTAGCTCACACTACCATGATGTTTCCTTGGTGACTGGTGATCGGGAAGGTTCTCCAGTACCCTGGACAGAACCTCTGGACCAACTTACAAGCTTTGACATCCCCCCACCGGGGTCTGCCCTGGGGGACCTGGGTGGGGTGTCTTATTTTTAGTTCTCAGGGTCACCCTCTTGTGCCCCTTGAGGGTGGGACTTTGTTTTAAGTGGGCTTTCTTTTTCTCTGTTTTTTGTGTTTTTTCTGCCTACCCATGGTTCTTTCACCTGCATTTCTCTTTCAGCATTCTCCTTATTAATCTGCAGTTTTCTGTTTTGTCTATCTTCTGCCTTTACGGATCTTTACCCTATTCTTTTCCTTTTTTCACAAGTCTTCGGTAGCACTTTCTATTTTCTCTGTGGCCTCTTGGTCCACCGTGTTGACCGTGCGGTGCGGCCCGTGTCGGGGGAGAATGGTGTCCTGGTGGTTGAGAGGGACTCGGAGTAGGATCCGCGCCCCTCAACACGCCACTTTGGCCCGGACTTCCCCTAGAAGGGGGGCAGCATGGGGCCCAATGCTGTCAACCGGTCGCCTTCACAGTGTGGGCATGGCATGGGTCAAACCGTGTGCCACGTTGCTTGTCCTGGAAGCCAGGTGAGTGGCCTCCTGTCCGTTCCCGGCAGTTGGTCATGAGCCTGGTGGATGGGGTGGAGCGCATGCCACGCGGTGTATACCTGCACTATAACCCTGGTGTTTCCCTTTGCTGGAGGACCGCTTAGGGGCATCGCCCTTGTGGGCACTCGATGGCGGGTGGGGAGTAGGGGAGGTGAAGTTTTTTCCTTTCATTATGACATCTAAACAATTACCCCCTAACAAAAAGAGAAGAAATGATGATGGACATGGCACGCTTATGGACGAGACTATGAATAGAGATTCAGATTCAGATAATGAGATAAGAGAAGTGGCAAAGAGAAAGGGTATCCAAAACACATGGCCAAGCTTCCTTTTAGTGGAAGCAAAAGATCCGAAAGAATCCATTGCTCGGATTTCTCCGTTCGCTGTTTGCAAGTGGTTCGAGGGAGTTTCGTCCACAGGATTTAAAATGATCAAAAGACTCCGATCTGGTAGTTACCTTGTTAACTGTGCTACGGAAGCGGCGTCTCGGTTGCTGCTGAAAAGGGATGGTTCTCAACTCATGCAGATCACAGTTAAGGTTTCCATTCACCCCTTTCTCAACTACTCGAAAGGGGTAATCAGATGTGTTGACTTGGCTGGAGTTGCTGAATCAGAAATTCGGACTGAGATGGAAAGTCAAGGTGTTCTGCAGGTCCATAGAGTTAAAATCTCTAAAGGAAGTGACTTAATCGAAACCAACACACTATTCTTGACTTTTGCTATGCCATCTCCCCCAGAGTTTGTCAAAGTGGGTTATGTCCGAGTGAAAGTTACGCCTTTTGTACCATCTCCTTTGCGGTGTTTCAAGTGCCAACGCTTTGGGCATTCCAGCCGAGCTTGTCGGGGTCAGGAGATCTGTCGTGACTGTGGACAGAAGAAGCATGATGAATCTTGTATAAATGCTGTATACTGTGTCAATTGTAAGGGTGATCATCCAGCAAATTCAAAAAGTTGTCCAGTGTGGAAAAAGGAATGCGAGATTCAGAAAGTAAAGATTGAGAGGAAATGTTCCTTTCTTGAGGCTAGAAGGCTAGTGGAGGCCAGGACTCCTTCGGCTGCGACTTATGCACAGAAGGTGGTTAACGATTCTGCGAACCGGTCATCGGGTGATGATCTGGGAGCAGCTCCATTCACTGCTCTGGAGAAGAAATTGACAGAATTGTTGTCATCGGTTTTGGATCGGCTTACTATACTTGAACAATCAGTTGAGGTTTTGTCTCAGAAATGCAATAGTGTTCCGTCCAGCAGTGTACAACAGGCTTCAGTCCCTGCTGGTGAGGGAAGAAGTGTTTCAGTTGCACAAAGTGCTGTGGATCAGAGGTCAGGGGTGAAGGATCGGAGGAAAGAGATGTCCCCTCGCTCACAGGCCAATAACAGCAGTACGAGACAGGCACGCAGTGAGGAGCGTCCTTTTCGGACTCCAGACCCTCCTAGGGGAAAATCTCGAAGTCAGGTATTTGGTGCAGCAGGTTTCAGTCCAGTAAGAGCAAATTCCAAGCATGGCAACAAACAACTTAGAAATTTATCAGGAGCATCGGCTTCTGACCTTGTCTTGAAGAACCGTTTTAGTTCTTTGGTGGACAGTGAAGTTTCTGGAGAAGAGGGCTGATAGATATTCTTTTAACAACCTAACATGGACATACTCCAGTGGAACATAAGGGGAGTTAAAGCAAATTGTCGGGACCTTGAGCTATTATTGACAGAGTATAGATCTTCGGTAATTGCTCTTCAGGAAACCCTTTTAACTGCAAGTAAGAAGCATGAGATTCCTGGTTTCTCCTGCTTACTCAAGCCAGCTTCTGCAGACTTTTCAAGGAGAGGCGTTTCTCTTTATATTCATAATTCGGTACTACATACAGAAATTCCACTTCAGACGGATCTGGAGGCAGTGGCAGCTCGTATCTCGTTAAACAAGGTCGTTACGATATGTTGTTTGTATCTGTCTCCATCTTCTGTGATTTCGAAGAGTCAGTTGGATGGTTTAATTTCTCAGCTCCCTCGCCCATTTCTTTTATTGGGTGACTTGAATGGCCATTCTCCACAGTGGGGAAGTAACTGCACCAATTCTCAAGGGAAAGTTCTTGAGGATTTTATATCGGATCATGATCTCTGTCTTCTGAATTCAGGCTCACCGACCTTTTGTTCTCCTTCTGGTTCTTTGACTCACTTGGATTTGTCCATTTCCGACCCTTCCTTATTTTTGGACTTAGAGTGGCAGGTTCATTCGGACCTAAGCGGGAGTGATCACTTTCCGATTTTTATTTATTTTACAAAGCAAATGCAAGAGTCCCCTCGGGGAAACATGGAAGTTTCGCTCTGCAGATTGGAGTCTTTATCAGCAACAGATTTTAAGTAGACTGCCTATGAATCTGTTGCGGAGTTATGATGATCCTGTTTTGCAGTTCACTAAAGTGATTGTAGAGAGTGCTAAGGAAGCTATTCCCAAGTCCCGTGATAAACCAAATGATGTTAAGACCCCTTGGTATGATAAAGAGTGCAAAACTTTGAAGGGTAAGAGAAAAGGTACTCAAAGACTTTTTGCTAGGTTTCCTATGGTGGGGAACAAAGTTAAACATCAGGCGTGTAGGGCTAAGTGTCGGTATACTTTTAAAACTAAGAAGAAAGAATCTTGGAAAAATTTTTGTTCAAATCTGTCCTTTAAGGTCAATTCAAGGAAAGTCTGGAAACTAATCCGTAAGATTAAGGGAAAGTCGGTTACATCAGTTATAAAATGTTTGCAAGTAAATGGATCGATTATTACTAATAAAAAGGAGGTTGCTAACTTGTTAGCTGTTACTATCCATCAAAATTCGTCAGCTGATCATTATTGCAAGGAATTCCAGCGTATCAAAAGATCAGCAGAGTCAAAATCTTGTTCCTTCGTGCCAGATAGTTCTGAGGATTACAACTGCGTTTTCAGCATGGATGAGTTAAAGGACGCCATTTTGAAAGCCAACAACTCAGCTCCTGGACCAGATGACATTCATTATCAATTTATTCAACATTTGCCAGCTGAGGGTTTAAAGGTGTTGTTGTCTCTGTTTAATCATGTTTGGTGTTCAGGGTATTTTCCACCTTCTTGGAGAGAGGCGGTTGTTATCCCTATTCCTAAACCAGGGAAAGATCATTCGGACCCTAACAACTATCGTCCTATAGCTCTCACTAGTTGCTTATGTAAAACTATGGAGAGAATGGTATATTCTCGATTGTTATGGCAGTTAGAATGTCTGGGGGCCTTAGATGTTTCCCAGTGTGGATTTCGGAACAACCGCAGTACTACTGATCACCTGGTTCGATATGAGTCTTTTATCAGGAATGCTTTGATTAATGGAGAACATGTAGTTTCTATTCTTTTTGATTTAGAAAAAGCTTATGACACAACATGGAGGCATGGAATTCTCCAGGATTTGAAGGCACTTGATTTCAAAGGTAATTTACCAATGTTTATTGCTAATTTTTTGTCTAACAGGCATTTCAGTGTTAGGCTTCATTCGACCTTTTCGGATCCTTTTGAGCAGGAGATGGGTGTCCCTCAGGGTAGCATCCTTTCTCCACTTCTGTTCAATCTCAAGATTAATAACATTGTCCAGTCAGTAAATTCTGGAATTGATAAGTCATTATTTGTTGATGACTTCTCCATCTCTGCCAAGGGGAAAACTTTGGCTGCAGCTGAGCGTCAACTTCAGTTGTGTGTTAATCGTGTTCAGCAGTGGGTTACTGAAAATGGATTTAAGTTTTCAGCTACTAAGACAGAGTGTGTTCATTTCCATAGGAAAAGATCTCAGGTCTTAGAACCAGCTATCAGTCTCAATGGTCAAGTAATTAAAGTTTCCAAACAAGTGAAATTTTTGGGGGTTATTTTTGATAATAAGCTTTCTTTTTTGCCTCACATTAAGTACATTAAACAATCTTGCCAGTCAGGTTTGAATGTTTTGAAGGTTATTAGTCACACTGATTGGGGTGCAGACAAGCGAACTTTGTTGCGATTGTATCGGGCTTTGGTGAGACCAAAGCTAGATTATGGGTGTGTGGTATATGGTTCTGCAAGAAAATCTTACCTCAAAGCTCTTGATCCAGTTCATCATCAAGGACTGCGGATTGCTCTGGGAGCATTTCGCACATCTCCAAAAGAGAGTTTGTATGCTGAATCTGGTGAACCCCCTTGGAGCTAAGGAGGTTGTGTCTTTCCATGAATTACTATCTGAAACTGAGGGCTAATCCAGAAAACCCTGCCTATGATATTGTCATGAACCCGCCTTTTAGAGCCAAATATGATCTAAAGCCAAATGAGATTCCTCCACTGGGTATTCGTATTTTGCCCACTTCGGGGCAGCTGGCATTGACCTTGATGCTGTTGATGACGGTCCATTACAGACTGATGTACCTCCCTGGAAAGTCGCCAATCCAGAGATTAATTTATATTTAACTCAATTTCGAAAGGAGGTCACCTCGAGTGCTGCATATAAACAACTTTATCTTGGGCAATGTGAACTTTATCAAGATTTTATCAAGATTTTTACAGATGGTTCTAAAAAAGGTGAGAGGGCTGCAGCTGCCATTGTGTGTGATAACAATTTTCAGGAGCCTACTTTGTTAAGATTGCGGGATTGGTCGTCTGTTTATACTGCTGAACTGAAGGCTTTAAATCTGGCCCTCAGTGCGGTGTCCAGGTCAGATCAGAATGATTTCCTTATTTTATCGGATTCATTGTCGGCATTGTCGGCTCTATCGACAAGAGAAGTTTCACATCCAGTTTTGGCTGATATTCATGATCTTCATACTCGGCTTGTCTCTTCGGGAAAGCATATAGTTTTCTTGTGGGTCCCCAGCCACATGGGAATCTATGGTAACTCAGTGGTGGACAAAGCAGCCAAACAAGCTCTCGGTGCAAGTCTTTCCAGGAGGCCTATGCAGTTTGTTCCTCACTCTGATCTACGTCATAAATCTAGTTTGTATTGTCGTGAACTGTGGCAGAGTGAATGGTGTAATCAAATTCATAATAAATTGTTTAAAATTTGCCCAGATTTAACTATTCCTTTCCCATCGGTGGTATGTAACCGTAAAGAGGAATCGGTTTTGTCACGGTTACATATTGGGCACAGCTATATAACGCACAGTTGGATACTCAGAGGGGAAGACCCCCATTGTGTGTTGCGTGTGACAGCTTGTTCAGTGTTAATCATTTTTTGACAGAATGTGCTGATTTGATGTGTATCAGAGAGAAGTTCTTTTCCACCAGTGATTTATCAGTTCTTTTTCGTGAGATTTCAGTAGATCTTATTTTTTCTTTTTGAAAGAGGTAAACTTATTTTATAAAATATAGTGTTTTAATTATGTATACAGGTGTCGTCGGAGTTGAACAGATAATTGTGCTTTTGTCCTCATAAATTTTAAGCTATGTGTTAATACTAGTGTGGGTATTTGTATTTAGAGACTTAGATATGATAGCTGAGGTCCTGATTTGGCTCCTAGTAGTCCGCTGGACCCTATAAACACCAACTAACTAACTAACTAAGCTTTGACATACCGTGTGTGTATCGTCTGCACAACGCAGGGAGACTGAAGCTAGAAGGACGTAAATTCATTGGGCAGTTCCGACTTTGTGTGAAGGAGTACGAAGACACCGTTCTGGACTCTACTCTCACAGTCATTCATTTACAACCTACAGCTTGACGTAAGAGGAATACACCTCCTTTGTTTTTGTATAGTTTTGAGGAAACAGTCATTGAAGATGAGTGCAAATAAGCACGCTGGCCCAGAATTTATGTTCAGATTTCTGAGTAAAAGATACTGACAGGGAGATGCCTGTAACGCACATATGGAATCTCCCGTTCAGGATGGTTCTCAGTGAATTAAACTCCGAATCCATTAGGGTAAATCTGCCATCACTTTTCTCTTCCACTGCGATTCAGAACGTACTCTTCCTCCAGACTTGTACAATGTCATCAAGTCTTCATTATTACTGCTCACGTGTTCCTATCAGCGTGTTACAAAATGACTTCAAGGGTTTGGGAAAAAAAAAGCGTTGGATTCCGTCTTAAGCATAATCATTAAAACGGTATCATTTAGCAAAGTAGAGTTGTAGGTCATAAAACCGTCAAACCACACAAGTTTCTTCGTCAAACTGAAGGTCTTTACTCTGTGTCACACCAGGTAGTTTTCTACCACTCATTTTATTTGTCATTGTATGGTCTGTGTCACACAAGCCAGTATATGACCACCCAGCTTATTTGTCATTGTATGATCTGTGTCCCACAAGCTTGTATGCAGCCATTCTGCGTATTTGTTGCTGGATCGTCTGGTCACACAAGCCAGTACGCAACCACTCAATTTATTAGTAACTGTATGGTCTGCGTCACATAAGCCAGTATCCAACCAATCAATGTGTCCCTGTATAATTTGTGTCACACAAACCAGTAATGAGCCACTCATATTTTATCAGTGTATGGTCTGTGTCAAACACGGCAGTGTCCAACCACAGAGTTTGTTGGTTCCACTATGATTCGTATCGTACAAGCCTCTGAGTTTGTCATTGTATAGTCTGTGTCACACAAGTCAGTATCCAACCAATTCAGTTTAATTGTACCTGTAATGTCTGTGTCACACAAGCCAGTATCCAACCAATTCAGTTTAATTGTACCTGTAATGTCTGTGTCACGCAAGCCAGTATCCAATGCACTTAATTCAATTGTCATTGTATGTTTTGTCACACGAGTCAATATCCATCCACTCAGTTTATTTATCACCGCGTGATCTGTAACACACAAACCAGATCCAACCACTTAGTTCATGTGTCACTGTATAGTTCGTGTCACACACGTCAGTATAACAATCCACTGAGTTCATTTGTCACTTTATGGTTCGTGTCACACACGTCAGTATAACCATCCACTGAGTTCATTTGTCACTTTATGGTTCGTGTCACACACGTCAGTATAACCATCCACTGAGTTCATTTGTCACTTTATGGTTCGTGTCACACACGTCAGTATAACCATCCACTGAGTTCATTTGTCACTTTATGGTTCGTGTCACACACGTCAGTATAACAATCCACTGAGTTCATTTGTCACTTTATGGTTCGTGTCACACACGTCAGTATAACCATCCACTGAGTTCATTTGTCACTTTATGGTTCGTGTCACACACGTCAGTATAACCATCCACTGAGTTCATTTGTCACTTTATGGTTCGTGTCACACACGTCAGTATAACATCCACTGAGTTCATTTGTCACTTTATGGTTCGTGTCACACACGTCAGTATAACCATCCACTGAGTTCATTTGTCACTTTATGGTTCGTGTCACACACGTCAGTATAACAATCCACTGAGTTCATTTGTCACTTTATGGTTCGTGTCACACACGTCAGTATAACCATCCACTGAGTTCATTTGTCACTTTATGGTTCGTGCCAAACACGTCAGTATAACCCATCCACTCAGCTCATTTGTCACTATGTTCTGTGTCACACACGTCAGTATAACCATCCACTAGCTCATTTGTCACTATGTTCTGTGTCACACACGTCAGTATAACCAATCCGACTAGCTCATTTGTCACTATGTTTGTGTCACACACGTCAGTATAACCATCCGCTCAATTCATTTGTCACTTTATGATCGTGTGACACCAGCTAGTATCCAATCCATTCAATTCATTTGTCACTGTACGGTCGTGAGACACGAGTCAGTATCCAACCACAATTTGTCATGTATGGTGTGGGTGACACAACTCCAGTGTCCAGCAGCTCACTTGGTCCCTCTCACACCAGGCCGGGCAAATCCATAGCACTGCACAGCATCTCCTAAGTCATGACACCAAAGTGTATAAATAGAACCATCACAAACCCACATCACTGTACGTCCACACACTGTAAGTTTCAGTTGTCATCAAAAACATGTCACGGCGTGTGTGCCAATCCATAAACGCTACACCACACTGGTGAGCCATTGGAGCACAGTACGTGGACGCCTCAAGATAAAACACACTCAAAAAAAAAAAAATTATCTGTTGAACCACATACACACTGACTGACCACACCCCAATAGATAGCACGCCAGTGAAGATTCCGGACCCGTGTCCACCACCAATGCACAACAATGGTAGGTAGGCCCACACTTTGATGTGCTGACCCGTGTGTGTCCTCCAGCAATGCACAACAATGGTAGGTAGGCCCACACTTTGATGTGCTGACCCGTGTGTCCTCCAGCAATGCACAACAATGGCAGGTAGGCTCACACTTGATGTCCTCCTGGCGTGAGCGTCCCAGTATCAGTGGAGCCCCTACTCACTAATTGAATTAACCACACACTCTCCTCCTCGTTGCGTGATCCAGACGCTGGAAGCTGTTTGGGTCAAGAGCCTTCAGCGATGATAACGGGGGGAGCTCACGGACACAGAGGAGGTGGTGACACTGTTGTGAAAGGCAGGGGCGAGGGATAGTCAGCAGTGTTCACTAATCTACAAAGCTGGGATTGTCATAGCGAGAGAAGTGGATGGGAGGGGGGGGGAAGGTGGAAGGGGGGCGGGGGCATCCCAAGTCCTCCTCCCTGTGTTGTGGGTCGACCCATCTGTCTGTCTTGTCAGTTCCCTGACCCGCAGCTAGGGCCTGCAGGGGGGCAGGTGATAAGAGAAGGGGTTATCAGGGGTCAGGGCTCTTGACGCCTCCCCGTCCTCCTCTCTCTCTGCCCCGTCCTCCTCTCTCTCTGCTCCGTCCTCCTCTCTCTCTGCTCCGTCCTCCTCTCTCTCTGCTCCGTCCTCCTCTCTCTCTTAACTGATGAGAGGAGGAACTGTGACCGGCTCGTGAGCTCTCTCACCAACATGAGGGAGTGTTTCTTCAACCGACTGCACGCCTTTGTCGGTGTAAGCACAGGAAAATAGCCATCAACAAGTCCTCCTCTGTTGGTCGAAAGGGGAGTAATCGATGCGGTACTGATCAACACCATCATCTTCATCATCATCGTCGTCGTCACAGCTGCACCATAACTGTACTGTAATTATCTTCTTCAACACACACACACACACACACACACACACACACACACACACACACACACACATGGTGTCTGAACGTTGCCCAATGTGTATGTTCCCCCTTGAAGAAATGTTTATAATTGCACTACATATCATTTTGTCTTAAATACAATCACAGCATATCAAGACGTACAGATAAAAGTCACCTGTCCACCGTACACACACACACACACACACACACACACACACACACACACACACACACACACACACACACACAGCTACCTTTTCAACCTGATCACGAAGCTTTGCTTTGCAGATGACATTGATCGCCTGACAGACAAGGAACAAGAACGTGCCCAGCTTGTTGAAATACTGGATGGAACATCCAAACAACGTGTCTGATGGCAATCCGCACCGGGAGACCAAGATCATAGCCACACACAACGCTGTTATCAATACTAGCATAACTGTCCAGGGACAGAAATTAGGGAAGAGGTCCACAGTTTACTCACAGGGAATCCATCACCAACAATGGAGAGTCCAAATAAACTCTCTGAAGAGCAGCAAATACGACATCTAGACTGCAGCCTGCGTGCAAGAACAACATCCGTGAAACACTAGATCAGGCTCATGCTTGTACAGGTTTATTCCCTATTCCTGTGTGCACGTGAGACATGGGCCTTCAAAGTGGATCAAAGAATTAGGATCCAAACCGTGGAAATGAGGCATGTAAACGTAAGGTACCAAACATCAGATTTACAGATGATATCAATGAATGAACGCGTCAAACATCAAACAATATCTATCTATCTATCTATCTATCTATCTATCTATCTATCTATCTATCTATCTATCTATCTATCTATCTATCTATCTACCTACCTACCTACCTACCTATCTATCTACCTGTCTGTCTATCTATCAATCTATCTATCTATCTATCTCTATCTATTTATCTATCTGTCTATCTATCTATCTACCTGTCTGTCTCGCTATCTATCTATCATCTCTCTACCTCTCTTTTTATCTATCTATCTATCTATCTATCTATCAGTATCTCGATGTATGTATGTATGTGTCTATCTATCTACCTATCTACGTATCTATCTATCTAACTATCTATCTATGCGAAAATCTGCTGACATCAGTTAAGAAAAGAACACTCTGTTGCTATGGTTATAAAACGAGATCCGATCGACTTGCTTTAAACAGTCCTCCTAAGAACTGCGTAGAGAGGGAGACGGAGGGGGGATGGGGAAGAGAGAGAGAGAGAGAGAGAGAGAGAGAGAGAGAGAGAGAGAGAGAGAGAGAAATGTTATGACAACATAGCAGAATGGAACTATTTGAGGACACCCAGGCTTCGGTACACAACTGACAGTCAGTGCAGAAGAAACCTGGTGAACTGTTCTTCAGCGCGGCGTCCCAAAGACTCGTCACGGAGTTAATGAAGAAGAAGAAGAAGAAGAAGAAGAAGAAGAAGAAGAAGAAGGAGGAGGAGGAGGAGGAGGAGGAGGAGAAGAAGAAGAGGAAGAAGAAGAAGAAGAAGAAGAAGAAGAAGAAGAAGAAGAAGAAGAAGAAGAAGAAGAAGAAGAAGAAGAAAAAGAATTCGAAGAAGAAGAAGAATTCGAAGAAGAAGAAGAATTCGAAGAATTCGAAGAAGAAGAAGAAGAAGAAGAAGAAGAAGAAGAAGAAGAAGAAGAAGAAGAAGGAGGAGGAGGAGGAGGAGGAGGAGGAGGAGGTGGAGGAGGAGGAGCACAAGAAGAAGAAGAAGAAGAAGAGAGGAGGAGGAGGAGAAGAAGAAAAAAAAGAAGAAGGAGAAGGGGGAAGAGGAGGAGGAGAAGAAGAAGAAGGAGAAGGAGGAGGAGGAGGAGCAGAAGAAGAAGAAGAACAAGAAGAAGAAGAACAAGAACAAGAAGAAGAAGAACAAGAAGAAGAAGGAAAAGACAATGACATCGACAGCTACACATGTGGTTTGAAGAATGCAGTGCAAACATTTCACTCAGCACAGTAATCCCGTGATCAAACACAGTCGTAATCGTTATTCATTTACTTTTTTTTAATTAACCAATGAAAAAATGGCGCAGCGGCCTTCTGCGGGGAGTTGATGCAAACATGTCGGACGTTTCCGTTCTTTTCTTTTATCGATTTCCAGAGATTTTTTTATTTTCAAATTGGATGCTCCTTACATGGATTTCAAGTTAATCATTTTCCTTTCATAGCAAATGAAGATGTTCAGCCTAAAGAACTAAACTGTGTTTATGTTTCTGTTACCTGCAAAGACTAAAAGGGCTATGACGAAAAGGGTAGGACAATTCACATTTCGAACCGCGATTTTGTCGTAAACAAAACAAGTAAAGCTGTGGCAATACGTTTCTTGTTGGAATGTCAAGTAAATTTCTCGATTTTTTTCTGTTATATTTCTCATTGTCCTCAGTTAATGATACTGATTACAACCCATTGATGTAAAACACCTCTTGATCTAAAACGGATTATGACCACACACAAAAAGCAAAAAACAAACAAAAAATCCCCCACCAAACCCTTCGAATATCTGTGTTCCTAAAGCTTGTCTGTGTGAAGAAAAAGCTCATAATACGCATTGATGTATAATAATGTGAGATACGGTTCATCTTTCATCTTCTTCATCCATTTAGAACAAGAAACAGACGGAGATAGTTTGAGACCCATCACCAGGGATATGATATGTACTTTGAAAAAAAACACACACACACACACACACACACACACACACACACACACACACACACACACACACCACACTCACACACACACACACACACACACACACACACACACACACACACACACACACACACACACACTGTGTATTTTATCTCATGGAGACAAGACATACAACCACACACGACGTCCAGACCTCTGGGAAACTGTGGTCTGATAGTGATAATTGGGGCACATTCATTTTCTCTTTTTTTTAAAAATCCGTCAACGTTTCCTTTTTCATCTTCGAATGTTGTAAATTTAGATTTAATCTATGAGTGTGCGTGCGTGTACTTGACAGAAATTTTGCACGCATTCTCAACAGACACACAAACGCCAGGGTGAGGGAGGAGGGTGCGGAAAAGGGAGAGGGGTGGTTGCAGAGGGTGAGGGAGGAGAGTGTGGAAAAGGGAGAGGGATGGTTGCAGAGGGTGAGGGAGAGGAGTGCGGAAAAGGGAGAGGGATGGTTGCAGAGGGTGAGGGAGGAGAGTGTGGAAAAGGGAGAGGGATGGTTGCAGAGGGTGAGGGAGGAGGGTGCGGAAAAGGGAGAGGGATGGTTGCAGAGGGTGAGGAGGAGAGTGTGAAAGGGAGAGGGATGGGTGCAGAGGGTGAGGGAAGAGAGTGCGGAAAAGGGAGGGAGATGGGTGCGAGGGTGAGGGAGGAGAGTGGGAAAAGGGAGAGGGGTGGTTGCAGAGGGTGAGGGAGAGGAGTGCGGAAAAGGGAGAGGGATGGTTGCAGAGGGTGAGGGAGGAGGGTGCGGAAAAGGGAGAGGATGGGTGCAGAGGGTGAGGGAGGAGGTGCGGAAAAGGGAGGGAGATGGGTGCAGAGGGTGAGGGAGGAGGGTGCGGAAAAGGGAGGGGATGGTTGCAGAGGGTGAGGGAAAGGGAGTGCGGAAAAGGGAGAGGGATGGTTGCAGAGGGTGAGGGAGGAGGGTGCGGAAAAGGGAGAGGGTGGTTGCAGAGGGTGAGGGAGGAGGGTGCGGAAAAGGGAGAGGGATGGTTGCAGAGGGTGAGGGAGGAGGGTGCGGAAAAGGGAGAGGGATGGTTGCAGAGGGTGAGGGAGGAGGGTGCGGAAAAGGGAGAGGGATGGTTGCAGAGGGTGAGGGAGAGAGGGTGCGGAAAAGGGAGAGGGATGGTTGCAGAGGGTGAGGAGGAGGGTGCGGAAAAGGGAGAGGGTGGTTGCAGAGGGTGAGGGAGAGGGTGCGGAAAAGGGAGAGGGATGGTGCAGAGGGTGAGGGAGGAGGGTGCGGAAAAGGGAGGGGTGGTTGCAGAGGGTGAGGAGGAGGGTGCGGAAAAGGGAGAGGGTGGTTGCAGAGGGTGAGGGAGGAGGGTGCGGAAAAGGGAGGGGATGGTTGCAGAGGGTGAGGAGGAGGGTGCGGAAAAGGAGGAGGATGGTTGCAGAGGGTGAGGGAGAGGTGCGGAAAAGGGAGAGGGATGGTTGCAGAGGGTGAGGAGGAGGGTGCGGAAAAGGGAGAGGGGATGGTTGCAGAGGGTGAGGAGGAGGGTGCGGAAAGGGAGAGGGTGGTTGCAGAGGGTGAGGGAGGAGGGTGCGGAAAAGGGAGAGGGGGGGGAGTTGCGAGGAGGGAGGTGAGGGGAGAGGTGCGGAAAAGGGAGAGGGTGGTTGCAGAGGGTGAGGGAGAGGGTGCGGAAAAGGGAGAGGGATGGTTGCAGAGGGTGAGGGAGAGGAGTGCGGAAAGGGAGAGGGTGGTTGCAGGGGTGAGGGAGGATGCGGAAAAGGGAGAGGGTGGTTGCAGAGGGTGAGGGAGAGAGGGTGCGGAAAAGGGAGAGGGGTGGTTGCAGAGGGTGAGGGAGGAGGGTGCGGAAAAGGGAGAGGGGTGGTTGCAGAGGGTAGAGGGAGGAGAGTGTGGGAAAAGGGAGAGGGGATGGTTGCAGAGGGTGAGGGAGAGGAGTGCGGAAAAGGGAGAGGGATGGTTGCAGAGGGTGAGGGAGGAGGGTGCGGAAAAGGGAGAGGGATGGTTGCAGAGGGTGAGGGAGGAGTGCGGAAAAAGGGAGAGGGGTGGGTGCAGAGGGTGAGGGAGGAGGGTGCGGAAAAGGAGAGGGATGGTTGCAGAGGGTGAGGGAGAGGAGTCCGGAAAAGGGAGAGGGATGGTTGCAGAGGGTGAGGGAGGAGGAGTGCGGAAAAGGAGAGGGATGGGTGCAGAGGGTGAGGGAGGAGGGTGCGGAAAAGGGAGAGGGTGGTTGCAGAGGGTGAGGGAGGAGGGTGCGGAAAAGGGAGGGGGTGGTTGCAGAGGGTGAGGGAGGAGGGTGCGGAAAAGGGAGAGGGATGGGTGCAGAGGGTGAGGGAGGAGGGTGCGGAAAAGGGAGAGGGGTGGTTGCAGAGGGTGAGGGAGGAGAGTGCGGAAAAGGGAGAGGGATGGGTGCAGAGGGTGAGGAGGAGGGTGCGGAAAAGGGAGAGGGGTGGTTGCAGAGGGTGAGGGAGGAGGGTGCGGAAAATGGAGAGGGATGGTTGCAGAGGGTGAGGGAGAGGGTGCGGAAAAGGGAGAGGGGTGGTTGCAGAGGGTGAGGGAGGAGGGTGCGGAAAAGGGAGGGAGATGGGTGCAGAGGGTGAGGGAGGAGATTGCGGAAAAGGGAGAGGGGTGGTTGCAGAGGGTGAGGGAGGAGGGTGCGGAAAAGGGAGAGGGATGGTTGCAGAGGGTGAGGGAGGAGGGTGCGGAAAAGGAGAGGGATGGTTGCAGAGGGTGAGGGAGGAGGGTGCGGAAAAGGGAGAGGGATGGTTGCAGAGGGTGAGGGAGGAGGGTGCGGAAAAGGGAGAGGGATGGTTGCAGAGGGTGAGGAGGAGGGTGCGGAAAAGGGAGAGGGATGGTTGCAGAGGGTGAGGGAGGAGGGTGCGGAAAAGGGAGAGGGATGGTGCAGAGGTGAGGGAGGAGGGTGCGGAAAAGGGAGGGAGGGTTGCAGAGGTGAGGGAGGAGGTGCGGAAAAGGAGAGGGATGGTGCAGAGGGTGAGGGAGAGGGTGGAAAGGGAGAGGGAGGGTGCAGGAGGGTGAGGGAGGAGGGTGCGGAAAAGGGAGAGGGATGGTTGCAAGGGTGAGGAGGAGGTGCGGAAAAGGGAGAGGGATGGGTGCAGAGGGTGAGGGAGAGGTGCGGAAAAGGGAGAGGGTGTTGCAGAGGGTGAGGGAGGAGGGTGCGGAAAAGGGAGAGGTGGTTGCAGAGGGTGAGGGAGGAGGGTGCGGAAAAGGGAGAGGGTTTGCAAGGGTGAGGAGAGGGTGCGGAAAAGGAGAGGGTGGTTGCAGAGGTGAGGGAGGAGGTGCGGAAAAGGGAGAGGGTGGTTGCAGAGGTGAGGGAGGAGGTGCGGAAAAGGAGAGGTGGTGCAGAGGGTGGGGAGAGGAGTGCGGAAAAGGGAGAGGGTGGTTGAGAGGGTGAGGGAGAGGTGCGGAAAAGGGAGAGGGTGGTTGCAGAGGGTGAGGGAGGAGGGTGCGGAAAAGGAGAGGGTGGTTGCAGAGGGTGAGGAGGAGGTGCGGAAAAGGAGAGGGGTGGTTGCAAGGGTGAGGGAGGAGAGGTGGAAAAGGGAGAGGGATGGTTGCAGAGGTGAGGAGAGGAGTGCGAAAAGGAGAGGATGGTTGCAGAGGGTGAGGGGGAGGTGCGGAAAAGGAGAGGGATGGTTGCAGAGGGTGAGGGAGAGAGTGCGGAAAAGGGAGAGGGTGGTGCAGAGGGTGAGGGAGGAGGTGCGAAAAGGAGAGGGATGGTTGCAGAGGGTGAGGGAGAGGAGTCCGAAAAGGGAGAGGGATGGTTGCAGAGGTGAGGGAGGAGTGCGAAAAGGGAGAGGATGGGTGCAGAGGTGAGGAGGAGGGTGCGGAAAAGGAAGGGGTGGTTGCAGAGGTGAGGGAGGAGGTGCGGAAAAGGGAGAGGGTGGTTGCAGAGGTGAGGGAGGAGGGTGCGAAAAGGGAGAGGATGGTGCAGAGGGTGAGGGAGGAGGGTGCGGAAAAGGAAGGGTGGTTGCAGAGGGTGAGGGAGAGGAGTGCGGAAAAGGGAGAGGGAGGGTGTGCAGAGGGTGAGGGAGGAGGGTGCGGAAAAGGAGAGGGTGGTTGCAGAGGGTGAGGAGAGGTGCGGAAAATGGAGAGGGATGGTTGCAGAGGGTGAGGGAGGAGGTGCGAAAAGGGAGGGGTGGTTGCAGAGGGTGAGGGAGGAGGGTGCGGAAAAGGGAGGGAGTGGTGCAGAGGGTGAGGAGGAGGGTGCGGAAAAGGAGAGGGTGGTTGCAGAGGGTGAGGGAGAGGGTGCGGAAAAGGAGAGGGATGGTTGCAGAGGGTGAGGAGAGGGTGCGGAAAATGGAGAGGGATGGTTGCAGAGGGTGAGGGAGAGGAGTGGGAAAAGGGAGAGGGATGGTTGCAGAGGGTGAGGGAGGAGGGTGCGGAAAAGGGAGAGGGATGGTTGCAGTGGGTGAGGGAGGAGGGTGCGGAAAAGGGAGAGGGATGGTTGCAGAGGGTGAGGGAGGAGGGTGCGGAAAAGGGAGAGGGATGGTTGCAGAGGGTGAGGGAGGAGGGTGCGGAAAAGGGAGAGAGATGGTTGCAGAGGGTGAGGGAGGAGGGTGCGGAAAAGGGAGAGGGATGGTTGCAGAGGGTGAGGGAGGAGGGTGCGGAAAAGGGAGAGGGGTGGGTGCAGAGGGTGAGGGAGGAGGGTGCGGAAAAGGGAGAGGGTGGGTGCAGAGGTTGAGGGAGGAGGGTGTGGAAAAGGGAGAGGGATGGGTGCAGAGGGTGAGGGAGGAGGGTGCGGAAAAGGCAGAGGGGTGGTGCAGAGGGTGAGGGAGGAGGGGTGCGGAAAAGGGAGAGGGGTGGGTGCAGAGGGTGAGGGAGAGGAGTGCGGAAAAGAGAGAGGGTGGTTGCAGAGGGTGAGGGAGAGAAGTGCGGAAAAGGGAGAGGGATGGGTGCAGAGGGTGAGGGAGGAGGGTGTGGAAAAGGGAGAGGGATGGGTGCAGAGGGTGAGGGAGGAGAGTGCGGAAAAGGGAGAGGGGTGGTTGCAGAGGGTGAGGGAGAGAGGAGATGCGGAAAAGGGAGAGGGGTGGTTGCAGAGGGTGAGGGAGGAGGGTGCGGAAAAGGGAGAGGTGGTGGTTGCAGAGGAGTGAGGGGAGGAGGGTGCGGAAAATGGAGAGGGATGGTTGCAGAGGGTGAGGGAGGAGGGTGTGGAAAAGGGAGAAGGGTGGGTGCAGAGGGTGAGGGAGGAGGGTGCGGAAAAGGGAGACGGATGGTTGCAGAGGGTGAGGGAGAGGAGTGCGGAAAAGGGAGAGGGATGGTTGCAGAGGTTGAGGGAGGAGGGTGCGGAAAAGGGAGGGAGATGGGTGCAGAGGGTGGGGGAGAGGAGTGCGGAAAGGGAGAGGGATGGGTGCAGAGGGTGAGGGAGAGGAGTGCGGAAAAGGGAGAGGGATGGGTGCAGAGGGTGAGGGAGGAGGGTGCGGAAAAGGGAGAGGGATGGTTGCAGAGGGTGAGTGAGGAGGGTGCGGAAAAGGGAGAGGGATGGGTGCAGAGGGTGAGTGAGGAGGGTGCGGAAAAGGGAGAGGGATGGTTGCAGATGGTGAGGGAGAGGAGTGCGGAAAGGGGAGGGGGGATGGTTGCAGAGGTTGAGGGAGGAGGGTGCGGAAAAGGGAGAGGGGTGGTTGCAGAGGGTGAGGAGGAGAGTGTGGAAAAGGGAGAGGGATGGTTGCAGAAGGTGAGGGAGGAGGGTGCGGAAAAGGGAGAGGGATGGTTGCAGAGGGTGAGGGAGAGGAGTGCGGAAAAGGGAGAGGGGTGGGTGCAGAGGGTGAGGGAGAGGAGTGCGGAAAAGGGAGAGGGGTGGGTGCAGAGGGTGAGGGAGGAGGGTGCGGAAAAGGGAGAGGGGTGGGTGCAGAGGGTGAGGGAGGAGGGTGCGGAAAAGGGAGAGGGGTGGGTGCAGAGGGTGAGGGAGGAGGGTGCGGAAAAGGGAGAGGGATGGTTGCAGAGGGTGAGGGAGAGGAGTGCGGAAAAGGGAGGGAGATGGTTGCAGAGGGTGAGGGAGGAGGGTGCGGAAAAGGGAGAGGGGTGGGTGCAGAGTGTGAGGGAGGAGGGTGCGGAAAAGGGAGAGGGGTGGGTGCAGAGGGTGAGGGAGGAGGGTGCGGAAAAGGGAGAGGGGTGGGTGCAGAGGGTGAGGGAGAGGAGTGCGGAAAAGGGAGAGGGGTGGGTGCAGAGGGTGAGGGAGGAGGGTGCGGAAAAGGGAGGGAGATGGGTGCAGAGGGTGAGGGAGGAGGGTGCGGAAAAGGGAGAGGGGTGGTTGCAGAGGGTGAGGGAGGAGGGTGCGGAAAAAGGAGAGGGATGGTTGCAGAGGGTGAGGGAGGAGGGTGCGGAAAAGGGAGAGGGGTGGGTGCAGAGGGTGAGGGAGAGGAGTGCGGAAAAGGGAGGGAGATGGGTGCAGAGGGTGAGGGAGGAGGGTGCGGAAAAGGGAGAGGGGTGGTGCAGAGGGTGAGGGAGGAGAGTGCGGAAAAGGGAGAGGGGTGCAGAGGGTGAGGGAGGAGGGTGCGGAAAAGGGAGAGGGGTGGGTGCAGAGGGTGAGGGAGGAGGGTGCGGAAAAGGGAGAGGGTGTGGGTGCAGAGGGTGAGGGAGGAGGGTGCGGAAAAGGGAGGGAGATGGGTGCAGAGGGTGAGGGAGGAGGGTGCGGAAAAAGGGAGAGGGGTGGGTGCAGAGGGTGAGGGAAGGAGGGTGTGGAAAAGGGAGGGAGATGGGTGCAGAGGGTGAGGGAGGAGGGTGTGGAAAAGGGAGAGGGGTGGGTGCAGAGGGTGAGGGAGGAGGGTGCGGAAAAGGGAGAGGGGTGGGTGCAGAGGGTGAGGGAGGAGGGTGTGGAAAAGGGAGAGGGGTGGTTGCAGAGGGTGAGGGAGGAGGGTGCGGAAAAGGGAGAGGGTGGGTGCAGAGGGTGAGGGAGGAGGGTGTGGAAAAGGGAGAGGGGTGGGTGCAGAGGGTGAGGGAGGAGGGTGTGGAAAAGGGTAAGGGGTGGGTGCAGAGGGTGAGGGAGGAGGGTATGGAAAAGGGAGAGGGTGGTTGCAGAGGGTGAGGGAGGAGGGTGCGGAAAAGGGAGAGGGGTGGTTGCAGAGGGTGAGGGAGGAGGTGTGGAAAAGGGAGAGGGTGGGGTGGGTGCAGAGGGTGAGGGAGGAGGGTGCGGAAAAGGGAGGGAGATGGGTGCAGAGGGTGAGTGAGGAGGGTACGGAAAAAGAGAGAGGGTGGTTGCAGAGGGTGAGGGAGGAGGGTGTGGAAAAGGGAGAGGGGTGGTTGCAGAGGGTGAGGGAGGAGGGTACGGAAAAGGGAGAGGGTGGTTGCAGAGGGTGAGGGAGGAGGGTGCGGAAAAGGGAGAGGGGTGGTTGCAGAGGGTGAGGGAGGAGGGTGCGGAAAAGGGAGAGGGGTGGGTGCAGAGGGTGAGGGAGGAGAGTGTGGAAAAGGAGAGGGGTGGGTGCAGAGGGTGAGGGAGGAGGGGTGCGGAAAAGGGAGAGGGGTGGTGCAGAGGGTGAGGGAGGAGGGTACGGAAAAGGGAGAGAGATGGTTGCAGAGGGTGAGGGAGGAGGGTGCGGAAAAGGGAGAGGGATGGTTGCAGAGGGTGAGGGAGAGGAGTGTGGAAAAGGGAGAGGGGTGGTTGCAGAGGGTGAGGGAGGAGGGTGCGGAAAAGGGAGAGAGATGGTTGCAGAGGGTGAGGGAGAGGAGTGTGGAAAAGGGAGAGGGTGGTTGCAGAGGGTGAGGGAGGAGGTGCGGAAAAGGGAGAGGGATGGTTGCAGAGGGTGAGGGAGAGGAGTGTGGAAAAGGGAGAGGGGTGGTTGCAGAGGGTGAGGGAGGAGGGTGCGGAAAAGGGAGAGAGATGGTTGCAGAGGGTGAGGGAGGAGGGTGCGGAAAAGGGAGAGAGATGGTTGCAGAGGGTGAGGGAGGAGGGTGCGGAAAAGGGAGAGGGGTGGTTGCAGCAACACTGATGTGGACTCCCCGTCTTTTCCTATCAGTGTTCACAGAGAAGGAGATTGCCTTAACGCCCACACCGTCCTGACCGAGATCTCTTCCTACTGACAGCGACATCCGTCAAGTGAGCCAGTGCTTCTAACACCGCCACAGTCCAACAATCAGATGAACCGCACATTGCTGTACACAAACACCCCACAACAGCGCAGGAGGGTGGGAAAGGCATGTCCTGGCAGATATTTAAAAAAATGAGTGCAAAATAACATTTGTTTTATACACAAAACTAAAGCAGACAAGTAAATTGTTGGTAAGTATGTCGTCTTCAATTGTCAGAAACCAGAAAAAATTGCTTTAAAAGATTTTCCATTGATCTTTTTTTTTTCTTTTCTAAATTTAAAAAGATTCCCAGAATTGTTTTGCATTGTGCATAAAATAAGCATTACTTTCCAGCATTTTGTATATCTGTTTGTAGTTTTGGATTTCTTTTTTTTGTGTGTGTGTGTGTATCATTGCAGTATATTTCAATCACTTAACCGCACTTATAAATTGAATGCATACATTTTGCATTGATTTCTTACAGACAACTCCTCTGATCGCAAGCATTTCTTATCCCCCCCCCACCTCCCCCCCCCCCCCACCCACCCACCCACTCCCGTTTCTTTTTTAATGGTTATTTGCATGTCTTGCAGATACAAAGCGATGCTAATTTTGTTTGGATAGATTGACATTCATCAAACAGTAAATTGTTGCCCCCCCCCCCCCCCTCATCCCCCATCCCCACCCCCTCCTCAATCACAAAGATAACAACACATGGAGACAAACGAAATGGACATGATCTAATCTCTAGAATTGTGCACTCCTCTTGACGGCTAAAACTGAGGGTGGACGAGAATTTCAGGGTACGTCTGTCTTTTAAGCATATTAATTTAAGCCACGAAATAACTGTTTTGTAGAGTCAGTAGAATTTTAACAATAAAATGTCGGTCTTTCATGCTATTTTTCCCCTTCTCCTGTGGCGTTATATTCTAAATAATTATGCAAGCATCTCCCAAACAGTTCAATGCAAAAGAAAAAACCGTTTGGTCTAAACATTAACTGCATCTATCGATTGGTGGAAAATAGCTTTGGGAAGGGTTTTCTGATTCGTGTGTGTGTGTGTGTGTGTGTGTGTGTGTGTGTGTGTGTGTGTGTGTGTGTGTGTGTGTGTGTGTTTGCTCGTTCTCGTTCTAGCTGGTCCACTCCCCCATCCGCTGTGTCTACAAGTCGTGCAGGGTTATTTTCTGAAAGGTTTCATTACTGACTGTCTGTGTTCACACTGCTGACACCTCCATCCGTCATCACTCTCTCTCTCTCTCTCTCTCTCTCTCTCTCTCTCTCTCTCTCTCTCTCGTGTGTGTGTGTGTGTGTGTGTGTGTGTGTGTGTGTGTGTGTGTGTGTGTGTGTGTGTGTGTGTGTGTTTCATCTGCCAGACTAAATATTATCTTCCCTGGTTGTAGATGAACATCATATCAGTTACAACTGTTGATTAATTGTGTTAACTTTGAAAGACGTTTCCGTCTAACAATTAAGAAATAGCTCTGCTCTCTCTCTCTCTCTCTCTCTCTCTCTCTCTCTCTCTCTCTCTCTCTCTCTCTCTTCTGTGTTGTGTGTGTGTGTGTGTGTGTGTGTGTGTGTGTGTTGTGTGTGTGTGTGTGTGTGTGTGTGTGTGTGTGCGTAGTGTATGCGTGTGTGTGTGTGGGTGTGTGTGTGTGGTGTGTGTGTGTGTGTGTGAGAGAGAGAGAGAGAGAGAAAGAGCGAGAGCGATTGATTGATCGAGCGAGCGAGAGAGAGAGAGAGAGAGATAGAGAACAGAACAGAACAGAACAGAACAGAATTTTATTCAGTAAGGCCAAAGCCCCATTTGAAGGGGTGTGAACATTAATGATCAATATAACAAGACAAATTTACATGATAGTGTTAATTCATCATCTACTTCAAAACTAAATCAAAGACCACATGGTTACGTTTAACTAATTTACAGAGGAAACAAAGAGAAAATCAAAAGAACAACATTACACTAGTTTGTGCACGATATCATGTACTGAAATTGCCTTCAAGGGACAAGCAAATTTAATAATTCAAGACAGAATAATTTCTCTTCTCTTGAAGGCTTTATAAAGATATATAGCAAAGTTTTTAACGATCTGGTCGTTTCGTGATGCTAGAAGTAGAGTTAATCTGAAGTCACTGGGATTGATATAATATTTTGGATTGATTAAACTGTGTCTCAAATCACCAAACACAGGGCAACAAAAAACAAAATGAATCTCATCATCAGTAGCAGATCTACACAACGGACATTTTGTTCCACTTTCATCATTTCTTTTATATCTTGAACAATGCACTGACAAATCGGACATTCCAAATCTAAATCTTGTCAGAATATATCGAACAAATCTGTCCAAACCTAGAAGTAAGTATGGTTCAAGATCATGCGATGACTTAAATTTCCTGTAGTCTATAAATCTATCGCTATTATACAAATGATAATTCCAAGTCTGCCACCTGCAGTCAACTAGTCTTTGTTTAAACATCTTTATAAAGGAATTTAGCACCCTACGCCTTGATATTCCCATGCATAGGAGAAGCCATAACTATTTAAAACATCGCGCACTCTTGAAGCCCAATTGATTTTTCCTCTATTGGCCAAACTCAGCAACATTTTATACGCTTGAGATGGTAATCTATGTTCATCCATTCGAGTCAGTTTTAACCAATATCTAACACAAGAAACACTAGAATTAATTGTTAATGGAAATCGATTTAGTTCACCATACACAAGGTCGTTTGGTGTTTTAATACCAACCCCTAGATATTTTTTTAATACAAACAAATGAGCACTTTCAATAACAGATGAAGCATCTTCTAAACCCCAAATCTCAGCACCATAAAGAAGAATGGGTTGAATCTGAGAATCAAAAAGTTTCAAGAACAATCTTAAGGAGTTATTATTTAGTTGATACAACTTACAAATAATGCTAATGGCACCGCGTTTCCCTTTACATGCCAAATCTTGGCATGCATGCTTAAAACTCAATTTGGTAGAAAATAGTATGCCCAAATATCGATAAGAATTTACTACGTTCATTTTTATATTGCTGTAAACCCATCTCTCAGTACTTGCTAGATACCCACCTTTCCTGAAGATTACTATGTTAGATTTTTCCAGATTGACTTTCAGCTGTAACTGGCATGCAGCTTTATAAAGAGTATTCAACTGGGTTTGTAAGCCAACCACGGTTTCCGACAATAAAATCATATCATCAGCAAACAAAAGAATAAATAGTTCAGTGAAATCAACATTCAGGCTAACACCATGTCTACCATTATCAATAATTTCGAGAGCGAGTTCATTTATAAACAAAGAAAATAGAAGAGGACTACAGACATCACCTTGTTTCACACCTTTAGTACAGTGTATGTAGCCTGTGAACTGTGTACCACAACGAACTCGAGCTTTAACAATTTCGTACATACTTCTTATACATCTGTAAATTTTGCCTTTAATTCCATTTTTAATCAAAATAGGCCACAGTAATTTTCTTGAAATAGTGTCAAACGCTTTCTCGAAATCGATAAATGCAACATACAATTTTCTATTGCAGGAAAACTGTTTTTGTATAATTGCTAACAATGTGAACATGTGATCGATTGTAGAATAATTTTGTTTGAATCCTGCTTGAAATTCACCTGTAATATTGTTCTGATCGACCCATTCAGTTAATCTTGAATTTATTATAGAGCTATACATTTTGCTACTTATATCTGATAGAGAAATTCCTCTGTAATTGTTTGGATCATTTATATTGCCTTTCTTAAACAATGGGACAATAATAGATTCTTTCCACAGATCAGGGTATTGACCTGTGTCAAATAATACATTGAAATATTTTACTAAGAAATCAATGACATCATTTCCTGCATTTTTAAATATCTCTCCAATAATGCCATCTGGTCCTGCTGCTTTTTTATTTTTCAATCTCTTAACCGAGAGTAAGACTTCTTCCTTTGCAATAGGTCGGTTCAAAAAGTTAGCACTATCTTCATCATTCTGATATTCATCAGTTCTAACCCCTTGATTGTAGTCGGTTTCATTATTACTATCAGATGGATTACCTGAAATATCAGTAGCACCTGTTAAACTATTTCTATTACTATCAGCATCATGTTTTTCTAAAACTCCTTTAAAATGTTGAAACCATTCAGGAACAGAGATTTTGTTGGATTGAAACTTATTCTTTTTGGAAACTCTGCTCATTTTAAGCCAAAATTATCTCTGGTCATCAATGGACATGATCAACTGCTCAAGTACAGTTTTGTTGTATTCCTTTTTCTTTTTTTTTTTGTAACAATTTCTTGTATTCTCTTCTTGCTTTGCAAAAGGCTGCATTGTTCTCTTTCTCAGTTTGGGACAATTCCATTTCTTTTCTAGGCAACTTACTACAAGTTCTCAAACGTTTTCTGACATTACGCTTAAACGTTTTGCATTCATCATCATACCACTCCTCCGATCTTTTCTGATGTGTATAAATTTTCTTTTCCATACAACCTGCTTGTTCTCGTATACATTCATTAAATAAATCTAGCGCCCGATTTATGTCGACATTCATCAAGCAACTAGCGTGGTTCAATTTCTCTTTTGTTTGTCCGGAACGCATGCAGTCATATGACTGTTGTGCTAAATCCTCATTCCAAACCATTTTTTCAATAAATGGTGGTATATTGCTGCATTCACTGTTACAGTTTATAATATCATTCTTTGCATCAAAATAAAATTCCAGTGGTTGATGGTCAGAATCAATCATATCTGAGACGTGTAGACGGCAACAATTTCTTATTGTATCAAACAGGTCTTCGGAAACTATAAAATAGTCATTTACACTGCTTCCTGTTTCTGACATGTATGTGTAGTGACCAGTATGGTCACCATTACATACCCCATTCATTATAAACAGCCTAAAAGCAATGCAAAAATTCAAAATCATTCTTCCATACACATTCAGCACTAAATCTTTTGAATTTCTTATGAGATAATTTTCAACATTTTCATCACTGAGACTAAACCTACTAAACTCATCACCACTGAAGGGGAAAATGTCTGCTGTTCTGCCATTCAAATCTCCACACAAAAGGATATCAACATTTTTATATAATGATATTTTGTCCATTAAAACATCTTCGAGAGAGCTGATTCCATCTTCAACGTCAACTACTGCATAATATGGAGAATTTATGGGAGGTACATATGCACATACATAAACAATATCATTTTCAAAACCAAATAATTTCTTGCTGATTAAGAAACACAAAATATTATCTTGTTCACATTTTAGTTCTGATATATAAGGCATAAACTCTGTTTTTATCAGACACATCACTCCACCTGATCTCCTTCCCTGCCTTGTTAACTAAATTGCAGATTTACAAAAGACAGAATGATAGGGGAACAGATGGAAATCCACACTCTCCATAAAAGTCTCAACAAGACATACAAAGTCAAAAGCATAAACGTAGGATAAGAATTGTTGATCATTGAGTTTGGATGAAAGGCCGTCCACATTCCAGTGAAGAAAGGAAAATGAGCGTACTCTTTTAATCTGTTTTTCATTCACATTTCGTTCAGTTTCGAACACACTGCCATTCATGTTTTCGTTCAAACTTTCATTCAAGCTTTCATGCATCAATGTTCTTCTGTTAGTTATCTTTTCCTTACAGTGACGATGCCTGTCACTTCCATGTGCTTCGTCACGGGTAGAATCACAATTCCTTCCATTCCGTGAAGAAATAGCACGAGTTTCACAACCACCTGTCACACATCGATACCGTCTAAATTCCTCGCTTGGTGAACATGACATACGGTCATGAGCACGTGCCTTTTTGCATTTTGTGTTCATACCCGGTGTCAAATCAAAATTGACCACCCTTACATTTTCGATCAGGTAAGTTACATTTTCAGTGTTTTGTGATCTTAACTTTGCTGCCAGAGGCCGGCCAACCCCTCATCTGACTTCTTTTAATTGATCATTCTCATCCAGTGCAAATTTTTTGCCCTCGATGAGGAGATGATCAAAGATCATGGTGGCTCTTTTATTACTGTCTCTGGCAGCCTTTAAATGTGGTCCTAGACGCTTCCGGATGTCTCGGACTCTCTGTGTATAGTCTTCACCTATGAATATTGAGGTGTTCTTTAACTTCTTTTTGGCTTTTAATATCTCTCCTTTATCTTTATAGAAAGTGCATCTGCCAATGATAGGTGAGTTAGGTTTGTTGCTGAGGCGATGTAACCTGCCAAATGCCAATGATAGGTGAGTTAGGTTTGTTGCTGAGGCGATGTAACCTGTCAAATTCAACTGTTTTTGATAGTTCTAATGTATCAGTCAGCATGTCGTGTACAATGTTCTCACAGTCTTGTCTGGTTTCTCCTTCTCTTCTAGGCAGCCCATAAAAAATCAAATGATTCCTTTTCGACCGTCCTTCCAGATCATCCACCTTCTCCTCCAAATGCTAAAGTCTGTTTTTCATCGCGCTGTTCTCTGCTTTAAGATTGTCATTTTCCGTACGGAGATCACTGATCGCATCTTTCATATCATTCATGTCCTTTCTTAGTCCGTCAACTGAGTCCTTAACACCTTTCAAGTCGTCAGACATGCTGCCAAATTTGGTGTTTAGGGTCGACAACATTGTCAAAATGTCCTTCAGTACGGGGTGGTCAGCCGTAATCTCACCCGCAGTCCTTGTAACGTGGTCAGGATCGGAAGCCACAGAACGGTCAGTACTTGCTGAGCGTACACCACCATCCGAGGTCAGGCGGGACTGCTTCGTGGAGCTGCTGGACTTGGGTCCGGGATTTGACTCTACATCGCCGCATCGAAGTAAGAGGTCGCTGAAGAAGAAGCAGGTGAGGACCAAACCTACCATGACACCGGCGCCCCGCGTGTGTACATTTAACACACGGACCGTCATGGCAAGCTTCAACCGGGCTCTCTTTGCCATGAAATTAATTAATACCGGAATAAATCCGCCACCTCGAACCCTGAAATCTTGGGGTGTCGATGGCATAATGTCACTGCCACTGATTTTGAAAGTCTTTGCAAATTCACAGGGGAGTAATCAACGATAAACGTTAATTACATACGGAGCTCCACAAAACGTGTCTTCCTGTCTTGAATGACGACAGCTCACCCCGAGAGAGATAGAGAGGAGAGAGAGAGACAGAGAGAGAGAGAGAGAGAGAGAGAGAGAGACAGACAGACAGACAGAGACAGAGAGAGAGAGAGAGGATTTGTGTCCGCTTCTCTCTCTCTTCTCTCTCTCTCTCTCTTCTCTCTCTCTCTCTCTCTCTCTCTCTCTCTCTCTCTCTTCTCTCTCTCTCTCTCTCTCTCTCTCTCTCTAGTTTAGAACGGATGTTTTTTTTTATTGCTGATCTCAAAATTTCATTTTTAAAAAATGAACAAGATTGAAACACAGTGCAGTGGTACTAAAACAAGCTGAAATGCGAGCAAACAACAAATCAGCGTGCAAAGTGGCGCTTAATTGATACACAGTACAGAACAGGGGACGAGTGAATTGGGGATCATGTGATCTTTGGAAATCACATGTAACAGATAGAGCAAACAACAAATCAGCGTGCAAAGTGGCGCTTAATTGATACACAGTACAGAACAGGGGACGAGTGAATTGGGGGATCATGTGATCTTTGGAAATCACATGTAACAGATAGAGCAAACAACAAATCAGCGTGCAAAGTGGCGCTTAATTGATACACAGTACAGAACAGGGGACGAGTGAATTGGGGGATCATGTGATCTTTGGAAATCACATGTGTCAGATAGAGCAAAGCACACAAATCAGCGTGCAAAGTGGCGCCTAATTGATACACAGTACAGAACAGGGGACGAGTGAATTGGGGGATCATGTGATCTTTGGAAATCACATGTAACAGATAGAGCAAACAACAAATCAGCGTGCAAAGTGGCGCTTAATTGATACACAGTACAGAACGGGGACGAGTGAATTGGGGGATCATGTGATCTTTGGAAATCACATGTAACAGATAGAGCAAACACACAAATCAGCGTGCAAAGTGGCGCATAATTGATACACAGTACAGAACAGGGGACGAGTGAATTGGGGGATCATGTGATCTTTGGAAATCACATGTAACAGATAGAGCAAACACACAAATCAGCGTGCAAAGTGGCGCTTAATTGATACACAGTACAGAACGGGGGACGAGTGAATTGGGGGATCATGTGATCTTTGGAAATCACATGTAACAGATAGAGCAAACAACAAATCAGCGTGCAAAGTGGCGCTTAATTGATACACAGTACAGAACAGGGGACGAGTGAATTGGGGGATCATGTGATCTTTGGAAATCACATGTAACAGATAGAGCAAAGCACACAAATCAGCGTGCAAAGTGGCGCTTAATTGATACACAGTACAGAACAGGGGACGAGTGAATTGGGGGATCATGTGATCTTTGGAAATCACATGTAACAGATAGAGCAAACAACAAATCAGCGTGCAAAGTGGCGCTTAATTGATACACAGTACAGAACAGGGGACGAGTGAATTGGGGGATCATGTGATCCTTGGAAATCACATGTAACAGATAGAGCAAACAACAAATCAGCGTGCAAAGTGGCGCTTAATTGATACACAGTACAGAACAGGGGACGAGTGAATTGCGGGATCATGTGATCTTTGGAAATCACATGTAACAGATAGAGCAAACAACAAATCAGCGTGCAAAGTGGCGCTTAATTGATACACAGTACAGAACAGGGGACGAGTGAATTGGGGGATCATGTGATATTTGGAAATCACATGTAACAGATAGAGCAAAGCACACAAATCAGCGTGCAAAGTGGCGCTTAATTGATACACAGTACAGAACAGGGGACGAGTGAATTGGGGGATCATGTGATCTTTGGAAATCACATGTAACAGATAGAGCAAAGCACACAAATCAGCGTGCAAAGTGGCGCTTAATTGATACACAGTACAGAACAGGGGACGAGTGAATTGGGGGATCATGTGATCTTTGGAAATCACATGTAACAGATAGAGCAAAGCACACAAATCAGCGTGCAAAGTGGCGCTTAATTGATACACAGTACAGAACAGGGGACGAGTGAATTGGGGGATCATGTGATCTTTGGAAATCACATGTAACAGATAGAGCAAAGCACACAAATCAGCGTGCAAAGTGGCGCATAATTGATACACAGTACAGAACAGGGGACGAGTGAATTGGGGGATCATGTGATCTTTGGAAATCACATGTAACAGATAGAGCAAAGCACAAAAAATTGCCCCCAAATAAGTGCTGACTGGGGAATAGCGATGCAAAAAAATGAGAGGACGTTCAGGAATGGTCAAAGAGAGAGGTAGAAAGAGAGAGAGAGAGAGAGAGAGAGAGAGAGAGAGAGAGAGAGAGAGAGAGACAGACAGACAGACAGACAGACAGACAGACAGACAGACAGACAGACAGAGACAGAGACAGAGAGACAGAGAGTGAGAGAGAGATGTTGATCTCATGATAAGGCATATAGATTGTCTCATGAAGACAGGACAGCGTCACATCCCTCATAAGACACAAGTGGTTTATCCCACGAAGACACGGCATACAAGACACCCCTCACTAGAGACATGGTGTTTGTATCATGAAGACAAGACACAAAATTGCACTCCTCACAAGATACATTCTGTTTAGTTCATTCATGAAGACAAGATACAGAATTGCACTCCTCACAAGAGACATTCTGTTTACTTCATTCATGAAGACAAGATACAGAAGTGCACCCCTCACAAGAGTCATACTGTTTAATTCATGAACACCAGACATAGAATCACACTCCTTACAAGATATATTGTGTTTATCCCATGAAGACAAGAGATACAACTACACGTCTTACAAGACATGATTATATTCTTTGTCTCGTGAAGATAAAACATACAGTCACACCCCTTTCAAAAGACGTGTTGTTTATCTCACGAAGACAAAACATACAATTCCACCCCTAACAAGAGAAATTGTGTCATCTCGTACAGACAAGACATGCTATCGCACCTTTTATTCCACCCCAAGCGAGAGAAATTGTGTTATCTCACGAAGACAAGACATTCTGTCACACCTCTTACAACAGCCGTGTTGTTTATCACACGAAGACAAGATATACAATCACACTCTTTACAAAATACATTGTGTGTATCTCATCAAGACTAGACCTGTAGCTATACCTCTTACCAGAGACGTGTTTATCTCAGGAATACAAAACATACAATCACACTGCTCACGAGACATTATGTTTATTACATGAAGACAAGACATTATAATCATCACACCCTATTCAAGTTTATTTTCATGCACATAAAACATACAATCAACCTCAAGAAACACTGAATTTATCTCTTGAAGACAAGACATACAATTATACCTTTTACAAGAGACATGTTGTTTATCTCATGAAGATAAGCTATACCATCAAACTCCTTACAAGAAGAGACCTTGTGTTTATTTCATCAAGACAAAACATAGTGTGTGTGTGTGTGTGTGTGTGTTGTGTGTGTGTGTGTGTGTGTGTGTGTGTGTGTGTGTGTGTGTGTGTGTGTGTTTTGTACTCTGCTGTTCTAGCTGGTCCATTGCTCTATTCCCTGTGGCTACAGGTCGTGCAGGATTGGTTTCAGAAAGATTTCATCACTGACCCATCTGTGTCCACAGGGCTAACACCCCCATTCGTCATCTCTCTCTCTCTCTCTCTCTCTCTCTCTCTCTCTCTCTCTCTCTCTCTCTCTCTCTCTCTTCTCCATACAGAATATAGACAGTTTGTCTCCAGTGAACAATTGGATAGGAACAGCAAAACACAGGGATAGATTCCTCATATCTATTACAACAGACTTCTTGTTGATATCTTGAACACAAGCCACACAACCGCATACATACCTGTTGCAAAAGACATGTCGTTTATCCTTGAAAACAAGCCGTACAACCGCCCCAGTGCCAGTTACAACATTACGGTTTATTTCACGAAGCAAAGACACAGTCACACATACGTTCATTACAACAGACATATTGTCTATCCCTTGAAGGCAAGGCATACGATTACACACATACCATTACAACAGACATGTTGTTTGTACCATAAATCAAGGCATACAGTCACGCACACTCCCATTACAACATACATGTTGTTTATTCCTTAAAAACAAGATACACAAGCACACACATTCCCATCACAATACATGTTTATCCCTTGAACACAAGGCATACAATCTCAGACATGTTATTCATTCTTCTTTGAAGACAAGACATGCAATCACATACGTACTCATTACAAAATACGTGTGGTTTATCCCACAAAGACAAGGCATACATTCACATTTACCCATTACAACAACAGACAAGTTGTTTATCCCTTAAAAACGAGACATACTATCATGTACATTCCAGTTACGACACACACACACACACACACACACACACACACACACACACACACACACACACACACGCACGCACGCACGCACGCACGCACGCACGCACGCACGCACGCACGCACGCACACACACACTCACTCACTCACTCACTCACTCACTTAGCATACATACTAGAAAGAGAGAGAGGGAGGGGGGAGAAGAGAGGGGGAAGAGAAAGGGAGAGAGGGAGACAGTGACAATGACAATGCTTTATTGACAATAGTTCAACAACTCTTACGCCAAGGGAGTGCATGCACAATTTCCACTTTGTGTTGACAAACTCTGCCAACAGTGGAAATGCGAGTCAAATAGAAGCGTAGGTGCGAGTGTGTGTGTGTGTGTGTTTGTGTGTGTGTGTGTGTGTGTGTGTGTGTGTGTGTGTGTGTGTGTGTGTGTGTGCGTGTGTGTGTGTGTGTGTGTGTGTGTGTGGTGTGTGTGTGTGTGTGTGTGTGTGTGTGTGTGTGGTGTGTGTGTGTGTGTGTGTGTGGGGTGTGTGGTGTGTGTGTGTGTGTGTGTGTGTGTGTGTGTGTGTGTGTGTGTGGTGTGGTTTTGTGTGTTTGTGTGTGTGTGTGTGTGTGTGAAATCAATAAATATACATGTGCATGTGTGTTTGCCTATCCTACACACAGAAAACAGTTGAACAATATTAATAACTAGAAAATAAAGAAAAAGACCATTCATCAAACAATAATAATTCTCATCACAATAAACCACTCATTGCATAATCATGATTAAACACAACCTACATATTAAGTTTTTTCTCTCTAAAACGAAAAGCTTCCGACACAAACTTAGCAAACGAGTTTACAAATCTACATTTTCAGAGGATAAAATACCAAAGAGGTTTTGAGTTCGACCGAAAAAGGACTTAAATGCAGAACAATCATTTCTAAATTTGTTATACTCTGGGCATCTAAAAACGAAGTGTTCCTCGTCTTCAGTTTCTTTTGAGCAGGATGGACAAATCAAATCACTTTCCGCGTGCATGAACCATCTTTTTCTTGCTTTAAACCCCAGGCTTCTCGTTCGAAACCGAGCGAACGCAAAAAAAGCTTACATGGCATTGATGTGAGATAGTTCTCAGCTTGAAAAAGACCTTTAAATGAGTGATAAAACTCATACTTGTCACTTTTATGCCAGTTTTGCATATGGAACGCAATTAACCTATCTTTAAACTCTACTAGGGAGAGAGGTGGGGGGGGGGGTTAGAAAAGAAATGGAGTTGGAGAGAGAGGGGGAAGAGACAGAGGGGAGAAAGAAAGAGAGGAGGGGTGAACGGGGGGGGGGGGGGGGGTGATAAATGTAGCGAGCATGGGACGGGAGGGTAGAAATTGAGAGCGTGGAGCAGGGAGAGGGGAGTGTGTGGCAGACTGATTATGACTCCCATCTGTGTTCATGTCAGTGTGTTCAGACGGAGCGATTGCCCAACGCCCACACTGCATCGACTGAGATCTGTTCATACTGACGCCAACGTCTGTTAATTAAGTTAGCCAGTGCCCCGAGGCCACAACAGTCACCCGACCAGTCCAACACCACTCTGCTGGGAACACCAGTCAACCGTACGAAGGGGAGGTGAAAAGTACGTACTGGCCAACGGACCAAAGTACAAATAAACGTACAAAATACAGCGCAACGAAACGCATTTTTATACCTAAGACAGAATAAAACATTGGTTTTTTCAACAATTTTTTTATTCCTCAGATGTTATATACATAAGGGAATACAAACTGCAGGAAACAATTTTTGAAGATCACCCTTTTTCGTCAAAAACTCCCTATCTGCAAATGTTAATTTTCCACTGTTTAAGTATTTTTTAAGTTGCAGTACTGGTCAATTGAACACAGACATTTTGATTTGTTTTTCTTTATGACCAGTCCTCTGATAATTACTGTTCCTTGTTTATTGAATTTCTGTTGGATGTGTCATACATGGGAAGTCAGGCCAATTTCGTCTGTGAATATTGATCACACTGAAAATTGTTGCTTGCAGTCAAAAGCTGTCACTTAACAGTTAACACAATGAAGAGAAACAAAACAAAACAAACAAACAAAAAGCCCGAAAATAACCTGAAATGCATAACCATGTAGTTCCTCTCCTCTGAGACAGAAAGAACAAGAGGTATAGCAGACAGGAATGACAGAAAACACAGTTTCAATCCTATTTTTCGGCATGAAATGCTGTTTCGTGAGGTCCTTCTTACTTGGCCTAAAGTGTTAACATTGTAGCTTTCTCCATCACCTCATCTGAGGACTTCATATCTTGCAATCTGTGGTCTCGGTCACTGCGATAGAAGAGCAGCTGAATCTAGACAGACAAGTCATTCATCGATTTGGGAAAAAAATAGCTCTGAGAGGGTTTTCAACTTGGGGGGTATAAAATGCATGAGTTGGTGTGTGTGCATACACGCTCGTGAGTGGTGTGTGTGTGTGTGTGTGTGTGTGTGTGTGTGTGTGTGTGTGTGTGTGTGTGTGTGTGTGTGTGTGCACGCGCTCACTCGTTGTGAGCAAGCACAAATTTGACCATTGTAGATGGTGTATGGCTCCATCCCCTGTGGCTACAAGTGCTGCAGGGTTGGTTTCAGAAAGGTATCATTACTGACTGTCTGTGTTCACACTGCCGACACCCCCATCCGTCATCTCTCTCTCTCTCTCTCTCTCTCTCTCTCTCTCTCTCTCTCTCTCTCTCTCTCTCTCTCTCTCTCTCGTTATAGAAAGGGCTCTCAATATTGTCAATTGCACCTTTTCTACCTATAATATGAACAAGACTAAAACAAAGTGACGCATTCTTTTAAAACAATCAGTCAAAACACACATAAAACAGCAATACCACGCTCAAGGTAACGGTTATCTCATGAATATTGTAAAAGGGAAATAGCACTTGATCCCAATGAAAGAAAAACAATGAGTGTTGCTTTCAGATAAAAGCACAACAGGCTGCACCTCTCTCTCTCCCCTCTCTCTCTCTCTCTCTCTCTCTCTCTCTCTCTCTCTTCTCTCGTGTGTGTGTGTGTGTGTGTGCGTGTGTGCGTGCACGTGCGTGCATGCATGGGTGCGTGTGTGCGTGCACGCACGTGCATGCGTGCGTGCGTGTGTGTGTATATATATATATATATATATATATATATATATATATATATGCAATGTTAACACAACGAAGAGAAACAAAACAAAACAAACAAACAAAACACACAGACACACACAGAGACACACACACACACACACACACAGACACACACACACACACACACACACACACACACACACACACACCCAACACATCAACATATAATATATATAAGAGAGAGAAGAGAGAGAGTAAAGAAGAGAGAGATGTATATATATATAAATATATATATATATACGTGTGTGTGTGTGTGTCGCGCGCGCGCCGCCCACGCGCGCTTCTGTGCATGCATGTGTGTTGTGTGTGCGCCACGCGCGCGCTGCATGTGTGTGTGTGTGCGCGCGCGAATGCGTGCATGCGTCATGCGTAGCACTGTCCGTTGTGGATGCCTGCGTGCGTGCGTGCGTGTGTGCTGCGTGCGTGCTCTCGTGTGTGTATGCGTCTGTGTGTGTGCACACGCACGCACCGGCAAGGTCTTACAAACCAAACACTATTGAAACAAAACAAAGCCAAACAAAACACATAATTAAACCATCGGAAACCAAAGTACAAGCCAACAAAGCGAACCGTAAACACACACGTGTACGTAAAGAAGAAAGGCCAGTCAATGTGGACTGGCCCGGGCGGAGGAGGACTTACTACTGGCATGAACAAACAGACTCTGCCACAGTACCCAGGCCCGACCCAGCAAACACTGGAGGGGGGCTCACGTTACGTCACGATCAATAGGCCCTCTCCTCGTTATGACGTAGTCAGACGGCCATCCCTCGCCCATCAATCAATGTTTCCATCTCCATCGCCGGTGTGGGTTCGTTCTACAGCAGCTCGTTCTGGGGGGGGGGGGGGGGGGGGGGGGGGGGGGGGGGGGGGGGGGGGGAATAGGTCTCAACATTTCGACTGTCCAACCCAATCTGACTGGACACACATTTGAAGATTGTGCAGTACTGAACAGACCAGACAGATGGTAAGCCAACCACGACGACATGAAAGGAATGCCACTGCCTTGAGGAAAAAAAATCACGATGACCTTGAGCCTGGTCTCCGCACTGAGACAAACTTAGGACAAAACTAGCACATTCCACGAACATTTGGATGACCAAGGTGCGCCACTGACACCTCCTTCTGTCTGGATCAATAAAGGGGTGAGCGGCATTACAAGGAACATCATCAAACTTTACCTCCAAACTCAATAGTCCCCTCAACGCAAGAAAGTAACGGCAAGGTAGATCTAAACATACTTCAGAAAACATCATCAAATTCAGCCTCCACACTCCCACTGTCCCAAGTACAGGACAAATAATCAGGGTAGATGTAAACATACTGCAGAGAACATTGTCAGACACAGCCTCCAAACTGCCATTGTCCCTCAATACAGAAAGTACCAGCTGGTTAAAAGATCTAAACACACTGCCAAACATCTTCAGCCTTCGCTTCCAAAGTTCCCTTTGTTCCGCAACACCTGACGTACAAGCGGAGGGATTTAATTAATAAAACATTTTGCAGAGAACTTCATCAAACTCATCTCCAAACTCCCATCGTTCCCCAGCTCAAAACATACCAGCAAGGCAGATTTAAACATACTGCAGAGAGTAAACGAATAAGTATGAGGAGGTTTAAAGTGCAGTTTAAAAGAAAAGGTAATGCAGGGGACAAAGAGTTAAATACGCTTAAACAGAAAAGAAAACCAAATAGAAGAAAGAGAAACGATGAAGATTCTCACTGTCTCTCAGAAGAATCATGCTCAGTGTAGCCTTAAATCTTTGACCTCTCCACCGTGGGCAGCCCTATGTATAGTTTTTATTGTGTGTGTGTGTGTGTGTGTGTGTGTGTGTGTGTGTGTGTGTGTGTGTGTGTGTGCATATCCTATATCCTAGTCCACCACAAATACACATCAACTTCAATGCCAAGATTGAGACGATGTGTGTGGCACTTCACGAGCGGCAGCCGCTGTGGTCAACGCTCTGTGATTCCTGTGTTGTTTTCAGGTCAGCAGTTTTCAGTGCGCAATGAGAGTTTTGTCAGTGGTCAGTGAAGGCATGATGTTTGCAAAGATGGATTTACTGGAATGTTTAGTGCTTGTGACTGTGATAGTTTGTGTGTGCAATATTTGCGTGATGTGCAATCTTTTCAGCAATGGCGGTGAGCAAGGTACAGGTACCAGAAATCTGAAATATTCAAGAGACTGTTTAATATTTTTAAGGACCCCCACTGACATTTACCTCGCAATTCCAATGATTTTCCAGTAGATATCAAGACGATAAAAGAGGACACCGATCACAACACTGACAAACAACACAGACGAAGACAGAGAGGATGTAGAGGAGGAGTGAGAAGAAGACTGAGACGGAACAAGAACAGACCACCCCTTCCCTCCATGATTCTATCCAATGTGCGATCACAAAGACCTAACGGAAGAAATGTCAGCTTTGATGAACTTTTAGCATGTACCCGTTTTATGAGAGATTTTAGAGACACTTGTTTAATGGCCTTTACAGAAACCTGGTTTTGTGACAATATCACCGACGACAGCATTAGAATTGATGGTTTGGGTGTGCCCTACAGGACAGATAGAGATAAAACAATAACAGGTAAAAACAGTGGTGGCGGCGTGTACCTGTACATAAACGAGAAGCGGCGCGACAGGTGTCATGTGACAGTGCGAAAGCAGCTTTGCACGCCGGATTTTGAACTGCGATCTGTGTCGCTTCGACCTCGATACTTGCCGCGTGAGTTGGGCAGCTGGTTGTGACAGTGTGTTATGCCCACCCCTCCGCCTGTGCTGCACGTGCTGCCGCGCTGACATCGCTGACGTTGTCCGTTCTTTGCAGCTGATCAGTCCTGATGCACCGAATCTTGTTTTGGGTGATTTTAATCACTGTGACTTATGTACTTCTCTTCCTGCCCTATATCACAGTTGTGCAATGTTTTTAGTGTATTGTTTTCATGGTCTGTAAAAGATTGTTGTGTGCCTGACTTGTGGAAAAAATCTTTTATTTGTCCAGTGCCTAAGAAAACCAAACCTGTCTCTCTCAATGATTACCGTCCTGTTGCTCTCACTTCTATTGTTATGAAATGTTTTGAAAATAATTCTAGAAAACTGCTCCGTATCAAGATCCAAATCAATTCGCATACAAGCCAAAACGAAGTACTGACGATGCCACTCTCATCCTCCTCCACAATGCTTACTCTCATTTAGAAAAGCCTGGTTCATTTGTTCGCATATTGTTCATTGTTTCTCTTCTGCCTTCAGTACTATCCAGCCTCACTTAATGGACCAAAAACTGTTGTCTTATGATGTTAATCCTCACCTTGTTCTGTGGATTATTAGTTTTCCTTGTCAATAGGTCACAGACTGTTCGATTTCAGCAAGTTATTTCATCTGTTTGTAACACATCTACTGGCTCTCCTCAAGGTACTGTTCTTTCACCTGTGTTGTTTACTCTATACACTAATGATTGTACTGGCAATGATACTACTCCTCTTGTGAAACATTCTGATGACTGCTCTCCAAGATCCGTCAAACTCATTCTATGTACTGTGATCGTGTGAATATGTTTGCTGCTTGGTGTTAAGACAATTATATGAACCTAAATGTACAAAAGACAAACGAATTGCTGATCGATTTTAGGAAAAATCCCCAGATGTTCGGACATTTATATCAGTGGTGAGAAAGTCGAACGTGTGAGTGTGTATAAATATCTAGGCACAATAATTGATGACAAATTAAATTTTATAGAAAATACTAATTTTATCCACAAGAAATGTCAATCAAGGATCTTTTGCCTTCAGAAGCTCAGAAGCCTTAATGTAAAAAGAAAAGTGCGGCAAGGATTTTACAGATGTTTTATTGAGTCCATCTTAACTTTCTCTTTTATCTACTGGTTTGGAAGTCTAACTGTGAAGAGCAAGGATGTGTGGAATAAGGTGATGAAAGTCTGTAGCAAGATTGTGGGCGAGAGACAGAGTAGTTTGAATGTGTTGTCTGAACAAAGAGCAGTTCGAAAGGCGCAGATGATTGTGAGCGACAGCAGCCATAATTTTAGTCAGTATTATGAACTTTTGCCACCTGGAAGACGTTTTCGGACCCCAAAATTTAGACTGAGTAGAACAAAAAAAGAGTTTTATCCCCATGTCCATCCAACTTTTAAACAAATGATTCTTTTTACATGTGATGATTGAGAACTTGAACTGACGCGCGTGCGCGCGCGCATGTGTGTGTGTGTGTGTGTGTGTGTGTGTGTGTGTGTGTGTGTGTGTGTGTGTGTGTGTGTTGGTCCATAGTGTTGTATTAAAGTGCATAACATAAAATGACATACATAGAATGCTGTTTCATTGGATATGCTTTTTTTTTTTTGATTGTGTTATGTTTTAAAAATCAAAAGACGTTGCCATATTGAAGTTCACGTTTTGTGATAATAAAGTTGTTTGAATTGAATTGAATTCAAAACAATATCAAGCGTCATCAGCTTTCAAACTGATCAGCAGGACAGGACCAACCATTACATGAGTGTTAGATTCTCTGGTAAGGGTGGGGGATGTTTTGACAACACAACACCTGGTCAGGGCAGAATTTTTGTCTCAAGAGGAGAATGTAGCCGACATTGTCTGGACAAAAAAAATCGAAATCATTGTGTAAAATAATAGAATTAGACCAGCTTTTTGTTAGCACCAGTATCTGTGCCATGAATGGTCAGGTTTAAGGTTGTGATGTATACACAACACAACTACCAAAAAAGTATGCAAATCTTGAACACGTACGAACACCAAACGTTCATAGAATGTCATACATACCAGCAAAAAAAGTTAAAACAAAAACACGAGCAAGAATGTAATGGTTGCACAACTTTAAGTAGCAAATAGTCCCAACTTTAATTTGGACTCCATGTGTAAACATGTTTTACTTGCCCTTGTGTGTATGTGCATCTGCGTGTGGTGGTGCGTGGATGTGTGCGCGTGTGTCCATGGTAAGGTTTAACAATACTATGGTAAAAACAATAATAATGATGATGATCATCATTAGCAGCAGCAGCATGATAATAATAATGATAACAACATATTATTATTAGTAGTAGTAGTATTACTATTACAAAGCACTTAAGTGTTAGCAATGCCCCACTGATGAAACTGCACAGAAAGAGATTCCTCCATTCACGTGCGTATATGTCTTTTCCGCATCAAATGACACAGACGCGGTGTGGGATACAAAGTGGAGAATTCAAGGGCTGTCTAAAAATGCTACAGTTCCCTTATCTAAAAGATCAATTTGTTCTGTACCAAAGGACAACCAAAACATGATGTAGATTTTTGTTCTTTGTTGCCCAGCTCTAAGACAGTGGCCCATCAGGTGTTAATCAAGCCTGAATTTTAGGCACTCAGGTCGGCAGGAACCACAGGGTGTTTTTTCTTTACTTTATGGAGACACTTTTCATGTATGGAGGAGAGAGTTTCTTCTTGTACAAAGGAAAGCGCTTCCCATCAGCAGGATCCAGAATTCAGTAGCAATCCTGATGACCTCTCTACAGAGGGAAACAGCTGTCGCTTGCTTGTCATTGTGAATTCCCGTTTCAGACGAAAAATGACATTTGGGGATCACTAACTCTCATGCGCTTTTCCCCTTATACGCGAGTGTCTTTTACAGTTATGTATTTTAAGTAGAACAGACTTTCCTGTTAGCTCCATTTCTTGTCTGGAAATTAAAACCTTCACTGTTACTGCCGAGTGTATAGATCTGTCAGTGAGAGACTGTGGCCTGCTTGTGATGGGATGAGGCAGACAGACTGGGCTACATCACTGCCTGTCTTGTTTGCTTTCACACGGAACACGATATATTTCTTTAGGTGAAACATTGATACCTCATAGATGTACGCAAAGTAAGGTAGCTCCCCTTCGAGTCAGTTTACACATTTAGTAGGATCAGCAGTCAAGGGGAACAATTAAGGCCAAGGATTGTTTTAATCATTTGATTTTATACTGCTGTACATCAGCCTGTAAACTGTAAGTTTTTGGAGTGGTATGCAATGCTGTAAACTTGGTATTTTTTAACGATTGTGCCTTCAACAATACACAGTTACGTTTTACGGGTCAGTCATCATAAAGGAAATGTCTCTGGGACATTTATCTGTTTATTGATGATCAAACTGCTTCTGGTGTTATATTCGATGTACACTATTTTCACTTTCGGACCTAAGTTTATCAACTCAAAGCACTAGCAAGTGAAGAAGAGATGTAGTCAAGTCAGTAGCAGCCGATCAGAAATCGTGTTCACGAGATAGAAGTTGCACATACTGAAGACGCAGTCAAGTCGCAGGACTTATGTGTCGAAAAGTATCTAGCATGTCACCGCATCTCCGAACTTTCAGACTGTTCTGCTTTAAAACAGACATGTCATCGTCACCTTCGCTACCACCCCCATCACAACCACCACAACCACCATCATCATCGTCGTCGTCGTATTTCATCATCATCATCAATTGTCACGAAAGAGAAAAGGTAGAATGCTTAATATATTCTTCGGCAAATCTGAATGTTTTTCCTTTTTTTTGTAATCTGACGCTAGTAACGCACAATAAATCATGTTGTCTGGCATTGTGACGCAAGATGTGACGTAATCAGATTACTTTATTACAGCGTGTGACAAATGAATGTAGCATGTTCATAGTTCCTTGTTGACAGTATACATGAACATGTTTGGGTCAAACTTTGAAAGAATTGACAAGAAATGATAATTGCTGGGTTCGAATCACCTCATGCCCAACAGAACAAGGTGTCATTTTCGCTCCTATGTTAACGTCTTTGTCTTTCTGAGGGGCCCTTGGTCAAACGGTTACAGCGTTGGCCTACAGAGCTGACTGTCGTGAGTTTGAATCACTGGTGAGGTCGGAATTTCGTCCCGAAAGCCCTCTTTGTCCACCTAGCAGTAAACAGATATTTATTTCAGGTCAGGGACAGTTTAGGCGGCGGAAGGTGAGAGATGGGCTCCGCCTTTCATCATGACATGCCCCACACATCGTGAATATCTAAGAGTCTGCTGTTGCTACAAACTTTAACATTTAAACTTTTCAGCCTTTTTGGTGGCGCAGAGTGGTGTATGATAGCGCCCCCCCCCTCCCCCCTCCCACCTTCCCCCACTCTGCTGCAAGGGTTATCCCCACCTGAGATATTATCAGAGGGTTGTGGACGTGAACCATGAGCGCAACAAGACTGTAAACGTTTCATCATGGTATCCTGTCAAACTTGTAAGATATTGCAATACATCTGGTGACAATCAGTTCTCTCTCTCTCTCTCTCTCTCTCTCTCTCTCCTCCTCTCTCTCTCTCTCCTCTCTCTCTTGTGTGTGTGTGTGTGTGTGTGTGTGTGTGTCTGTTTGTGTACGTGTGTTCGAGCATGTGTGTGTGTGTGTGTGTGTGTGTGTGTGTGTGTTGGTGTGTCTATGTGTCTGTGTGTGTGTTTGTGTAACGAACTGTAAGCTGGCAGATCAAACACCTGCCATCACCGATCTGATTACTACTGATACGGTTCCAGTCTGACATATTCCACTGTACGGCCACACTAATCCTGCTGCCGGTGGTGCTGTTGCTGTCCACTCTGCTTCTGATTTCTTCATGCCTGGTGTGAGGAAGTCGCCTGCTGCAACTCTCTCTCGCTTCAATCACTTCACAGGGTTCAACGCCTTCTTCCTTGCGCTGAACCCTGTGAAGTGACCTGAAGCGATCAAAGCTAAGTGAATTTTCGTTGTTTTATTCGTTTTATGTCTCACCCGAAGAAGACCTAAGAGGTCGAAACGCGTTGTGTTTTGTCTTGTGACTCGTTTGTCCACGTTCTCTGGGCGGTTCGCTAACATTTATTTAAGGCTTTTTTCCCCACTTTACTGTATATAATGAACTGCGGGAAAATCGTTCATTTTTTTCCAGTTAGACGTAGCTTAAAGACAACATGCTGTTGTCGTGTTATCAACAGATGACGAACTTGTAATTAGCTCAGTTGCAAAATTCATCGCGGAAGCACTGAAAATTAGACAGATGAAGGATAGTCAAAATTAGGATAATGCATCGTAAGAGATGTATGAATGAATAATACCATTCACCGCATGTGGAGATCAGTAAGATGCAATACATTTTACGGCGGATTCCATGAAAACCTTGTTCAGAGATGTCCCACCTGACGCTTTGAGTTCTTGAAAGATATTAACATTTTTCATCGGATCTGAGATTTTACAGTGGAAAGATTTTTAACAAACTTTTGGATGGTTTTTCGATGTATTTTAAAGAATTGTATGAATGACTGACTTGTGAGTTGATTTTAACGTGATGACAGCCCTGATGTGGCCCTTTGTGGTCGGCTGGGCTATAAGCAACATTATCTTATCTTATCTTAAGATGCAATATCATCATTTGATTGAATGGATGGTCGAGTCAGTCTTACCATTTTTGTTTGTTTGTTTTCTCTTTCTAACATTACTGTATTACTCCTGTGTGCGAGGACATCCGGAGATGTCACGATTTTATGTGTTTTTGTTAACCTTTGATTTCATACACACTGGGAATAAGTGGGTATTGTTTGTTGGCAATGAAAGGGAGAGGTAAATGTTATTGTCCTGTTATCAACCCCCCCCCCCCCCCCCCCCCCCCTCGTTTGTCAAAAGACCTCTTTGGTGATAACAATAAAATATGAAAGTGTTAAAGTGTCAAAAGTCTCTTTCTCTCTCTCTCTCTCTCTCTCTCTCTCTTTTTATTCATGACACACCTACAGAGCAAAAATATATAGTTGAGAGAGAGAGAGAGAGAGGATCAGGAGGAGGAGGAAGAGAAGATAGCAACACAGAAGAAAGAAAGGAGAGGGAAAGGAAGGAAAACAGGCAGACACACAGTAAGAAAACAGAAGAACAAAAGACAGAAAAACAGTTGGGTATTTTTTGCTCCCATAAGAAAACCTAATACAGAGTAACTTTTATTCAAGAGTGGCACAGCCTTTTAAACTTGAATAAAGTCAGACAAATACATAGACGAACAATCTAATAGTGGGGGAAAAAAACAAGCGCAGGCCAACGACTGAACTATCTTCATAGTAATGACTTGGCAAAGATTTGGATTTAAGGGGGGGGGGGGGGGGGAATTTGAAGATAGAGAAACTGGAACATGAAATTAAGGAAATATGTTTCAGATATGAAAACTCTTCATTAGCTGCATAAGGGAACCATCGCAATCCCTTTTGAAGGCAGATATATTCGTAATGCCTGCTCCGAGGCCTTTCGTCCGCTGGGTCGGACTCATCAGGGAGACACGGCTGGTTGTGTCTGCGCTCCTGGCGTCAAATAGAGACACACCACAGTCCATAATACTGTGGTGTTCTCACCACTAAGGTGCAAAAAAGAATCTGATAGCACCCCCAAAGCAGCCAGCGAAAAGTAGTAAATGAAACCAAACGAAAGTGTGGGGAGGAAAAAAGTTGCTAAAAAAACTAAAGACATTATGCAAATAGTATAAAATGTAGGGGACAATCTTTGAGCCTACGCTTGAGGATCCACCCAAAGATGCAAGGGAGATCAAAAGACAAACACACAGACGGACAGAAACAAATACAAATAACCTCAATTTAATCAAAACAAAATCGGAAATGAAATGAGGCAGGGAACAGTAAACCATAAACAGTAAACAAGTTGGGTAGTTTAAAAGGCTGTGCCAGACTTGAATAAAAGTTACTCTGTATTAGGTTTTCTTATGGGAGCAAAAAATACCCAACTTGTTTACTGTTTATTGTTTACTGTTCAAATTCCCTCCCCCCCCCCCCCCCCCCCCCCCCCCCCCCCCTTTAAATCCAAATCTTTGCCAAGTCATTACTATGAAGATAGTTCAGTCGTTGGCCTGCGCTTGTTTTTTCCCCCACTATTAGATTGTTCGTCTATGTATTTGTCTGACTTTATTCAAGTTTAAAAGGCTGTGCCAGTCTTGAATAAAAGTTACTCTGTATTAGGTTTTCTTATGGGAGCAAAAAATACCCAACTTGTTTACTGTTTATCGTTTACTGTTCCCTGCCTCATTTCATTTCCGAAAAGACAGAAAGAATGTAAGAAAAGAGGAAAGAAAGGACGGACGACGGCCAAATAGACAGACAGAAAGACAGACAGACAGACACACAGACACACAGAAAGACAGGCACAGAGATAGAAAGAAAGACCGAAAGAAAGACGGCTGCAGAAAGAAAAAAAAAAGAAAAGAAAAAGAGAGAGAGAGAAAGAAAGAAAACGAGAAAACAAATAAGAAGTTTAAGAATGAAAGAAACAATCAAATAACAAAAAGAGAAAGAGAGAAAAGAGTGAAGAAAGAAAGACAGAAGGTAAGAAAGAGAGGAAGAAAGGAGGAAACAAAACTATAGAAGGAAATGAGTGAAGAATAACCAAAGGAAAGGAGGAAAGATGGGAAAAAAAGAAAGAAAGGAAGAAAGAAGGTTAGAAAGAAAGGAGGAAAGATTAAAAAAAAAAAAAAGAAAAGGAGTAAAAACAACAGGACTAACAAAAGAAAAAATAGCAAAAAAAAGAAAAAATGAAAAAAATAGAATGAAGAATGAAGGCATGAACGTAGAAAAAAAAAACCCCACAAAAATAAAGGCGTATAATAAACGAAGAGAACAACTGTCAAACAATGAGACAAAAACGAAAATTATCAAAACAAAACAACAACAAAAAAAGGAAAAAAGCAGAAAGAAAGAAATTTGGAAGGCAGAACACTAATGGCACTAAGATGGTTACAGAAACCTGCTCTCTCCACGGTGCCAGAAACGCTCAAGAACGTCATCAAAAAGCCACCCAGAAAAGCCTCAGCCAGAGAGCTTGAAAAGAAACTAGTGCTAATTTGCTGCTTATGCCAACAGCACTCCACGCAAGAGATGATGCATCCACGCCTCGCTGAGTTTCTACTTTGTTGACTAGTGGGCGTGTTACGTGCATGGTTAGATCTCTCTCGCTCTCTCTCTCTCTCTCTCTCTCTCTCTCTCTCTCTCTCTCTCTCTCTCTCTCTCTCTCTCGAAGAGCAGACGCGGATAGTGTGGAAAACATTACACTAGAAAATTAAACTTGGATTGTATGAGGATAATGCAACTAGAAGAACAAGTGTGTGTGTGTGTTGTGTGTGTGTGTGTGTGTGTGTGTGTGTGTGTTCTTTGATTTATTTGGTCGCGCGCGCGCGTGTGTGTGTGTGTGTGTGTGTGTCTGTCGTCGGTCGGTCGGTCGGTCGGTCTATGTGCGTGTGCAGACGTGCGCGCGTGTATGTGTTTGTGTGTGTGTGTGTGTGTGTGTGTGTGTGTGTGTCTGTGTGTCTGTGTGTGTGTGTCTGTGTCTGTGTATCTGTTTACCTGTGTGCGTCTGTGTATTTGTGAGTATAGATTTCCTTTTCTTCATCACCAACATGCCTGAACCTAATCCAGCCCCAACGATAGAACGAAAACAAAGGCTTCACCCCCACCCCTATCCTCAAACCTCCACGCTAACCCCCAGTCCCAACGGATACTCTCACAGAAAGCACGGAATGGGGTAGGGAAAGTGGAGTGGGGGCGGAGGGGAGGGGGGGGGGGGAGGGGGTGTAGCGTGAAATCGATGAGTGGCTGGTTTTCCAGCTGCCTGAGCAGTAGCAGAGAATGCCATCTCCATCACAGGGGTACTTTCCTCCGCTGGGTGCAAACCCACTGGTCTTGGACGGCCGAATGCCACCAACGATCTTATCCCCTACCCCACCCCCACCCATATCCACCCGTCCCCTTCATCTACCCACCCACCTGCCCCCCACCCAAAATGGACCGGGGATGAGGAGGGGGGGAGGGGGGGCGGGGAAGGGAGGGGGGAGTTCGTGTAGGAGGTAGGAGAGGACTGAGTGAGTGGGTGTGGTGGTGGTCGTGGTGGTGGTGGTGGTGGTGGTGGGGTGGTGTGCCAGGAGGAGTGCCGGAGCAGGGAGGCGGGGAGGGGGGGGAGTTGATGGGAGGGAGGGAAGGAGGGTGGGGTGAAGGGTCCACAATGTTGTGACAATAGAACAGA
>CM065719.1:80656139-80668639 GCA_033310375.1 Conus canariensis | reverse complement strand
GGACGGAGATGTTTTCAAGTACATTCTCAGCCTGTTCCATCGTGACGTCATTTTCTCTGACGTCATCTTTTCAGTCGGCATCACTTTACAAAGCTCTTTTCCCTACAAGGTTTGACTGCCCGCAATTCCTTTATGCTGAGACTAGGAGTATTAGGGCTGACTCACGTGATCTAACGTTCTTGGCTTTTCTGCAACTCACTGTCAGTTGTACTTTTACTTTATCGAAGGACTCACGCAGCCTTTCGTAAGGCAAATCAAAACGATGTTTTATTCCTAATTTTATCAGCCCTGCTTGTGGGGGTGTTGCCGAAATGTCGCGAAGGAAAACACTGGCTGAGAACTGCTAGAAGTAGATTCAGGCAAAACTATTCCACCTCCAGCTCTAAGTATTCAAATGTAGCATTATGGGATGCCGCTTGTAGGTAGAATCCACTAAATGCACGGGTGGGATAAGCTCGAGTGGTTTGTCACATCTCCAAAACAAGCATGCTTCCAGCCTGGTTCCTCTTGGACAGAATCGGATGCCAGAAAAAAGGCTTCTGGTGCCATAGCGTGTTCTATACAGCATCATGACGTCTCTTTATATTTATCCAGCTGCTGGGAGATACAACAGGTGTAAACGTCGCACTGAGTACTTTTTGTTGTGTTAGTTTTCACAAGAATTCATTTAATTTTGTTGCCTTTTGAACCGAGTCGTGACAGTGTGTTGGTGTGGTTTGGATCCCTGAGACGCACATATTTCCTGCCTGTGCAATACACCAGTTCACTGTCTGTCAGTGTGACTTGTTATTCTCGTCTCCAGTCCGGGTCACCCGACTTCTGCACTCAGTTTATACAGTATAACTCAGCACCCTACATTGGTGGGTGTAGTTGAAGAATGTATCTGCTCAATGCCAACAGTATAACAACAAAGTCTGTTGCGTTGGTGGCGTTTGTGCCACATGAAGAAACAATGACAGAATGATGCTCATCAGCAGATCTGAACGATTCACCAGCAGTTCAAATGGCGCATAATAACACCAACCAACATGGCTGTCACTCACGGTGATCAACACTCCCAGATATCACCACTCTTAGACAGGACGCACCTGCGTGCCAGTCATCCCGAGTACAAGCAGGAACCCAATCTTCATTTACAGGTAAAAGAGTAACAGGGGGCGACCACCCACAGAGCTAACATCCGTGCATTGCTGATCACTTTGCACGAGGGTTGGCATCAAAATACTATCAATATAATTGCTGTCAGCTCCTGTACCATCAACAAACCGTGGGTTGGTATGCAGCACCACGATGGCATGTCTGGAATGGGACAGTATCAGCACCAGCGCAATCGGTTATTGACATCACAGCTCATTGTTGACCAATGCATTGATGTATTCGTGTGATCTGCTAGAGCAGGAACGAAGAATGGAAAGGGATGGGTCCTCATTTGTTTGATCAGCCTGGTTACGCAACGCCCGTGAGCAGACGCACTGCACTTTCACTGTTAGTGTGTTGCAGTCAGGTTGCATGCAGTCTTAGCGTTATTATCTTCACGGCAGAAAGTATACATGTACCACTCGTTCTCCAGCAAGAATGCAGAGAGAGGTAAACCGCAACAGCAGAGCCCACATCCTCACCAACGACACTCCCAACACTAAGAGCTGGCAGGAAGCGATAGACAGTTATCGGCCCTGATTATCATGGAGGAGGAGGAGAGGGAAGCAGACTGTTTGAGAAGAGATTCTGACGACAGAGGCGCCGCTCAATGGAGTGAGGTGAGGGTGAGAGGGGAAGGGCGCAAAGTCAGGAGGCTGAAACGACTGGCGCCGCAGGAGAGCCGCCTGTGATTGGCAGGTGAAGTGGCCGGCCACCACCGCTGTGGATTGACTGGGTAACAAAGATCACATAAGGGGCAGACCAAATCGTCTGTGTACCGAGCGGTGTGACAGGGATGGCGGGGATCCATGAGTTTTATAACTGCTCTAGCTAAATACGGACAAACACACACACACACACACACACACACACACACACACACACACACACACACACACACACACACACACAGAGAGAGAGAGAGAGAGAGAGAGAGAGAGAGAGACTCCAATGTTTTATTCATACAGGCCATAGCCCCTTAGAATGGGGAGATACATTATAAATCATCTCGCAAACTGGCCTTGGGATTCTTCCTGTTGATGTTCGCTTCTTGAATGCTTTGTATAAATAAATAGCTAACTGGAGAGAGAGGGAGAGAGTAACCATAGATGGTATGGAGTGGAAAAGATAAGGAGTGGGGGACGACAGGTGTGGGGGGGGGGGGGGGGTAGAGAGGGAATAAGAAGCTGATCGTGGACTTCAGAAGGAAAAAACCACCACACACTCCCACCCAGATCAAAGGCGAAGAGGTGGAGATTGTTGAACAGTACAAATACCTCGGCTCCATACTAGACAACAAGCTGGGCTGGGCAGAGAACACTGCTGCTCTAGTAAAGAAAGGGCACCAGCGGCTTCACTTTTTGAAGAAGCTCAGGTCCTTCAAGGTCAACCCAGCCATCCTGCAAATGTTCTACACCAGCACTGTGCAGAGCGTCATAACCTTCAACAGTCTGTGCTTCTTTGGCAGGCTGGGGGAGGGGGATGTCGGCAAGCTGACCAAGCTCACTCGCACAGCGAGGGATGTGATCGGGTCGGACGTGGCCGGCCTCCATGATCTCCACGAGATGAAAGTGCTGAGATGTGTGCAGGCAATCCTCGCTGACCCATCACATCCCTTGCACAGTGAACTGGACTCTCGGAGGTCGGTGAATGACTCTGGCAGACTGCTGAGTGTCAGGGCGAGGACAGACAGACTCTCCAACTCATTCCTCCCCAGTGCCATCAGATTATACAGCAGGATCCATCCATGCACATGATGAACAGCTGAATGTCGTTACTCTTATCTCTGCCGGTTCTTAAAACAATTGTGAGTGTGTGTGTGTGTGTGTGTGTGTGTGTGTGTGTGTGTGTGTGTGTGTGTGTGTGTGTGTGTGTGTGTGAGTTGTCCTAGTATATGGTTGCAGTGCTGTCGAAAATGAATTTTCCATCTTTTGGACAAATAAAATTGTTATCCTGTTATCCTGATTTCCACAAATGTACAAAAAAGATGAAATGTCTTGCTTTGATCGCTCAAAAAGAACAGATACCAGAAAAATGATCAAACACGTTATGTAACTATGCTGCACCAGCAGGCGGACCCAGACTGCAATTACAGTGACAACGAATCAAATACAAGTGAACTCGCAAACACAAGGTGTAAGCTGACGTCATTTCATACACAATACCAGACATGTGACTTTTTAACAATGTGTCTTTTTCTGATGTCACAAATAACAAACATAAAGTTTACAAAACAATACTCCCCAGATGGGGATTTTCTAAATTCGTGTACTTGTTGGAAAGATAGTCTAGTATTTTTAATCTACAGCGCCATACTTTTAAGGAACTAATCATTATAGTGTGTGTGTGTGTGTGTGTGTGTGTGTGTGTGTGTGTGTGTGTGTGTGTGTGTGTGTTGGTCTGTCTGTGTCTGTGCGTCACTGTGCGAGTGTTTGCACTGTGTGTGTATGTGTGTGTTTATAAATATATTCGTTTGGTCAGTACAATTGAAGATTAGTCTGGAAACAAACCAGTCTCCGTGGTGTGTGTGTGTGTGTGTGTGTGTGTGTGTGTGTGTGTGTGTGTGTGTGTGTTGTGTGTGTGTTGTGTGTGTGTGTGTGTTTGTGTGTCTGTGTGTGTGTGTGTGTGTGTGTGTGTGTGTGTGCGTGCGCGCGTGCGTGCGTGCGTGTGTGTGTGTGTGTGAGTGTGTTTGGTGATATGTGTGTGTGTGTGTGTGTTTGGTGATATGTGTGTGTGTGTGTTTGGTGATATGTGTGTGTGTGTGTGTGTGTGTGTGGTGATATGTGTGTACATGTTTGCATGATTTTGTGTCCTTGTCTGTTCCTCCGCGTGTGTGCAGGTGTGTGCCTGTGTGTCCATTTGCACCTTCCTCTCCCTCCCCTCATTCCCCCTTTCCCTAAGTGTTGTGGTGCGGACAACACAGTGAACAATCCACTGAGGACAAAAGGCAGCTTACGGTGTTTTCCACCTGTCGTATCATAACGACTTCCTTGTTTGCACAAACTCACATCGCCTCGCTGCAGTCGGTACCGAGTGATCACAGCTCCTGTGCTAATGTCAGCCACAGCTTCTGTCGGCATTGACGTCCTGCTACTACTACTACTTAGAACACAGTCTGCGCCCTGGTACTACCTGGACGTGAAGAAATCGAAATAGCATCTTCTCCCAGACAAACTTGACCAACTCACTTACTTGATTTCGGTCATTTGACCCGGATGTATTTGGGATGGAGCTAGGGAAGAAAGAACTACTGAACATTGGCTCTTTTTTTTACATTGAAATTCGCGCTGTTAAGTACTTTAAGATTCGCACTATTTGATATACGTTCAATGTTACATGAATGGTATTCGCTCTTTTCGGAGGGGCCTATCCTTAACATACTACTTGAACGGAAAGAGTGAGTTACGTCCTGAAACCAAAGAAAGGGGAATTTTTGGCCCAGTCTTGTTGCTCTTCTCACTCTGTTGGATTAGCAACTCCAACAGCACATTGACCTGTTACCTCTCCCTCACTCTGTTGGATTAGCAACTCCAACAGCACATTGACCTGTTACCTCTCCCTCACTCTGTTGGGATTAGCATCTCCAACAGCACATTGACCTGTTACCTCTCCCTCACTCTGTTGGATTAGCAACTCCAACAGCACACTGACCAGTTGCCTCTCCCTCACTCTGTTGGATTAGCATCTCCAAAAGCACATTGACCTGTTGCCTCTCCCTTAGCAACTCCAACAACACATTGACCTGTTGTCTCTCCCTCACTCTGTTGGGATTAGCAACTCCAACAGCACATTGACCCGTTGCCTCCCCCTCACTCTGTTGGGATTAGCATCTCCAACAACACATTGACCCGTTGCCTCTCCCTCACTCTGTTGGATTAGCATCTCCAACAGCACATTGACCTGTTACCTCTCCCTCACTCTGTTGGATTAGCAACTCCAACAACACATTGACCTGTTACCTCTCCCTCACTCTGTTGGATTAGCAACTCCAACAACACATTGACCCGTTGCCTCTCCCTCACTCTGTTGGATTAGCATCTCCAACAACACATTGACCTGTTACCTCTCCCTCACTCTGTTGGATTAGCAACTCCAACAACACATTGACCCGTTGCCTCTCCCTCACTCTGTTGGATTAGCATCTCCAACAGCACATTGACCTGTTACCTCTCCCTCACTCTGTTGGATTAGCAACTCCAACAACACATTGACCTGTTGCCTCTCCCTCACTCTGTTGGGATTAGCAACTCCAACAACACATTGACCTGTTACCTCTCCCTCACTCTGTTGGGATTAGCACTTCCAACAACACATTGACCTGTTACCTCTCCCTCACTCTGTTGGATTAGCAACTCCAACAGCACATTGACCTGTTACCTCTCCCTCACTCTGTTGGATTAGCAACTCCAACAGCACACTGACCTGTTACCTCTCCCTCACTCTGTTGGATTAGCAACTCCAACAGCACACTGACCTGTTACCTCTCCCTCATTCTGTGGGATTAGCAACCCCAACAACACATTGACCTGTTACCTCTCCCTCACTCTGTTGGGATTAGCAACTCTAACAGCACATTGACCTGTTACCTCTCCCTCACTCTGCTGGATTAGCAACTCCAACAGCACATTGACCTGTTACCTCTCCCTCACTCTGTTGGGATTAGCAACTCCAACAACACATTGACCTGTTACCTCTCCCTCACTCTGTTGGATTAGCAACTCCAACACAACACATTGAACTGTTACCTCTCCCTCACTCTGTTGGGATTAGCAACTCCAACAGCACATTGACCTGTTACCTCTCCCTCACTCTGTTGGGATTAGCAACTCCAACAGCACATTGACCTGTTACCTCTCCCTCACTCTGTTGGATTAGCAATTCCAACAACACATTGACCTGTTACCTCTCCCTCACTCTGTTGGGATTAGCAACTCCAACAGCACATTGACTTGTTACCTCTCCCTCACTCTGTTGGATTAGCAACTCCAACAACACATTGACATGTTACCTCTCCCACACTCTGTTGGATTAGCAACTCCAGTAAGATGTTGGCTTGTTGCCCCTCTCATTCTAGTAGGATTAGCAACTCCAGCAAGACAATAACTCGTTGCCCTCCCTCATCCTGTTAGGATGAAACAACTCCAGTAAAACGTTGGCTTGTTGTCCTACCCTTACTCTGTAAGATTAGCAACTCCAGCAAGACATTGGCTTGTCCTACCTTCACTGTGTTGGATTAGCAACTCCAACAAGATTTGTTGTGTTGTCCTCCTTCCACTCTGTTACAAGTAGACATTGCAGCAAGACATTGACTTGTTGTTCTCTCTTCACTTGGATTAGCAAGTCCAACAAGACATTATTTTGTTGCCCTCCTTTCACTCTGTTGGATTAGCAACTCCAGCAAGACATTGACTTGTTGTTCTCTCCTCACTTTATTAAGTCCAACAAGACATTAGTTTGTTGCCCCCCCCCCTCCCCCCCCACTTTATTTGGATACAAGTCCAGCAAGACATTATTTGGTTGCCCTCGTTTCACTCTGTTGGATTAGCAACTCCAGCAAGACATTGACTTGTTGTTCTCTCCTCACTTTATTTGGATTAACAAGTCCAGCAAGACATTGACTTGTTGTTCTCTCCTCACTTTATTGGGATTAACAAGTCCAGCAAGACATTGACTTGTTGTTCTCTCCTCACTTTATTTGGATTAACAAGTCCAGCAAGACATTGACTTGTTGTTCTCTCCTCACTTTATTGGGATTAACAAGTCCAGCCAGACATTGACTTGTTGTCCTCTCCTCACTTTATTTGGATTAACAAGTCCAGCAAGACATTGACTTGTTGTCCTCTCCTCACTTTATTTGGATTAACAAGTCCAGCCAGACATTGACTTGTTGTCCTCTCCTCACTTTATTTGGATTAACAAGTCCAGCAAGACATTGACTTGTTGTCCTCTCCTCACTTTATTTGGATTAACAAGTCCAGCAAGACATTAGTTTGTTGCCCTCCCCTCACTTTATTTGGATTAACAAGTCCAGCAAGACATTAGTTTGTTGTTCTCTCCTCACTTTATTTGGATTAACAAGTCCAGCAAGACATTGACTTATTCTCTCCTCACTTTATTTGGATTAACAAGTCCAGCAAGACATTAGTTTTGTTGTCCTCTCCTCACTTTATTTGGATTAACAAGTCCAGCAAGACATTATTTTGTTGCCTTCCTTTCACTCTGATGGGTTAGCAACTCCAACAGGACTTTAGTTTGTCGACCCTTTACTTTATTAGGAGTTGCAACTCAAAGACATTGGCTTGTCACCCCCCCCCCCCCCCCCCCCCACTCTCTCTTAGGATTAGCAACTCCAGCAAGACGTTGGTGTGTAACCTCCATCCACGCTGTTGGGATTAGCACTTCCAAAACCACGACTGTCATTCCTGCGCAAGCTCTGCTTTGGACTGGCGTAGGAAAGGACAAGGGTGACATCATACACCATCACATGAAAACACACACGCGCGCACACACACACACACACACACACACACACACACACACACACAACACATACACACGCACGCACGCACGCACGCGCTCGCGCGCGCACGCACACACACACACACACACACACACACACGCACGCACGCACGCACGCACGCATGCACACACGCACGCACGCACGCACTCACGCACACACACACACACACACACACACACACACATCACACACACACACACACGCACAACACACGCACACGCACTCACTCACACACACACACACACACACACACACACACACACACACACACACACACACACACATGTATGTATATATAATGAACACACACACACACACACACACACACACACACACACACACACACACACACACACACACACACATTTACACGTAACGACACCTATATCGGTAGATAACAATCTGTCAATTTATCTATCGATCGATTAATCGATCGTTCGATCTTGTATCCATCTATCCAACTACCTGTGGGCAGTGAGAGGGGGTGATGGAGAGCAGGGGGCGGGAAAAGGAGGTGAAAAGGGGGAGGGGGACCAGGAAATTTGTAACATGATGCCAGGGATAACTTCTTTGTTAGCCTCACTCATTTGCTCAGTTCAGCTGAGCGCTCCATTTGTCCAAAATGACGTTGGGGAAATGGAACATGGCGTTCTGTGTGTTATGGCGGAACCAAATCGTACATTTCTGTGGCTAATGGCTGGACGTAAGTTAGTGTTTTTCTTGGTAATGATGGACTGTAATTTGGCGTTTTTCTTGCTAATGATGGAATATAATTTGGCGATTTCCTGGTAATGATGGAATGTAATATAGTGTTCCACTGGACTACTATAAAACGTAATTTGGCCTATCTGTAGATCCTGGTGAAATATAATCTAGCGTTACTGTAAGTAATGGTGGAATGTAATTTGGTGTTTCACAAGATTGTGGTGGAAAGCAAAATGACGTTTCACTGGATTATGGTGGCCAGAAACTAGACATTCCAGTAGGTAATGGTGGCACGCAATATGGCGTTTTTATGCGTAATGGTGGAATGTAATTCGACGTTTCAGTGGACTATTTCATAATGTTTAATGATTGGTGTGTGAAATGGTGGAAAACAAATTTGGCTTTTGTAGGTTGTAGGTAAGTGTACTTTGGCATATGGTGGATTGTACTTTGGCTTTTCCATAGCGGAATGGAAGGAATGTCATTTGGCATTTCTGTGGGTAATGGAGGAATGTCATTTGGAATTTGTGTGGGTAATGGAGAAATGTCATTTGGCATTTGTATGGGTAATGGGGGAATGTCATTTGGCATTTGTCTGGGGTAATGGACGAAAGTCATTTGGCATCTGCGTGGGTAACTGAGGAATGTCATTTGGAATTTGTATGAGTAATGGAGGAATGTCATTTGGCATTTGTGTGAGTAATGGAGGAATGTCATTTGGCATTTCTGTGAGTAATGGAGGAATGTCATTTGGCATTTCTGTGAGTAATGGAGGAATGTCATTTGGCATTTCTGTGAGTAATGGAGGAATGTCATTTGGCATTTGTGTGAGTAATGATGGAATGTCATTTAACATTTCTCTGTGGGTAATGGAGGAATGTCATTTGACATTTCTGTGAGGGTAATGGAGGAATGTCGTTTGGCATTTCTGTGAGGGCAATGGAAGGATGTCAATTGGCATTTCTCTGTGGGTAATGGAGGAATGTCATATGGCATTTCTGTGGGCAAAGGAGGAATGTCATTTGGCATTTCTATGGGCAATGGAGGAATGTCATTTGCATTTCTGTGGGCAAAGGAGGAATGTCATTTTGACATTTCTGCGTGGTAATGTAGGAATGTCATTTGGCATTTCTGTGGGCAAAGAAGGAATGTCATTTGGCATTTCTCTGTGGTAATGTAGGAGTGTCATTTGGCATTTCTGTGGGCAAAGAAATAATGTCATTTGGCATATCTGTGGGCAATGGAAGAATGTCATTTGGCCTTTCTGTGTGGGTAATGGAGGAATGTCATTTGGCATTTCTGTGTGGGTAATGGAGAAATGTCATTTGGCATTTCTGTGGGCAATGGAGTAAGTGTCTTTTGGCATTTCTGTTGGTAATGTAAGAATGTCATTTGGCCTTTCTGTGTGGGTAATGGAGGAATGTCATTTGGCATTTCTGTGGGCAATGGAGTAATGTCATTTGGCATTTCTGTTGGTAATGTAGGAATGTCATTTCGCATTTCTGTGTGGGTAATGGAGGAATGTCATTTGGCATTTCTGTGTGGTAATGTAGGAATGTCATTTCTGTGGGCAATTGGAGGGAATGTCATTTGGCATTTCTGTGGGCAATGGAGGAATGTCATTTGGCATTTTCTTGTGGGTAATGGAGGAATGTCATTTGGCATTTCTGTGGGCAATGGAGTAATGATTCTTTTTGCCATTTCTGTTGGTAATGTAGGAATGTCATTTGGCCTTTCTGTGTGGGTAATGTAGGAATGTCATTTGGCATTTCTGTGTGGGTAATGGAAGAATGTCATTTGGCATTTCTGTGTGGGTAATGGAGGAATGTCATTTGGCATTTCTGTGGGCAATGGAGTAATGTCTTTTGCCATTTCTGTTGATAATGTAGGAATGTCATTTGGCCTTTCTGTGTGGGTAATGTAGGAATGTCATTTGGCATTTCTGTGTGGGTAATGGAAGAATGTCTTTTGGCATTTCTGTGTGGGTAATGGAGGAAGTCATTTAGTATTTCCGTGTGGGTAATGGATGAATGTCATTTGGCATTTCCGTGTGGGTAATGGAGGAATGTCATTTGACAATTCTGTGTGGGTAATGAAGGAATGTCGTTTGGCATTTGTGTGAGTAATGATGGAATGTCATATAGCATTTCTCTGTGAGTAATGGAGGAATGTCATTTGACATTTCTGTGAGGGCAATGGAGGAATGTTGTTTGGCATTTCTGTGAAAGCAATGGAAGGATGTCAATTGGGATTTCTCTGTGGGTAATAGAGGAATGTCATATGGCATTTCTGTGGCCAAAGGAGGAATGTCATTTGGCATTTCTATGGGCAATGGAGGAATGTCATTTGGCATTTCTGTGGGCAAAGGAGGAATGTCATTTGGCATTTCTGTGTGGTAATGGAGGAGTGTCATTTGCCATTTCTGTGGGCAAAGGAGGAATGTCATATGGCATTTCTCTGTGGTAATGTGGGAGTGTCATTTGGCATTTCTCTGTGGTAATGGAGAAGTGTCATTTGGCATTTCTGTGGGCAAAGGAGGAATGTCATTTGGCATTTCTGTGTGGGTAATGGAGGAATGTCATTTGGCATTTCTGTGTGGTAATGTAGGAATGTCATTTGGTATTTCTGTGGGCAAAGAAGGAATGTCATTTGGCATTTCTGTGGGCAATGGAGGAATGTTATTTGGCATTTCTGTGGGCAATGGAGAAATGACATTTGGCATTTCTTTGTAGGTAATGGAGAAATGTCATTTGGCATTTCTGTGGGCAATGGAGTAGTGTCTTTTGACATTTCTGTTGGTAATGTAAGAATGTCATTTGGCATTTCTGTGTGGGTAATGGAGGAATGTCATTTGGCATTTCTGTGTGGTAATGGAGGAATGTCATTTGGGATTTCTGTGGGCAAAGAAGGAATGTCATTTGGCATTTCTGTGGGCAATGCAGGAATGTCATTTGGCCTTTCTGTGCGGGTAATGGAGGAATGTCATTTGGCATTGGGCAATGGAGTAATGTCTTTTGGCATTTTTGTTGGTAATGTAGGAATGTCATTTTGCATTTCTGTGTGGGTAATGTAGGAATGTCATTTGGCATTTCTATGGGTAATGGAGGAATGTCTTTTGGCATTTCTGTGTGGATAATGGAGGAATGTCATTTAGTATTTCCGTGTGGGTAATGGACGAATGTCATTTGGCATTTCCGTGCGGGTAATGGAGGAATGTCATTTGACAATTCTGTGTGGGTAATGAAGGAATGTCGTTTGGCATTTGTGTGGGTAATAGAGGAATGTTATTTGGCATTTCTGTGGGTAATGGTGTAATGTGATTTGACATTCCTGCAGGTATTGGAGAAATGTCATTTGACCTTTCTGTGGGTAATGGTGGAGTGTCATTTGGCATTTGTTCGGGTAATTCAGGAATGTCATTTGGCATTTGTGTGGGTAATGGAGGAATGTCATTTAGCATTTTGCTGGATAATAGTGGGATGCAATTTGGCGTTTTTGTGGGTAATGATGGAATGTAATTAGGCGTCACTGTGGTTAATGGTGGAAAATAATTCGACGTTTCATTGGGCAATCGGATAATGTTCAGTGATTTCAGTGATGCCACTCTCTGGATACTCTAATGCCCGCTTGATCCCCTTTCACTTTGACAAAGAATAAGGGATACTGCGGTTAAAAGCATAATGTTCTTGATCACAGTTATTGTCACTGCTGTATGTCCTTTCACTCTGACCGTCGATAATGGGTACTGAGTCAACCGCATAATGTTCTAACTAAATCACAATGATTATCCCTGACTATTGATTCAAAGTCTGCATTATGTGTTTTGACCACCACTTCAAAACGATCAATATCATTGTACCATCTAGCTGACTTATTGGCACTTTCTCTGTTCTGGCACCATAAATGTTTGTTCGGAGAGAGAGAGAGAGAGAGAGAGAGAGAGAGAGAGAGAGAGAGAGAGAGAGAGAGGTGGGAGGGAGAGAAAGAGAGAGGGAAGGAGAAAGAAAGAAAGGGGGAGAAGGAGAGGGAAGTGTGGGATAGGGAGATGGCGCGCGCGCGTGCGCACGAAAGAGAGAGAGAGAGAGAGAAGAGAGAGAGAGAGAGAGAGGAGAGAGAGAGAGAGGAGGGGGAGAGGGAG
>CM065719.1:80626139-80643639 GCA_033310375.1 Conus canariensis | reverse complement strand
GGCCTGTCCTCTTTATCAATGTACGATAATGGGTGTGTGGCCTGTCCTCTATATCAATGTACAGTAATGGGTGTGTGGCCTGTCCTCTATAGCAATGTACGATAACGGGTGTGTGGCCTGTCCTCTATATCAATGTACAGTAATGGGTGTGTGGCCTGTCCTCTATATCAATGTACAGTAATGGGTGTGTGGCCTGTCCTCTATATCAATGTACAGTAATGGGTGTGTGGCCTGTCCTCTATATCAAGAGACAATAATGGGTGTGTGGTCTGTCCTTTATATCAATGTACAGTAATGGGTGAGTGGTCTGTCCACTGTATAAATGTACAATAATGGGTGTGTGGTCTGTCCTTTATATCAATGTACAGTAATGGGTGCGTGGTCTGTCCACTGTATCAATGTACAATAATGGGTGTGTGGTCTGTCCACTGTATCAATGTACAATAATGGGTGTGTGGCCTGTCCTCTGTATCAATGTACAGTAATGCGTATATGGCCTGTCCCTTTATCAATGTACAATAATGGGGGTGTGGCCTGTCCTCTGTGTCAATGTACAATAATGGGTGTGTGGCCTGTCCTCTAAATCAATATACAATAATGGGTGTGTTGACTGTCGTCTATAGCAATGTACAGTAATGGGTGTGTTGATTGTTCTCTATTTCAAAGTACAATAATGGGTGTGTGGCCTGTCCTCTGTATCAATGTACAATAATTGGTGTGTTGTCTGTCCTCTATATCAATGTACAATAATGGGTGTGTGGCCTGTCCTCTATATCAATGTACAATAATGGGTGTGTCGCCTGTCCTCTGTGTTAATGTACAGTAATGGGTGTGTGGCCTGTCCTCTATATCAATGTACAATAATGGGTGTGTGGCCTGTCCTCTATAGGAATGTACAATTATGAGGTGTGTGGTTTGTCCTCTATTACAATATGCAATAATGGGTGTGTGGCCTGTCCTCTATATCAAGGTACAATAAATGCTTTTAGTTTTTCAGCAACTTTTTTCCTCTCCACACTTTCGTTTTATTCCATTTTACTATCCTTCGCTGGCTGCTTTGGGGGTGCTGTTGGATTCTTTTTTTAACCCTTGGTGGTGAGAACACCACAGAATTATGGATTGTGGTGTGTCTCTATTTGACACCAGGAGCGCAGACACAATCAGCCGTGTCTCCCTGATGAGTCCGATCCAGCGGACGAAAGGCCTAGGAGCAGGCAATACAAATAGATCTGCCTTCAGAAGGGATCACGATGGTTCCCTCAGGCAGCTAGTGAAGGGTTTCTCATATTTATAATATATTTCCCCCATTTTCTTCATCTTCATTTTTTTTCTCTCTCTAAAAGTTCAAATCTTTGCGAAGTCATTATTATAATGACCGAAGAATTGTTAGCCTGCACTTGTTTTCCCCCACTACTTAACTGTTCAGCAAGGTACAATAATGGGTGTGTAATCTGTCCTCTATAATAATATAAAATAATGGGTGTGTGGCCTGTCCTCTATATCAACGTACAATAATGGGTGTGTTGTCTGTCCTCTTTATCAATGTACAATGATGAGTGTGTGGCCAGTCCAGTCCTCTATATAAATGTACAATAATGGGTGTGTGGCCTGTCCTCTATAGCAATATACAATAATGGGTGTGTGATCTGTCCTCCATAGCAATGTACAATAATGGGTGTGTGGCCTGTCCTCTATAGCAATGTACAATAATGGGTGTGTGGCCTGTCCTCTATAGCAATGTACAATAATGGGTGTGTGGTCTGTCCTCTGTATCAATGTACAATAATGGGTGTGTGGCCCGTCCTTTACATCAATGTACAAGTAATGTGTGTGTGGTCTGTCCTCTATATGAAGATACATTAATGGGTGTGTGGCCTGTCCTCTGTATTAATGTACAGTAATGGTTGTGTGGCCTGTCTATAGCAATGTACAGTAATGGGTGTGTGGCCTGTCCTCTGTATCAAAGTACAATAATTGGTGTGTGGTCTGTCCTCTACATCAATGTACAGTAACGGGTGTATGGCCTGTCCTTTGTATCGATGTACAGTAATGGTTGTGTGGCCTGGCCTCTATAGCAATGTACAGTAATAGGTTGTGGCCTGTCCTCTGTATCAATGTACAATACTGGGTGTGTGGTCTGTCCTCTATATCAATGTACAATAATGGGTGTGTGATCTGTCCTCTGTATCAATGTACAATAATGGGTGTGTGGCCTGTCCTCTGTATCAATGTACAATACTGGGTGTGTGGCCTGTCCTCTATATCAATGTACAATAATGGGTGTGTGGTCTGTCCTCTATATCAATGTACAATAATGGGTGTGTGGTCTGTCCTCTGTATCAATGTACAATAATGGGTGTGTTGTCTGTCCTCTATATCAATGTACAATAATGGGGGTGTGGCCTGTCCTCTATAGCAATGTACAATAATGGGGGTGTGGCCTGTCCTCTGTATCAATGTACAATAATGGGGGTGTGGCCTGTCCTCTATAGCAATGTACAATAATGAGGGTGTGGCCTGTCCTCTATATCAATGTACAATAATGGGGGTGTGGCCTGTCCTCTATATCAATGTACAATAATGGGGGTGTGGCCTGTCCTCTATATCAATGTACAATAATGGGGGTGTGGCCTGTCCTCTATATCAATGTACAATAATGGGGGTGTTGCCTGTCCTCTATTTCAATGTACAATAATGGGGGTGTGGCCTGTCCTCTATATCAATGTACAATAATGGGGGTGTGGCCTGTCCTCTATATCAATGTACAATAATGGGGGTGTGGCCTGTCCTCTGGATTAATGTACAGTAATGTGTGTATGGTCTGTCCTCTATTTCAATGTACAATGATGGGTGTGTGGTGTATCCACCAATCCTCTATATCAATGTACAACGATGTGTGTGTGGTCTGTCCTCTGTACCAGTCAAGAATAAAGGGTGTATGTTCTGTCCCCCTGTCCTCCACATCAATGTACATTAATGGTTGTGTGCTCTGCTTATCAGTCCTATATATCAAAGGGAGTAATGGATGTCTTATCTCTCCTCTATATTAATAATCAATGAGGGGGAGGGGGGGTATGATTTGACCATCAGTCCTCTACAACAAAGCAAATGAATGGGTGGGTTGTCTGTACGTTTATCCTATATATCAGTATATGTCAATGAGTGTGTGATCTGTTCGTCAGTCCTTTATATCAATGCACAATAATGGGTGTGTGATCTGTCCATCAGTCCTCTGTGTAATGTACATAATGGGTGTGTGATCGGTCCATCAGTCCTCTGTGTAATGTACATAATGGGTGTGTGATCGGTCCATCAGTCCTCTGTGTAATGTACAATAATGGGGGTGTGGCCTGTCCTTTATATCAATGTACAATAATGGGGGTGTGGCCTGTCCTCTATATCAATGTACAATAATGGGGGTGTTGCCTGTCCTCTATTTCAATGTACAATAATGGGGGTGTGGCCTGTCCTCTATATCAATGTACAATAATGGGGTGTGGCCTGTCCACTGTATCAATGTACAATAATGGTGTGTGGCCTGTCCTCTGTATCAATGTACAGTAATGCGTATATGGCCTGTCCTCTTTATCAATGTACAATAATGGGGGTGTGGCCTGTCCTCTGTGTCAATGTACAATAATGGGTGTGTGGCCTGTCCTCTAAATCAATATACAATAATGGGTGTGTTGACTGTCGTCTATAGCAATGTACAGTAATGGGTGTGTTGATTGTTCTCTATTTCAAAGTACAATAATGGGTGTGTGGCCTGTCCTCTGTATCAATGTACAATAATTGGTGTGTTGTCTGTCCTCTATATCAATGTACAATAATGGGTGTGTGGCCTGTCCTCTATATCAATGTACAATAATGGGTGTGTCGCCTGTCCTCTGTGTTAATGTACAGTAATGGGTGTGTGGCCTGTCCTCTATATCAATGTACAATAATGGGTGTGTGGCCTGTTCTCTATAGGAATGTACAATTATGAGGTGTGTGGTTTGTCCTCTATTACAATATGCAATAATGGGTGTGTGGCCTGTCCTCTATATCAAGGTACAATAAATGCTTTTAGTTTTTCAGCAACTTTTTTCCTCTCCACACTTTCGTTTTATTCCATTTTACTATCCTTCGCTGGCTGCTTTGGGGGTGCTGTTGGATTCTTTTTTTAACCCTTGGTGGTGAGAACACCACAGAATTATGGATTGTGGTGTGTCTCTATTTGACACCAGGAGCGCAGACACAATCAGCCGTGTCTCCCTGATGAGTCCGATCCAGCGGACGAAAGGCCTAGGAGCAGGCAATACAAATAGATCTGCCTTCAGAAGGGATCACGATGGTTCCCTCAGGCAGCTAGTGAAGGGTTTCTCATATTTATAATATATTTCCCCCATTTTCTTCATCTTCATTTTTTTTCTCTCTCTAAAAGTTCAAATCTTTGCGAAGTCATTATTATAATGACCGAAGAATTGTTAGCCTGCACTTGTTTTCCCCCACTACTTAACTGTTCAGCAAGGTACAATAATGGGTGTGTAATCTGTCCTCTATAATAATATAAAATAATGGGTGTGTGGCCTGTCCTCTATATCAACGTACAATAATGGGTGTGTTGTCTGTCCTCTTTAATCAATGTACAATGATGAGTGTGTGGCCAGTCCAGTCCTCTATATAAATGTACAATAATGGGTGTGTGGCCTGTCCTCCATAGCAATATACAATAATGGGTGTGTGATCTGTCCTCCATAGCAATGTACAATAATGGGTGTGTGGCCTGTCCTCTATAGCAATGTACAATAATGGGTGTGTGGCCTGTCCTCTATAGCAATGTACAATAATGGGTGTGTGGTCTGTCCTCTGTATCAATGTACAATAATGGGTGTGTGGCCCGTCCTTTACATCAATGTACAAGTAATGTGTGTGTGGTCTGTCCTCTATATGAAGATACATTAATGGGTGTGTGGCCTGTCCTCTGTATTAATGTACAGTAATGGTTGTGTGGCCTGTCTATAGCAATGTACAGTAATGGGTGTGTGGCCTGTCCTCTGTATCAAAGTACAATAATTGGTGTGTGGTCTGTCCTCTACATCAATGTACAGTAACGGGTGTATGGCCTGTCCTTTGTATCGATGTACAGTAATGGTTGTGTGGCCTGGCCTCTATAGCAATGTACAGTAATAGGTTGTGACCTGTCCTCTGTATCAATGTACAATACTGGGTGTGTGGTCTGTCCTCTATATCAATGTACAATAATGGGTGTGTGATCTGTCCTCTGTATCAATGTACAATAATGGGTGTGTGGCCTGTCCTCTGTATCAATGTACAATACTGGGTGTGTGGCCTGTCCTCTATATCAATGTACAATAATGGGTGTGTGGTCTGTCCTCTATATCAATGTACAATAATGGGTGTGTGGTCTGTCCTCTGTATCAATGTACAATAATGGGTGTGTGGTCTGTCCTCTATATCAATGTACAATAATGGGGGTGTGGCCTGTCCTCTATAGCAATGTACAATAATGGGGGTGTGGCCTGTCCTCTGTATCAATGTACAATAATGGGGGTGTGGCCTGTCCTCTATAGCAATGTACAATAATGGGGGTGTGGCCTGTCCTCTGTATCAATGTACAATAATAGGGGTGTGGCCTGTCCTCTATAGCAATGTACAATAATGAGGGTGTGGCCTGTCCTCTATATCAATGTACAATAATGGGGATGTGGCCTGTCCTCTATATCAATGTACAATAATGGGGGTGTGGCCTGTCCTCTATATCAATGTACAATAATGGGGGTGTGGCCTGTCCTCTATATCAATGTACAATAATGGGGGTGTTGCCTGTCCTCTATTTCAATGTACAATAATGGGGGTGTGGCCTGTCCTTTATATCAATGTACAATAATGGGGGTGTGGCCTGTCCTCTATATCAATGTACAATAATGGGGGTGTGGCCTGTCCTCTGGATTAATGTACAGTAATGTGTGTATGGTCTGTCCTCTATTTCAATGTACAATGATGGGTGTGTGGTGTATCCACCAATCCTCTATATCAATGTAACAACGATGTGTGTGTGGTCTGTCCTCTGTACCAGTCAAGAATAAAGGGTGTATGTTCTGTCCCCCTGTCCTCCACATCAATGTACATTAATGGTTGTGTGCTCTGCTTATCAGTCCTATATATCAAAGGGGAGTAATGGATGTCTTATCTCTCCTCTATATTATAATCAATGAGGGGAGGGGGGGGTATGATTTGACCATCAGTCCTCTACAACAAAGCAAATGAATGGGTGGGTTGTCTGTACGTTTATCCTATATATCAGTATATGTCAATGAGTGTGTGATCTGTTCGTCAGTCCTTTATATCAATGCACAATAATGGGTGTGTGATCTGTCCATCAGTCCTCTGTGTAATGTACATAATGGGTGTGTGATCGGTCCATCAGTCCTCTGTGTAATGTACATAATGGGTGTGTGATCGGTCCATCAGTCCTCTGTGTAATGTACAATAATGGGAGTGTGATCTGTCCATCAGTCCTCTGTGTAATGTACAATAATGGGTGTGTGATATGTCCATCAGTCCTCTGTGTAATGTACAATAATGGGTGTGTGATCTGTCCTCTGTGTAATGTACAATAATGGATGTGTGATCTGTCCATCAGTCCTCTGTGTAATGTACAATAATGGGTGTGTGATCTGTCCATCAGTCCTCTGTGTAATGTACAATAATGGGTGTGTGATCTGTCCATCAGTCCTCTGTGTAATGTACAATAATGGGTGTGTGATCTGTCCATCAGTCCTCTGTGTAATGTACAATAATGGGTGTGTTCGACCATCATCTATATCAATGCACAATAATGGGGGTGTGATCTGTCCATCAGTCCTCTGTGTAATGTACAATAATGGGTGTGTTCGACCATCATCTATATCAATGCACAATAATGGGTGTATGATCTGTCCATCAGTCCTCTGTGTAATGTACAATAATGGGTGTGTGATCTGTCCATCAGTCCTCTGTGTAATGTACAATAATGGGTGTGTTCGACCATCATCTATATCAATGCACAATAATGGGTGTGTGATCTGACCATCAGTCCTCTGTGTAATGTACAATAATGGATGTGTGATCTGTCCATCAGTCCTCTGTGTAATGTACAATAATGGGTGTGTGATCTGTCCATCAGTCCTCTGTGTAATGTACAATAATGGGTGTGTTCGACCATCATCTATATCAATGCACAATAATGGGTGTGTGATCTGTCCATCAGTCCTCTGTGTAATGTACAATAATGGGTGTGTGATCTGTCCATCAGTCCTCTGTGTAATGTACAATAATGGGCGTGTGATCTGTCCATCAGTCCTCTGTGTAATGTACAATAATGGGTGTGTGATCTGTCCATCAGTCCTCTGTGTAATGTACAATAATGGGTGTGTGATCTGTCCATCAGTCCACTGTGTAATGTACAAAAATGGGTGTGTTCGACCGTCTTCTATATCAATGCACTATAATGAGCATGTGGTATGTCCATCAATCCGTTTTTTGTTGTTGGTTTTTTTCATTAATGTACAACAGCTGGTGTGTGATTTGTCCTCTACATCAATGTACAATAATGAATGTTTGGTTTGTCCATTCGTCTTCTGTATGAATGTACAATAACGGGTGCGTGGTCTGTCTATCGGTTCTCAAAGTACAAGAATGAGTGTGTGATCTATCCTGTATATTAATGCACGATAACGGGGATGTGGGTTTCATCAATCCTCTCTATTAATGTACAATAATGGGTGTATGTTTATCTTCTGTATAAATGTACAAAGACGGGTGTGTGATCTTTTCATCAGCTTTACCTCTGAAATAACACTGAAGACACGGGTGTCTAAGGACAAAGCTGTTACATTTTGTTGCTTTTTGTCGTTTTTTTTTTTTTCTATTTACGTTTTTTTCTGTTAGGTTTTGTTTGTTTGTTTGCTTGTGTGTGTTGTGTGTGTGTGTGTGTGTGTGTGTGTGTGTGTGTGTGTGTGTGTGTGTGTGTGTGTGTATGTGTGTGTGTGTGTGTGTGTGTGTGAATACTGCGTTATGCTAAGAAGAAGAAGGAGGAGGAGGAGGAGGAGGAAGAGGAGGAGGACGAGGAGGATAAGGAGGAGGAGGAGCAGCAGCAGCAACAACAACAACAACTGCTACGACTACGACGGCGATGATGATGATGATGATGATGATGATGATGATGATGATGATGATGATGATGATGATGACGATGGTGATGATGATGATGATGATGATGATGATGATAATCATAATAATAATAATAATAGCGACAACAACAATAATGACAATGAGAAGAAGAAGAAGAAGAAGAAGAAGAAGAAGAAGAAGAAGAAGAAGAAGAAGAAGAAGAAGAACAACAACAACAACAACAACAACAACAACAATGACCTTAATGATCAATATGATATTATTAGGAACTGTAACCACAACAATTTTTATACAAATGAGAAGCTACATGTTCATATATTCGTCCTGCACTTTAAGATAAATCGACTTACACCATTCGATTTACGGTCAGAAGAACGTAATCTGAAAATCCAGACCTGATAGTGTCCATTAGGAGAAAGTCAATGATTAAAGAAAAGTTCAGTTAGCCATCTTTTATGCAAACCAGTTTAAAAACATTAAACCGATACGCTACCAATGAAAAGCATAAACACAGAAAGAAAGGAAGGAAGAAAAAGGAAAAGAAACAATGCACTCTAAAATCTTTCCAAAGGAAAGTTAGAACAGATTCTAGCGAAGGAAAAGAAAGAAAGCATCTCAAAAAATGTTTCAAAGGGAAACACAAGAGATTCTAAGGAAGGAATAGAAAGACGGTACGCTATAAATGTTTCAAAAAGAAGGTTTCAAGCGGTGTAACACACAAAGACAAGCTGGCCATACATCAGCATATTTTAAAGACAAGCTGGCTGTTAGACGTTTAAGTGGCCAGACTGTATTTCTACTCACATGTGACGAATACATGCAACATCAAGAGCAAAAGCACAGAGTGGATGGGAAAAAATACGGGTATATGGAAACGATTTCAACAACACCTGGCGACAAAGAGAGAAAGAATAGGGAGCAGTCAGTACCAACAGTAGCAGACCACTAAGCAACTTCTCACTGGAGGCAATAGGCATTGAACAGGGGGTTTTGTTCCCTCCTTCAGTGGCCCTATGGATGCTGTCACTTTACGTTCCACTTTACTACCATCCCGCTTTACCTCTCTATCTCATCTCACTCCATCTTGCCCACTGCCAGTCTCTTTCCAGGGCTGGGGTGTGTGGCCTGTCCTCTATATCAATGTACAATAATGGGCGAGTGGCCTGTCTTCGACATCAATGTACTATAATGGGTGTTTGGCCTGTCCTCTATTTCAATGTACAATAATGGTTGTGTGGCCTGTCCTCTATTTCAATGTACAATAATGGGTGTGTGGCCTGTCCTCTGTGTCAATGTACAATGCTGGGTGGAGAAAAAAGCATGTGTAATTGCTTATCTCATTACCCTGGAAAAATACAATTTCGTTCTTTCGTTCACCATTTCTAGACACTCATCTCTTCTCCTTTCACTCTCCTGTGCCCACAACAGTAACACTGTGAAATGTCCTGACCCTGATTACTGCTGCACTCTGTCAATTAGCTAATGGCCACAAGTGGGAAAAGTTGCTCCCAAAGATCTGTTTCTATTAGAATGGTTTCAGGTTTGGGAGACAGAGAAAGGCGGAGGGGGGGGGGGGGGGGGAGTCAGATATATAGATAGGTAGAAAGATAGGTAGGTAGGTAGATAGATAGATAGAAAGATAGGTAGGTAGGCAGGCAGGTATGTAGATCCATCCATAGATAGATAGATAGATAGAGTGATTAATTGATAGACATGTGTGCGTATGTGTATGATTGTGTGTGTGTGTGTGTGTGTGTGTGTGTGTGTGTGTGTGTGTGTGTGTGTGTGTGTGTGTGTGTCTGTGTGTGTGTGTGTGTCTGTGTGTGTGTGTGTGTCTGTGTGTGTGTGTGTGTCTGTGTGTCTGTGTGTAAATGTAATCATCTTTGGACATTCCGACCCGTACTTGTTTAAAACAAAAAATACAAACTAAAAATCGATTCAGTGTGACTAAATTGCAATTTATTCTTTCTTGAAAGTTATATGGTCACCTATAGTATGCTTTTCTAAAAATTTCTTCATGTATGTATCTATCAACTCAATAATTTCTTACTTATTTATTCAAACATCTATGGATTTATTTATCTGTTTATATGCTTATGTGTTTATTCATTCAAGGAAAAGACCATGGGTATTATCTTACTTTTGACACACTTTCTGTGTAGTCAGGGATGTTTTCATACGTATTTTTGTTATATTAGTCAGGCTGTTACATTGTTTCTGAACATAGTCAAGGTTTTATTTCATTGATCTCAAACAACGTATTAAGTGCAATTTTCCAATGCATTATATTAATCAATTATGTGAAATGATTTTTTGATGGAGAAAGTATATCAAGTCTCTCATCAAAGCGGATACTAACTCAAATACTAGCGCTGTTATAACTACTAAGATACACAAATGAACATGTTGCACATAGTAATCATAGCTTTTGGTAAATGTGCAAATGACCTAAATGTGATAATAGCTGGTTCTGAATGGAAGACAGTAGACTGTAAACGTTTCACACACACACACACACACACACACACACACACACACACACACACACACACACACAAATAATGAGCACGCACGCACGCACACACACACACACACACGCGCGCGCGCGCGCGCACAACACACACACACACACCACACACACACACCACACACACACACACACACACAAAACACAAATAATGATAAACATACGTTTCCCTATTTCAGCCTTCAGGAGGTAACATCGATTTTGCCTTATCTAAGTAATATGAAATAATATTTAAAGAAAACATAAAAAATATTAAAAAAAACATCAATACTTCATTGTTGTTGGCACTGCTTCAGTTTATTCCTGTGAATTTTTGGTCGTCACTCTATTTCTTGTTTGTCAGTCCAGAACGTCGGTTTCCCGTGTTGCCAAGGGCGTAATTATCCGAAAATCCATACTTCATTATCCCACAAGAGAGCTGTCACGGAGCTGTAACTGTTTGGTTTGCCAATCCATGCTTCATTTCCACACATCAGTCACTTTTGACAGGCAGGATCAATAAAGACAAGTGTCGCTTGAACAGGATACAACCACAACAAAGCACCCGATAGGACTTCAACTGACTGGGCCAAGAATGTCCAGTTAGTCTGGAAGTCTGCAACATTACTAGACACCCAAACAGTCTGGCAGCCACGCACAGACAACGCCTAACGCAGTGACCAAGAGACACCACACACACACACCGCACAAAGTGCACGTCCTCCGTATGAGCTCAAGAACTCAGCACGTGACGAAAATATGCAAATAGCCTACGTCACAGACCTGTGTGGTGAAATTCGTGCTTCCGGCGTCATTATTAAAGGTCTGGGACTTACGTTATCACGTGATCGGTTTAACGACAAACGTTGCCATGGACAGGCGTTTTAAAAGTATCGATCCCTTGAAACGGATTCGATGTTTTATGTACACACTTATAGGGTCTTAATCTGATGTGCGTGTTAATTTACTCGAGACGGATTTGATTAGGAAGAGTCGGCAAATACCTTTAAGTGGAGTTTAGCAGGGGAGTGCACTGGCGTGTCACCCCCCTTCCACCCCAAGAGCGAGGGCGGCAACAAAAGCCAGCCATTTGTCGTCGGGGAAACCAATTGATTGGCCCTCTGGACACGCCGTAGACTACCCCGCTTCATCTAAGAGCGCCTGCAGATGATGCCTTGTCAACTTCATCGCTCAAACCTGTCCGCAATATTGAGAGATAGAATATTGAAAGGTATGAATCGTGATCTACCTGGGTTACCTTCTCCTGATCTGACAGGATCAGGAGTAGACTACCCATGTAGATCTTGTGTGTGTGTTGTTTCCCTTCCAAATCGGCACCTGGAAAAATGGAGGTGGGGGGGGGGGGTGCTCTGTTAACGCCAATTTGTAAAAGGATGAACACAATCAACTGCTCGTGTATGGGTTCAGCTTAACCACGTGCAACAACACAAAATTAGCTGAAAGGAGAAACGCTAAGAAACAATTTTCGTCGACAGCCTGTGCGTGCGTGCGTGCGTGTGTGTGTGTGTGTGTGTGTGTGTGTGGTGTGTGTGTGTGTGTGTGTGTGTGTGTGTGTGACAATGACGAGGTGACCCACAAGGCCCATGAGATACAGCAGTATAATATGTGTGTGTCGGGTCCAGTTTCATCATGTACAACACAGCTATCCGTGTCAGTACGGAATCATCGTTAGCTTTCAGCTTGTGTCTGACCGTCACTTGCGTCTTAGTGTCGCCAAAACAGCTTCACAATGATGACAATTTCTCCATCTGAATGCCTGGCACTTACGTCCTGACTACACACGGTGTGCTCTCATAGAGTAGGTGAAAATGATTGGTTCAAGGTGTGTCTTTCATGCCGACTAGTCACTTCTGAAGACGAGGTTTTCCGCAATATGTGTACAACGTGACTGTCCTTGATATGTGGGCAATAATCTACACAGCACTGGTACAACAAAGTGCGGCCAGTGGTTTCTGCAGTGTTGGTACAACAATGAGATCGTCGACATCTGCGGGCGATGGTCTCCAAAACATTGGTACAACAATGTGATTTGTCGTCCTCCTTCAGCGGACGAAGACCTCCGCAATACTGGTATTACAATGTGATTTGTCCTACTTCAGCGGACGACGACCTCCGCAATATTGGTATTACAATGTGATTGTTCTGCAATATTGGGCGATGCTCTCTGCAATACACGTATGTGATTGTTCTACATTTTCGAGCGATAGTCTCCATAATATTGGCAGAGTATGATTGTTCTATATCTGTGTGCGATGGCCTCCGCACCATTGGTACAACAATGTGATTTTCCTTCTTCTGAGGGCGATGGTCTCTGTAAACTGGGTTCAACAGTGTGATTTTCCCACGTATGGTCTCCACAATTCTGGTACAATGCGATTGTCCTGCATGTACATGTGACAGCCTCCGCAATATTAGTACAGCAACGTGACTGTTCTACATGTGTGGGTGACCTTGTGGACCCTATTGCTTCCCCTCCTCTCATCGTTCTTCACCTCTTTGGCCCTTCCTGTCTGGATGAAACTTAACAAGAAATTTTATGTCTGCTGGTGTGGTTCCGGTTCTCGACATTCGCGCCTCAGCATTTAAACCGGTGTTTTGTGGTTATGACAGTAAGGAAGACTGGTAGCATATACTGTATTCATTATCGAAATCTGATGCACGTTACTGTACGATAGATTCCTGGTCTCAAACAAAGGGCCAGAGTCAGGCTGGGTGATGATGACAACGAGGAACCTAATTAGAGGGAGAGGATTGCATGGAACTACTTTCACTCTTTGAGTGTTAAGAAGACCTCTGACGTTACTCCAGTGTTGATCACTATGGTGGCTGCCGATAAACGACAGTACTGTGTCCTTTTCCTAATTGAAAGCAAGCGGGACATTATGGGGTGGGAACAGTGCAGGACATGCATGCAGACACACACTCTGTTGCACGTGACTTCCGCCGTCTGCTTAAAGCTGCCATTGTGTGGAGCTGCTTTTTGTCTTCAACCGCTGGTACCAGCGGCTACCAGAACAATCCAGAGGTGTTCTGGGCATCATTGTCCTTGTTTATGTCCATATCGGAACGGGATGAGCGTAGGATGGGGACGGGAGAGGGTTTGTTCTTTTAATTAATTAATCGAGTAGTCTGTGTTTTGTTGAACATTTCGTCCGTCAGCTAATCGCCCTTTTACTTACTCATTCAGATATTTAGTTAATTACTTAGTCAGTTGGTAAATCATCTAGTCACAAAACAATAAACAAAGGGTAATTTCATGATGACGTCAATCATCATCATTATCATTTTAAAACATCCAGTCCCATTGCTAGCTCACGTTGTTTTACACGAACACTCTGCACAATACACAAATTCACGTCAATTCATGATGATGCACCTACAAGCGTACGCACAACAATGCGTACACTCACCAATCTTTATCAAGAAATTTTCAAGGGAGGTTATTGAGAGGGGTTAGGAAAGAGCTGGGGGAAGGAGGAGAAGGTAACTGACGCGAAAATGCAAACGAGACGCTGCAGACAAAACTGGATGTATAGTTGAAGCGAGATCTGATATATTGCCGAAAACGCTCTGTTCGGAGAGCCGTACGTAAGACAGGAAGAGACTCAAACAAGTGGAGAACAGGTGGAAATGAACTCCGAACCCATGGGGCACAGACGAAAAAAAAGAGCTTCACTAAATGTTTTACTGGAGGTGCGCAGAGTGAAAAGGGTAAAACTGTCCGAGGAAGAACGAAGATCTTTTCGGTGAATATCAGAGAAATGATAGTAAACACGACAGGAATGAAGAATTCTTGACGGCGAATACAAGAGGAATGGAGAGTTTTCATGGTGAATACAAGAGGAACGAAGAGTTGGATGGCGAATACAAGAGGAATGGAGAGTTTTTATGGTGAATACAAGAGGAATGGAGAGTTTGAGTTTTCATTGGTTAATACAAGAGGAGTGGAGAGTTTTCATGGCGAATACAAGAGGAGCGGAGAGTTTTCATGGTAAATTAAAGAGGAATGAAGTGTTGGATGGTAAACACAAGAGGAATGAAGAGTTGGATGGCAAATACAAGAGGAATGGAGAGTTTTCATGGCGAATACAAGAGGAGAGGAATGGAGAGTTTTCATGGTAAAAACAAGAGGAATGAAGAGTTTTTATGGTAAAAATAAGAGGAATAAAGAGTTCTTTTTAGTGGCGAATACATAAGGTGAAAAGTTCTTAATGGTGAATATGAGAGTAATGTAGAGTTCTTGATGGTGAATCCAGGAGGAATGAAGAATTTTTTTTTACGGTGAATACAAGAGGAATGAAGCATTTCTGATGGCGAACCCAAGAGAAATGAAGAGGGTTTTTTCCTCTGGTAAATACAAGAGGAATGAAGAGTTCTTGATGATGAATATAAGAGGAATGAGGAGTTCTTGATAGTAGATAAAAGTTGAATGAAGAGTTTCTGATGGTGAATACAATGGAATTGTGTCAGACAAGTAAAGGGGCATAACTGCAGGCGAGGGCTGCACTATCTATCCAATGACTGAGCTCTCAGAATTACAATACATCAAGAACAAAGTAGGAACCTACATCCCAGAAGCGATCATCAGCACTTCAGCATATCCTTCACCTCCAACGTGCGCACCGTTGACACTACATCTGCTAATATCAACGACACGATGTAGTCAGAACACCCTTCAGAGAGCAGTTCAAACACACACACACACACACACACACACACACCACACACACACACACACATATATATATATATATATATATATATATATATATATATAATAAAAAGGGAAGCCGCCAAGAGGAAATAAAACGGCAGGTCTTATTGGCTCATGACCCAACTATCTGGTTAGCTTAAAAATGTCTGAAAATCTTGAGGGAAAAAAAGTCGTTAAGGGGTTGCCTAATATGGTTTCTGGTTCCTGTGATATGATATGCTTCCTGTATCATCTACACTTATTATGAATGTGCGCTTGCATGCGTGTGTGTGTGTGTGTGTGTGTGTGTGTGTGTGTGTGTCCGTCTGACAGAGAATTGTGCTTTTGAAAGTTACTTCAACAAAAAAGGTTCTGGTTTCACACGCGTCCGTTAGTTTTTGTCTGTCAACTAGATGATATAAAAACGACTGTACCGATTTTGAAAGAAATTTGGTGGGGAAAAAATGAAGTGTACCCCAAGAACGATCCTTTTAAATTTTAGTGTGGATACCAATGAAAGAGTGAATCCAGTAATTTTGTGACGGGACTGCTCGACCTGAGCAAGGGAGGGACTGCACTCTCCTGAAATCCCTTTTTGTTCTTATTCTGTTGTTTATTTGTACTCCCAGTTCTTTTTTTAGAACAATGTACTTTACAATGGGAACGAAGAAATGCTGTCTGTGTGTCTGTCTGTCCGTGGTCAAAATGTGTTCCACTCGCTCCAGACAAAACTTCTGAGCCGATCTTTCTGAAAATTTGTAGGTATGTTCATTATGGCTCACGGATGATGCCCCATGTTTTACTAACGGCTATAACAGCCCATAACGGTTTTCTTCTTTATGGAAAATCTCAGAAAGTACTTGGCCGATCTCTGAAAATTTGTAGGTATATTCATTATGGGTCACAGATGATGGCCAATGTTTTATTTTACCAGAATAGCCGTTACTAACGGCTATAACGGCCCAAAACGATTTTGTCCTTTTTATGGAATATATCATGCGTATTCAAGATAAACTGGGAGTACGTTTAGATGCTTTGCATCTTGTTTTCTTTTAACTCTGTTCAGTCTCCCATCTTTCAATGCCATTTCAGATCAAGTTTGAAGTGGACGATCCTTCTTTATATTGTAATACATCATATATGTCAATAAATGTGACCATCTTTTTCAGTATGTGGACAGACAGCTTAGGTGCTTTTAAAAAAAAAAAAACTTTTTTTTTTTGGTACGATGTGACCGCCATCTGCTGACTGCAAAGGAGACTTAAGAGCAGCACTTTATCCTTCTGTAGTGTCTAGAACCATGTAAGTAACAGTTTGTAGGTTTGTGTAAGCAGTTTGGGTCACATTTTCTTAGAGGGATTTTAGTACTTTTTTGTGAGTGAAAAAGCGCTGTATACGAGTTGTAGGCTACATTAACAGTTTTAGCTGTAAACTAAAACTGCTTGAATCAACATCATTCCATGTTAATTACTAGATTCATGAAAAGAAAAGACAGGTGGCAATTCACATCCATTATGATTGTCTTCTGTATTTGCTTGTCTGAAAGGTTTAGAAAAAAAATAAGGAAAGGGAGGAAGAAAATGAGGGAGGTAAAAGGAAAGAACGAAAGAGTGAAAAGTTGAAACGTCGATCTTCCACCTCAATTTTCTAGGTCCATTTTCTCGTTCCTGTTTCAAAAATGATTTTTTTCCTCATATCCTCTCCTCCCCGTCTTTCCACTGTCTGTTCTGCTGGAGAAGTCCGAAGACTCAATTTCTACTGCTCTGCCATTTGGGGGCAGCTCCCTTTTCCCGTGGTACTCCCACATGTCACGGACCTTCCTGCTGCACGTGCACGTTGCCGATTCCAGCCCGTGTGTTCTTTGGCTGTTGCCTTTGTTTCTCTTCCAGAACGGCCATGGAGTGTGAGTGGCTCGGTTTTTTTCCCTCTCCGTTTGTCAACGTCAGATTTCTATGGTTTTTCAATCAACCAGTCAATAGATCAGCCGAACTGATCGATGACAGAAGAAATGGCAACTCTCTCTCTCTCTCTCTCTCTGTTCAGCCTGTGTCTCTCTTTCTCTTTCTTTCTTTCTCTCTCTCTCATGTCTGTTTGTCTCTCTCTCT
>CM065719.1:80606139-80621139 GCA_033310375.1 Conus canariensis | reverse complement strand
TGTTTCACGTGCTCTGGACACGTTCGAACAAAGGGGAGTGATGGATGGTTTTAATTAATTGTCCTCTTCCTGATCTGCCAATCAATCGTTGTGTCTGTGGCCAGCCAGAAAGTGTTCTGTCCATAGGTGGTGGAGGGAGATTTCAGTTCCCCTACTGGGTACCGACACTGGATTTGTCAATGCAAGTCGTTATTGTTGTTGTTGTTGTTGTTGTTGCTATTGTGTATTTCATCATGCGGTGACATTCATTGTGAATCATGCTGTGTTATGTTTCTACTACAAAAGACCTCTTTCTCTAATGCCAGCTTTCCATTCTGGGAACAATTCATATTGTAATGGATCATTTATCTTCCCTGTCTGCCCACTGACAAACTCTCTCTCTCTCTCTCTCTCTCTCTCTCTCTCTCTCTCTCTCTCTCTCTCTCTCTCTCTTACACCCCATCACCAGCCCATCGGCCTCCTATCTGACTTCTCATTCGTTATGTCACATGATTTCATTCAGGGGACAGAGAATGCAGGGGGTCACCCTCATTAACAAATATTACCTCTGCCGTCACTTGAATTTGCACAGCGTGTGACCATAAACGTGTTTCAGTGGGTTTCCCTCTTCAATCTGGATACTCTGCATCTAGTTCATGAATTATTCGGATTAACTGCAGTCGCTTTGTCAGTAGGTTCACTGCGTTAGTGTTGAAAGAAACATTGTAAGCTTACAGCATGAACACAACGTGTTCTCATACAGCCTATACAAGTAACGTTGTGTAAAGACTAACAAACAACTTTGTGTAAAGACTAACAAACAACTTTATGTAAAGACTAACAAACAACTTTGTGTAAAGACTAACAAACAACTTTTGTGTAAAGACTAACAAACACTTGACTTTGTGAAGCAGGGCATGAAATCATATCCAGAAAACAAATACGGACAGATCATGCCAGTAGATCATGTAGACCTTCCAGACTGAAATTCATACGGACAGATTAAGCCAGTAGATCATATAGACCTTCCAGACTGAAATTCATACGGACAGATTATGCCAGTAGATCATATAGACCTTCCAGACTGAAATTCATACGGACAGATTATGCCAGTAGATCATATAGACCTTCTAGACTGAAATTTCAAGAACAGCATAGACAGTGTAGAATCCTTGTTGAATCAGAACGATTTCAATGCACATCAGATGATCAGGTGCTTTAGTCTCTCAGAAATATGCATGGCGCTGTCTCCACGACATTACAGAATTTCTATGATGATGCACAGGATGGAAACCATTTGTCTGCATCACATTGAGAAAGACAAACCTCCAGGCCTGCACTACGTCACTATTGAGTCGGAGATTGTCTACGGTGTTTGGTGTTTCAGTATAGACCTCAAACGTCTGCAGTTCTCTTTCCTTCCCAGGACAACAATATTACTTGACTTTACTTGATGGTCTGGTCAATTAACAGCTAACAAGAATGGTTTCAGCTTTTTTGAAGTGAAGAAATCATATACAAAATTTATCAGATGTGGCAAGCTCAGAAAGTGTTCTGTCCATAGGTGGTGGAGGGAGATTTCAGTTCCCCCAGCACCATGTAACTGTGCCCCCCAGCACCATGTAACTGTCTTCTTCCGAATCTAAATGAATTGTAGAAAATGGTTAGTTGCTCGTGTGTCATATGTAGGGATGGGAAAGTAAGTCTCTATACGTCTTTAAACCATTGTTTCAGTGGAAACAGATACATACCTTTACTTATTTACACAATGAAGCAACAATTACAGTTAACTATGTGCACGCAGGTAATGGTTTAATGTACTCGTGTTATTATATCAATCAAATGAAAAAATAAAGCAATCATTAGATTGAGAAAAAGGAAAGAAAGGGACAAATAAAGAAAGAAATTAATAAATAAATGAATGATAAAAGAATTACAAATGAATAAGTAAATGAATCAATGAATGATAAGTATATAACTATATAGATAAACAAATGAATGGATGAATAGATAATGAAATAAATGACTAAATAGATAAATGAAAACAAATAAAAACACCAGATAGAATTACCTCTGCTCTATCCTTCCTTTCTTTCTCCTCTTATCCCTTTTCGAGCTGAATCGTTTCTTGATGTTACCTGTTCATCAATTTCGTCCTATTTTCAACTCCCCATCTAGCGAGAAAAGAAAACCAATCACCTTTCTGAACATCGTGGTTCTTTTCTGTCCTTGGCCACCCCTACCTGGTCCTTGACGCTTCCTTTGTGTCTGACATTTCTGCTGTCATTTCCCCCATTGCTTTTTTCCAGTGCAGACAGACCCGTTAACTTGTTATTACTGTTTCTCGGGCAGAACTGGATGACTGTTCTTGTGTCTGTCTCCATTTGTCAACGTCACATTTCAATAGTTTTGCACTGTCGACCAATCGATAAGTCCAGCAGCATCGGTCGATGGACACAAGGAATGGACACACGTTCACACACAGGGTCCACAGACGGGACGATGGAAAAGACAGGAATGTGGGACACACACACACACACACACACACACACACACACACACACACACACACACACACACACACACACACACACACTATACAAGCAAGCGCATGCTCACATACAACTGTTACTGGCAGGTTTCGATCTATATCCTCTACGGGTCCTGTTGAGGAGAAAGATGGAAACGTGGTTCGATTATAGCAACAAACAACAGCAGCTGACACCCCGCAAGTGTGCTTGTAAACCGCGAATGAAATATGCAACATGCTACTTACATCACGGAGAGAAATTTCGACAGTGACAGGTTCTGTTTGTTTGCTTGCCAGCTTTCTTGTTTGTTTGTTTGTTTGTTCGTTTGTTGTCATGTTCTGTGTGCTGTCTATGGCTTGGATTCAGTATTGCTTTCTTCTCCTCCCCCCATCTCTACTGGCTCCCTCCCCCCCCCCTTCTCCTTACTGGCTTCCCCTTCTCCTTACTGGCTCCCTTCTCCTTACGCTGCTCCTTCTCCTTACTGGCTTCCCTTCTCCTTACTGGCTGCCCCTTCTCCTTACTGGCTGCCCTTCTCCTTACTGGCTGCCCTTCTCCTTACTGGCTGCCCCTTCTCCTTACTGGCTGCCCCTTCTCCTTACTGGCTGCCCCTCTCCTTACTGGCTCCCCTCTCTACTGCTGCCCTTCTCCTTACTTGGCTGCCCCCTCTACCTTACCTTCCCTTTACCGCTGTCCCTTTCTCCTTATACGCTGCCTTCACTCCTCTACCTTCCCTTTACCGCTTCTCCTTTCTCCCTTACGACTTCACTCTCCTCCCTCACGGCTTCTCCTTCCCCTCACTGACTTCTCCTTCCCCTCACTGGCTTCTCCTTCCCCTCACTGGCTTCTCCTTCCCCTCACTGGTTTCTCCTTCCCCTCACTGTTTCTCCTTCCCTTCACTGGCTTCTCCTTCCCCTCACTGGTTTCTCCTTCCCCTCACTGGCTTCTCCTTCCCTCACTGGTTTCTCCTTCCCCTCACTGTTTCTCCTTCCCCTCACTGGTTTCTCCTTCCCCTCACTGGTTTCTCCTTCCCCTCACTGGCTTCTCCTTCCCCTCACTGGTTTCTCCTTCCCCTCACTGGCTTCTCCTTCCCCTTACTGGTCTTCTCCTTCCCCTCGCTGGCTTATCCTTCCCTACACTTCTCTTCCCTCGCTGGCTTCTCCTTCTCCCACACGGCTTCTCCTTCCCCTCACTGGCTTCTCCTTTCCCTCACTGGCTTTCTCCTTTCCCTCACTGGTTTCTCCTTCCCCTCACTGTTCTCCTTCCCTCACTGGCTTCCTCCTTCCCCTTACTGGCTTCTCCTTCCCCTCAGTGGCTTCTCCTCCCCCTCACTGGCTTCCCCTTCCCCTCACTGGCTTCTCCTTCCCCTCACTGGTTTCTCCTTCCCCTCACTGGTTTCTCCTTCCCCTCACTGGCTTCTCCTTCCCCTCACTGGTTTCTCCTTCCCTTCACTGGTTTCTCCTTCCCCTCACTGGCTTCTCCTTCCCCTCACTTGTTTCTCCTTCCCCTCACAGGCTTCTCCTTCCCCTCACTGGTTTCTCCTTCCCCTCAGTGGTTTCTCCTCCCCCTCACTGGTTTCTCCTCCCCCTCACTGGCTTCCCCTTCCCCTCACTGGCTTCTCCTTCCCCTGACTGGCTTCTCCTTCCCCTGACTGGCTTCTCCTGGCTTCTCCTTCCCCTGACTGGCTTCTCCCTCCCTTCACTGGCTTCTCCTTCCCCTCACTGGCTTCTCCTTCCCTTCGCTGGCTTCTCCTTCCCATCACTGGCTTCTCCTCTCTTCCTCACTGGCTTCTCCTTCCGCTGACTGGCTTCTCCTTCCCTTCACTGGCTTCTCCTTCCCCTTGCTGGCTTCTCCTTCCCCTCACTGGCTTCCCCTCCCCGACTTCCCTATCTCCTAACCATCTTATTCTTCTTATTTGCTTCTTTCGTTTTCCTTACTGACGTTTCTTTCTCCTTTCTGGCTTCCCCTTCTCCTTACGAGACCCTCTTCTTAAATTCTCTCATCTTAGTTATGAATTCATTTATCCGTCAGCTTTAAATCATGTGCAGTGTGGTCTCAAAACTTAGCGGATGTGGTGCAGCGTATGTGGACTAATCCGCACGCAGTGACGCCTCCTTGATGAAACTGAAACTGAAACCTTCTTCTTACCGGCTTGCCCTTCCCCTCTTCCCCTTACCGGCTTCCCTTCCACCCCCTTCCCCTTACTGGCTTCCCCTCCCCGCCCTTCCCCTTACTGGCTTCCCCTTTCCCTCTTCCCTTTCCCCTCTTCCCCTTACCGGCTTCCCCTTCCCCTCTTCCCCTTACCAGCTTCCCCTTCTCCTCTTCCTCTTGCTGGCTTCCCCTTCCCCCCTTCCCCTCTTCCCCTTCCCCTCTTCCCCTTTCCCTCTTCCCTTCCCCTCTTCCCCTTTCCCCTTTCCCCTCTGTCCTTCCCTTCCCTTCCCCTTTCCCTCTTCCCTCTTCCTCTCTTCCCCTCTTCCCCTTCCCCTCTTCCCCTTCCCTCTTCCCCTTTCCCTCTTCCCCTTCCCCTTTCCCCTTTCCCTCTTTCCCTTACTGGCTTTCCCCTTCCCTTCTTCCCCTCCTTCCCCTTTCCCTCTTCCCCTTCCCTCTTCCCTTTCCTCCTTCCCTCTTCCCTCTTCCCTTCCTCTTCCCCTTTCCCTCTTCCCCTTCCCTCTTCCCTTTCCCCTCCCTTCCCCTTCCCCTCTTCCCTTTCCTCTTCCCCTTCCCCTTTCCCCTTTCCCTCTTCCCTCTTCCCCTTTCCCTCTTCCCTTTCCCTCTTCCCCTTCCCTTCCCTCTTCCCCTTTCCCTTTCCCTTTCCCCTTCCCTCTTCCCCTTTCCCTCTTCCCTTCCCCTTTCCCCCTTTCCCCTTCCCCTTTCCCTCTTCCCCTTTCCCTCTTCCCCTTTCCCTTCCCCTTTCCCTCTTCCCCTTTCCTTCCCCTTCCCCTTTCCCCTCTTCCCCTTTCCCTTCCCTTCCCCTTTCCCTTCCCCTTCCCCTTCCCTCTTCCCCTTCCCTCTTTCCCCTTCCCCTTTCCCCTTCCCCTTCCTTCCCCTTTCCCCTTCCCCTCTTCCCCTTTCCCTTCCCCTTCCCCTCTCCCTCTTCCCCTTTCCCATTCCCCTTCCCCTCTTCCCCTTTCCCTCTTCCCCTTCCCCCTTCCCGTTCCTCCCTCTTCCCCTTCCCCTCTTCCCCTTTCCTCTTTTCCTTACTGGCTTCCTCTTCCCCCTCTTCCCCTTTCCCTCTTCCCCTTACCATATTCCCCTTCCCCTCTTCCCCTTTCCGGCTTCCCCTTCCCCTCTTCCCCTTACTGGCTTCCCCTTCCCCTCTTTCCCTTACCGGCCTCCCCTTCTCCTCTTCCTCTTGCTAGCTTCCCCTTCCCCCTTCCCCTTCCCCTCTTCCCCTTCCCTCTTCCCCTTACCCTCTTCCCCTTCCCCTCTTCCCCTTACCGGCTTCCCCTTCCCCTCTTCCTCTTGCTGGCTTCCCCTTCCCTCTTCCCCTTCCCCTCTTCCCTTTCCCTCTCTTCCCCTCCTCCCTTCTTCCCCTTACCAGCTTCCCCTTCCCCTCTTCCTCTTGCTGGCTTCCCCTTCCCCCTTCCTCTTCCCCTCTTCCCCTTACCAGCTTCCCCTTCCCCTCTTCCTCTTGCTGGCTTCCCCTTCCCCTCTTCCAATTACCGGCTTCCCCTTCCCCTTTTCCAATTACCGGCTTCCCCTTCCCCTCTTCCAATTACCGGCTTCCCCTTCCCCTCTTCCAATTACCGGCTTCCCCTTCCCTTCTTCCTCTTGCTGGCTTCCCCATTCTCCTTACCAGCTTCTAATTTCCAGGTTTTCCTTCTGACACTGGCTTTCCTTTACCTTTACTGAGTTTCCTTTCCCCAGATCAGCTTCCCCTTCCCTTAACTGGCTTTCCTATTTCTCACTAGCTTCTCTTCTTCTCTTCTTCTTACTGGCTCACCCTTCCCCCTGCTGACCTCCCTTCTTCCTACTGGCTTCCTCTTCCCCTTTGCTGGCTTCCCCTTTCTTTATAAGCTTTTCCTCAAACAGTCATACTCAGGTCCGTAATTTCACACTCTCAACACCATTGTGCACGAAGAGCATTTAATATAAAGTCGACATCAGACAGGCTACCATAGGAGATACTGTGCTGCTGTTGAGTTACTTCATTTGTGTCTATTCTAATCCAACATAGTAGGACACCACCCACCGACCCCCAAATCACAGCAGTGATTTGTTAGTCAAAGAGCCAACGTGAGTTAGTATATCTGTCCAAAGAGCACCACTTCGTCCATCCAACGCCAGTCTCATGGACTCGCTAGTGTCCACGACCACTTACTCACCACATATAAGGACGTAGAAAAGTGACAAAGAGGTCACTGCAAGAGCATGCTATGAAAGTCCGCAAGCTCTTCAATGATGATCAATGACGATGAAGATGATACTATAGAGGCCCATTCTGGTCTCAGACTATATGCCAGGGCTGTGTTCTACGCTTCCAGTCATCATTCAGTCCTTTGTCAGCAAGACCAGAGACATACATATACCTGCAGAGTTGGTCAGAAAATCTGAGCAATACTGTCAGAAAGGCTTCCGTGGAATGGATGACACTGAAATATGTGGCTTCAGTCTGTCCATGTAAGTTGAAAATGATATGAGGCAGGGAACAGTAAACAATAAACAATTAACAAGTAGGGTAACTTGAGCACAGACACGATCAGCCGTGTCTCCCTGATGAGCCCGATCCAGCGGACGAAAGGCTTAGGATCAAGCAATACAAATAGATTTGCCTCATGCAGCTAGTGAAAAGTTTTCATATATATAATATATTTTCTTAATTTTATGTTCCCATGTTCTTCATCTTCGACCCCCCCCCCCCACCCCCTCCCTTAAGTTCAAATCTTTGCCAAGTCATTACTGTGATGACGGAGGGGTTGTTGGTCTGCGCTTGTCCCCCCCCCCCCCCCCCCCCCCCTCCCTATTAGATTGTTCGTCTTTGAATTTGTCTGACTGTATTCCATTTTAAAAGGCTGTGCCAGTCTTGAATAAAAGTTACTCTGTGTTAGGTTTTCTTATGGGAGCAAGAGTGACCCTACTTGTTTACTGTCCATTTAAGTCCATATTGCAAGCAACTCTGGAGAGAATTAAGGAAATCAAATTCACGACCTTTCAACCCTCAAGTTTGTTGTGCTGAGAACTGTACAACAGTGGCTGGTACAACATTTAGACATTTATACCAGTTCATTACATCGATGACATCAACTCTTATTTTTTACAATACCAATTAACGTATTTAGTTTTGTATGTACTTCTCTTTCAAGCGTGGTCCAAGCATTTTCAATAACTACTCTCATTCACGTTACATTTCTCCATCTCTCTACGTTTCCCACGAGTATGTACTGATATGGAATAATTAGGCCTTTGCAAAGTACTTCTTTGGTTGTCCTAATTGAATGGGAAAGACGGTTGTCTGTTCCTTTGTCCTCAGAGGTCAGCTCAGTGGAGTGAGGCCCTATGATCAAAGCTCGGCTGAACACCGTTCCCCTCTCTGCTCATTTCATGCCTGACTACACACTGTTTTCATTTTTTGCTGAGTTCAAAGCTGACTGAAGATCCACTTTCACACCCTGGCCGACACAGAACTGCTGATGTCAAGAGCGTGATCGCCAGCATACACAGATGAAAGGGCAAAGGCAACGCGCTTCCAGTTTCCATGACGGCTTTGGAGAACGGCAGCCATGGGAAAGGAGAGTTCTCATTTCCACGATGCCATTTTATCAGTGAAGTGACAGCCAGGTTCTCTGACATGTTGTGAAATTGTTTCACGTGCTTCGGCCACATCGAAACGGGCGAGGATCGATCAACAAGAGTGTCCTAATTAATTTCCTTTTTGTTTCAATCTATTGTGTCCGTTGCTAGGGACTGTGCTGTTCCAATGAAGGCGCGGCAAATCCTAGTTCCTGGACATGGTACTGATATTATGCTGATCAGCATTGGTCTTCTGCGTTGAACTGTGGGTACTGATATTATGCTATCAGCATTGGTCTTCTGCGTTGAACTGTGGTGCAGTCTGTTGTGCTGTAGTGTATGATAGTATGTTCGGTCATTCTGTGGTGTATTCCTAAACAACGCTACATTAGGGTCACAGTCGTGTTTTGCGTTCAGTATGTCACAGCATTACTGAAATGCTTCAAAGAATGGTTGACTGCAGATGGCAAGACTGCCATGATCACATACAGAGTACTGACAGATTTTTAGAATAAGCCATGTTTAAGACGAGTGACTACGTGGAACCATATATTTCAATTCAGATGAATAGATATGTTAGAAGTGCTGTAACAAAACTTAGATCTGATGTATTTAAGATTGCCTGTCGTCAGTTGAGATATTACGAAAGGGGTTCTAGAGCAATATGCCGTTTATGTAATCTATGTGAAGAAAATGAAATTCATATGAACGATTTGTGGAGAGAATTATATTCAACAAAATTACGTTCACAAACCCTTGTTATTTTAGAGACGACTTACTTATGGTATGAGGAAAATAGAACAATATCACGTTCTACCTTCTCAACGCTTTGAGACGATTCTGTATCTGTATGAATTTAGTTTCATCTGTTATGTCTGACATTTTTAGCTGTTTGCGATTCCGTTCTATTTCTACTCTCATTGTCATTATTTCAGTCACAGTTTTGTGATTGTCAGATGTTGTTAAAACCCCCTTCAGATGGGGGCTATGGCCTAATCTGATTAAAATATTCATATTCGTTTGTATATCTCTCTCTCTCTCTCTCTCTCCCTCTCTCTCTCTCTCTCTCTCTCTCTCTCTCTCTCTCTCTCAGCAATAGCAGTATAATAAGGTGGACATACAATATCAATCGTACCAATCGTAGCGTAGTATACATATACTACAATCTTCATGCATGTGTGTGTGTGTGTGGATGGGTTCAGTAATTTTACAGCGACTGATGACGTATTCCACGTGTTTATTTCCGTACTTTATTCATTTCACTGTTTGTTTGTTTGTTTGCTTGTTTGTTTGTTTGTGTCCCATCTGAAAAAGACACTCAGGTGCAAAGCCTAAACAATTCTTGAAGTTTATATTAATATATTAATCAATTAATTAATATTAATGGTAAGAAGACATGAGTGCCTAAAGTGCAGAAATATTTGCTTAATTATGTCAACTATCAACCACCAGTAATCATTTGACGGCTCAGTGTTTCAATGCATATTTTCATACTTACATAAACGTAGGCTACATAAAACGGCTGTTAAAAAAAACTACACTGATCGCCTGGATAACCTTATGAATAGGTCTGGGGCGTTTGAACAGAGTGAGGAATTCCCGCAAAATATCTTTTACTTACGTAAATCATAAATTAACAGTAACTCCGAAAAATGAAGTCAATTTAAGAGCAAATATTGATTTTTGGCGCAGTAGAATAACTGAAAAACTGTCCTACTTCGATTAGAGCCCATACCTGAACAATGTACTCCAATAATCAGAAGTCTGAGGGAAAGTGGTACAGTCTAAAATATCACTTCCTCTTTGCACAACATGACATATCCAGTAAACTCATCTTGATGTAAGCCATTCTTCCTTCAGAAAAATTGACGCTGATAGCATCCTCAGTGCATCAGTGCAAGATCAATGATTACGTGATTGTCTGAAAATTCATACTGATGGACTCATGTTAGATAACCAGGATGCCGGAGATCTGTATTGGGAACCTATAAATCTGTCGCTATCATCTATCTTACTTTATTACTACAGTTGTTGCCCATGTTCAGTTAACTTTGTTAATCTTATTTTTTGACGATCGCATGACGTTGATAGGCAGTACAGTGAAAGACACACATGAAAGAATCTTCATGTACAATAGAGGTGTAGCCAGCTAAAAGCTTTTGAGTAGATCGACTCACCTTGTAATGAAGCAGCACACACATTCTACTCATCCATCAAAAATGTCGGACAAATAACTGGTATGCCACATCAAAAAGGACCAACACGATTATCCATAGTGCACAAGGTCAAAGAATTGTCTCCCCTGTGCTATCCGCATTAACAACAAAGTATCAGACACTTCCTACTCGCCATTGATGCTGACACTGTCAAAACCTCTCAGACTGTCCAAGCAGACCCCAACGGACACATTTCCGTCTGCACCACTCACATCAAATCCAAAAGTCAGACATTTCCTGCTCACCAGTAATGCCGACACTGTCAACACTTCGCAGGCTGTCCACGCAACCACAACAGACACATTTCCGTCTGTATCACCCGCATTAAAACCAAATGTCAGACATTTCCTGCTCACCAGTAATGCCGACACTGTCAACACTTCGCAGGCTGTCCACGGAACCACAACAGACACATTTCCGTCTGTATCACCCGCATTAAAACCAAATGCCTGTCACTTCCTTCCTGCTCCCAAGTGATGCCGACACGGTCAATCTTTAAAGATCGTCCATGCGCAAAACAGACGCATTTCCTTTTCCTTCATGTGGTGTTCGGCTTGTTTATTTATTGAGAGTGCGTTCATCTGAATTTATATTTTTCTTTTTCCTCTCTCCTAACTCCATGAGTTGTAGCGTTATTATACATATATCTTCATTGTGTTCACTTTGGTGATCTGGAAGAAAGAAAGATAGAAAGAAAGCAAGAAATCAAGAAATCAAGAAAGACAATATGAATGAATGAATTAATTAATCAATAAAAGAACGTCAAAATAAATAAAGCTCATACTATCCTCTCATACAAACTCCCCTCCAGCATTGTCTTATGTCCCCTCTTTATTTTTCTTTTATCTCTGCCCCCCCCCCCTCCCCCCACCACCACCACCACCCGTACCAATCTCCCATCCTCTGACATAGGATTAGCATTGACATGTACAAACATACATCTTTTGGCTGTACTGTCACGCATGTCACTATCCCTTGGTGATCCCAGCACAAGTCACAACACACAGATTTCAGCTGTCACTGCATCTGAACTTCTCCTGAGAGTGTGTTCATTAAAGACTATCTCTGTTTCTCTGCCAGAACTACCGTGGAGTGTGAGTGTGTCGGTTTTCTTTCTGCCATAATTTGTCAACGTCAGATTTCAGCCATTTTCCAATCAAACAATCAATAGCCCAGCAGGCCTGACCAATGACACAAAGACTGGCGCTCTCTCAGACTGCAGAACGGTGATAGTGATTCGGTGGGGGAAGGGGGGGTGGGGAAGGAGGGGAGAGGGGGAGGGCAGGCGCGCGCAGGAAGTAATGGGGAGAGGAGGAAGTTATTAGCACAGCGTGTACCAATTGCCTTCCTCGCCTCAGAAAGCAATTACAGATGAAGAATGGAAACGTCGGCTTCCTGAAAAAACTCCTTTCGACTTCATCTTCCCTGCCTTTGTTTCTCGGAGGGTTATGCAGTGTCTTCTAAGAAGTACAGTATATATCCGCATGGATGGATCTTCACTGATTGTATAGAGCAATGTTCCGTGACATAAAGTGATGATGGCACATTTATGATCAAAGCATGGACTGAACACCGTTCTCCTTTCTGCTGATTTCATGGCTGGCTGAGGATCCACTCTCACACACACACACTGACCGGCAAAGAACCGCTGACAGCAGAAAAAAAAAAACAATCACATTAATGAGCATGTGAAAAGTAACCTCCGCTTTCTGTGGTTGGCGCTCAGGAGAACTGTGGGCGAAGGAACGGAGGGTTCCCATTTCCACGGTGACATTTTATCAGTCAAGTGTAAGTCTGGTTCCTCGATGTTCTGTCAAACTGTTTCATGTGCTGTGGTCCCACAGGGTTTGTGAGTGCGTGTTCACTGGCACCGTTTGATTTCAAGGTTTAAGGGTAAACAGATAGAGAGAAAGGAACCCTATGTTTGAAGGCTAGAGACCAAACTGATGGAGAACAATCCAACCTTGTGTCACGCTTCCACAAATACAATAGACTGAAGACAAATGAAAAATTATGACTAAGGTTTATAGACCAAAAAGACGAAGGACAATTAAATCCTATGGACGAAGATAACGAACCAAAGATAAGAGTACAATAAATTTTGCGTCTAAAGACCACACACATAACAAACGAAGGATGGTATTAACCTTGTGTCTGAAGTCAGCGGTACATTTTGATAGAAGGCTATAGAACCACGTGTCTTAAACACCACGAACAAAACAAATGAAGAACAACAGAGCTCTGTTTCTGAAGGCTACAGACCAAACGGATAAAGGATAACAAAACCATGTTTCTAAACAAATCTTAAATAAATGTTAGCGAAGCGCCAAGAGAAACGTGGACAAACGAGTCACAAGACAAAACACGACGCGTTTCGACCTCTTAGGTCTTCTTCAGGCAAGACACAAACAAATAGAACAATGAAAATGAACGAATTTGTCACTTAGCTTAGATCTCTTCAGCGCAAGGTAGGCAGGCGTTAAATGAAAACCAAATGTTTCAATTTCTGCCTGCAGTCGTCTCACTTTGCAACTAGATCATGTTCGTAAAGACTAGGATCAAACAGATAAGGGACAATAGAACCCTGTTATTAAAGACTACATACCAAACAGATGCAGGACGACTGAGTCATCTTCCCTAAACCACGTAACAAAGAAATGGTGGGCAATGGAGTCCTGTTCCTGAAAGATGCAGACCAGACAGCTGGTGGCCAGTAGAATCCTGTTTGCGAAGGCCACAAAACAAAGCGACTGAGGATAATGATATATGTATGTAACACCACCATTGTCACGTCACGTTATAGAAGAAAGGAAGACAGAGAGAATGAGTGAAAGACAGAGAAAGAAGTATATAGAAAGAATAGTCAAACACCTTAGCCCGACGGACCTTTCTGGCTGTATGATCTATTCACGTGTATTGAGTGCATTGATTAAGTAGTTTTGACTTTTCGTAGTAGGATCTAGTTGCAAAGTGAGGCGACTGCAAGCGGAAATCTAAACAAATTTGAAAAACTGTTTATTTTCAAAGTAGATTTTTCTTAATGATTTCGAGTATTTCATTCGATTTTAAATTATTGTATATGTGAATTCTGTATGAGTATTCATATCAAGGAAAAGCGATAACTTTAGATAAAGAAAATAATACTGTGTTTATTGGTATATAGAATTCATGCTGTTACAAAGAGTAAAAAAGTGATAAACACTATCTAAGTAGAATGAGCTGACAACTCACCAGCTCAATCAATTTAGGACGCCAACACATATCTCAGCGAGAGCTTGAAATAAACAGTAATGGGAAATATAGGAGATTGGACATGTTACAGGTCATCCAATTTAAAGAGAAAGCTAACATGCTACATGCCATACCATTCAGAAAAAATGACGAGAATGGACACAAGTTACACCACTCTGAAAAAAAGTAGGAAATATGACATGCTTCACGTCGATTCATCAAAAAAAAAAGTGGAAAATCAGGTATACTATATGTCACTGGGTTTTTGTTTTGTTTTTTTAGTGTTGTGGACACTTGATATCTGATTTCCCTCGACTTCACATTAAAAGTCAATTTAATCGATATGGCGTGGAGCTTTCAGCTGTGTTAAAGCCCAGTCATCCCCACAGAACCTTCTTGAAGGCCGACTTCTTGCCAAGGATAACATCCTGTCATGAGCACAATAGATTTCAAAGAATTAAGTCGGGATAGAAGTAGTTGCAAAGTGAGACGACTGCAGGCGGAAATCTAAACAAATCTTAAATAAATGTTAGCGAAGAGCCAAGAGAAACGTAGACAAACGAGTCACAAGACAAAACACGACGCGTTTCGACCTCTTAGGTCTTCTTCTGGCAAGACACAAACAAAAAAGACAATGAAAATGAACGAATTTGTCACTTAGCTTAGATCTCTTCAGCGCAAGGTAGGCAGGTGTTGAATGAAAATGATACCTTGCGCCGAAGAGATCTAAGCTACATGAAAAATTCGTTCATTTTCATTGTCCTATTTGTTTGTGTCTTGCCTGAAGAAGACCTAAGAGGTCGAAACGCGTCGTGTTTTGTCTTGTGACTCGTTTGTCCACGTTTCTCTTGGCGCTTCGCTAACATTTGTTTCAGATTAGTCAGGATAGAAGGACAAAAAAGGGTTGGCACGTACTGCAAATGTTTCGATCCTTTTTTCTGTCTGGTGGCAGATAACAGGTGTATCACTCAGTAGAGGGCTGTCGACAGCTGGAAGGCCATGATCCTTGTCTCTATTCAGGTTTTAGGAGTTGAAATGAGTATCGCTGAGTAGTGGGCTCATTACTTTCAATTTGAAAGCGATTTTTAACCTTGTGCACGCCAATGCCAAAGTGATTCGTTAATACTTGCAATGTGGTATGGTGTTGAGTTTTCTGATGATTTTGGCCGTTGGTATGGATGACACGCTACACATAGCATGCACTTTCCCCGAAGATGGAGTATGGCTGCCTTAATGGCGGGATAAAAAACGGTCATACACACAAAACTCCACTGCCTGTCTATACAGGCAGTCTCCGCAGAAGTATCAGCCTGCGT
>CM065719.1:80586139-80591139 GCA_033310375.1 Conus canariensis | reverse complement strand
GAGAAAAAAAACCCTGCTCCGGTTCATCTCTTTTCCAACTTACTTCTTCTTTCTTTCTTCTTCTTTCTTTGAGTGGCCATCTTCATCGAGTTGAAGATTCTGACACTTTCGTGTGTATGACCGTTTTTTTTTTATCCCGCCATTAAGGCAGCCATATTCCAACTTCGGGGAAGGTGCATGCTGTGTGTAACGTGTCATCCATACCAACGGCCAAACTGGCCTTCTCTTCCGAAAGTTGATGATGAGATTTTACGTGTGTGCAAGATGTTGTGCGTGCGTTCACACACGGAACCTCGGTTTATAGTCTCATTCGAAGGGCTGTATGGGGAATGGAGTCAGAACCAATGTTAACTCCGAGGGAAAAATCCGCCTGTACCGAAATTCGAACCCGTAACCTCAGGATCACGAGTCCGGCGCTCTACCAACTGAGCCATTCCGGCCCCCAACTGGCGACGACCAAAGCCGTGCGTAGTGCACCCGGCCCGACCCGTATGAAGGGAGCCATGATTCTGCCGGTCGTGCAAACCGTACTTTCCCCGGAAGTCCGGGTGAAGGGACCGAACTCCTCCTCTGATTTTTCTACACATGTTACCTTTCTTTCCAACATGGACGAGAAACTGGTCGCTGCCGTTAGGCTAAGATCATTCATTTACACAAAAAAATGTCCATAATCATGCAAACAGAAAGATTCTCTCTGCTGCTTGGGACAACACATCATGAGAAGTGGGAGGAAGTGATCTGAAGTCAAAATGCTATGTTCTTTTTTCCATTAAATGAACAAAGTTACAAACATCTTCAACTTTAGAGCCAAAACAATTCATATTAACAGAAAGTGCCAGTCACGGATATATTTTCTACAAAAAAAAAAAGAAACATTCACATTGATTCATAAGTCCTTGAAGATTTTTAATCATTGTTTTATTCAATCCATTTTGACGTTTTCTTATACGTTTCTAAATAAGAATGTTTTAAACAGACAGGTAAATGTGTGCACCAGGATGGTGAGTGTGACACAGGTAAATCTAACTGAGCTGTGTGAACGTGGTATGAGAGTGAAGGCAAGAAAGATTGTGAATGATCAAAGCCATCCTCTTTCAAAATATTACCAATTGCTACATTTCGGTTTTCCAAAACCAGAACACAAAGAGCAAGAAACAGTTTTATCCACAAGGCCAAAGGGTTATTGAATAAATGATGTTGTACACTTCTACACTATATACTGACTTGATCAGACGTGTGCTTGTGTGGATGTGGGGGGAGGGGTGGTGATGGTAGAGTGGTGGTGCGAGAAAGTGGGTGTGGGTATGTGCATGTACACGTAAAAGCATCTCTATGTGTCTTTTTGTATAAGTGAGTGTGTCCGTACATGCACAGCATAAATTACAATATTCTTACAGTTAAGATTGTTAATGTTTGTATATTTCCTACTTTTATGGTTGATTTCCTAATTTGATCCACTTTCTTGCATAATTTTCTACCATAGCCAAATTTACAGATGTTTATCTGTGTGTGTGTGTGTGTGTGTGTGTGTGTGTGTGTGTGTGTGTGTGTGTGTGTGTGTGTGTGTGTGCATGAGTGCGTGCGTGCGTGCGTGCGTGCGTGCGTGTGTGTGTGTGTGTGTGTGTGTGTGTGTGTGTGTGTGTGTGTGTGTGTGTGTGTGTGTTATTTTCAGTCATGTTACTTCTATTCACGGTATGTAACTGGTCACAATCCAATAATTTAATGTTAATAATCTTAACACACATCACATAACACATTTTTTTTAATCACTCAATTCATTCTTTCAGCGCCTAGAATCAACATCTAAAATTAAACTAGTAATAAATGTATGAAAATGATCTGGATGATAACATTTGGAAAGCAAATTCTGTGCAACACATATGATCGGGTTCACAGAAATAACGGCGTGTCGTATGTACAGTGTTTCTCTCCCCCCCCCCCCCACTCACCCCCCCCCCCTTCCACCACCACCACCACCACCACCACAGTATCAATTTTTGTTTTCTCGTGAGCATCACTTTCACATTGCGTGTTAAAGAAACTTGTGTCAGTCAGCCGGCTCCGTCTGGGTCTACTCTACCCGGACAACCGGATGAGGCACGGCTGTGCTTTACACGGCCGGGTCCGGGTCTACTTTACTACACGTAGCATAAAACAGATAGGAAGTTTTATACAAAAAAAAAAAGTAGATTCATTTTATCTACGAAGACGTGTGTGGGAACAAAGTGATTAGATTATCACATAACACAAAGGAGTCCTGATCTGAAACCACAATATCTGTGTAAATTAGGGCTACACATTGTTCTTCGTTTCTCAAGACAATATTTAACAGTAACCTAAACCTAACCTTGTACCTTACACCTAGGTCAATACTGTGTGTACTCCGTGTTGGCATTTCTGCTATGCGATTTGGTGTCGTCAGCATTTGGAGCAATGGGCATCTAACTAATTTCATCATGGGAGAAAGATTTACCCTAGCTGTTCGTTGTTTACTGCTAATCGTTCGTCTCATGTAAGATCACTTTCATACCAGTTAAACCGAGATTACCTGTCCTTGTTACTACTCGTCCCCATGTTTGTCTGACTAGGGTTTTGTTTGTTTGTTTGTTGTTTTGTTGTTGTTTTTTTTAAACGCTGTGTCAGTTTTGAGTGAATGTTAATTGGTGTTTGTTCATTTCACCAGTTGTTGTGGCGGTCAACATGTGTGAAGAAGAGATTATTATATAGGCAAGCTTGGAGCATCCTCTTGTGGGCATGTCTTTTTGTTTTGTTCTGTGTACTCGGTGTTGATATATGCGGTTTGGTGTCGTAGGCAGTATTCGTTTGGAGTGACGGGCGTGTGATTAATTTCATCCTTATTTGTTCGTTATGTCTGTGTTGTAGTTGATGTGGTCCGTTTAACTGGCCGCTCAGTAATCCAGCATGTATTTCCGGTCTCAACTTCCGCCTTCAGGCTTTCCCATTCAAACTGGCGGTTATCCTTTACTTTGCTATCTCTTGTTTAGTGTGACTCAAGCAATGGAGAATTAGCCTTGGTATGTTTTCATCAACCTTGTATTCTTTTTTTAACCATAAGCATAGGCTCATACAATTCCCTTTATCTTGATTATTGATGACTTATATTTTGTCATTCAATTCTAAATCATTTATTCCTTGTCTTTATTCTTCCATTCACTGATCTTTTCGGGCAGTCAGGTGTGATTTTTCCCTGCGTGGTGTTGAGGATTTGACAGAATTATAGGCAGTGCCCTGTGTATTATTTTACTGGTGAACATGTAAACTAGCCCAGCACTACCGAGGAGTTTCGCCCTGAAGACGAAAGCCGACACTAACAGGCGTTAACATATCGTTCTGGACACAAAACAGAAAGCGACAATTCCCCTACACGTCGGTGAAGTTTGATGTTCACACTGAAATACCCTCCCTGCCATTCAGTCTCTAGCCTCTACCAACCCCACTCCCCGTTCATCCCTCTCCCTCCTTCCTCTTCCTCCTATCTTTCTTCTCTCATTCCTCATCTCTGTTATGAAGTCGTTTACGCTGTGACTGCCAAATTGTTTGCTTACGCCCCACGCCACTGATCTGCCGTCTTTAATTGTTTATTGACTAACAGGACATAAACAACAGACAAGGTCTGGGTCAACATAAAGGAAGTGGTGGCCCACACAACAGGGAGAGCAAAGGCAGACCTAGTGTTACAGAAGCTGAAGAAAGAAGAGTATGTTCAGAGAACAAGCAGGCAGTGCCAACAAGGTCAGTGGAATACATGGAAAAACGCACTCTATTTAAGTCTCAGCTGGAATAAGATATGACACTTGGCACCACACAGGACCAGTGTTATGCTCAGATGACCTATATGACCTCCTCCTGCCTTCGAATGCAAATCTGGTGAACTGGAGGAAATCAGACGACCTGCGCGTCCGCTTTGTGAGAGCAAAGAAACTGTGGAACATGTCCTGAGTACGTGACTAGGAGTGCACAGCAGACCTTCAGGAAAAGACAGGAATCGCCAGAGAGAGTGGCATGAGACCGGATGTTGCACTCCACTCAGGGTCAGTCGTTTCCGACTAACCTCACTGCTCCATATGAAAGCAGACTGGAGCAAACTCATCTCACAAACTGAGAAACATGTCAGTCTAGCCAACATCTTGAGGAATCTGGTTTCCAAGCCAAAGGTCTTGCCATAGAAGTTGGAGCAGGGGAGTTTACAGTACACCAGCCTGTGATCCTATGAAACGGTTCGTGATTTCTGGGAAGAAGAGATCTAGAACCATAAAAGTAATGACAGAGGCAGCTGAAAAAAAGTTCTCCCTCCCACCCCTTTAGTCTACTGGGGTGGAGTGCCGAGTGCCATCTGCCCTGCCACCCCTCCCTCCACCCCTTTAGACTATTGGGGTGGAGTGCAGAGTGTCTTCTGCCCTGCCAACTTTCCCTCCACCCCTTTAGACTATTGGGGTGGAGTGCCGAGTGCCTTCTGCCTCTCCCTCCACCCCTTTAGACTATTGGGGTGGAGTGCAGAGTGCCTTCTGGCCTGCCTCCTTTCCCTCCACCCCTTTAGACTATTGGGGTGGAGTGCAGAGTGCCTTCTGGCCTGCCTCCTTTCCCTCCACCCCTTTAGACTATTGGGGTGGAGTGCAGAGTGCCTTCTGGCCTGCCTCCTTTCCCTCCACCCCTTTAGACTATTGGGGTGGAGTGCCCAGTGCCTTCTGGCCTGCCTCCTTTCCCTCCACCCCTTTAGACTATTGGGGTGGAGTGCAGAGTGCCTTCTGCCTCTCCCTCCACCCCTTTAGACTATTGGGGTGGAGTGCCCAGTGCCTTCTGGCCTGCCTCCTTTCCCTCCACCCCTTTAGACTATTGGGGTGGAGTGCAGAGTGCCTTCTGCCTCTCCCTCCACCCCTTTAGACTATTGGGGTGGAGTGCAGAGTGCCTTCTGGCCTGCCTCCTTTCCCTCCACCCCTTTAGACTATTGGGGTGGAGTGCAGAGTGCCTTCTGGCCTGCC
>CM065719.1:80573639-80578639 GCA_033310375.1 Conus canariensis | reverse complement strand
GCGTACAGTCTGCGTGAGCAAACACCAGTTCCGAACGCCAACACGTCTCTCCCCCTTCCAACACAACCAGCCACCTGCTAGCAACAGGGCATGGGCGTAGAGCGTTAAAGACAGACAGAAACGTGTAGAGAAAGGGGGTAGGGGTGGGAGGTGATATGGGAGAAAGTTGGCAAGGAGGGTGAGGGAGGGAGTGGGGGGGGGCAGGGAGGCGGGGGAGGGGGAGGGGAGCACACGCCCCCCCCCCCGGAGGAGTAAAGACGATCGAGGGAGGAGAGATGGCACAACAGCACAGAGAGAGACTGTGGTTACAGTGAGACAATGTTGTAAATATAAATTTAGTATATGCCCACAACTCTTTCTAGCAATCACAAGGAAGTTAAAGAAAATTAGGTGAAACACACACACACACACACACACACACACACACACACACACGCACGCACGCACGCACGCACGCATGCGCGCGCGCACTCACGCACGCACGCATGCACGTACGCGCGCGCACACACACACACACACACACACACACACACACACACACGCACGCACACACACACACACACAGGGGTCCATCGATCTATAGAGTGTGTGTGCGAGTGTGTGTGTGTGTGTGTGTGTGTGTGTGTGGTGTGTGTGTGTGTGCGCGCGCGTGTTGATAAGTGTGTATCAGTTAAGTGATGGGGAAACGGTGATAGCAAGCGTACACAAACAGTGCCACCGTCGCCTTTTTTCTCGTTGCTATTACCATTACCAACACCACCATAATTTCCCCCACCTTCCCCATCACAACCACACGCACCAAATCCACATATAGAGACAGGAGGAAGGTAAGAGGGGGGAGGAGGAGGAGGGGGAGGAGAGAGAGAGGTGGGGGCTATTTTTTCTCTATTCTGATGTCTTTCAAATGTGTATCTGAAAGTTAAACAAACCCTGTTTGGGAGGCGGGGGAGGGGGGGGGAAGGTAGAGTGGGCAAAGGAGAGAGGTGAACATATGTGGTGTGTGTGTGTGTGTGTGTGTGTGTGTGTGTGTGTGTGTGTGTTGTGTGTGTGTGCGTTCGTGTGTGTGTGTGTGTGTGTGTGTGTGTGTGTGTGTGTGTGTGTGTGTGCGAGCGCGCGCGCACACGGCGCCGCGTTCTGTGTGTGTGCGTGCGTGTGTGTATGTTCGCGCGCATGCGTGTATGTTGTGTGTGTGTGTGTGTGTGTGTGTGTGTGTGTGTGACGTGCGTGCGTGCGTGCGTGCGTGCGTGCGTGCGTGCGTGCGTGTGTGTGTGTGTGTGTGTGTGTGTGTGTCCAACGTGCATATTCCCTCCGGAATATCACAGACTGGACGTAGCTGACTAATGCCAGACGAGAGTGCCAAAAGGTGTCCAGAGTCTCTCTGATTTCATGGAGGGCGCTTCTCACATGGGCCCTCTTCCTCCACTCAGTCACCCCGCTGCTTGCCACCCCGGAGAAATAAAAGTAGGGGAGACCAGTTTTGATGTTTCTCTCACGTTAGTTACGTCGTCAGGCGTTACTTCCCTTGCACCGCAGTCTGGGCACGATGGCGACCACACAACCGAGCCATGGCAGTAAGACATCTTTTTCTATTTCTTTTTTCGTGTGGGGGGAGAGATTAAGCCAGTGAATCTTTTTCTCTTTTTTTTGAGAATTCAAACGTCTGACATTATATCATGTTTAATGAACCTTCGTTTTGGTAAATTTAAATGTCTGACAATAAATTATTTTAAAAGAGCCCCCGTTTGGTAGACTCAAACGTCTGACAGTAGATCATGTTTAATAAACCGTCGTTCAGGTGAACTCAAACAGCTTATAAAAGATCGTGTGGATTAAACCCTCGTTTTGGTGAACCTAAAACATCTGACGATAGATCATGTGGATTAAACCCTTGTTTTGGTAGGGCCTACACCCAAAACATCTGACGATAGATCAGGTTTCATAATCTCTCGTTTTGGTAGGGCCTACACCCAAAACATCTGACGACAGATCATGTTTAATAATCTCTCGTTTTGGTAGGGCCTACATCCAAAACATCTGACGATAGATCATGTTCCATAAGCCCTTCTTCTGGTGAACTCAAACGTCTAACAATAGGCAATGTTGAATAAAGCCTTGTTGTGTGTTTGCTTTTAACTCAAACGACCAGAGCTGACCAGTCCACAACAGATTTCAAAAGGGGGGAGGGGGGGGGGCTGCAGGTGGAAGTTGAAACAAGAACAAAGCAGAATTATTGAACAACCGCCAAAAAAAGGAACAAATAAATTACAAAACGAACACAGCGCGTTTCAGCCTGCTGGGTCTTCTTCAGGCAGGACAAACATGATTCAAAACCATGAAAACAAAGGACCAACAGACAGCCACTGACCTCTTGTCCTGCACCCACACACAAATGACCGTCTGCTCACCCTTTGTTTACATTGTCTAGAGTGTTAGTCCCTTCGTCCTTTGTTTTCATTGTTTTAATTATTGTTTGTCCTGCCTAAAAGACCTATTAGGTCGAAACGCGTCGTGTTTGTTTTGTAATGTGGTTGTCCCTTCGTTTAGCGGCCTAATGATTCTCTCTTTGCTGTGATAGCAACACTAACGGGGTGATGTTCATTGTGGCTTGCCGTTGTGAACTGATAATACGATAATTGAGATAACCGAGTTCTCATTTGTGAAGCAATGTTGAAACTTTTTTTTTTTATTTCATTTGGAAAGTGATAATGAAATGATGCCGGGTTCTCACGCTGTGAGCTAGTGATGAGATAATGCATAGCGAGTCGTCATTCCGTCAAGCAATGATCAAACAATGGTTATCGTGGCCTCCTTCTGCTGTGAAATCCAGGGGTCTGAATCAACTTTGTGGAGAGTCTACATTTCTGAGCCCAGAAACAAAGGTACACACACACACACACACACACACACACACACACACACACACACACACACACACACACACACACACACACACACACAATTCACCACATCTAAAGCATTTAATGAGCACTAAAATAAAAACAATACGAAAACATTGCCCCCACAAAAAAGCAAAACCAAGTGAGGAAATCTGTAATAAGCGTCATATTATGCAACAGAAGACCAAACCTGACATGACAAACATTTTCCACACCAAACGAACCTCAAACACTAAATAAAGTCAATGAATACCATTCAGGCTGTGTTCAGAGTCAGACAGGAAATAAGCAAATGCGTGGAACCACCAGGCAGCCTATAAGCACCATACGAAGATCTACTGACAACAGTCAAGAAAGAAAAGTGAACTACGTTGACACAGTGATGTAACAAGGTTTAACGAACTTGTTAAAACAATCCCCCAACGATCTGTTGAAGGAGAAGGGACATGGAGGGGCAGACATGAACAAACAAACAAACAAACGAACAATGGAAACGATGGACTGACAATGTTGCAGAATGGAGAGGGAAAACATTCGCAGAGACCCGAGCCTCGGCACATAAATGACAGAACTGCAGGGCACCTGGAGAACTGTTCCTCGGTGTGCCCTAACAACTACCCAACAACTTCCCACGGAGTTAGGGGAGAAAAAGAAAATGAGAAATATGTTGTTGTTTTCTAAAAAAAAATAAATAAATAAATAAATAAAGCCCGTTTCCCATCTCTTTACTTCAATGAAAAGTTGACCGACTAGTTTAAAACAAGATAAATGGGGGGAAAAAATCACAACCTTCCCACATCAGATCACACAGTGAAGAAACACTCTTTTCACCTCATTTTCGAATTAATCTATCACAACCTTCCCACATCAGATCACACAATGAAGAAACACTCTTTTCACCTCATTTTCGAATTAATCTATCACAAACCTTCCCACATCAGATCACACAGTGAAGAAACACTCTTTTCACCTCATTTTCGAATTAATCTACTAGGAATCAAAAAAGGTAAGGGGAAAAAAAAGTAACGCACATCAAAAAGCAACGAGGAAAAAAAAGCAGCGGAAATCAACAGCACGGAACGGTAAAAGGAACATTTTTTAAGACGTCTGGGAGAAGAGAGAGAGAGAGAGAGAGAGAGAGAGAGAGAGAGAGAGAGAGAGAGAGAGAGAGAGAGAGAGAGAGAGAGAGACGCTTCAGAATCGTTTTTACTGACAATGACAAAATACAGTCTTCATGTCAAGGGGGCTATCATTAATGCAGCGTCAAGAATTTATGAAACGAAAAATGTATAATACATTACAAACATGATTCCCGGTACTGATCTGTCTGGGAATAATAAAGTTAACGACAAACAAAAGATCACCAAACGTGGGCCTAAATGACCAGCTATGACATACAGAGAACCAAAGCACTGTCTCACGGAGAGAGAAGAGAGAGAGAGAGAGAGAGAGAGAGAGAGAGAGAGAGAGAGACAGAACAGACAGACAGACAGACAACAGACAGACAGACAGAGAGAGAGAGAGAGAGAGAGAGAGAGAGAGAGAAGATGACATTTAGTGGAAAATAAAGAACTTCCAGAATGGATTTTTAGTTTCTGAGATTCCATGGAGATGAAATTTGGTGACAAATTTTCAAACAGAATCAAGGATGGACTGTGTCTCTGGATGTCTATTAAACCCCCTCACAGAGAAAACAAATCGTTACGAGTTTGTATGGGGAGACCACAGACAAGAGAGACCACATCAGATCAATCTGACGTGTGAGATCAAGTTGGATTCAAATAGGGAATTAGAGATATTGCCTGAAAAAAGACTAAACAGGTCGAAACGCGTTGCGCTTGTTTTGTAGTTCGTTTATTCCTTTGCTTGGCGGCGCAGTAGTTCTGTCTTTTGCTCTTTGTGTGAGATCAAGGTTATTCTAAACTATCATGAGGATGAAAGTCGTGTAATGTTCATTATTTCATCTCTCTGTGGGAACTTTAACCTTTAACCTTCTAGAGAGGCCCGTAGTCAAAATGATCAGAGCGTTTGCCTGTGAAGCTGAGGGTCATGAGTTCAAACCCCTCTTGAGGGCTGATTTTTTTTTCGGCTAGAAAAACCGTC
>CM065719.1:80556139-80571139 GCA_033310375.1 Conus canariensis | reverse complement strand
TTTTGACGACGTACAAACCAGTTATATGATATTTCGTCGAGAAGGTTGATACTTCTTTTTTTTTTTTTTAATGGTGACATTTTACCAATCTGCTTGCCTAATGCTTTGACAATGTACAAATCATTGATCTAATATTTCGTCGAGAAGGTTGATACTTTTTTTCTTCCTTTTTTTTTCTTTTCTGTTTTTCTTTTCTTTTTCGTTGTGACATTTTTGTTATCGCTTTGCCAAATGCTTTGACGATGTACGAATCAGATCCCCGAGCGCACAACTGATAAGATACCATCAAAACAATGATTCTTGCAGAAGTTGAATTTATGAACAAATTAACTCCTTTCGTGGATGGACAAGATGACCCGTAAATTTTGAAACGAGCAATCGTCCATAGAACTTTGAAGAACAAACAAGTACGGTAACTCTTGCTTCCATGAAGACAAGGCAAGAGTAATCGTACTTGTTTGTTCTTTCCTGTGTCCTTGTTTCGCTGCACACCAAATATAAATGCGCCACGACCTTCCTTAAGGAGTCGAGTATTTATAGACTGGCGCAGTTAGATTGTTTTGAGAATTATTTATTGTGTCTGAAAGTCGATTCTCCTCATTCTCTTACATTTGGCCATCAAGGTACAAAGCCAGCTGGTTCATATGGCCATCAAGGTACAAAGCCAGGTGGTTCATATGGCCATCAAGGTACAAAGCCAGGTGGTTCCAAGCAGACAGACTGCAATTAAAAGAATGGAACTATTTCGGGGAAACGACCTGGCGCAAATACAGGGTCACGGGTGAGTGCAAAGGCCTGAAATGTGTGTTAACTAAGGAGAAGGTCATGCATTTGAAGATCGTTTGTGATTTCATCGGGGAAATCCCCCCCCCACCCACCCACCCCCCAAAAAGGAGAAAAACAGGGCGGGGAATTGTTCTTTTTTTTGTCACTTCCACATTAAATGCTGGCTCAGATTTATGGTAGGCCTCAAAACGCTGACGTGGAGTATGTAGTGTTTCAGTACAAAATTCTAATGGTGGCGAGTGGCCTGTTCGCTGCCACGTTTAACGTTCCCTTTCATACAACTCTAGCCCTGTTGGCCACTGACCTTGGTGATGGACACGCCCAGTGCCTGGGCCAACTGCTTCCTCATGCCCTGCATCTCCTCTTGCCAGCGGTTCGAATCCCAGTGGCGCGGGTTTCCGTGAGTCTGCGAATGGGAAGCCATCTCGTGACCTTTTTTCCACAGTGCCCTGACCTGCAAACACGTGCACACATGACATGAGAGGAAACCAAGCAAGAGAGAGCACAGGAAAATAATAAAGTACGAATGAAGGGAGAAACGAAAGGAAGAATGGAGGATGAATAAAACAGAAATAAAGAAAAGAATGGAAGAAGAAACGAAAGGGAGAATAATGAAAGAAGAAAAGAAAGACAAAATATTGGAGGAGGGAGGAGAAAGAAAGGCACAATTTAGGAAGAAAGAATGGAAGAATAAAACAGAACAGACAGCAAGAATGAAAGATGAAACGAAAGGGAGAGTGCACATTTAAAAAAAAATAGAAGAACGAATGATGGATGGAAAGAAAACCAAAAGAAAGAAGACGAGAAAGAAGGAAGGAAGAAAAAAGAAGAGGAAGGAAAGCAAGGAAGAAATGAAAACAAATAAAGAAAGAAAGAGAAAGAAACCAATTACTAATGAATGAATGAATGAAGCACCAGAAGAAAAATAAATGCTGAAGAGATAAAGAGGTGCTTCATAATCTGCAGTACACTGTGCATTTCTTTGGAAGATTACACAGCAAGATACACACTTCTCTACTCCTGGCAAGAGCAAAAGCATTAATTTTGTCAACACCAGAATCGAATGATAAAGACAGCAATAAGGCTGTCTTTATCATACCCACCACAGTCACAGTTTGCTCCACCCGTGTATATTCAAAATAAACCCTTCTCTCTGTGAGTCTCTGTCTATGTCTCATTCCCCTCCTCTGTCTGTGCCTCTGTCTGTGCCTCTGTCTGTCTGTCTGTCTGTCTGTCTGTTTGTCTCTCTCTCTCTCTCTCTCTCTCTCTCTCTCTCTCTCTCACTTTGTCAATCGCTGGCAAGAGCAAATCAGTGCTGTCAACAATAGAATAGAATGATAAAGATAGCCATCTCTCTCTCTCTCTCCTCTCTCTCTCTCTCTCTCTCTCTCTCTCTCTCTCTCTCTCTGGGAAGAGCGAAAGCAGTGTTGTCAACAACAGAAAGATAAAGCTCTCTCTCTCTCTCTCTCTCTCTCTCTCTCTCCCTCTCTCTCTCTCTTTCTTTCTCTCCCCTCTCTCTCTCTCTCTCTCTCTCTCTGGGAAGAGCGGAAGCAGTGCTGTCAACGACAGAAACATAGAGATAGCGGTACACCTCCCTCTCTCTCTCCCTCCCTCCCTCTCTCTCTCTCTCTCTCCCTCCTCTCTCTCTCTCTCCTCTCTCCTCCCTCCCTCTCTCTCTCTCTCTCTCTCTCTCTCCCTCTCCCTCTCTTTCCCCCTTCTCTGTCATGTACCTCACCCATTCCAGCTCAATTCCCGTCACCCTAATGACGACCAACGCACATCTCTCTCTCTCACCCCCTCGTCTCCTGGCTCACCCTGTTCATGTCATTGAAGTCGTTGGAGACGAAGAAAGTGGCGGCCGTGGGGCAGAGGTTGGGGTTCCTCAGGTCCAAGGGGTCGGGGCCTTGACCCAGGAACAGCTGGTCGTAGGCGGAGGCGCTGTTGGTGTTGATGCCGTCGTCAAAGGTCAGCAGCACCATCTGGGGCACGTCCGCGACCGGCAGGTGCCCGGGAATGTCGGTGCCCACACAGCGGCAGTCGGGCAGCTGGCAGGTGGTGGCGTCGCACGTGCCTGCAACAGGATCGGGCGGGTCGGGTGCTGGGCTCTTCAGGGGGTCTGTGTGTGTTTCTTCGGTGGTGAGGATGTGAGAAAATGGCATGGTTTTGGAACGATTTGCTGTGTTGTGTGGCGGCGTCTTAAGGAAGAGGAGAGGAGAGAGAGAGAGAGAGAGAGAGAGAGAGAGAGAGAGGACAGAACAGACAGACAGACAGAACAGACAGAGGGAGGGAGGGAGAGAGAAAACACAGAAAGAGAGACAGAGGGAGAGATAAGGACAGAGAGAGAGAGAGTCAAAGTGCGCTCCGACCGTGTATATTCACGATCATTCACTCTTTCTTCTCTTCTCTCTCTCTCCTCTCTCTCTCTCTCTCTCTCTCTCTCTCTCTCTCTCTCTCATTTAAGACGCCATCACACACACACACACACACACACACACACACACACACACACACACACACACACACACACACACACACACACACACACACACACACTACGCACGCACACACACACACACACACACACACACACACACACACCCCACACACACACACACACACACACACACACACACACACACACACACACACACACACACACTCCCCTCCCCCACCCCATCCCACCACCACCATCCGCCAACATCATCTTCGACTCTCACCAGAAGGTAACGGCGCCATAGTCGTCGTCGTCGTCGTCGTCGTCTTCGTGGTCGTCGCGGGCAGAGTGGGGACTGTGTTCCCCGCCACGCACATGACCTCGATGTTGTGGCGCCAGTCGCAGTTGCCCGTCGCCTGGTCAAAGAACGTGTCCTGGGGACACTCGTAACGGAAAGCCTTGCCCGCCACGCACATCAAGAACGACGTGCCGTCCGTCTCAGGGTCGCACATGCGCGTGTAGGGAGGCACGCCCGCACACGGATTACCGCTACCCCCCGTCGCCTTTGTCGTGGTGGTGGCAGTCGGCTCGTACGTTGTCGTCGACGTCGTCGTCGAGGCCGGTGGAGGTGTCGTGGGTTTCGGGGTGGTGGTGGTGGTGGTGGTGGTGGTGGTGGTGGTGGGTGTGGTGGTGGTGGAGGTGGTGGTGGAGGTGGTGGTGGAGGTGGTGGTGGAGGCGGTGGTGCTGGGTGAGGGGGTGGGCGAGACACAGTCAGGCGTGTTGAAGGGCCAGTCACAGTAGCCGACGTCACTGTTGAAGACGAGACCCGCGCCGCAGCTCATCAGGTAGTGGACGGATGCCGAAGGCCCCATGCACACGTAGTAGTTGGCGCCGTTGGTGTCGGGGTCGCAGACCATGGTGCCGGCAGCCTGGCTGTCACAGACGTGAGACCACGCCCCAGGCAGCGGGCCGCAGAGGGCCAGCACCACCAGCAGCGACGTCAGCCTCCTCGCCGCAGGCAGCCCTGCCACGCCTGAACAAAGGACTGGGCCATGTCAGGACAACAGGTTGGAAGACACGACATCTGGTCACAAGAAAGCGCGCGCGCAAGCGCACAAGCGCGCGCGTGTGTGTGTGCGTGTGTGTGTGTGTGTGTGTGCGTGTGTGTGCACGTGTGTGTATGCTTGTCTCTCTCTCTCTCTCTCTCTCTCTCTCTCTCTCTCTCTCTCTCTCTCTCTCTCTCTCTCTCTCTCTGCGAGAGTATGTGCGCGCGCGCACGTGTGCGCGTGTGTGTGAGCGAGTGTATGCGTATGTGTATGCATCTCTCTCTCTCTCTCTCTCTCTCCTCTCTTCTCTCTCTGTGTGTGTGTGTGTGTGTGTGTGTGTGTGTGTGTGTGTGTGTGTGTGTGTGTGTGTGCGTGTTGCATAGCATGTGTTTGTGTGTTGGTGTGTGTGTGTGTGTGTGTGTGTTCACGTGTGTTCATGTGTGTGTGTGTGTGTGTGTGTGTGTGTGTGTGTGTTGGTGGGTGGTGGAGGATTTGTGTATGCGTCCGTGTGTGCGTGCGTGCATGTGTGTGTTGGTGCTGGTGTTTGTGTATGTGTGTGCGTGTGCGTTTGTGTGTGTTAGGATATGTGTGTGCGTGTGTGGGGGGGGGGGGGGTACAGTAACCAAGACATAGCAATCCACTAAGAACAGAAAAGTGCCTAAATATTCTGCCGACGAACACGAAGCAGCCTTATTCAGTACTTTAACAATGTCGAAATTCTTAGTAACCAGGACATGGTAATCAACCAAGAACTGAAACGGAAGCTAGCCGAAAAAGCAACAGGCCGAAAAGTCACACACAAAAAAGTCCATCTTTTCGAGTAGCCAATACATAGCCATTTATTGACTGTAATACAGAACATAACCAAGACGTAAAAACCCACCAAGGACATAAACAGTGTTATCATTTTTCAACCTCTTAACCCAAATCTCAAGCGCGTCCCTCATACGATTTTCTGTCTTTCAATGTTCAACTTCCATCTGTGTCGAACAGGGGGAAATTTATTAACCAACAAGGGTTGTCACTTCAACTAGCAACCTGCGGGGATGGAAATTTATTAACCAACAAGGGTTGTCACTTCAACTAGCAACCTGCAGGGATGGAAATTTATTAACCCACAACAAGGGTTGTCACTTCAGCTAGCAACCTGCAGGGATGAAATATTATTATTATTATTATTATCATTATTTATATAGCGCCTATCCCCGGCTAGAGACCAAGCTCTTAGCGCTTTACAATCCCCACTCGAATACACAACGGGCTGCCTACCTGGGTAGTGCCGACTGAAGAGCTGCCAGCTGGCGCTTCTTTCAGTCGTTTCCCGTGCTATCCAGCCAATATCGTTCACTCAAATTTCCTTACTTCCTTCACTCTTTCCGTTTCTCATTACTCCATTTCACATTATTAATAACCAACGACGGCCGTCACTTTGACTGGCACTTTGACTGGCAATCAGCAGCTAGTAGTGAGGGTGACGAGTTCTCCTACAGAGCGAAACAGCTGTGCCATCTCGGTGTGTGCGATTTCTTGTTCCAACGCAACATCCGGTGAAGGGACGTTCTGTACGATCAACTGGAGCTCTGCTTGCGAGCGCAGCCCACTCTGTTCACGTCTATCATGTCCTGTGTGTAAAACGCACGCACAACATCTTGCACACACGTCAAATCCCATCACCAACTGTCGGAAGAGAAGGCCAGTTTGGCCGTTGGTATGGATGACACGTTACACATAGCGTGCACCTTCCCCGAAGATGGAGTATATGGCTGCCTTAATGGCGGGATTTTTAAAAGAAAACGGTCATACACATAAAACTCCACTGCCTGTCTATATAGGCAGTGTTCGCAGGAGTATCAGCCTGCGTACGCAGAAAGGAAGAAAGAAAGAAATGTCCAGTGTGAAAGTAGAACATGAGGAGTTTCAAGTACTCAGACTGTTCGCTCCATTAATTTTTTTTAAAGTGCGCACGCGCGCGCGCGCGCGCGCGCGTGTGTGTGTGTGTTGTGTGTGTGTGTGTGTGTGTGTTGTGTGTGTGTGGTGTGTGAGTGCGTGTGTTCGCGCGCGCGCGCGTGTGTTTGTGTGTGTGCGTGCGTGCGTGTGTGTGCGTGTGTGTGTGTATGTGCGTGTGTGTGGTGTGTGTGTGTGTGTGTGTGTGTGTGTGTGTGTGTGCGTGCGTGCGTGTGCGTGCATGTGTGTGCGGGCGTGTGTGTGTGTGTAATAATCACAGACGTCCTACTGAGACGAGAGAAAAATGTGCTACTGAAAGATATGACGAGCTATGGAATCACTGCAATATGAGCGTCATTGGTGACGATTGCAATCTTTTGATCGGCAGCCCAACATGTCATAGCTTAAGAGAACAGCATTTTATCCTCTTATCCTTTGAAATAGGAGATCTCTCCATCAGTTTTGCAGAATGATGGCCGGAGAGAAAGTGTACACTCGAGTCTAGCTCATTTCTCAATTAAAGAAATATTTGAAAGTGTGTGTGTGTGTGTGTGTGTGTGTGTGTGTGTGTGTGTGTGTGTGTGTGTGTGCGTGCGTGTGTGCGTGCGTGCGCGCGCGCGTATGTGTGTGTGCGTGCTCTCTCTCTCTCTCTCTCTCTCTCTCTCTCTCTCTCTCTCCCCCCCCCCCCGTCTCTCCCCCCCATGCAGATTAACTTGGGCAGTTCGGTCCAACAAGAACTCTTAAAAACTCAACAACAAACAACTGACCCTGTATTCCTTCTCCACGTGCCTTGTACAGTAATTTAGTGTGCCATGCTGAATAAAAGGCTCTGTGAACATCAGTAAATGCGACACAGAACGACTGACGTTGAGCCAAGTTCGGTTGTTGTTTTTTTCAGTGTGATGACAAATGAAAAATAATGCGGTCTGTTACTCCTCTGTCTCGCCTAAAACCAGCCTGAAGCAAAGGCAAAAACTGAAGAAAATGTTCTGTTCTTTCAAACACTTTCCAAATGTGTTGAGGAAATAGGCCAGCAACTAGAAGGCTGAGCTTTAGGTGTTCTTGTTCAAAGATTTGGGGTAACAGTAGCTCTCTTCCAATCCGTGGGGAGTATTCCAGCCTTCCAACACACATTGGAAAGAACTCCCAACAGCTTTGATAACCGAGCGTCTGGAAGATGCTTGATATGTTCAAGAGACAGACTCTGAGCCTGCGACAGTCTCACCTGGTCTTATACGATCAACGGAAAATAGAGCTGTTGCAATGAGGGGTTTGTGTTTTCATGCGTGAAGTGTTGCTTTCTACGTGGAGCTGCTCGAAGTCCGGGCGTTTTATCTTCAAAACGCTTTCTCCGAATTTGTTCTGCCTAAGACGAATGCTCGGCTTGACCCATGGAAGAAGCGGAACTAGCCGCAAATACTTCAGACTTTTCTTTTGTTAGTTCCATAAGGCTTTTCTTTTTTTTCCACAGGTAAAGCAGGCTTGGGGAGATGGTAGGTGCCTTTTTATCTAATGTTTTCCCCCCATAATTTAGAAACGTCATCTGGAGTTTTCGAACAAGCTATGATCGAATTACCGTAACTGTTTATTGGTACGAACTACTGCTTCATTGTTGTAATTATAGCATTTTTTTTTTTTTTTTACTGTGTGGTTTGTTTACTGTTGGTTGTGAATACTGACTGTTCATCCAGTGTTAACACGCTTTTGTTATCATTTTTTACGGGTAATTCACATGAGAAGTTCCAAAACCTGTCTGTCTGTCTGTCTGTGTATGTGATAATCACAAACCTCCTATGGAGACGAGAGAAAAATCTGCTATTGAAGCACTTGAACAGCTATGTAACCAGCACGACATGAATGCTACTGGTGATGATTATCACCTTTGGATTGACAGCCCAACATGTAACATGTTATGCAACGGCGTTTATCATCTCATCGTTTGCAAGAGGAGATCTTTTGATCACTTCTATACAACGGCGGCCGGAGGGGGTGGGGGGGGGAGCACTCTTCATTCTTGCAAAACTTCGCAATGAAATCATTAAAAGGAAAAGTGTGTGCGAGAGTGTGTGTGTGTGTGTGTGTGTGTGTGTGTGTGTGTGTGTGTGTGTGTGTGTGTGTGTGTGTGTGTGAGAGAGAGAGAGAATAGTGAGTGAGTCAGTGAGTGTGTGTATGCACGCGCCCCTCTCTCTCTCTCTCTCTCTCTCTCTCTCTCTCTCTCTCTCTCTCTCTCTCTCTTTCACCATACAGATGGTCTTGGATTATTCTGTCTGATAAAAAAGTTTTTTTCTACAACTGAAAAAAACAATCTCGCACATCCTTTCCATGTGCTTTGTGTAATAATGCAGAGTGCATTACTGAATCGAAGGTTCTGCAAGGGTCGAGTGACGCTGGGCTAACACGTTTTTCACACGTGATGTTAAAGGAACAATGTGGTCCGTAACTCCCTCTACCTGTCCTAAACCCAGCCTGAAATAAACGCAAGATTCCTTTTTTCCCAAGACATGTTCTATTCTGTTTTTCACAATTCTTTCAAAAAAATATTCCAACCTGGGGTGTTAAAGAATTGGGTCGGATACTAGAGGGATGAATTTGAGGTTTTTCTTGTTCCAGGATTAGGATGGCAGCGGATTTCTTCCAGTCTGTTGGGAGCATTCCAATCTTCCGACATGCCTGAAAGAACTCAAACAACTTTGATAACAGATCCTCTGGAAATGACTTGATCGTGTTTAGCAGATGAGCCCCGTGTGACAATCTTACCCGAGTTTTGTAGGACAGGGTGAAAAACAGAGCTGTTGCATCATTGTTAAGGATGTAAATGAAATGTCGCTTTCTATACTGAGCTGCTCGAAGTTTTAAGCGTTAATATTCAAAATGCTCTCTCCGAATTTCTTCAGCCTGAGACGAATACTCAGATTGACTCATTGAAGCAAGAGTACCCGAAACTGCTTCAGCCTTACAATCAGGCTACCTGCTGTCCTAATGAGCTCACGTGCCGTCCTCGCGATGTCTTGTCTAAAAGCCATTCCTGTCAAACAGGATCCCGAATATTGCCTGCATTGCCAAAACGGCATGCACCGCTCAAGCCACCAGCAGAACTTTGCCATCAACTTTGGATCGACAGCAAAACTGGAGCGGAACGATAAACAGCAAGCAAAAAAAAAAAAAAAAGTGTACACAAAGTGAAAATCAAATCCGGAAAAAAAAAAATCAACAATGCGAAAGACAAAACGAACACAGGAAACAAACGAATGAGCAAAACAGAAGGTAAATGAGTGACAACACAAGAACTGAAAATGAGTGACAGCACACAAAGTGAAAATGAGTGAAAGAGAGAAGGCGAAAATGAGTGACAGCGTCAACCGAAGAAGATAGGTGGCAGCTCAGAAAGTGAAACAATGAGAGACAGTAAGGCAGCACGCGAAGATAGGTGGCAGCACAGAAAGTGAAACAATGAGAGACAGCGAGACAGCACGCGAAGATAGGTGGCAGCACAGAAAGTGAAACAATGAGAGACAGCGAGACAGCACGCGAAGATAGGTGGCAGCACAGAAAGTGAAACAATGAGAGACAGCGAGACAGCACGCGAAGATAGGTGGCAGCACAGAAAGTGAAACAATGAGAGACAGCGAGACAGCACGCGAAGATAGGTGGCAGCACAGAAAGTGAAAAAAAAAAAAGAGAGACAGTGAGACAGCACATGTGAAACTGGGTGAAGGAACTGGTGAAAACTAGTGAAGCACGGAAGGTGAAAACGAGTTACAGCAGGCAGTGTGAAGATGAGTGAAGCACAGGAGATGATGAGTGAAGCACAGGAGATGATGAGTGAAGCACAGGAGATGATGAGTGACAGCACTGAAGGTGAAAATGAGTTACAGCAGGCAGTGTGAAGATGAGTGAAGCCCAGGAGATGATGAGCGACAGCACTGAAGGGGAAAACGAGTTACAGCAGGCAGTGTGAAGATGGGTAAAGCACAGGAGATGATGAGTGAAGCACAGGAGATGATGAGTGAAGCACAGGAGATGATGAGTGACAGCACTGATGGTGAAAATGAGTGAAGCACAGAAAGAGAAAATGAGAGGAGCACAAAAGAGGAAAATTACAGACAGCATACAAAGTGAAAATGAATAACAGCATACAAAGTGAAGATGAATAACAGCACACAAAGTGAAAATAAATAACAGCACACAAAGTGAAAATAAATAACAGCACACAAAGTGAAAATAATACAGACACAAAGTGAAACTAAATAACAGCATACAAAGTGAAAATAAATAACAGCATACAAAGTGAAGATGAATAACAGCACACAAAGTGAAAATAAATAACAGCACACAAAGTGAAAATAAATAACAGCATACAAAGTGAAAATGAATAACAGCACACAAAGTGAAAATAAATAACAGCACACAAAGTGAAAATGAATAACAGCACACAAAGTGAAACTAAATAACAGCACACAAAGTGAAACTAAATAACAGCACACAAAGTAACCATGAGTAACAGCACAAACGGTGAAAAAAAAGTCACAAGCACAGAAAGTTGAAACATGTGACAACAGAGAAGGGTGACACTGAGTGACAGCACAGCAGATAAAACTGAGTCACTGAACAAAGAGCGAAAATGTGAAACGGCGAAAATAACCGATAACCAACAAGGAGAAGTCGACAGACAACACACGGAGGCAGTCGTTTAGACAAGTTGATCGCGTCTTGAGTCGGTTCAATTCAACTGAAAAACTAGCTCTCTGACCTCCACCTTCACGTTTGGAGGATAGGACAGAAAGAAAGAATGAAGGAAAGAAAAGAAAAAGATAAAGAAGGAAAAAGAAAGACAGAAAAACCCGTGAATTGTAATAAATAAGCTTGAATCAAAGACGTACGCTGTCTTGGTTACCTGGGTGACTGTTATTCATTTCACCACCACAACACCCCCACCCCACCCGCCACCCCTTTCTCTTGGTTATCTGCTCTAGTCATCGCTGTTTCCTGATGTCTGTTTGCAGTAAGAACAAACGTGTGTTTCGGAAAACTGTTTAGTGTTTGTATTCAATTTCAAGTCTCAGTATTATCAAGGCGGTGTCACTGCGTGCGGACTAGTCCATATATGCTACACCAAATGCAACGAGTTTCGAGACCACACTGCGCATGATATGAAGCTCATGGATAATTAAATCCATAACCAAGATAAGAGAGTTTTAAGAAGAGGGTCTCGGGGCTACCACTTTGCTGCTGCTGTCTGACCTACGTGTTAGCCTAAAACGCTGGTCAGACCTTGGGTACTTACCTAACACTGGCTGTGCCATTGTCATCGTTATCAGTATTTGCATATCACGTGTATCATGTAGAAAAAAATTCTACGAAAGTCACATCAAAGCCGTATCTTTTGCCAGTTCAATACAAAACAATTCTTTTAAGCCCCAAGACAACGGAACTCAATTTCCAAAAAACTGTTCGCCGTGTCACATCAAAAACTACATTTCAGAAAGCATTGGAACATCTTTTTCAGTAAAACACAAATCAACCACACCATCCTCATCACTTCCACTACATTCATTAAAACGCATGTACAAAAGTAATCACTCATTTTCATTCGTATAGCATCTGTATTCTTTTCGTATATTGGTGTGTCATTTCATCTGAGCCGGTTAATGTTATGTGTCTGTGATGTAGCATCTTTTTACGTAGTTTGTTTGTTTGTTTGTTTGTTTTTTTGTTTTGTTTGTTTACTTTTCTTCTTCTCTACTTTTAATGACTTACATTGGTGATTTATTTGTTGCTTCTGACATTTAAACAAGCGCATGTAGGCTGCATCTCTAATGTACCATTAATCTCATTTCTTCCAATTAATGCTGAACAATTAGAAAGTGGGGAAAACAAGTGCAGGTTAACAATTCTTCCATCATTATAGTAATAACTTGGCAAAGATTTGAAATTTAGAAGAAAAAAAATTGAGGAGGGTTAGAAGATGAAGATAATGGGAAAATATATTATAAATATGAAAAACCTTCACTAGCTGCATGAGGGAACCATCGCAATCACTCTCGAAGGCAGATCTATATGTATTGCCTGCTCCTAGGCCTTTCGTCCGCTGGATCGGACTCATCAGGGAGATACGGCTGATTGTGTCTGTGCTCTTGGCTTCAAATAGAGACACACCACAGTCCGTAATTCTGTGGTGTTCTCACCACCTAGGGTTCAAAGAAGAATCCAACGGCACCCCGAAAGCAGCCAGCGAAAGGTAGGAAAATAAAAGAAAACGAAAGTGTGGAGAGGAAAAAAAGTTGCTGAAAAACTAAAAACATGCAAACAGTATAAAATGTAGGGGACAATCTTTGAGCCTATGCTTGAGGATCCATTTAAGGGTTTCTTCAAAGTAATTCAACTTTGACATAGCTATGATAAAGCGCGGTCAGCCCACTAATACAGTTGGGAACTGCGCTAGGTTAATCAAGTGTCATCATCATCATTTTTATCATTACTGTTATTGTCATTACTACATCATTTATTATCGTTATCATTGTCATTACTATTATTATTATGGTTATCATCATCATATCGTCATCATAATGGCCACCATCATCATCATTACTGTTACACGAATACGTGCGTTAAAATGAATAAACGTTAATTTCCTGAACACAGACACTGCTTGCATTATCATCATCATCATCATCATCATCATCATTATTATTATTATTATTATTATTATAACACACTCACGTTTCGTCATTCTCTCCCGTGGATTTCCAAAGATATCAAGACGCTATGGTAAAAGGAGTTCCAATGGGCTCGGCAAGTAAGCGGACCTCACGTCCGTCGGTCTTTATATACACAGACCTGGCTACTTACCGGCACGGGAGGGTGCAGGGGTGCTAGGAGTGAAAGATTATTTATTGCAGCGCGTAATTCCGGCCAGCAACCAATGAGTACCCGGCAGTAAGAGAAAGGAGTGTCTACGTCATGGCTTTTTTTTTTTTTTTTTTTTTTTTTTTTTTTTTTTTGCTACACGTGTCGTTCAGATAGCACTACTTTTTCTTACATGTGTCGTTCAGATAGCACTACTTTTTCTTACATGTGTCGTTCAGATAGCACTACATTTTCCTACATGTGTCGTTCAGATAGCGCTACTTTTTTTTCATATTTTCCTACGTGTCGTTCAGATAGCACTACTTTTTCCTACATGTGTCATTCAGATAGCACTACTTTTTCTCATATTTTCCTACATGTGTCGTTCAGACAGCACTACTTTTTCCTACATGTGTCGTTCAGATAGCACTACTTTTTCTTACGTGTGTTGTTCAGATAGCACTTCTTTTTCTTACGTGTGTCGTTCAGATACCACTACTTTTTTCCTGTATGTGTCTTTCAGATAGCACTACTTTTTCCTACATGTGTAGTTCAGATAGCACTACTTTTTTCCTATATGTGTCTTTCAGATAGCACACTTTTTCTGTCCTACATTATCCTACGCGTGTCGTTCAGATAGCACTACTTCTACATTTTCGTACGCGTGTTGTTCAGAATGCGCTATTTTTTCCATTATCCTATACGTGTTGTTCAGATAGCACTATTTTTTCCTACATTATCCTACGTGTGTTGTTCAGATAGCACTATATTTTTCCTACATCATCCTACGTGTGTTGTTCAGATAGCACTATATATATCCTAAATTATCCTACGTGTGTTGTTCAGATAGCACTATTTTTCTACATTATCCTACGTGTGTTGTTCAGATAGCACAATTATTATATATATATATATATTATATATATATATATATATCCTACATTATCCTACGTGTGTTGTTCAGATAGCACTATTTTTCCTACATTATCCTACGTATGTTGTTCAGATTGCACTATTTTTTCCTACATTATCCTACGTGTGTTGTTCAGATAGCACTATTTTTCCTACATTATCCTACTTGTGTTGTCCAGATAGCACTATTTTTTCATACATTATCCTACGTGTGTTGTTCAGATAGCACTATTTTTTCTACATTATCCTACGTGTGTTGTTCAGATAGCACTATATATATATATATATAGCCTACATTATCCTACGTGTGTTCTTCAGATAGCACTATTTTTTCCTTCATTATCCTACGTGTGTTGTTCAGATAGCACTATTATCCCCAACATTTTACTCCATGTGTCATCCAGTCAGCAGCATTTTTTTCCTCAATGTGTCATCCAGTCAGAACCTTTTTTTTTTCCTCAATGTGTCATCCAGTCAGCACCATTTTCTCCGCATGTGTCATCCAATCAGCACCATTTTTTCCTCAATGTGTCATCCAATCAGCACCATTTTCTCCCAATGTGTCATCCAGTCAGCACCATTTTTTCCTCAATGTGTCATCCAGTCAGCACCATTTTCTCCTCAATGTGTCATCCATTCAGCACCATTTTTTCCTCAATGTGTTATCCAGTCAGCACCATTTTTTCCTAAATGTGTCATCCAGTCAGCACCATCTTTTCTCCTCAATGTGTTATCCAGTCAGCACCATTTTTTTCCTAAATGTGTCATCCAGTCAGCACCATCTTTTCTCCTCAATGTGTCATCCAGTCAGCACCATTTTTTCCTCAATGTGTCATCCAGTCAGCACCATTTTTTCCTCAATGTGTCATCCAGTCAGCACCATTTTTTTCCTCAATGTGTCATCCAGTCAGCACCATTTTTTCCTCAATGTGTCATCCAGTCAGCACCATTTTTTTCCTCAATGTGTCATCCAGTCAGTACCATTTTCTCCTCAATGTGTCATCCAGTCAGCACCATTTTCCCTACCTTTCA
>CM065719.1:80548639-80553639 GCA_033310375.1 Conus canariensis | reverse complement strand
GTGTGTGTGTGTGTGTGTGTGTGTGTGTGTGTGTGGTTAGTGGGTGTGTGTATGTATGTATGTGTGTGTATGTCACTATCAATGACTGTGCTGTCTCTGTCTCCACCTCTGTCCGCAGTCTAGGGGTCATACTTGACCAATTCCTCTCCTTTGAGAAACAGGTTTCAAATATTTGCAAGATTGCCTATTTAGAACTAAGAAGAATCAGCTCTGTACGTCACCTTCTCTCTACAGATGCTACAAAAACTCTCATTTGTGCATTTGTCTTATCTAGAATAGATTACTGCAACTCACTTTTGGCCGGCCTTCCAAAATACCTGATAGAAAGATTACAGCGAATCCAAAATCATGCAGCCCGAGTCGTCTGTAGAGCAAGAAAACATGCTCACATTTCGCCTCTCCTCCACTCTCTTCACTGGCTATCTGTCTCAAACCGTATCTCATACAAAATCTCAACTCTCACTTTCTCTGCTCTCTTTGAAAATGGACCTTCTTATCTCTCAGATCTCCTTAAAATCTACACCCCCTCTCGACAACTACGCTCCTGTGCTGACGACCGCCTTCTGCGAATGACTCGCTTCAGGACTACTACTGGTGAAAGATCTTTCTCTTTTCAAGCTCCAGCGACGTGGAACAGACTGCCAGACTGTCTCAGATTCTATCTCTTCTTTCAAGTCTAAACTTAAAACCCATCTATTTTCTCATAATTAGTCAATGCTGTGGGGAGAGGGGGGGGGGGGGTACAACCTAACTCACAGCCGTCTGGGCCTTTTCAAATGTAGCGTATGTGTATGTTCTCTATTATATGTATTTGTTGTATGATTGAACGTTATAGGATTAAGTTTTTGTAGTGATATTTGAAGAATAAGTGAATGTCACATTGGTAGGATTAGGATTTGTTAGTTATTGTAGTAATAGTATTTGTAGTTGGGTGTAAGGTGTATTATTGTATATGAGAAGGGTGAATGTAGTATGACTTTGTAAAGCGCTTAGAGAAATTCGTTTGATTAAGCGCTATATAAGAAATCATTATTATTATGTATGAGTGAGTGAGTGAGTGTGTGTGTGTGTGCGCGCGTGCGTGCGTACGTGTGTGTGTGTGTGTGTGTGTGTGTGTGTGTGCACTGTACCTCTAACTATTGTGAAAATATTTCCTTCTGAATAAGCAATTTAAATTCAGTAAGGCATTATTCATGTTTATAAAATGTTCCATATTATGTTATATTAATTCCCTTTTAAAGCTTTTTTTTTTTTTTTTTTTTTTTTTGTGGCATCAGTTATCGGATCAATGGAGCACCTAAGGCGGTGATTTTTTTTTTTCTTTTCTCTTTTTTTTTTCCCCTAAGGCCGAAATCCACCTCTTCATTTTTTGGTGCTTCACACTGTCCTCTTCATCTGCCAAAAAAACCGAAAAGCAAAAAAAAAAAAAAAAAAGTAATTTCCACAACTAGTTTTCTTTCTTTTTTTTTCTTTTCCTTTTTTTTTTTTTCTCTCCAAGCAGTCCCTTTCACACCATGCGTAGTCTGTATGTACTCTTACAAATGGACATAGTCTTGCTGATTTTAGTGTTTTGGTGTTTGATACAAAATGTCTGGGTTTATTAATGTTCTGATGTGTGGTGTACTGGCACTCTCACACTGATCATGCGCTGCTTATACAAAGAGAACAACATAAATGAAACAAAGGACTTAATACTTAATTATGTTCTTTCTTTTTTTTTTTCTTTTTTTTTTTCCTCAGATTTTCCCAAAGAGAGAGAGAGAGAGAGAGAGAGAGAGAGAGAGAGAGAGAGACAGACAGACAGACAGACAGACAGACAGACAGACAGACAGACAGACAGACGGACAGAGGCGGCATCATAGAGTGGTAAGTAGAGTTTTGTCCAAATCGTCCCACCAGTTGGCTATTCCCCGAAGAGGCCAGCCTTGCAGCGAAACGAAAGGGTCAACAAGGAAGGCATGAGGAAAGCCAAGAAGCGTGACAATAGCCGTGGAAGGTTGGGTGTTTGTTTGCTTTTTGTTTGTTTGTTTTCCACTTCCCCCTCTTCCCCACTGTCGATCCCACCCTCCTTCCCTTCCCTCAATCTCCGGTCTCCCCCTCCCCAATCCCACATCTCTCCCCCACTCCCCTCCCTTCCCTTCTTTGACGAGCTTTAGTACTTGGGATAATAATCTTGGGTTATACAAGGACTGGCGTTTGGAATGATCGTTTTGTTACAATTAATTCTTTATGCAAAAACAGGCAGCTATCACAAGGAATAAATAGCACACCAATGGTATCAAATATTGTAAGTGTATATGCGCCTACGCGTGTGTTCGGCATTTACGGTTTGCGACTGAGCAACTGGGGAGAGAGAAAGATACATACATGTATACAAGCAGGCAGAGAGAGGGACAGACAGACAGACAGACAGAGAACATGGTGCTACTTTGGGCAAGTCATTGGGATCATGAGGTGCGATATTTCATTTGGCATTCAAATATTAAGGCTTTTGTTTGTCTGTTTTTCCCAGTGTCGCGTAAAATACGCTCATGCCTATAATTATGTCCCTTGATTGGGTCAGAGTGTGTGTGTGTGTGTGTGTGTGTGTGTGTGTGTGTGTGTGTGTGTGTGTGTGTGTGTGTGTGTGTGGGTGCGTGTGCGCGCGTGCGTGTGTGTGTGTGTGTATGTGCGCGCACGCGCCTGCGTGCGCGCGCCTGTGCTTCTGTCCAATTTCATTTTAATTTCATAAAGTATTTTTTTGTGTCTACAGTTTTTAAATATTTAATATCCGTCTAATATAATATTTTTGTACCGACTTCTAGTTATGTCGAAGATGTCATCTGGTTTTCAATACTCTAAACTGCACGTGTTGTTCAAATAGTATATGTAATGGTGTATTTGCGTTTGTTTTCTTTTGTATACTAACACACATTTTCCCGATTAAGATCATGTGGTTTATTATATTTTGATTATTGATATCGTTTCCACAGGTAGTTATCTTGACTCCAAACAGAATGTCAAAAAGATCTAAATTTATGCGGATACCTGTCTGACTATGAACATAACTTTCCATTTTCTTCCAAAATGCTTTCACAGGGGGACATTTGTAAAAGAAGTGCTCTATGTAATCTACTTCAGTTCTGCAAACGGAACAGTTACTATCCTCTGCCAATTTCATTTTATGTAACAAAATATTTGTTGGGTATATATTATGAACAATTTTCCACTGCAGCTCTCTTAATCTGGTTTCTTTCGTAGCAGCATGTGCCATTAGCCATGAATCCTTGTCTATTTCAAAGTTCAGATTTCTAAGCCAAAACCCATGAGCACACGTCTTTAAGTCTTCAGTTGTATTTCCTTTATCGGTTAATGTTTTCCTGATATGTTTTGGCTTTACACAGTAAACCCTGTAATCAAAGTAATTCTGTATCCCTTCTTGGCAAGGATTTTCACATATCCAGTTTTTCCAGGATGCAGGTATTGAGTTCATTAAAGCATTATATTCAAAAAGAACATTTCCTCTGTTTTGTACTACTTTTTCCAGAATTTCTTCGGAACTCAGCATTCTATTTTCATTTTCTTTAATAATATCCTTTACTCTTTCAATTCCTATTCTTTTCCAGGAAGGAAAGAATAGAGTGCGACATTTATATTTTATAAGCGAATTGTTCCACAGCAGCTGTTTGTGAAAGTTTTGTCGTGATACATCAGTTTGTTTGGTTAGTGTTTTGTTATCTAAATGTGTGTGTAGAACTTCTTGCCAAAATGGGTTATTGATCTGACAATGGGGGGACAGCATTCTCGATGTACAGTTTATATCAAAGGCACCCATGTTACTTGTTAGTTTATCCAAATGCCATTTGGGGATATAGCTCCAGTTATCGTTTGTGGCTGTAAATAATCTTCCTACCCACTGTAGATAGAAACTATCTTGCATCTTAAAAAGGTTTACCATCTTGACTCCTCCTTGACTAATACCTGCTTCCATTATTTTTCTTTTTATCTTTTCAAACGCTTTTTTGTTTGAATTCTTCTTCTGCCATAAGAATTTATATAGGGTTCTGTTAATTGTGGTCAAAACGTGCTTTGGCAGACCTATTGACTGCATTACAAACACAAACTGACTCAACAAAAAACACTTTATTATAACTATTTTCCCATAAATTCCTAAATCTCTCTTACTCCATGTTCTAATCAATTTATTCATTGTTACAATTCGTTTTAACCAATTTTCTTCTATGTTTATTGCTGCTTGGTTATTTTTAAAGTAAATCCCTAGTATTTTAATTTGTTCAGTTAACATAAATGGCATATTGTATTCATACCTCTGCATCCCTAATCTCATTGCTTTTGTTTTCTGCACATTTAATTTGAGACCAGAAAAAACAGAGAAATCATTTATTATGTCATGTGCTTTTATCATGTCATCTCTGTTATTTAGAAACAAAGTTGTGTCGTCTGCTAGCTGTTTTATTTTAAGCTTTACCAATTCATTATTGAAAGTGGGAAGATCAATTCCTGATATATTACTGTTCCGAATCTTTATTGCGAGTAATTCAACACCTAAAATGAAAGCCAGAGGTGAAAAAGGACAGCCCTGCCTGATGCCACACTTCACAGGGAAAGATTCCGAGATCCAGCCACCATGATTTATGCTGCTGACGGTGTTCGTTGTAATCACACTTACCCATCTTTTGAACTGGTTCCCAAACCCAAATATATCGAAAGTTTGCAACATGAATTCTTTATAAACAGAGTCAAACGCTTTTTGATAATCTAGTGCTAATAGATATCCGCACTTTTTCGTTACCTTTAGATAGTTGATGACATCATCTATAGTTCGTATTACTGTCGAAATATTTCGTCCCTTCAGATAACCTACTTGATCATGGCTAACTAATTTATCAATAACTTTATTCAGTCTCAACGCCAATGCCTTTGCTAGTATTTTATAATCTGTATTAGTTAGTGTAATTGGTCTCCAATTATTTACTTTGTCTCTTGGAAGGTCAAGGCTC
>CM065719.1:80536139-80543639 GCA_033310375.1 Conus canariensis | reverse complement strand
CGTGCTACATGTGTTTCTCAGGTGTTGGTTTTTTTCGCTGATAGGAACTTCCATCTGTGTCTGCAATTGTTAACCATTTCTGTTCTAACATTTAGAGTTGCCAACTGTGGTTTACATAGTATAATGTATTTCTCTGTTAGGCATAGATTGCATTTTTTTTAAATGTTGTTGTATGATGCTGCTCTTTTTAAAATTTTCCAAGATATGTTGTAGTCTATGTTTTTTTCTTTAAGTTTCCAAATGTATTTACTCAATTCTGTTTGGTTTTTGTATCTTTCTTTGTTGAATGATTGTTTATGGTTTGCATATCTAGTTTTGACTTGGTTTTCCGTGATACCTACATATGTTTCTTTTGCGTTCTCTGATGTTACAGTGGCTTGGTACACAATGTTGTTATAAAGGCATTTGTTGCTTAGGGGGCACTGTTCTTTTTTGGTACAGTTACAAGATTTCCTTTCGTTACCCTCCTTTTTTTCTGTGCTGCTTTTCATTTTGTTTGCTGAATCGATGGCATTTTTAAGGTTCGGCATACATGAATACGATAATTTGATGTTGTTTTTGTTGAATATCTTAAATAATTTATGGTCTTTTGGGAAAGATGATGTCAAGATTTTAAAGAATTCTTTCCCTACATTTGTTTTAACTCTTGCATCATATGGGGGATTGTACCATATGATATTCCTTTTCCTGTTCTTTCTGCATCTTTTTGTATCATTGTCTGGATCGTATCTTAGTTTGTAATTGTAGCCACTTGTATGTAACGCCTCTTGGTATTCAGCTGTAGCGTTGTTGAATACTGTTTCGTTACATGACAAATTGGATAGTCTTTTATTTATGCTTTTGGGTATTGTTTTCAGTATGGAGGGTGGGTGATTGCTTTTGATGTTTACATAAACAGGCGTGTCATTTGGTTTCTTGTATGGTTTATATGTGTGTTGGTTGAGGTCTAACGTTATGTCTAAATAGTTCACTATCTTTTTGTTTGCTTCTATTGTGATTTTTAAGTTTTGGTTGTGGAAAATTTTACACAATTCTTTTTTCTTATTTTCAATATTTCTAGGGTTGTCATTCAGAGCGGCAAGGCCATCATCCCTGTACAGTCCAGTTTTGTTTTCCAAGTTTTTTTTGAATATTGGATAACATGAATAGTCCGACAAGTTCGCAAGTTTCGGCACCATCGTATGATCCCATTGTGACATCGAAAGTTGAATTCCTGCTTGTGTTCTTAATCCAGGTTTCATTTTTATTGTGCAGTAAAGTTTTCTTTGTGTGGAAAATGATTTCCATTTCTGACCCTGATATTTCTGTGTACTTGTTGGCAAATTTTATAGCTTTAGTTAGTAGCTTTTCATCTATAGATGGGTAGAAATCTACTATGTCAATTGTTATAAAAACTGTATTTTCTTGTTTATTGAGGTTTTTGAACCATTGTATTACTTCATATGTGTTTTTCCAGAGATTGAGTTCAGTGTTTTCTTTTATGTTTTTTATGGTTTTCTCTAAGATTTTTTTACTAATTTTACCTAGTTCAGATTTGGAAGGGTTTATCAGTCTACATGTTGGGTTGTTCAAGAAATTGGGTTTGTGGTCTTTAAGTGTAATAAAGGCTTCTCTAGCTGCTGTGGTCTCTACTCTGTCACTTAGGTCCATTTGGTGCACAAGTTCCTTTTCTTTCTTTCTGATGTGATCATATGTAGCCTTGTCAGCCTTTCTGTAATTTTTCTGGATATTTTTATCAAGGAGTTTTGAGTACTCTTCAGGTTCTATTTTGTAAAAGTTATTGGTTTTATCCGCCTTCACAAATATTTTGGTGTCATTTTGAATTTGTTTAATTTCCTTTTCTAACGCTGATTGAAATTTGTTATTAGATTTTTTGAAATCTATGTTGGCTAACATTCTTCTCATTTTTTCTTCAAATGTTTTCATTTCTTCAATGGCTGGTGGTACTCGCCATGACTTGAAGTCGTATGTATTTTTATCCTCTTTTTTAGCGTTGGGGTTTAAAAAGAAAAATGCTTTCCATCTCATATTTTTGATGAATTTTTCCGTTTGTCCTATCATTTTCTTCATGTAGCACTGGGGTTTAGCTAACGGAATGTTTTTGATGGATTGTTTAAAGTTGATTTTTTCCATTTTAAAAATTTGCTGATTCAAAGTGCTCAACGTATGGAGCAGTTAAGAGAATGGTACTGAGGATCAGCGCAATCTTAAAAACAGTGCTCAACCACAGTGGGAGCAACATTTGTTATATTAAAAGCAAGTTAAAATCAAGCTTCTAAAAACATCTACAAATTTGTTTCACGCTGTGCGGTCGTCAGGATGTGATGAGCTTGTGTTGCCAGTGCCACGTATATATATAGCTAGCTGGTTTGCTGTTGTTTTTTTCCAGTGCTACATGTGTTTCTCAGGTGTTGGTTTTTTTTCGCTGATAGGAACTTCCATCTGTGTCTGCAATTGTTAACCATTTCTGTTCTAACATTTAGAGTTGCCAACTGTGGTTTACATAGTATAATGTATTTCTCTGTTAGGCATAGATTGCATTTTTTTGAAATGTTGTTGTATGATGCTGTTCAAAAACCTCAATAAACAAGAAAATACAGTTTTTATAACATTTGACATAGTAGATTTCTACCCATCTATAGATGAAAAGCTACTAACTAAAGCTATAAAATTTGCCAACAAGTACACAGAAATATCAGGGTCAGAAATGGAAATCATTTTCCACACAAAGAAAACTTTACTGCACAATAAAAATGAAACCTGGATTAAGAACACAAGCAGGAATTCAACTTTCGATGTCACAATGGGATCATACGATGGTGCCGAAACTTGCGAACTTGTCGGACTATTCATGTTATCCAATATTCAAAAAAAACTTGGAAAACAAACTGGACTGTACAGGGATGATGGCCTTGCCGCTCTGAATGACAACCCTAGAAATATTGAAAATAAGAAAAAAGAATTGTGTAAAATTTTCCACAACCAAAACTTAAAAATCACAATAGAAGCAAACAAAAAGATAGTGAACTATTTAGACATAACGTTAGACCTCAACCAACACACATATAAACCATACAAGAAACCAAATGACACGCCTGTTTATGTAAACATCAAAAGCAATCACCCACCCTCCATACTGAAAACAATACCCAAAAGCATAAATAAAAGACTATCCAATTTGTCATGTAACGAAACAGTATTCAACAACGCTACAGCTGAATACCAAGAGGCGTTACATACAAGTGGCTACAATTACAAACTAAGATACGATCCAGACAATGATACAAAAAGATGCAGAAAGAACAGGAAAAGGAATATCATATGGTACAATCCCCCATATGATGCAAGAGTTAAAACAAATGTAGGGAAAGAATTCTTTAAAATCTTGACATCATCTTTCCCAAAAGACCATAAATTATTTAAGATATTCAACAAAAACAACATCAAATTATCGTATTCATGTATGCCGAACCTTAAAAATGCCATCGATTCAGCAAACAAAATGAAAAGCAGCACAGAAAAAAAGGAGGGTAACGAAAGGAAATCTTGTAACTGTACCAAAAAAGAACAGTGCCCCCTAAGCAACAAATGCCTTTATAACAACATTGTGTACCAAGCCACTGTAACATCAGAGAACGCAAAAGAAACATATGTAGGTATCACGGAAAACCAATTCAAAACTAGATATGCAAACCATAAACAATCATTCAACAAAGAAAGATACAAAAACCAAACAGAATTGAGTAAATACATTTGGAAACTTAAAGAAAAAAACATAGACTACAACATATCTTGGAAAATTTTAAAAAGAGCAGCATCATACAACAACATTTCAAAAAAATGCAATCTATGCCTAACAGAGAAATACATTATACTATGTAAACCACAGTTGGCAACTCTAAATGTTAGAACAGAAATGGTTAACAATTGCAGACACAGATGGAAGTTCCTATCAGCGAAAAAAACCAACACCTGAGAAACACATGTAGCACGGGAAAAAAACAACAGCAAACCAGCTAGCTATATATATACGTGGCACTGGCAACACAAGCTCATCACATCCTGACGACCGCACAGCGTGAAACAAATTTGTAGATGTTTTTAGAAGCTTGATTTTAACTTGCTTTTAATATAACAAATGTTGCTCCCACTGTGGTTGAGCACTGTTTTTAAGATTGCGCTGATCCTCAGTACCATTCTCTCTCTCTCTCTCTCTATATATATATATATATAATCCTACATTATCCTACGTGTGTTGTTCAGATAGCACTATTTTTCCTACATTATCCTACGTATGTTGTTCAGATTGCACTATTTTTTCCTACATTATCCTACGTGTGTTGTTCAGATAGCACTATTTTTCCTACATTATCCTACTTGTGTTGTCCAGATAGCACTATTTTTTCATACATTATCCTACGTGTGTTGTTCAGATAGCACTATTTTTTCTACATTATCCTACGTGTGTTGTTCAGATAGCACTATATATATATATATATATCCTACATTATCCTACGTGTGTTCTTCAGATAGCACTATTTTTTCCTTCATTATCCTACGTGTGTTGTTCAGATAGCACTATTATCCCCAACATTTTACTCCATGTGTCATCCAGTCAGCAGCATTTTTTTTCCTCAATGTGTCATCCAGTCAGAACCTTTTTTTTTTCCTCAATGTGTCATCCAGTCAGCACCATTTTCTCCTGCATGTGTCATCCAATCAGCACCATTTTTTCCTCTGTGTCATCCAATCAGCACCATTTTCTCCCCAATGTGTCATCCAGTCAGCGCCATTTTTTCCTCAATGTGTCATCCAGTCAGCACCATTTTCTCCTCAATGTGTCATCCATTCAGCACCATTTTTTCCTCAATGTGTTATCCAGTCAGCACCATTTTTTCCTAAATGTGTCATCCAGTCAGCACCATCTTTTCTCCTCAATGTGTTATCCAGTCAGCACCATTTTTTCCTAAATGTGTCATCCAGTCAGCACCATCTTTTCTCCTCAATGTGTCATCCAGTCAGCACCATTTTTTCCTCAATGTGTCATCCAGTCAGTACCATTTTCTCCTCAATGTGTCATCCAGTCAGTACCATTTTCCCTACCTTTCATTCTTCTTTCCATGTGTCTTTCAGATACCATTACTTTTCCCTACATTTTTGTCCGTGTGTCGTTCAGTCGTTACTACTTTTTCCTATATCTTTTTTTTTTTTTTTTATCAAAGTGATTCATTCGGCACTACTTTTCCCAATTTTTTTTTCCTCTGTGTGTCGTTCAGTCAACACCATTTTTTTCCTCCACACTTGTCCTCCACATCGTAAACCTTACAAGGGGTTACTCTTATTTCCCCACTTACCCCCCCCTCCCCCCCCCCCTCCCTTCCCATTGAAGCCTAACTGCCGACCCGACTACACAACACACAGAAGGAACGGGAATCACTTCACTGGTTTGTAATCAGCATTCAACGCGAACTCTTATTTCTAAGGCAGAGGAGCTCAAGTCGTGGTAACACATGACTAATAGTCTTTGATGAGCGGCGTCGGCACAAAGCCATGGTCGTGGCAACAGCAGCGAAACGTACGGATGACTGAACACGCCCCAGTGTGACACTCGCCCCATTACGTCCCTCAGACAACAGGGGGGAGCTTGCGACAAAAGATAAGTGGTTTATGGTCTGTGTATGTATTTAAGTGGGGGGATAAGTGAAAATGGCGTTGGCGGAGACGGGGGGGGGGGGGGGGGGGGGCTGAGGGGGGGAGGGGTAAGTAGGATGGGGATTATGAGGTGCATGGGAGGGAAGGCGGACATAAATCTGTGTTAAACATTTACAAGATTTGTGGTGACGTCACTTAAAAAAAAAGAAATCTATTTCGAGTGGCGCGCACTGAGAACCTAGGCCTATCCCCCCCCCCCCCCCCCCCAAACCGGTTATTTCTCCCCGGAACCCGCCGCAGGTCCTAGCTCGTCATATGTTTTCAGGTGGATATGTAGCCCCCTTTTTTTTTTAACCACCATCATGTCTCCTCCCCATCCCCCTCCACCTTGAACTCCTTTCTGTATGTCGGTCTGTCTGTCTGTCTGTCCATCTGTCTATCTCACTCTCTGTCTCTCTCACATACAGATAGAGAGGCACATACACATGCACACACAAACCGCTCTCTCTCTCTCTCTCTCTCTCTCTCTCTCTCTCTCTCTCTCTCTCTCTCTCAGGTGTCTATTTTCCTCCAGGTGTGTGAGAGAAACAAAACGCTAAACTGCTTGTAGTACACATTCTTCTTACTATTGGATGAAGCCAGCGTTTCAACCACCTATCTGGTCTATACTGGGAAATAATGTGTCTGAACGACAACACGATTCAAAGCGTCGATTTTTTTCTCTTTTCTTTTTTTAACTACTTCTTTTCTTTCGGGTGTTGTCAATTCATTATCTTTTCAAGAACAAGTCTTCTTCAGCTGTATGATTATGTCGCAAAGACTGCTACATAACCTTCTCTCTAAAACACTGATATGTTGAATAAACTAAGTACAGACTGATAATTCCTTCATTTTTTTTTCTCCAATGCATGTGATGGAACAAAGGATAGGCTCCGCACCTAATACAGTCCTCCTCTCCCCCACCCCCACCCTCTTCTTCTCCTCCACACTTCTTCAGTTATGGCCTGTGGACGCTGTTCAATAAAACATTATTTTTTAATGTTCATTACTTCATGAGTAGTTGTCTCCCTCTTCCTCTCTTCGCCGTACAAAAAAAAAAAGTATCCATGTTTTAATGCATGTTTTGTAGAATTTATCGCTCAGGTAAGTAGATGAATGGGAGCTTTATGGCACTACTTTTACCATCGTAAAATAAAGGATCCTTGTCATTATTTCTCTCTCTCTCTCTCTCTCTCTCTCTCTCTCTCTCTCTCTCTCTCTCTCTCTCTCTCTCATGTGACGGACTGAAGCTAGTTTTAGTTCTTTACCTTGACAGAAGTATTAAATGAGCCTCGCGGTTCCGCTTCACATTTTTGAACACAGGGGTCACATACACCCAATCCCCATCACCATCTCCCGCCCCCCTCCTCCCCCCCCCCCCCCTCTCTCTCTCTCTCTCTATATATATTTTATTTTTTTTTTTTTTTTTTTTTTTTAAGTCAGTGGTTTTTCATGCGTTTTTCGGTTTGACAGAAATAATGACCATCCCATGCAGTTTCCGGATGTAAGTTTGGAAATAGAGGGTCCTTTGAAACGGGTGAACGCCCTCTCTCTTTCTCCCTGTGTGTGTGGGGGGGGGGGGTGAGTGTCAGTGTGTGTGTGGGGGGGGGGGGTGTCAGTGTGTGTGTGTTCGTACGTTCTTCTGTTTAACGTCTGTTCACTTTGAGTGATATTAGACGTGTGTGTGTGTGTGTGTGTGTGTGTGTGTGTGTGTGTGTGTGTGTGTGTGTGTGTGTGTGTGAGTGAGTGTGAATATGTGTAAGTGAGAGGGAGGGAGTGTGTGTGTGTGTGTGTGTGTGTGTGTGTGTG
>CM065719.1:80513639-80531139 GCA_033310375.1 Conus canariensis | reverse complement strand
ACGTGAGGTGGACACGTCAGCAATGGTCCCAGGTCCTGTTCAGTGATGAATCACGCTTCACCCTTCACCACAACGACGGCCGACTGAGGGTCTGGAGGCGCCCAGGGCAACGCTTTACTGACGCCACTGTCCAAGAAAAGGTGGCCTTTGGTGGAGGTTCTGTAATGGTCTGGGGGGCCTTCAGCCTTCACCACAGAACACCCTTGTATCATGTACAGGGTAACCTGACTGGCATCCGATACCGGGATGAGATCCTTCGACCGCTGGCTGTGCCTACACTGCAGCAGATGGGACCAAGGGCTGTCTACCAGGATGACAATGCTCGCCCCCACAGGGCAAGGGTGGTCAACGACTTCCTGCAGCAGTCTGGAGTCAACAGAATGGAGTGGCCAGCATGCAGTCCCGATCTCAACCCGATTGAGAACCTCTGGGATGAGCTGGATCGCAAAGTGAGGAGCCACCCCCCTCCCAGGGATGCCCAACACCTCTACCAGATGCTGCAGGCTGAGTGGCAGGCGCTCCCACAGAGGATCTTCACCAACCTGGTCAAGTCGATGAGGACTCGCTGCGTCGAGTGCCAGAACAGCCATGGTGGTTACACGCATTACTGAGCTTTTGGGAGCATCAGTATGCCCTGTCTTGTGATTTCAATGACTTTGGGAAATCAAATTTGGATACGTACCCACTTTAATCAAATGTACACACCAAACGATTGCTCGAGATTGAAGGCAATTGTGTATCGTTATCACTAAAGAATGGAATTAAATGTTGGCCAAACTTCAACGCATTGACTTTCTTATTTTGACAGTTATGAATGTTTGTGAAAGTGATCCTTAACTTTTTGTGCGTAGCTTAGTAAATCGAACGTAAACTACACGGGTAGCCTGCGTTATTCATGTGATCATGAACACGATGTGGCTGGCTGACACACACAAAATGACAAGTGTTGCAATATATTGCGGAGCGTTCAGGCGATCAGCTGGTTTACCACTCGCCCAGTGTCGTATAAATCAAAGAATGATCCAAGATAAGGTAGGCTTGGACAATATGTCGAATCAGTGTTTGGTGTAGTGTAATCTGGGAGGGGGGGGGTGTTGGTAATAGTGGTAGAGGTGGTGGTGGTGGTGGTGCTGCTGTGTGTGTGTGGTGTGTGCGTGTGTGCGTGTGTGCGTGTGTGTGTGTGTGAGTGTGCGTACTGTGTGTGTGTGTGTGTGTGTGTGTGTGTGTGTGTGTGTGTGTGTGTGCGTGCGCGCGCGCGCCATTTTGATCAACTTTGTTACTTCCGTGTGCGTGTGTGTGTGTGTGTGTGTGTGTGTGTGTGTGTGTGTGTGTGTGTGTGTGTGTGTGCGAGAGAGAGAGAGAGAGAGAGAGAGAGAGAGAGAGAGAGAGAGAGATCATCCTTAAGTCTGAAACCGATAAAATTTGGTGAAGTGAGGTTTCGTGTAATCTTTGTTTTACACATCCAGCATGATCTCTTCATTCAAAGTTTGGTGATGATGCCTTACACAGGGAAATCGCAGTTTCCTCCTCTACTTCCAGTATTGCAAAAAAGCAATTGACGGAAAGCGGTTTGACTGTGCACTAAAACTAGACATCAAGTTTCAACGGTCTTGGGGGGGGGGGGAGGGAGACGTGGGGGGGGGGGGGGTATGGTCTAGCGGATGTTATGCTGGAAGATACCTCAACAAACAGAATCGGAAGAAAGACGGTCGGTGCCGTTTTGACAGGAACACATAGTACAAATGGAAGCGTTAGGCACTGACCGACTTGAGGCCAGCATTACGCACATCAAGCGTCGCAGGAATGATTGAGGAGCCGAAATGGCCCCCCTCTTCAGCAAGGACGGCAAACAGCGAGGTACGTCATGCTAAACAAACCACAGCGTCACCCGCGAAAGTGCCTACTCCGTCGCCCCAGCGCCTCAACGTCAGCGTGGCTCCCCAATCCACTTCGTTGACCCAGATCCTGGGTTAGCAGGAGGGGGGGGGGGAGGAGGTGGAACACAGTGCGGAATAGTTTCCCCGACACACACACACAGAGGCAAACCATCAAGCAATGCATCCATCGCACCACGTGAAGATCTGCTGACATCATTTCAAGAAAAAACAACAACAAAAAAAAGACAATTCCGATTGGAAGGCCATGTAACGACGCCCCGACAGCCTCGCTGAAACGATCCTCCAGGAAATTGTTGAAGAAGGGGGAATGGAGGGTAAGAGAGAATCAACGGTGGACTGACAATACTGCTGAATGCACGGGGAAACCACTGACAGACATCCAAGCTTGATACACAGCCGACAGAACAGACCGGACTAACCGGTGCACAGACAGAACAGGCAGGGTGCACAGACAGAACAGGCAGGAGTAACCGGTGCACAGACAGAACAGGCAAGGTGCACAGACAGAACAGGCAGGAGTAACCGGTGCACAGACAGAACAGGCAGGAGTAACTGGTGCACAGACAGAACAGAAAGGAACAACCGGTGCACAGACAGAACAGGCAGGGTGCGCAGACAGAACAGGCAAGGTGCACAGACAGAACAGGCAGGAGTAACCGGTGCACAGACAGAACAGAAAGGAACAACCGGTGCACAGACAGAACAGAAAGGAACAACCGGTGCACAGACAGAACAGAAAGGAACAAACGGTGCACAGACAGAACAGGCAAGGTGCACAGACAGAACAGGCAGGAGTAACCGGTGCACAGACAGAACAGAAAGGAACAACCGGTGCACAGACAGAACAGAAAGGAACAACCGGTGCACAGACAGAACAGGCAAGGTGCACAGACAGAACAGGCAGGAGTAACCGGTGCACAGACAGAACAGAAAGGAACAACCGGTGCACAGACAGAACAGAAAGGAACAACCGGTGCACAGACAGAACAGGCAGGAGTAACAGGTGCACAGACAGAACAGAAAGGAACAACCGGTGCACAGACAGAACAGGCAGGGTGCACAGACAGAACAGGCAGGAGTAACCGGTGCACAGACAGAACAGACAGGAGTAACCGGTGCACAGACAGAACAGACAGGAGTAACCGTTGCACAGACAGAACAGACAGGAGTAACCGGTGCACAGACAGAACAGGCAGGAACAACCGGTGCACAGACAGAACAGGCAGGAGTAACCGGTGCACAGACAGAACAGGCAGGGTGCACAGACAGAACAGGCAGGAGTAACCGGTGCACAGACAGAACAGGCAGGAGTAACCGGTACACAGACAGAACAGGCAGGAGTAACCGGTACACAGACAGAACAGGCAGGAACAACAGGTGCACAGACAGAACCGGCAGGAACAACCGGTGCACAGACAGAACAGGCAGGGTGCACAGACAGAACAGCAGGAGTTACCGGTGCACAGACAGAACAGGCAGGGTGCACAGACAGAACAGACAGGAGTAACCGGTGCACAGACAGAACAGGCAGGAACAACCGGTGCACAGACAGAACAGGCAGGAGTAACCGGTGCACAGACAGAACAGGCAGGGTGCACAGACAGAACAGGCAGGAGAAACCGGTGCACAGACAGAACAGGCAGGAGTAACCGGTGCACAGACAGAAGACAGGAGTAACCGGTGCACAGACAGAACAGGCAGGAGTAACCGGTACACAGACAGAACAGGCAGGGTGCACAGACAGAACAGGCAGGAGTAACCGGTGCACAGACAGAACAGGCAGGAGTAACCGGTGCACAGACAGAACAGGCAGGAGTAACCGGTGCACAGACAGAACAGACAGGAGTAACCGGTGCACAGACAGAACAGGCAGGGTGCACAGACAGAACAGGCAGGGTGCACAGACAGAACAGGCAGGGGTAACCGGTGCACAGACAGAACAGGCAGGAGTAACCGGTGCACAGACAGAACAGGCAGGAGTAACCGGTGCACAGACAGAACAGCAGGGTAACCGGTGCACAGACAGAACAGGCAGGGTGGCACAGAAGATCAGGCAGGGTGCCACAGACAGAAACAGGAGGGGCACAGACAGAACAGGCAGGGGTAACCGGTGCACAGACAGAACAGGCAGGGGTAACCGGTGCACATCTGAAGACTGCAGCGCCCCCGTGACCGGCCACGGAGTTAGGGAAGAACAGGAAGATCCAAGGATGGGGAGGAGAGCCGGTAACAAAACAGGTCACCTCAGGAAATGGTTGCTTTGACAATCTGCAGAGAAAACGATTGAATGTTGTCCGAAATGGGATTTGAAATCCACCAGACTGACGCTTTGAGAAACGTCGAAGTCCACCGTATCTTGTATACAAGTCCCGCCACAGCCTGTATGAATATCATACTCTATCTTGTGTCGATATCATATCCTTTGTCTATGTCTGCTACATCCTGTATCATCATGTCGTACCCCGTGTCCACCTCAAACCCTGTATCCATGTCTCCAATATCCGTGTCCATTTCATATAAGGAGTCCATTTTGACCACAACCGACATTCATGTTCGCCATGCCTGTCTGCATCATATCCTGCATCTATGTCCACCATAGCTGCATCCATGTCTGCCATATCTACGTCCACCGTACCTTGTGTCCATGAACACTATTCCTTACATCCATGACCACCAGACCGTGTATCCATGTCCATCATTCCCGCAAATATGTCATACTATATCCGCATTGATAAAACCGTGTCCATGTCCAAGTATCCTGTGTCCTCACTTTCAGCTCTATTGATGTCCTAACTTCATTCATGTCGACTTTAACCTTGTAGCCATGTCTTACCCTGTGTCCATGTCACACACTTATCTATATACATTGCATCGTGTATCAAACCCTTGACATGTATCCATGTTATACGTGTGTCAGTATCCACCATATTGTTCATCTGCGTCTTATCCTGCAACCGTGTCACGCATACATCTCTTTCCACCACACTCTGTACAATACACTGTATCCATGCCCTATCCTGTGTCCATGTCCATCACATCCTGTATTCATATCATATCCTGTATCAACGTTTTCCTGTACTCCTCGTAGCTATGTCCACCATACCTTGCATTCATGTTTACTCTGTATGAAGGTCACCGTACCCTGTATTCATGTCCCCCAAATCTTGTTTTCATGTCTGCATAATTCGAGGGTCGACGGCCAGAACTCAGTATCTTTTGTACATGTATATAAGAGAGATACTGGGTTCTGACAGTCAACCCTCGCTACATCCATGTCCGCCATATCCTGTATCCATGTCCAACAAACCCTGTGTCTACTTCCACAATACCTTTCATCCATGTCCAACAAACCCTGTGTCTACTTCCACAATACCTTTCATCCATGTCCACCATACCCGGTATCCATGTCCACACAGTATTTTCATGTCTACCATATCTCTTATGCATATCCACCATGACAGGCATGTCACGCCTTATATCCATGTCTAATGCTGCAGGCATGCCCATCACGCACCGTATCCACGTACGCTATACTCCATGTTTACGTCACAGCCTGCATGAATATTATATCTTATATCAGCCTGTTCACGTCCTACCCTCTATGCATCTTATCTCCCATACCACGTCGAGAATACCCTGTATCCCTTTCATAACCTATATCTATATCCACCAAATCCTGTGCCTATGCCCACCATACCCTGTATTAATGTTCATCAAATCTCATATCCACGTCATACCCAGTATCTATGCCTTGTATCCATGTCCAGTATACCCTGTATCCATCTCATATCATGTATTAACGTCCGCCATATCCCATGTCAGTGTCATAACATGTATCCATGTCATCATCTCTATAGCCACGTCAACTATATAAATATACATATATATCTCTGTGTGTGTGAGTGTGTGTGTGTGTGTGTGTGTGTGTGGTGTGTGTGTGTGTGTGTGTGTGTGTGTGTGTGTGTGTTCACATATCCTTTATGTCCACATTTCCTATATGCATGCACACCATACCATGGATCCAGGTCTACCATACCCTTTATGTCAACAATACCCTGTATCCATGTCAACAATATCCTGTATCCATGTCACGTCCTATGTCGACAATGCCCGTATCCATGTCATACTTTGCATTCGTGTACACCAAACCCTGTATCCACGTCACGAACTGCATGTCCACCACATCCTGTATCCATGCCATAATCCTGATCCATTTCTGCAAACTTTCTATCCACGTCCGTTATACCCTCTACCCATGTCCACCACATCCTGTATCCATGCCATAATCCTGATCCATTTCTGCAAACTTTCTATCCACGTCCGTTATACCCTCTACCCATGTCCACCACATCCTGTATCCATGCCATAATCCTGATCCATTTCTGCAAACTTTCTATCCACGTCCGTTATACCCTCTACCCATGTCCACCACATCCTGTATCCATGCCATAATCCTGATCCATTTCTGCAAACTTTCTATCCACGTCCGTTATACCCTCTACCCATGCCCACCACACACTGTCCTTCTCATACCCTGCATCCATGCCCAGTACACCCTGTATTCATGTCGTATCCTGCATCCATGCCCAGTACACCCTGTATTCATGTCGATGCTGTGTTACTTCCTGCATCCATGCCCAGTACACCCTGTATTCATGTCGTATCCTGCATCCATGCCCAGTACAACCCTGTATTCACTGTCCGATCCTGCATCCATGCCCAGTACACCCTGTATTCATGTCGTATCCTGCATCCATGCCCAGTACACCCTGTATTCATGTCGTATCCTGCATCCATGCCCAGTACACCCTGTATTCATGTCGTATCCTGCATCCATGCCCAGTACACCCTGTATTCATGTCGTATCCTGCATCCATGCCCAGTACACCCTGTATTCATGTCGTATCCTGCATCCATGCCCAGTACACCCTGTATTCATGTCGTATCCTGCATCCATGCCCAGTACACCCTGTATTCATGTCGTATCCTGCATCCATGCCCAGTACACCCTGTATTCATGTCGTTCCTTGCTATCCATGCCAGTACACCTGTATTCATGTCGTATCCTGCATCCATGCCCAGTACACCCTGTATTCATGTCGTATCCTGCATCCATGCCCAGTACACCCTGTATTCATGTCGTATCCTGCATCCATGCCCAGTACACCCTGTATTCATGTCGTATCCTGCATCCATGCCCAGTACACCCTGTATTCATGTCGTATCCTGCATCCATGCCCAGTACACCCTGTATTCATGTCGTATCCTGCATCCATGCCCAGTACACCCTGTATTCATGTCGTATCCTGCATCCATGCCCAGTACACCCTGTATTCATGTCGTATCCTGCATCCATGCCCAGTACACCTGTATTCATGTCGTATCCTGCATCCATGCCCAGTACACCCTGTATTCATGTCGTATCCTGCATCCATGCCCAGTACACCCTGTATTCATGTCGTATCCTGCATCCATGCCCAGTACACCCTGTATTCATGTCGTATCCTGCATCCATGCCCAGTACACCCTGTATTCATGTCGTATCCTGCATCCATGCCCAGTACACCCTGTATTCATGTCGTATCCTGCATCCATGCCCAGTACACCCTGTATTCATGTCGTATCCTGCATCCATGCCCAGTACACCCTGTATTCATGTCGTATCCTGCATCCATGCCCAGTACACCCTGTATTCATGTCGTATCCTGCATCCATGCCCAGTACACCCTGTATTCATGTCGTATCCTGCATCCATGCCCAGTACACCCTGTATTCATGTCGTATCCTGCATCCATGCCCAGTACACCTGTATTCATGTCGTATCCTGCATCCATGCCCAGTACACCCTGTATTCATGTCGTATCCTGCATCCATGCCCAGTACACCCTGTATTCATGTCGTATCCTGCATCCATGCCCAGTACACCCTGTATTCATGTCGTATCCTGCATCCATGCCCAGTACACCCTGTATTCATGTCGTATCCTGCATCCATGCCCAGTACACCCTGTATTCATGTCGTATCCTGCATCCATGCCAGTACACCCTGTATTCATGTCGTATCCTGCATCATGCCTACACCTGTATGCCCAGTACACCCTGTATTCATGTCGTATCCTGCATCCATGCCCAGTACACCCTGTATTCATGTCCAACACCTGTATCATGCCACATTACACCCTGTATTCATGTCGTATCCTGCATCCATGCCCAGTACACCCTGTATTCATGTCACCAACACCTGTATTCATGTCGTATCCTGCATTCCATGCCCCGTACAACCCTGTATTCATGTCCACTCAACACCTGTATTCATGTCGTATCCTGCATCCATGCCAACACCTGTATTCATGTCACACACTGTATTCATGTCCACCACACACCTGTATTCATGTCGTATCCTGCATCCATGCCCAGTAACACCCTGTATTCATGTCCACCAACACCTGTATTCATGTCGTATCCTGCATCCATGCCCAGTACACCCTGTATTCATGTCCACCAACACCTGTATTCATGTCGTATCCTGCATCCATGCCCAGTACACCCTGTATTCATGTCCACCAACACCTGTATTCATGTCGTATCCTGTATCCATGTCCATACACCTGTATTAATGTCACCAATACCTGTATTCATGTCTACCCCTGTATTCATGTCCACTACCCCCTGTATATTATCAACCTGTAGTCCATGTCATACCCTGTATCCATGTCCACTAACACATGTATTAATGATGCACCTGTATCCATGTCATACCCTGTATTCATGTCCACTATCACCTGTATAATATCGTATCCTGTAGCCATGTCATACCCTGTATTCATGTCCAACTACACATGTATTAATGATGCATCCTGTATCCATGTCATACCCTGTATTCATGTCCACTAACACCTGTATAATATTCGTATCCTGTATCCATGTCATACCCTGTATTCATGTCCACTAACACCTGTATAATATCGTATCCTGTAGCCATGTCATACCCTGTATCCATGTCCAACACCTGTATTATTGTGTATCCTGTAGCCATGTCATACCTGTATCCATGTCCATCGCCTGTATTCATGTCGTATCCTGTATCCATGTCATACCCTGTACCCATGTCCAACCAAACACTATATTTGTGTCATACCTGTATTGATGCCCGCCATACCTGTGTCTGCGCTATGTCCTCTATCCATTCTCAGTGCGTCCTGTATCCACGTTCGCCATTTTTCTAACATCGTCATATCCTTTGTCCATTTTCGCCATACCTTGTATCAAGTCCACCATGCCACGTCCATGGTCATATCCTGTGTCCATTTTCGCCATACCTTTGTATCAAGTCCACCATGCCACGTCCATGGTCATATCCTGTGTCCATTTTAGCACACCTGTAGCTATGTCCACCATACCTGTGTCTCCTCATGTCCCACGTTCGTTTAACCATACCCTGTTTGCCATCCCTGTGTACACGTCATTTCCTAATACATGTCCACCATACCTGTGTCTCCCTCATGTCCCACGTTCAGTTGAACCATACCCTGTTTGCCACCCCTGTGTACACGTCATATCCTATATACATGTCCACCATACCTGTGTCTCCCTCATGTCCCACGTTCAGTTTAACCATGCCCTGTTTGCCACCCCTGTGTACACGTCATATCCTATATACATGTCCACCATACCTGTGTCTCCCTCATGTCCCACGTTCAGTTGAACCATACCCTGTTTGCCACCCCTGTGTACACGTCATATCCTATATACATGTCCACCATACCTGTGTCTCCCTCATGTCCCACGTTCAGTTGAACCATACTCTGTTTGCCACCCCTGTGTACACGTCATATCCTATATACATGTCCACAATACAAAGCATTGATGTCCAACATGCTCTGTATCCGTGTTCACCATACGCTGTATCTCTGTCCACCATACCTTTTATTTGTGTCTGCAATACCTTGTTTCCATATCATACCCAGCATCTGCATCCACCATATCCTGCGTCCATGTCTACCGTATCCTATATCCATCTCCGCTGTACCTTGTATGCATGTCACATACTGTATTCGTTCCACCGTACCTTGTATCTGTGTTCACATACCTTGTATCCAGGAACACTATACCCTGTATCCATTTCCACCATACCCTGGTTCCATGTCCACCATGCACTGTATCCATGTCCACCTCATCCTGTGTTTATGTTTACCATATCCTGTATTCATGTCCAGTATAGGTTGTATCCATGTCCACCATATCCTGTATCCATGTCCACTATACTCTGTATCCTGTATACATCATATTCCATGTCCACCATACTCTGAATCATATTCTGTATCAAAGTCATACTCTGTTCTCATGTTACACCCCGTATCTATGGTATGTCCTCAATTCGTAACATACCCCCTATCTATATCCACCATATCTTGTAACCAAGTCCTTAGCACCCTGTATCCCAAACTTATCATTTATCCATTTCCACCATAACTGTATCCATGTCCATCATACTCTATTTCTATGACATACTCTGTACCCATGTCATATTTCGTATCCAAATAATACCCGTGTTCATAATATAGTGGCTTACTCTGTATCCATGCCCACTACAACGATAACCATGGTCACCATCCCATACGTCCATGTCTACTCTATCTGTATCAATATCCACCACCTCTTTTCATGTCGTATCTTGCATCCACATCCACCGTACCTTTAATCCATGTCCTCTATATATCCGTATCTATGTATCATACATGCATGTCAAATATGTATCCATGTCTACTATACCCTGGATAAAAACACCGTATCCATGTCCATTGTATCCAATATCCATTGCCTTACCATTATTTCTTTCACACCTTCATCCATATACACTTTACCCTCTATCCATGTCTTGCCTTTGGGCCATGCCATAACTTTATGTCCATCACACCGTGTGTCTATGGCTTCCCCTGTATTCATGCCTTACCTTTGGGCCATGCCATACCTTTATGTTCATCACACCGTGTGTCTATTGCTTCACCTGTATTCATGTCATACCTGTATCCATGTCCAGCATACCCTTCATTCATAACTTACCTTGTAATCCATACCATGGCATACCTGTGTCCATGACCACAATACCCTGCATTGATACACTACCCATGTCATACCATGTACCCAACTCCACCACCTGTGTATCCATGTCATATCCTGCATCAGTGTCAATCCCCGTATCCCTGTTCACTGCTGCTGAATCCCTGTCAACCACACATCGTATTTCTGTCCAACATATCTTGTCTCTATGCCCACCATACCTTGCTTTGATGTTCACTACATCTTGTGTCCATGTCAACCATACCCCGTACCCATAACCACACACACTGTATCCATGTCCTCTGTACCTTGTGTCCATGTCCACCATATCCCTGTAACCACGTCTACATACCCTGTGTCCATGCCCACCATATCTTGCATCCACGTTCACGACAACTCATAAGCACGCCCACCAGAATCTAAACCAAACCATGTATTCATATCCACCACCCCTTGTATCCAAGTTCACCGTCCCCTGTATCTATGTCACATGTTGTGCTGCCCTGTTCACATGTCATACGCCCTATCCATATCATTTCCCACGTGGACAATACCCTGCACCCATATCATAGCCTGTATCCATGTCATTTTCCACACCCATGTGGACAATATCCTGCACCCATATCATAGCCTGTATCCATGTCATTCCCACACCCATGTGGACAATACCCTGCACCCATATCACAGCCTGTATCCATGTCATTTCCCACACCCATGTGGACAATACCCTGCACCCATATCATAGCCTGTATCCGTGTCATTTCCCACACCCATGTGGACAATACCCTGCACCCATATCATAGCCTGTATCCATGTCATTTCCCACACCCATGTGGACAATACCCTGCACCCATATCATAGCCTGTATCCATGTCATTTCCCACACCCATGTGGACAATACCCTGCACCCATATCATAGCCTACATCCATGTCATTTCCCACACCCATGTGGACAATACCCTGCACCCATATCATAGCCTGTATCCGTGTCATTTCCCACACCCATGTGGACAATACCCTGCACCCATATCATAGCCTACATCCATGTCATTTCCCACACCCATGTGGACAATACCCTGCACCCATATCATAGCCTGTATCCGTGTCATTTCCCACACCCATGTGGACAATACCCTGCACCCATATCATAGCCTGCATCCGTGTCATTTCCCACACCCATGTGGACAATACCCTGCACCCATATCATAGCCTGTATCCGTGTCATTTCCCACACCCATGTGGACAACACCCTGCACCCATATCATAGCCTACATCCATGTCATTTCCCACACCCATGTGGACAATACCCTGCACCCATATTATAGCCTGTATCCGTGTCATTTCCCACACCCATGTGGACAATACCCTGCACCCATATCATAGCCTGTATCCATGTCATTTCCCACACCCATGTGGACAATACCCTGCACCAATATCATAGCCTGTATCCATGTCATTTCCCACACCCATGTGGACAATACCCTGCACCCATATCATAGCCTGTATCCATGTCATTTCCCACACCCATGTGGACAATACCCTGCACCCATATCATAGCCTGTATCCATGTCATTTCCCACACCCATGTGGACAATACCCTGCACCCATATCATAGCCTGTATCCATGTCATTTCCCACACCCATGTGGACAATACCCTGCACCCATATCATAGCCTACATCCATGTCATTTCCCACACCCATGTGGACAATACCCTGCACCCATATCCTAGCCTGTATCCGTGTCATTTCCCACACCCATGTGGACAATACCCTGCACCCATATCCTAGCCTGTATCCGTGTCATTTCCCACACCCATGTGGACAATACCCTGCATCCATATCATAGTGTCATTTCCCACCCATGTGGACCCGTGTCATTTCCTACACCCATGTGGACAATACCCTGCACCCATATCATAGCCTGCATCCGTGTCCACCAAACACTGTATCCTTGTCCAACATACGCTGTATCAATGCGCGCCATACCTCGTATCCATTCCATACTCTGTCTCTATTTCATATCTTGTACCCATGCCATACCTTTTTAACAATACCCAGTACATCCTGTATCTCACATCCTGTATGTCTTATTACTTACTTTACTTAGGCCCATAGCTCAAGGGTAAGCATACGCCATCGACAACACTCTGCCATCGCACTCGATTCTGGGCTGCTCGCTGAATGCCTGTCCAGTTGGTCCCTTGCCTCTTTATCTCTGCCTCAGTGTCTCGCCTCCAGCTGCTGCGAGGTCGGCCTCTCTTCCTTTTCCCCTGCGGGTTCCATGTCAGGGCTTGGCGTGTGGTACTGGATGGTGGCTTCCTGAGAGTGTGTCCAATCCAGCCCCACTTCCTCCGCAGAATCTGCTTGGCCTTGGTTCCTGTCCTGCTTGCTTCCATAGATCTTCATTGTGTATCTTTGTATCTATCATGTATACTAAATCCTATAGGAGAATAGGAGAACGTGAAAAGTGAAAATCATGAACTGCGGGCGGAAACGTAAAAAAGATTAATGATCGACGGTATGAGAAGAACAGAACAGCTGACTATGGATTGATGGCAGAGAAATGAGTGTGAGAGTGATGAATGACAAACGGGAGGAGAATGTGAACATGATAAATGAACATGAAAAGAATGGGACGGCAAAAGGGTAAAGTACGAGCAATGCATGATCGACTAGATGAAAAGAGGGGGGAAACAGAGAAAGTGAACAAAAACGTGAACAAACAATAATGTAAACGTGATGAATGACTGGTGATAGAACGTCAACATGAATCCGAGAAAATGAATTAAGTACGTGCTGAGAAGAGAAAAATGTCAAAGTGGTGAATGATGAATGATAAGTCAAGAGGAACAGAACAGAACAGAACAGAATTTTATTCAAAAAGGCCAAAGCCTCATTTGAAAGGGTGTGAACAATGACAATGAATATATGATACAAATGCGAATGAAATCGTCATCCCAATATAAGCATGAGAACTAGGTCAAATGCAAGACTGAAAACAGTTTACCAACTTGCAAAGGAAAATAATGTGAATTTGAGAGAGAAAATCATTACATGCGTAATAGGAGAACGGAGGTAATAAATTATGGACGATAGGACAATGACAATGTGAGACTGATGGCGGGTGGACTGGAGAAGAAGAGGAGAGCGTGAGATTGATGGCCGATAGTGAGGACAAGAGGTGAATGCAAGTTTACTGATTGACAGACTGGATAACTGGAGGAGAACTTGAGATTCATGATGGGGGGACTGTGTAAGAAGAAAACGTGAAATTAACTGATGGACTGGAGAAGAAAAGGAGAACGTAAGACTGATGATTGATGGACTGACAGAACGTGAGACTGATGAACAAAACAATGTGAGAAAGACGGACAGAAGTTGGGATGATAAGAATGATGAATGGTACTCGAAAGAGTAATGTGACTGATGAACGAAAGATGGATTAGAAAAGCCAAAAGAAGAGAAAGCGTGAGAACGGCGGACTTCATGAATGTATAAGAGCATCACATTAATGCTATAACAGACGGAATGAGATGACGCGATAGACAGAACAATGAATGTTGGATACGATGAAGAAAAAAACACGTGAGAATGATGATTGTAGAACAGGAGGAGAACTTAAGAATGATAAATTGAAAACAAAATGAAAAGAGGAAAACATGTAAATGACAAATCAGAATCGGGACAGGAAGTGAAGAACATGAGCAAGATCGATGATGGACGGGAAGAGAAAATGAGAACGACGATCGACAGAAGAGCGGAGAAGACAAGAAATTGATGGATCATGGACTGGAGGGGGTGGGATGTTTGAAAATGATTTTTTTTAAATGGACAGTAGGACAACGCCAAAAAAATGATGATGGACGGGGCGGGAAGAGGGACATTGGACAGAGCCAGCACCAACAGAAAGGTACAGGGGTTGAGTGGGAATGGCCGAACACTCAGTTCGTGGGGAAGGAAGGGACAGGGCAGCGGTGCGTGAAAGGAATGTTTGCAGCAGAGAAGAATCAATGGTGGAAATGCTCTGGGGGTGTAGTGGGAAAAGACTACATGTGAATTCAAAGACAGGGGAAACGGGAACACGAATCATGCAAGGCAGTGAGTATGAGCCGGCTTGGAATGGTAAAAGTCCAAACACACTGGCGAGAAACTGCAGGTGCTCGAAGTTAAAAGATAATGAAATATGGACAGAAACCTGTCGAAATGGGAAAAATGCCAAATTTTCGCTCAATAGAAACCGAAGCTGGAGGTAGTGCGCTCAATCCCACTAGTATGCCCATATGTTTACACAATAAAGTGAAAGGGTCTCCAGAGAAAATCAAGGAACCGTTGTACAGAATGGAGGGGGGGGGGGGGGTAGCGAGGGGGGAACTTTTGGAATGAAAATTAGGAAGTGGGAAGGAACATTGTTTGAAATGTACAGCTATCTTGGTGCGAAAGAATGTACGTAGAGCCAAAGGGAAGGAAATAATGGCGTTGTGGTGAGTGTCAGAAATCCCGTGAGGATCTGAAGCAGGGCAGAAGTGGGTCGAGGTATCAGTGGTACCACAGCCCCACCAGACCTCACAGGACCCAGTCAGGGCCGTCACCACGCGGTGAAGAAAGTGGGGAGGGGGAGAAAGTGGGGAGGGGGAGGGGTGGTGATCGGATATGGAAGGGAAAAAAGGAATGAAAGACAAAAAATATATATACAGATAAGAAACAGTGAATGGTTAGGGACATAGTGAGCAAGGAATGGGATTGGAATAGATGTGCTGAATAAGTCGAGGAACAGGATACGTCTCAAGAGTTAAACGCGTTATATACTTAAATTTACGCTGAGCTAACGTAGGCCATATCAGGACTGAAACCAAGTGAAAAGCAGCAGCTGAGTTGCCAGGCAGATGCACTGAACATACATCGATCTACTTGATTCAACATGGTCACTTCAAGAACCCCACCCTCACTTCTTCCCATACAATACCCACACCCTCCGCAGGAGCCAGTTAGTTCGGAGGCAAGGCACCCAGGCTGCAGCAATACAGACGCTGTAAGTCCCTATATGGCTCGAGCTCTATGTAATGATGTTCTGGTACAATCAGTGTTATGCTAGATTCTCTAACATCACCCCTCCCCTTTCCCCCACCAACCCGACGCTTCTCCGCCCGACTTTCCCGTGATAGTTTCATGAATGTCAGTGTTAAACCTCAATGTAACCTACCACTGCAACTGTTACATGTGTCACATTTCTCTAAAGCTCCAACTGTTACATGTGTCACATTTCTCTAAAGCTTCGATTGTTACACGTGTCACATTTCTCTAAAGCTTCAACTGTTACATGTGTCACATTTCTCTAAAGCTTCAACTGTTACATGTGTCACATTTCTCTAAAGCTCCAACTGTTACATGTGTCACATTTCTCCGAAGCTTCAAAACCATTTTTGACGGATGCACACAAATTCGCAGCAACGGAAAACATTTGAATGCTCAAAGCGGTATCACATGCAGAGCTCAGTGAAGCGTTACAGTAAAAAAAATAAAAAAAAAAAGACCAACACGAGAATACTGAACTGCAACTCAATGACACACTGACACACAGCAACAGAGAAAAGAATCCAACCTTGATCTGAGAAAGAAAGGCCGGCTGAAGCAGGTGCCGACACTTGGTCAGTGGAAAAGAAATGAGGAATGTGTGATACTGGTTACACCCAGACAGGAAAGGACGGATCAGAGAAAACTCTGAATGGCAGCAGCGTGTTTTCAGACCAAGGTACAGAGAGCCTGGCAGAAGTTGACTCTCCTTCTAGAAATGCCACGTAAGTAGAATACGCAGCTGTGGGAAAACTGCCGAGAGATTTGAATACACGTGCCCCGTTCGTTATCTGGAAATCAAAGGCATCTCGGCCCAAATGTATGTATGTATGTATGTTTGTATGTTGGTATGTACGTACCGCGCGCGCGCGCGCGCGCGTGCGCGCGCGCGTGTGTGTGTGTGTGTGTGTGTGTGTGTGTGTGTGTGTGTGGTGTGTGTGTGTGTGTGTGTGTGTGTGTGTGCGTGCGTGTGCGTGTGTGTGTGTGTATGTGTTTGTGTCTGTGTGTGTGTCTAAGTGTGTGTGTATGTATGTATGTGTGTGTGTCTGTGTGTGTGTGTATGTGTGTGTGTGTGTCTCTGTGTGTGTGTGTGTGTGTGTGTGTGTGTGTGTGTGTGTGTGTGTGTGTGTGTGTGTGTGTGTGAGACAGTATGTGGGTGTCTGTTGGATAATCTTGGAACTAAGAATGCGTATGTCGGAAAACAATCATGATACACTAATATGTTGTAAAATTTTTTGATCGTGTCTTGTACAGACGGTAAGCAACAGATCATGACATAATGCAGCTCTGGAAGATACTGACGAACGAAGGTAATTTCAGTCGCAGCTCATCCGGATTAGTGAATAAACACGAGCCCAAGGTTTTGGTACGCCGGCTCCCTAATCAGCGAGCAAACTCTGTTTAGACTTTGAGGACAAACAGATGACTCGTCGCTGAATGCATTATCAGAAACAATACCAAACACGGCTGTA
>CM065719.1:80496139-80506139 GCA_033310375.1 Conus canariensis | reverse complement strand
CTTCTTTAGAACGATGGTGACGAATGGGGCAGCTGCTTCTAAGCTCGAGGGACAAATGGAGGGCATGCGACCAGTCAAACCAAGAGTTTGTTTCAGCGATACATCCAGATCGCTCGCCGCTTTAGACAGTCCAGTTTTTGTCCCATTTAGATGCTAAAAAAAGAAAGGATGAAAGACAGAAAACATGGCGAACAAGAGAAAATTGTGAAAGCGATGCTAGGGACAGGAAAAAAACTGGTTTTGGGGCGTCACTATCCTCCTCAAGTCACTGGCGTGTCGTGGAAGAAAGAGATGAAGATGCTGAGAACTGAGCCGAAGGTTATGAAGAAAAAGAAAGATCATTGAAAATGCAGGTCAGCAGAGCAAAACGTGACAAAAGACAGCAAAATGAGTTATAAAAGCACCCTAATTCCACCCGGTTAAAGTGGAGACAGAGTCGAGAGAGAGAGAGAGAGAGAGAGAGAGAGAGAGAGAGAGAGAGAGAGAGAGAGAGAGAGAGAGAGAGAGCAGTTTAAAAACCGGAAGTGTACGAAAAGGGAGAGCATTATTCTGCTTTGACAGGTGCTCACGCTGCAAACAGAAGTTAAGACAAATCCTAAAACATTACGTTACTGTAATTATTTAGAATAGTAACAGTGAAAAATAAGACTGTTTCGTTAACTGAGTTGTTGCAAGTGCATGTACTGTGATATAATCAAATGTGTGTCATTTTTTTAATCGCAATGGACGCCATGAATCCTAGTATCAATACAGTAACAGAAGTTCAATCTAATAAAAACTATCAGCCAAACAAGTATTTTGTGATGACAACCTGTTTCGTAACCTACACTACTATAGAGTGTTGCTTTGTATTTGGTAAGACGATGACTTCGGGTGCAAGTGAAAAAAAAAAAGAAAAGAAAAATCGTGTGTGCGTGTGTGTGTGCGAGCGTGTGTGCGTGCGTGCGTGCGTGTGTGCGTGCGTCTGTGTGTGGGTGGGTGGGTGGACAGAATGAATGTATGGCATACAAGAGAGTATGAATGGTTGTAAAGATTTACAGGGATGGACATAAGGTCAGATGTTACTCCCCACCTGCTTTTGAAATCAACGATTTTGTCAGGTGTGATAAATGTGTGCACTTTGTGTGACGTTTAACTATTCTATTCTATTCTATTCTATATCACAACTCAGAATGATCAAATGAAAACAGCAGTGCAGTTACAGATATCACCCTGGTACAAAAATTGGCGAATAAAAGCGAGCTAACGAATGACAGAAACGAAATTTTACTTTGAAGGAAGACAATTCATATTATCTTCTACAAAAATAGTAAATGTATGCATAAAACAGCACAAGATGACAAAAATGAGAAACAGATGAATGGTCCCGCTTTTCATCCCTTAGTGCCTTTGGTCGACAGTCAAGGTTTGTTAAAGAAGCTTTTTTTTTCTAACACAGAAACATTCCTCTGTTTAGGTGAGCAACGGCTGTCAAAAACTACGATGATGGCTAAAGTAAACACTATTTCTATTAATTCCATGTACTGATATAGGGACAAAAAGGCACTGGAAAGCAAATTTCAAAAGAAATACCCCTTCAGCCATACAAACCAAAACTGGAAACAAAGGAAACAAAAAGGCACCACCAGACTAAGGTTGCAAGACTGATGGGTCAATTTAATGGCTAAAGCGTTCGGCGTGCCATAGTTTATAGACCTTAGGATGTTAATAGTTTTGGTATGACAGAATGAATAGGTGAACATCTTTACATATGTAGACACTCTCTCTCTCTCTCTCTCTCTCTCTCTCTCTCTCTCTCTCTCTCTCTCTCTCTCTCTCTCTCCTGGGGGTGGGATGGGGGGGTGTTGATAGGACTTCCTTTCCTTGGCTTGCTGACAATCCTGAAATGGCCCTAAGTGGTCGGCTGGCCAATACTAACACAGAATGAACCAACGTTACAGACAGCATGGTTTGCCTCGGAGCTAACTTCTCAAGATACGTCCGAATTCTCTGCTGAAAAACTGATAAAGACGATGCTTATATGCTGCATTTTTATCGGCTACAAGATCAGAGAGGACATGATGTTGATACCACGTGTGAATGGATATCCTATACCTTACAAAGTACCATGGTACCAGGTGTGCATGCATTCCCTACACCTTACAAAGTAGTATGGTGCCATGCGTGCATGGACATCTACACTTTACGAAAAACAAAATGTAACATAGCGCTAGGCGTGCATAGATAACCTACACTTAAAAAAAAAAGAAACTATGGTGCAAGGTATGCACTGATATCCTAAACCTTAAGGAGAAAGTAACATGGTGCCAGGTGTGCACGGATATCCTGCACCTTAAAGAGATTAACAAGATACGTACGGATAGTCTACACCTTAGAGAGAAGTAACATAACGCCAGGTGTGCACGGATAACCTACACCTGAAAGAGAGATTAACAAGATACGCACGGATAGTCTACACCTTAGAGAGAAAGTAACATAACGCCAGGTGTGCACGGATAACCTACACCTTAAAGAGAGATTAACAAGATACGCACGGATAGTCTACGCATTCCAGAGAAAGTAACATAACGCCAGGTGTACACGGATAGCCTACACCTTACGGAGTAATGTGCCAGGTGTACACGGGAAAGTAACTTGGTGCCAGGTATGTACGGTTAGCCACACCTTATGGAGAAGGTAACATGGTGCCACGTAGGCACAAGCCAGCCTACACCTGACGGAGAAAGTAACAGGCACCCTAGTCACAACGCATGAGTCCAACCGACATGAAAGTTCTTTCCGTAGCCCATCTTACCTTGCTGTTTTGATAGCAGCAGTGCGATGATGTTAAATACACTCCCCTCCTCCCCCCTCCCCCTCCTCCATTGTGCATTACCTTCCACCCCACACGTACGCCTGTGGAACGGTTTGAAGTGCCTACCGCATTAGCTTTAGGGCAAGTTGACGTTACACTTCGAAGTACCTTCCATAACGATAATTGACTGTACACAGTCCCGATATGGCCTATGCCCCTATCCAAACTACTGTAAATTAGTAGACAGCTTTGATATCTTCCAATATATCTATCCAAACAACTGAGACAGCAGCACATGGCCCATACTTTTGTCAAAACAACTCTAGGCAGTTCACTGCTCCGTTAAGACCAGTGTACCTGTCCAAACTTTTGCACACAGTGAACAGCCTTAGCATAACAGCTCTACCTATTCAGTAAACTAAAAGTAGTGAACAACCCTAACATGGCCAATGTATCTATACTGACAACTAAAGACGGCGGAATGCCCTGATATGGCAAGTGTACCTATTGCAATAATCAAAGACAATGGACAACCCTGATGATTGAGGACATTATATCAAAGAAAAGATGGATAAAAACATCGGATGATGACATCATCAGAAATGAAAGATGGATGAGAATATCGTGAGAATTTAAAGAGGGATGTGAACACTACGGGACAGGAAAGATCAACGAAGACATCGTGACAAAGAAAAGATGGAATGGGTGAGGACATCATGAGAAAAGGAACATGCATGAGGACATCATGAGAAAGGAACATGCATGAGGACATCATGAGAAAGGAACATGCATGAGGACATCATGAGAAAAGGAACATGCATGAGGACATCATGAGAAAGGGAACATGCATGAGGACACTATGAGGAAGGGAACATGCATGAGGACATCATGAGAAAGGGAACATGCATGAGGACATCATGAGAAAGGGAACATGCACGAGGACACTATGAGAAAGGGAACATGCATGAGGACATCATGAGAAAGGGAACATGCACGAGGACACTATGAGAAAGGGAACATGCATGAGGACACTATGAGAAAGGGAACATGCATGAGGACATCATGAGAAAGGGAACATGCACGAGGACACTATGAGAAAGGGAACATGCATGAGGACATCATGAGAAAGGGAACATGCACGAGGACACTATGAGAAAGGGAACATGCATGAGGACACTATGAGAAAGGGAACATGCATGAGGACACTATGAGAAAGGGAACATGCATGAGGACATCATGAGAAAGGGAACATGCACGAGGACACTATGAGAAAGGGAACATGCATGAGGACACTATGAGAAAGGGAACATGCATGAGGACATCATGAGAAAGGGAACATGCACGAGGACACTATGAGAAAGGGAACATGCATGAGGACATCATGAGAAAGGGAACATGCATGAGGACATCATGAGAAAGGGAACATGCATGAGGACACTATGAGAAAGGGAACATGCATGAGGACACTATGAGGAAGGGAACATGCATGAGGACACTATGAGGAAGGGAACATGCATGAGGACACTATGAGGAAGGGAACATGCATGAGGACATCATGAGAAAGGGAACATGCATGAGGACATCATGAGAAAGGGAACATGCATGAGGACACTATGAGAAAGGGAACATGCATGAGGACATCATGAGAAAGGAAGACTGGTGCTGACCGCGCGGAATAGTAAGTTATGAGAAAGAAAAGATGAACGTGGACATCGTGAAAGAAAAAAAGACGGATGAGGACCTCATGAGAAAGAGCTATCGGGTAAGAACATCTGAGAAAAGAAGACGAATTCAGGATACAGGGAAAAAAAGATGAATGAGGACATTACCAGAAAGGTGAGCTAGATGCCAACATCATAACGAGGAAAGATGGGTAAGGACGTTATGAGAAAGGACAGGTGGGTCATAGCATTATGAGAAAGGACAGGTGGGTCATAGCACTGTGAGAAAGGACAGTGGGTCATAGCACTGTGAGAAAGGACAGGTGGGTCATAGCACTGTGAGAAAGGACAGGTGGGTCATAGCACTGTGAGAAAGGACAACTGAATGAGGACATCATAAGAACGGAACGATGGATGATGACATTATGAGAAAGGAAAGACGGAACGAGGACATTATGAAAAAGAAAACATGGACGGACACATTATCAGAAAGGATAGGTGGATGAGGATATCACGCAAAAGGAAAGATGGATGTGGAAATAATGAGAAACAATAGATTGATGAGAACATCATGAAAAGGAAAGATGAATGAGGACATCATGACAAAGCAAAAATGGACAAGGGCACTATCAGAATGAAAACGTGTGTGGGACGATCATAAGGAAGGAAAAGGGATGAGAATGTCGTGAGAAAAGAACTGTGCATGGGAACATCAAGGGAAAGAAAGTGTAAATGAAGATACCATGAGAAAAGAAAGGTGGTTAAGGACACTATGAGAAAGAAAAACTTGGTGATGATATCGTAAGAAAGGAAAATAGATGAGAACATATGACAGGAAGGGTGGATGAGGACACCATGAGAAAGAAAAGGCATATGAGGGCATCATGAGAAAGAAAAGGCATATGAGGGCACCATGAGAAAGAAAAGGCATATGAGGGCATCATGAGAAAGAAAAGGCATATGAGGGCACCATGAGAAAGAAAAGGCATATGAGGGCATCATGAGAAAGAAAAGGCATATGAGGGCACCATGAGAAAGAAAAGGCATATGAGGGCATCATGAGAAAGAAAAGGCATATGAGGGCACCATGAGAAAGAAAAGGCATATGAGGGCATCAGGAGAAAGAAAAGGCATATGAGGACATCAGGAGAAAGAAAAGGCATATGAGGGCATCAGGAGAAAGAAAAGGCATATGAGGGCATCAGGAGAACGAAAAGGCATACGAGGGCACCATGAGAAAGAAAAGGCATATGAGGGCGTCAGGAGAAAGAAAAGGCATATGAGGGCATCAGGAGAAAGAAAAGGCATATGAGGGCATTAGGAGAAAGAAAAGGCATACGAGGGCATCATGAGAAAGGAAAGGTTGGTGAGGATATTTTTCAGAAAGAACCATGAATGTGGAAATCACTAGAAAAGAAAAAAAAACAGAAACGAAAGGAAGAATAAGGACAGCATGTAAAAAGACTGATGGATGAAGACATCACGAGAAAGGAAACGTGGATGAGGACATCACAAAGGAAAGAATTTCGAGAATGCAATGACCAAGATGGATGAGGATAGCATGAGAAAGGAAAGATCAACGAGAACATCACGTGAAAGGAAAAATGGATGACATCATGAGGAAAGATAGATAAGCGAGGATACTGTGTGAACAAAAAGATGGATTGGAAAATCACAAGAAAAGAAACGTGGATCGGGACATCATGAATACGGAAAAACTGGTGAGAACATCATGAGAAAGGAAAACGGGTGAAAGCATCATGAAAAAGAAAATAACAGATGAAAACATCATGCACGAGGACGAGGAAACGATGGATGAGTACAACTTGAGAACGGAAATACCGACGAGGGCATCATGAGAAAGTAACGACGAATGAGGCCATCATGAAAAAGTAACGACGAATGAGGCCATCATGAGAAAGGAAAGATGGATGAAGACATCTTGAAAAGTGAAAGACTGATGACGACATGTTTGAGAAAGTTAAGATTAATGACATCATAAGAAAGAGAAGATGGATGGGCTCATGAGAAACAAGACTGATTAGAACACCGAGAGAAAGTTAAGACAAGTGAGGACACCATGAGAAAGTTAAGACAAGTGAGGACATCATGAGAAAGTTAAGACAAGTGAGGACACCATGAGGAAGTTAAGACAAGTGAGGACACCATGAGGAAGTTAAGACAAGTGAGGACACCATGAGAAAGTTAAGACAAGTGAGGACACCATGAGAAAGTTAAGACAAGTGAGGACACCATGAGAAAGTTAAGACAAGTGAGAACACCATGAGAAAGTTAAGACAAGTGAGGACACCATGAGAAAGTTAAGACAAGTGAGGACATCATGAGGAAGGAAGCATGTATGAGAGCATCGTGTAATGACAAAGAAGGAAAGATGAGGATATCACGAAAAAGGAAGACTCACAAGGCATTATGAAAAAGGGAAGATGGATGAGAGCATGTGGAAAAAAGGATAGCCTGATGAGGATGTTATGAGACGGAAGATGGATGAGGTTATCATGGAAAGGACAGTTGGATGATCACACCAGAGCAATGACACACAGATCATGATATCATGAGAAAGGAACGATGGATGAAGACGTCATGAGAAAGGAAAGATAGATGAAGACGTCATGAGAAAGGAAAGATGGATGAAGACATCATGGGAAAGGAAAGATGGATGAAGACATCATGAGAACGGAAAGATGGATGAAGACGTCATGGGAAAGGAAAGATGGATGAAGACATGAGAAAGGAAAGATGGATGAAGACATCATGAGAAAGGAAAGATGGATGAAGACGTCATGAGAAAGGAACGATGGATGAAGACGTCATGAGAAAGGAAAGATGGATGAAGACATCATGAGAAAGGAAAGGTAAGTGAAGTTATTATAAAGGAAAGATGGATGAGGAAGTCATGAGAAAGGAAAGGTAAACGAAGTTATTATAAAGGAAAGATGGATGAAGATGTCATGAGAAAGGAAAGGTAAACGAAGTTATTATAAAGGAAAGATGGATGAGGAAGTCATGAGAAAGGAAAGGTAAACGAAGTTATTATAAAGGAAAGATGGATGAAGATGTCATGAGAAAGGAAAGATGGATGAAGACGTCATGAGAAAGGAAAGATGGATGAAGACGTCATGAGAAAGGAAAGATGGATGAAGACATCATGAGAAAGGAAAGGTAAACGAAGTAATTATACTGGAAAGATGGATGAAGACGTCATGAGAAAGGAAAGGTAAACGAAGTTATTATAAAGGAAAGATGGATGAGGAAATCATGCGAAAGGAAAGGTAAGCGAAGCTATTATAAAGGAAAGATGGATGAGGAAATCATGAGAAAGGAAAGGTAAACGAAGTTATTATAAAGGAAAGATGGATGAGGAAATCATGCGAAAGGAAAGGTAAACGAAGTTATTATAAAGGAAAGATGGATGAGGAAGTCATGAGAAAGGAAAGGTAAACGAAGTTATTATAAAGGAAAGATGGATGAGGAAGTCATGAGAAAGGAAACATGGATGAGGATGCCAAGAATAGGATAGACTGATGAGGACATTATGAGAAAGGAAGAATGAATGAGTATACTATTAGAAAGAAACGGATAGGCCTGACTTGATTAAAAGCGAAAGGGCGGGTGAGGATGCCATGTGTAAGAAAGGAAAGGACGGTTGAGGACATCTGCGAAACATAACACTAATAAAGAATTTTGAATAAAACACATTACATCACTCCGAACAACAAAAGGGATAAACAAATAACATGACAAGAGAACGACGCGCTTCGACCTCTTTGGTCTTCTTCAGGCAAAACAAACAATATTCACGACAATGAGAACGAAGAACGACCAACGTCCATTTTGCGCCCAGTTTGCTCGTCCTTCGTTTTCGTTGTCCTGAGTGTTGTTTGTCTTGCCTGAAGAAGACCAAAGCAGTCGAAACGCGTTGTGTTTTGTACTTTGTCCCTTCTATCCGACGGAATAATATGACATTTTTTCTTTCAAATTTGTTTCAGTTTCCGCCTGCAGTCACTTTCCTTTGAACCTAACACTAATAAGGATATAGTGAGAAAAGAAAGATCAACGAGCACATCATCACTGAGTGAAAATAGATGATGACATCATCGGAAAGGAAAGAAGGAAAGATCACTAGGATGGTTAAAGAGATGTGGGTAAAGACAATGAAAAATGAAAGATGGTTGAGGACGTCATGAGAAAGGAAAAATGGATGAAGACATTATTAGACAAGAAAGATGAACGAAGACATTATGTGACGGGACAAATGGATGAGGAGCATCATGAAAAGGAAAAACAGAGATGTGGACATCATGAAACATAAAAAAATCGACGAAGACATCATTAAACAGAAAAAAAAGATCCATGAGGACATAATGAGAAAAGAACTATTGATAAGGATATCATTACAAAGAAAAGGGTGGGTAAACAAGGTGATAAGGCAAAAGGCGGATAAGGACATCATGACTGATTGTGTGAGAAAGGAGAGGATGGTCGTAAATGTAATAATAAAAGGAAAGGACGGTTGAGGACATGATTTGTTAAAAGAAAAAAAAATTGAGAATGTTTGAGGACGTAATGAGAAAGGAATGGACGAACAATAACCGTGACATTAAATACAGGAAAGGTTGGCTGATGACCTGATGAGAAAGCAAAGGACGGATGTGGACGTCATATGTCAAAAGTGAAAGGATGATCAAGGCCATGATGAGAAAGGAAAGAACGGGTGAGGACATCGGATGTCAGAAAACAAAAAGATGAGAAAGGAAAGAACGGGTGAGGACATCAGATGTCAGAAAACAAAAAGATGGTTGCGGGCATCATCAGAATGGAAAGGGCAGATCTGAGTCGGTAAATGATGAAAGGACGGATGAGGACATCACATGTTAAAAAAAAATAATAAAATTTAAAAAAAGACTGACTCAGGTCAAGATGAAAAAGAAAAGGACTCATGAGAACTTGGTATGCAATGACAGATGACGACGTTGAGAGAACAGATGCCGAGGACAGGGTCAAACAGGAATGGACAAAAAAAAAAAGGACACCGTGAGAAAGAAAACGGTCGATGCGGGAAGATTTCCTATCGTAACCATACCCGCTCTAAAGCGCTTTTTGTGTGTCAAAGGCCCAGGGAATTCAGCTGCAGAAAATATCAGCAATGCTTTAAAATGCCAGGGAAGCTTACAATGACATAAAACAGCTCTAACATTTGACGAAACGCAGCTCTTACGCAAAATAACGGGGTACAATGTGAACTGTTTCCGATATACGTTTCTTTCCTGTTTACAATTTCAATACAGGTTTACTGCTTCGCAGAAGGTAAGTTAGAGACAGGGGAAGGGTTGGAAATCTTGCCAAAGAGGGGTGAGCTTTTCTGTTCAATCAAGAAGTCGCTGCTCAAAAATAAAGGGCCAGCGCATTAGTTTTTCAACGAGAAAAACAGAGTGGACTATTTGACATCACCTCACTCGACAGAAAGCGACGGACAAATAATTTTGTAATACATGAAACGGTGAATGAATGAGGGTGCGACTGTTTT
>CM065719.1:80471139-80493639 GCA_033310375.1 Conus canariensis | reverse complement strand
TTAACTTCACTTGACACACAAACACATCCAACCACAGCGTACAGATTGAAAGAGGCCTGTATAGACAAGGAAATCATTAATAACGTAAAGGGCGACAACTTCCTTATAGCTAAAAAAGAAGCAATTGAGTGCAGTGCCTTGAACCCGACATGGCGTCCTGAAAATGTCAGCCAGTGCGTCACGTGGGCATTGGTGATGGCGGCCTTTGATGTCTCCATGCTGGCAGCATGTCAGAGAGTGCGTCATGCAGACATTGATGATCACTGCCTTTGATGTGTTGACTCCATCACTTTCCCCTGGGCACAGGCTGCACACCAAAAATGGATGCGCCAAGGCCTTGCTTAAGGAGTCGAGTATTTATAGACTAGCGCAATTAGATTGTTTTGAGAACTGTTATTTGTGTCTGAAAGTTGATTCTGCTCATTTTCTTTTATATATGGCCCGTCAAGGTACATGCTAGGTGGTTGCAAGCACACAGATTAAAATCAAACGAACGGGACTATTTGGTCGCTTTGAGCTGGCGCAAAGATAGGGTCACAGGTGAGTGCAAAGGCCTGAAATGTGTGTCAACTATCGGAAGGTCATGTATTTGAAGATTTTTTGTTAGTCCATCGGTGAATCTTAAATAAATGTTAGCGAACCGCCCAGAGAACGTGGACAAACGAGTCACAAGACGAAACACAACGCGTTTCGACCTCTTAGGTCTTCATCAGGTGAGACATTAACGAATAAAACAATGAAAATTCACTTAGCTTTGATCGCTTCAGATCACTTCGCAGGGTTCAGCGCAAGGAAGAAGGCGTTGAATGAGAACGAGGCTGTTGGAAGGGAAATAGTGAGTGAGTCAAAGTCGTAATGAAGATAATAATATTACTGATAGGAATACTAATAATGGTCAAAATACTGGAAAAAAAAAAAAGGGACAAGATTACTACCAATCTTAGTGTCAATAAGTATGGGTATGGGAGAAAGGAGAGTGGGTTAGAGGATTCTTAAACAGCAGGGTTGCCGTGGCAACAGTCCCAGAGGCGAAGGCGATGGTGATGTCAATGCCAGTGGTAGTATCAATACTAGCAATAGTATTACTGAATGATACTGCTAACAACGATAGTGAAGGTTAAGGTAATGAAAGCATGATACAGAAATATATTTAGAAAATACATTTTTATAATAATCAAATAAATAAATAAATGAAACATTAAAAATAATAATAAATTAAAAAATCAGTAAATAATAATAATAATTTAAAAAATAAAAAAATAAAAAATAAAAATAATAATAATAATAATAATGATAATAAATGCATAAATAAGATAGCTATAAGTTGTGTGTGAGGTGAATAGTGGGAGATAAGGTAGTATGTGTGTGTGTTGTGGGAGGATATTATGGGCTGAGATTGAAGTGGTAGGTTGGTACATGTTACTTTAAGGTGTTGATGCTATGAGGGTGGAGGGAAGAAGGGGATGGGTTTACGTACTAACTGGGGGAGGGGGAGGGGCAACATATTCACACCTATACACAATCTCTCTCTCTCTCTCTCTCTCTCTCTCTCTCTCTCTCTCTCTCTCTCTCTCCCCCCCCCCCCCCTCACGACCAACGATAAAGGAGCCAGCATTCTATTTATTATGTGTGTGTGTATGTGTGAGTGTGAGTGTGTGTGTGTGTGTGTGTGTGTGTGTGTGTGTGTGTGTGTGTGTGTGTGTGTGTGTGTGTGTGTGTGTGTTCCATTTGTAATATCAGCCTTATTCATTGGTTACCCCCACCTCCACCCCCAGCAACCGCTATATCCACCAACACCCCTACACACATCATTACTAGGGCAGGGGGAGGGGGGAGTAAGTCGATTGATGTAGCAAATGGAGAGACTCAGAGAGTGTAGGAAAAGGGAAGATGATGATAGCTGCAACCTATGTCTGAGGTAAACAGAGGGAGGTAGGGTGGTATGGGTGTGTGTAGGTGGGGGATATTTCAGGCTGGAGCTGCAGAGATGGAATGGTACATACTACTTTTGGACGTTGATGCCATGAGGGTGGACGATGCCCAGTTTGGCAATGAGATGAGATTCCTGCATAAGGCGTTCCAAGCTGTCACTCTCAGATTGCCAAAGTGCCAAGACTTTGACATGGTTGATGTTGTGTTGGGCATGGTTGAAGTGTAGAGCGACTGGTTTGGGCCGATGGTGGCGGATGTCGGCCAGGTGTTCAGAGATGCGCGTCTCAAGTGTGCGAGATGTCTCACCTACATAGATCTTACCGCACAGCTGACAGTGGATGTCATACACAATGTTGTGGCTCTGGCAGGAGAAAGTGCGTTTAATAGTGAAAGAGCCTGTGGGGCCATGTAGGATGGTGTCTGGTTTGGTGAGAGAGCAGATTTTGCAGTTGGGTTTTGAGCAGGGGAAAGTACCTGGTGGCTTAGGTGTTGAGATTTTGTTCAGCTTAGAGCGCACCAGTAGGTCGTTGAGGTTTTTGTCACGTTTGAAAGTGATCATTGGTGTGGTCTCAAAGGCAGGTTTATGATTTTCTACTATGTGCCAGTTAGACTTCAGGATCCTGCAGATGGGCAGATTGTGAGGATGGAAGAGAAGGCAGGCAGTGGGTCTGTCTGTCTCTTTGGGAGGTTTAGTTTCCAGAGTAGATGTTCTGGATTTAGCTGCAGTGCGGCTGAGAGCATCACTGATGACGGCACTAGGGTATCCACGGTTGGTGAAAAAATCAGACATTTTGGCTGCTTGTATAGTGAAATCCTCTTCGCTAGAGCACAGTCTGCGTAGGCGAAGGAATTCAGAATATGGAATGCTATTTTTAGTGGACTGGTGGTGGGAAGATGTGTAGTCCAGGTATGAGTGCGCATCAGTAGGTTTGTAGAAGACTGAGGTTTGAAGCAGTCCATCTTTGAGGGAGATAGTGAAGTCCAGGAAATTAACTGACTGTGAAATGGTGTAGGTCAGCTGGATGGATGGATGGAAGGTCTGTGCAAAGTTGAGGAAATTCTGGAGGTCATGTTCTGGCATGGATGTGGCTCCCAATCCATCATCTATGTATCTTTTGTAGAGCTCTGGTGTTGGGCCTGTGTAAGAGGTTAGTAGGCGGTGTTCTAGGTGTCCCATGAAGAGGCAGGCATAGGATGGTCCCATTTTGGTTCCCATAGCAACACCACTGATTTGTGAGAATGTGTGGTTGTTGAATTCAAAAGTATTGAGGGTGAGGACTAATTCTGCAAGTCTGACCAGTGTAGCTGTGGGAGGGTGTTGTTGGTTGGGGGGCCGTTTGTTAAGAAAGAATGCGAGGGCCTTCAGTCCATCAGCATGAGGGATGGAAGTGTAGAGAGAGACGACATCAAGGGTAAAGAGGAGGCTGGGTTTGAAAGTGGGATCTGTGTTGTATGAATTAATCATGTTGAGTGTGTGTGTAGTGTCTTTGAGGTATGTGGGGAGGCCTTGTACTATGGGTTGGAGGAGAGAGTCTAAGTACTGTGAAATGTGTTCTGTAGGGCAGCTGCATGCAGATACAATGGGTCTGCCGGGAGTATTGGTTTTGTGTATTTTAGGGAGCAGGTAGAAGGTGGGTTGTTTGGTGTCTGTCATTATGAGGAGTTTGGCTGTCTTCGGTAAGTTGTTATGTTTGATTTCTTGTTTAACTGTGGTTGAGATGAGTTTCTGGTGTTGGGGGAGGGTGATGCTGTGAGTGGTGTATAGAAATTTGTGTCTGACAGTTGTCTGTGTGCTTCTTTTATGTACAACTGTTTGTCCCAGACCACCACTGCACCACCCTTGTCTGCTGGTTTGATGACAATGTCTTGTCTTTGTCTCAGTGATTCAAGGGCTTTTTGTTCATCCCGTGAGAGGTTGGAATTGCGGACAGGTTTGGATTTAACTTGAGAGATTTCTTTTCTACACTTTTTGATGTAGAGTTCAACTTCAGTGAATTTGTCAAGAGGTGGCTGGCGAAGCACTGGAGTTCGAAAAAGGTGGGTAAAAATGTCTGAGCTGTCTGGTAGAGGGGGCTTGGGCACACCGTCAAGTGCAGCCATCCATCTTAATTTTCTAAAGAATCTTTCAACATCAACGTGGTTTTGATATTTATTGGTGGCAGGCTGAATGAGAATAAATTTCAGACCTTTTGCCAGGACTGATCTTTCATCATTGGTGAGAGTCAGATTATCAGGAATGCAGCGAACAAGGTGGCGGTGTTGCTCATGGGTGATAGAAGGGTCAGTTTTGTGTGTAGGGGGATTCAACTGGTCTGGGTTTGCCTCGTGTTTGTTTCGTAATTTTGATAACTTGTCTTGCTTAATCTGGTAGCAGTGATTGTGAATGAGCTGGTTGTGTGTATGGATGAGCTGTCTGAGTCTTGAAGCAGTGGCTATGGGCATGATGATTGTGGTTTGTTGTTTGAAATGTTGAAGAAGACGGGAGAGAGATTCCAGGGATGAATTGAGTGTTTTGATATGTGCCAACATGAGTCTACGGCTGGCTTGGAATAGAATTCTTGTAGTGGTAGTGGTAAGAGCGGTGTTATGAAGATCGGATGGGGTGTGAGAAAGTGAGAAGCCGCGAGGGGTGATTCGCAGTCGAATGCATTGTTTTAGAAAGCTGAGATGAGATGCAGTTTCGTTTTCTGAAACTGTGTTTTAGCATATCCTAGTGCAAATGGCTGGATGATAGGTGGCAGAAAATGAATGGACTGGTGAAAACTGGCATGTGTACGGGAGAGGAATTGGGGGGCCGGCATTATGTTCTGATTTAGGTTCTTAGAGTTGAGAGGTCAGGAGTGCCTGATTGCGATCGCACGTACAGACTAAAAACGTATGTTAAACGAACACATATCTTGGTGGGTGAAGATCCCCCAAAACTAGACAAACAACTGGTAGGGAGTTGTTCTTTTGATTAATTAATCAGTTTAACATTAAATGCTGGCTTAAATTTATGGTAGGCCTCAAAGCGCTTACATGGATTATTAGAGTGTTTTAGTGCAAAATGCTAATTGTGGCGTGTGGCCAAAACTTTCCAAAGCTGCTGCTGGTTGTACACCAAAAAAATGAACGGGCCAGGGCCATGCTTAAGGACTCGAGTATTTATAGACTGGCAGAATCAAATTGTTCTGACGATTTTTATTGTGTCTGAAAGCTGATATTCCTCCTTTCATCCGCCCACCAAGATATGTGTCAGGTGGTTCCAAGCAGAAAGAGTAAAATGAAAGGAGTGGGAACTGTTTCTGGCAGATCAGCTGCTACAAAAATAGGGTCACGGTTGAGCGCGAAGGCCTGAACTGTGAAGCCAGCCGAGGGGTAGTTCATGTATTGTGATCGTAAATGATGTCATCGATAGAAGTTCATTAAAAACAAAAGAAACGATCGATTCAGGAAGGGGGGGGGGGATTGATCTACAATCAACTTAGTATTAAATTGAAGTTCAGACTTATGTTATGCATCAACACGCTTGGATAGATTTCGTAGTGCTTTGGTGCAGATTCCTAATTGTGGTGTATGGCCTGCTGCTCTTCTCCCGATAGCTCAGCGGTTGCAACTCGCAGGCTCAAGGTGAGGGTTTTTTGTTTGTTTGTTTGTTTGTTTTTTTTCTTTAATCCCTGTTTCATCGTCCATGTTATTTCAGTGACGTTGCACCCGTGCCGTGCATTCTGGCTCTCCGTCCACAGCCACACTGCACCGTGCCGTGCATTCTTGCATTCCGTCCACAGCCACATTGCACCGTGCCGTGCATTCTGGCACTCCGTCCACAGCCACATTGCACCGTGCCGTGCATTCTGGCTCTCCGTCCACAGCTACATTGCACCGTGCCGTTCTCCGTCCACAGCCACATTGCACCGTGCCGTTCCGTCCACAGCCACATTGCACCGTGCCGTGCATTCTGGCTCTCCGTCCACAGCCACATTGCACCGTGCCGTTCCGTCCACAGCCACATTGCACCGTGCCGTGCATTCTGGCTCTCCGTCCACAGCCACATTGCACCGTGCCGTGCATTCTGGCTCTCGTGCACTTAGCTCGGCACATCCACAGCCACATTGCACCGTGCCGTGTATTCTGGCACCCTGTCCACAGCCACATTTCACCGTGCCGTGCATTCTGGCTCTCCGTCCACAGCCACATTGCACCGTGCCGTGCATTCTGGCTCTCCGTCCACAGCCACAGACTAGCTTGTCCTGCTATAGCCCTGTCATCGGCAGTCCACAGGTAGCAGTCCAATATCAAGTCGTCACGAGGCAAGTCACCAGAGGAGACACTGCACTGCTGCTGAGCTACTTCGGCGGTGTTCCAAGGTGTCTGTTCTGACTCAACACGCGCATGGCACCACCTACTAAACCCCCTACTGCTGACGTGACCATAATTGCTTAGTCCTGGAGCCAGCATGAGAGAGGAGCTCCCCCTCCAGAAGACGACACCACAACCTTCCAGCGACAGTCCTCATGGACTTCACGACGACAACACGATCTCGACGCGGAAGTCTCCGAGCCGGCCAGAGACTTGGAGAGAACCTCTGAGGTGGCTACGAGAGCAGGGTATGAAGGGCCAAAGAACTGGAGGCATTTTCATGCTGATCGATGAGGATGAGGATGATGAAGATGATGCCACGGGTTTCCTTTCTGGTCTGAGACTATGTGACCGAGCTGCACAAACACCGTCTGCAATGTAAGATGTTTTGGCAGTACATTCTGGCATTTGTGATCATTGTCCATCTTCTACACGTGGTCCTTCAGGCTTCCAAAACCACCACCCAAAAGCCACACCACCATCCTATTCCGCTCTTTTAAAAACTTCAATAAAACAATACGTCTGTCTAACTTGAGCATTTCCCTGTTTCACGTGTACTACATAAACGTCAATGAAGGACTATCTTTCAGGTACCACGTGTTCCTTATCGTCATAAATAAACATGTACCACTGGATGAGACCGTGGTTAACTTCAAAAACTACAGCAAGAAATTAGTCCTCCTGACCAGCTTAGGGCAGCAGATTCATTTGACGGATACAAAAAGTTTGGGAATTTCTGCAGTAAGCGAAACTAAAAAAAAAACCCAAAGTTCTTCAGTCAAATGATCATAAATGCGAAAAGAACAGCGCCCAACTGGAGGGTAATAAACTCTATAGTTCATAACAAAGCATGCAGAGTCACAAAATTCAACAACAAACATCCCTCCTGACACACTTAACACACACTTATTTTTGTAAATTACACACATTATAAATCAAACTCCACAGACACTAAGAAAATCCAGTGAATATACATACAAGTCCCGCTTTCTTAATATCGTTCTATAAGCAAAACTTTGAATTCAGTAACTCACTCCATATTCGTCCTTTCTTGCTGCACATGAAGTAGGCATGCTCCTAAGGTAGTTAAAGAATAAAACGTTCAAGCGTCCTGATGACATACCCGTAATTCCGCTGAAACTCGCTCTACCTAACTTTCCAGAGTCTCTTACATACATATAAAATTCATTCATTGAAACTAATCGCTTTCTTCCAGCGTATAAAAATGCCGAAGAAATGTCCGTTTAATCATTTCATGCCTTAATATTATAATCATTGAATTTAAAATCGCAAACTCCCAGTGGTAAGTTCTGTTAGTCATTAATTTTGAATACACCATCTGAACACTGTCTCCATTTACCGCTCTGCCCACCTCTCTCTCTCTCTCTCTCTCTCTCTCTCTCTCTCTCTCTCTCTCTCTCTCTCTCTCTCCTCTACGTCATTGTCATTTCTTATTTTCACTGGCATCCTTATCTCCCACTGACCTCTCCTAGAGGTGCTTTGTATGCCTTAACTTGCTCTTGTTTGATGACCATTTATTCACTCAACACTTTTGATCAGTTGTGTGTGTGTGTGTGTGTTGTGTGTGTGTGTGTGTGTGTGTGTGTGTGTGTGTGTGTGCGTGCGTGTGAGTGTGTGTGTGTGTGTGTGTGGTGCGTGCGTGCGTGCGTGCGTGCGCGCGCGCGCGTGTGTGTGTGCGTGCGCGCGCGCGTGCACATGTGTGTGTGTGTGTGTGTGTGTGTGTGTGTGTGTGTGTGTGTCCTTCAATTTAATGTCTGTCCACGTTATGTGAAATCAAACAAAAACTAAACAGCTAAAAACTAAAAGCGCTAAACATACTTCCACTAAATAAGCAACTGTGTGTGTGTGTGTGTGTGTGTGTGTGTGTGTGTGTGTGTGTGTGTGTGTGTGTGTGTGTTGTGTGTGTGTGTGTGTGAGAGAGAGAGAGAGAGAGAGAGAGAGAGAGAGTGTGTGTGTGTGTGTGTGTGTGTGGGGTGTGTGTGTGTGTGTGTGCGCGCACGCGTGCGCGTGAGCTCGCGCGCGGTAACAACAAAAAAACAATGAAGGAGCAAAACAAAACGAGCATGTTTGAACAGCCTTGACTCCGAAATTGGAAATGAAATGAGGCAGGGAACAGTAAACAATAAAGAAGTAGGGTAACTCTTGCTCCCATAAGAAAACTTAACTCAGAGTCACTTTTATTCAAGACTGGCACTACCTTTTAAACTTGAATAAAGTCAGACAAATACAAAGACAAACAATCTAATAGAGGGGGAAAAACAAGCGCAGGCCAACAACCCCTCCGTCATCACAGTAATGACTTAGCAAAGATCTGAAGCCTTGAACCTTGACTCCGGTTCAGCTTCTGTGTGTTCTAAATCCCTCTCCGGCGATTTTCCCATCAAACACGATCCCTGTTGTCTTTAGGGACTTCAGGTCACAAAGGATGTTGGTTGGTTGATTGGCTAGTCGTTGGTCGGTTGGTTGGTTGGTCGGCTGGTTGGTTGGTTGGTTGGCTGGTTGGTTGGTTGGTTGGTAGGTTGGTCGGTTGGTTGGTAGGTTGGTTGGTTGGTAGGTTGGTTGGTTGGTCGGTCTGTTGGTTGGTTGGTTGGTTGGTTGGTCGGTCGGTCGGTTGGTTGGTTGGTTGGTTGGTTGGTCGGTTGGTTGGTTGGTCGGTTGGTTGGTTGGTTGTGTGGTTGGTCGGTTGGTTGGTTGGTTGGTTGGTTGGTTTGTTAGTTGGTTGGTTGGTCGGTCGGTCGATTGGTTGTTGGTTGTGGTTGGTTGGTTGGTCGGTTGGTTGGTCGGTTGGTTGGTTGGCTGGTTGGTTGGTTGGCTGGTTGGTTGGTCGGTTGTTTGGTCGGTTGGTTGGTTTGTTTGTTGGTTGGTTTTATATAATATTGTTTTGTTGTTTATATGTTTGTTTGCTTTTTTTTACCAGGCCCTCCAAATAGCAACATCCTCTGAGCGCCTATTTTCTGTGTGTGCTATGCGTATTGTGTGGTCTACCCACCACGGCCTACAGTCAATACCTTCAGGAAAGACAACTCTGTCTGACTTATCACGACCATTTTTAATCAGACTTCAGTCCCTTAGATGGTCCGCCCCTCACCCACACCGTGATAAAAAGGTCACCTAGTGCGTCATATAATTATGCTTGTGAAATGATTGACGCAGGGAGAGGAAGCTTCTTCCGCCCTCTTTGACCTATTGGTGTGTGCGTTGTTTCTCCTTTCTTTTTTTTTTTTTTTTTATATCATCACTAAATGAAGACTTTCCTGTCCTGTCGCTGTGTGCCTGATGGCGCAGAGGTAGGTAGGTAAATGCTGAACATAGAAGTAAGTGATGCAGAACTGTCGCTTTGAAAAGAAGACTGCGTCATTTCTTTTTTGTTTTTTTCCCGTTATCCACCTCTCACCGCCCCCGCCCCCCCCCCCCCCCCTTCTTCCCCCACCCCCATCCCCACCCCCCACCCCATCCCCACCCACCCCACCTTCACCTCCACCCTTCCATTTCTCTCCGTCTCCTTTCACTCATCCCTCCACTCCTTATAACAGCAATATTAAGCGGGGATTGCCCTTCAGTCATGAAAAAACTCTCCTAGCATAATGATTATCAGTCTCCAAAATCCTCGAAGTGCGGAGTGTGGCGCCCATATGCAGGAAATAAAAAAAAAAAAAAAACGTCACAAACGTAATGTTCCCATCCCTAGCTGATTTTGTACCATAGTGTTCAAGTGCTTGACTGTTCGACGATCCTGAGTCTTTAGCCAGGATACACAACAACAACATCACAAACATCTGAGACACCCCCCCCCCCCCCCCCCCCCCCCCCACTTCCCTTACCTTCCCTCAACTGATGCCTCCAAATCTTTCTGAATGCGTTTTCCTACCTTTCCACCTGTGCGTGTTCCATCACGACATTGTCTCCTTTTCCCAATCTCCTTCCACCCTTACACCCTCCCCCCCCCCCCCCCACCTCACCCTATTTCCCTCCCATCGCGCGCGTACACACACACACTCACACACACACACACACACACACACACACACACACAACACACACAACACACACATGCGCGCACGTGCGTACGCAGGCACGCGCATACGCACGCACGCGCGTACGCACAAACATACCCCTTCTCTCTTCTCTGTCTCTGTCTCTGTCTCTGTCTGTCTCTCTCTCTCTCTCTCTCTCTCTCTCTCTCTCTCTCTCCGCTCTCCCCCTCTCTCTCTCTCTCCTCTCTTCTCACTTACTCACTGACACGCCACACAAGCACACACACGCGCGCTCGCGCACAGACTCACACACACACACACACACGCGCGCGCGCGCGCGCGCGCCACACACACACACACACACACACACACACACACACACACACACTGCTCCTTCCACCCTCGCCTCCAAGAGAAAAAGAATGTTTGATTTCTCAGAAGCTGTGACGTACGTGGAAATGAATCCTTGTGACGTCACAGCACGCGCTTCCTGTTCTTGTCTTTCTTCTTCTTCTGCGCCGCCGCCGCCGTCGTCGTCGTCGTCGTCGTCGTCTTCGTCTTTTTCTTCTCTTCTTCTTCTCTTCTTCTCTGCGCCGCCGCCGCCGCCGTCGTCGTCGTCGTCGTCTTCGTCTTTTTCTTCTTCTCTTCTTCTTCTTTTTCTTCTTCTTCTGCGCCGCCGCCGTCGTCTTCTTCTTCTTCTTCTTCTTTTTCTTTAGTACTGTCAGTTTCAATAAAATGTGTTGCTATGGTTACGGTGTAATCATTATCTTTCAGTGATTAATGACAGTGAAATCTCTCCGAGCGACACTGATGAAATACTAGTTGAAAATCTGTTGGACGCTGCTGCTGTCTATATTTGGGCGGAGAATGGAAGCGCAGCTGCGCAGAGTTTGCGTCCCACTAGGGGATGGTATGTTGCTTTTTGCGCACACGTAAAATCCTATCACCAACTTTCGGAAGAGAAGGTACAGTTTGGCCGTTGGTATGGATGACACACTATACACAGCATGTACCGAAAGACTGAACATGTGAATGACTGAGAGATTGAGCGACTGACAGACTGAATGATACAGGAAACGACTGAACGTAGCGCCAGCAGGCAGCTCTTCAGTTGGCTCTACCCAAGTAGGCAGCCCGTTGTGTAAACGAGAATCTGTGTTGTAAGGTGCTTAGAGCTTGGTCTCTAACAGTGATGATGATGATGACAACGACGATGACGACGACGACGACGATGATGAAGATGATGGTGACGATGATGGTGATGATGATGAGATAAAGTAGGAGGAGGAGGAGGAGAAATATAAGAAGAAAAATGTATGGACATATTATGTTATGACATGGTAATTCAAAAACGGTTATTGATTTTAAATCATATTTGGTGGTTCATTATAAATCAAGATTGATCACTCGAATTAAAAATGAAGTAAGAAAACGGGGAGGGGGGGGGGGGAGGGGCGGGAAATGAATAAAAAAAAAAAAAAAAGACTAAATTGAAAAAAAAAAACCTACTGAACAGTATATAAACATGTAATTTCAAAAAAAAAAAAAAAAAAAAACGGGTGCAGCGCATTCATACTGTCTCCAACACCCGAACAACACCCTCCCCCCCCCCCCCACCCCACCCCACGGACACAGATAACACCACGCTATGCGTTCATCCACCCAGGCCTTCCTATGGCGTACAGCCGCCTAGAAATAATTCACAGATCAGCCTGGCCAGTGCGACCTGTCGCGAGGCCGCCCATCCCTGTGTAATCCTAGCGTCCGTGACCAGGGCGATGAGGAGATGTGGCCACCGATATCTCTTCTTCCTGGTTTCTGTCTTATCTCAAAGCGGTGTCAGTGTGTGTAAACTAGTCCATAAACGCACCACCAAATCTGTTAAGATCTAGTGCGCATGGTTTCAAGATAGATTGATAATCAATGGAATGAATCAACCAAACTACAGTGGGCTGGAAGGTCCCATGGACAAGACGTAGCAGGTGCTTGACCTGTCCCACGTGACCAGTGAAAGCCAGTGTACTGATTGGGCCTTGGATGCCCAGCTAACATACTTTGCTGTATTATTTCGTGGTCGTGTGTGTGAGTGTTGTGTGTGTGTGTGTGTGTGTGTGTGTGTGTGTGTGTGTGTGTGTGTGTGTGAGTGGTGTGTGTGTGTGTGTGTGTGTGTGTGTGTGTGTGTGTGCGTGCGTGCGTGCGTGCGTGTGTGTGAGTGCGTGCATGTGTGTGTATGTGTGTGTTCGTGTGTGTGTGCATGCGTGCGTGTGTGTGTGTGTGTGCTTGCACGGCACATACACATCTATGTGTGTTCGAAACACGTAAAAGCCTGGACAGAAAGGTAAGACAGAAGCCAGGCAGCCTCAAACCTAGAGAGATGGAGAGAGAAATCCTATTTCTTCTATGCACAAAGCAGAGGCAGTCCACTCTCTTTGACAGGCAAACGTGAACTGACTGAACACAACTTCATTCAGCAACCTACCCCTCAGTGTTCCCTGTGGAGAAAGTCCATGTGCAGTAACTCCATTTCACCCTAACAACTCGTTTACACACCATATCAGTGAGGCAGCGCAGACTGTTCTCTCACAGACGCTACGTGTTGAGTACGTACATGCTCGTATGTAGGCATACATGCGAACACCTGCACTTGCAAGTGTGACGGTCGTGTATGTATGGATATATGTATATGACATGGTAGTTCAAAATTCGTTATGTGTTTTAGATCATGTAAGAAAAAAAAGAAGAAAATGACTGAAAATAAACGAAATTAAAAAGGAAAACAAGAACTAGACAGTATGTTAATTCGAAATTAAAAAAAAAAAAAAGCACAAGATGCAAAGCATATAAACGTACTCCCAGTTTATCCTAAATACGTGTGAGATAGTCCATAAAGAGGAAAAACCGTCTTGGGCTGGTGTAACCGTTAGTAATGGCTATTCTGTAAACATCGGCCATCATCTGTGACCTATAATGAACATACTTACAAATTTTCAGAAAGATCGGCCAAGAACTTTCTGAGATTTTCCATAAAGAAGAAAACCCCATTATGGGCCGTTAGTAACGGCTACAACGGCAATAACGGTAAACTAAAACGTCGGGCATCATCCGTGACCCATAATGAACATTCCTACAAATTTTCAGAAAGATCGGCCAAGTACTTTCTGAGACATTCCATAAAAAAGAAAAACCGTTAGGGGCGGTTATAGCCGTTAGTAACGGTATAATGGTAAAGTAAAACGTCGGGCATCATCTGTCGCCCATAATGAACGTACCTACACATTTTCAGAAAGATCGGCCAAGTACTTTCTGAGACATTCCATAAAGAAGAAAAACCGTTATGGGCAGTTATAGCCGTTAGTAACGGCTATAACGGTAAACTCAAACATCGGGTATCATCCATGACCCATAATGAACATACCTACAAATTTTCAGAAAGATCGACAATGTGCTTTCTGAGATATTCCATAAAGAAGAAGAACCGTTATGGGTCGTTATAGCCGTTAGTAATGGCTATAACGGTAAACTAAATCATCGGGCATCATCCGTAATCTATACTGAACATAACCGCTAATTTTCACAAAGATCGGCCAAGTACTTTCTGAGATATTCCATAAAGAAGAAAAACCGTTACAGGCCGTTACAGCCGTTATTAACGGCTATAACGGGGTAAACTAAAACATCGGGCATCATCCGTGACCCATAATGAACATACCTGCTAATTTTCAGAAAGATCGGCCAAGTACTTTCTGAGATATTCCATAAAGAAGAAAAACCGTTACTGGCCGTTACAACCCTTAGTAACGGCTGTAACGGTAAACTAAAACATCGGGCATCATCCGTGACCCATAATGAACATACCTAGAAATGTTCAGAAAGATCATCCCAGTAGTTTTGTCTGAAGCGAGTGGAACACATTTTGACCACGGACGGACGGACGGACACACACACACACACACACCACACACACACACACACACACAACACACACACACACACACACACACACACACACACACACACACACACACACACACACACACACACAACAGAGAGAGAGAGAGAGAGAGAGAGAGAGAGAGAGAGAGCATTTCTTCGTTCCCATTCTAAAGTACTCCCTGTTCTATAAGAACTAGGAGTACAAAAACGGGTGCAGCGCATTCACACAAGTCTCCAACACCCGCACAACATCCCCCACCCACTGACACAGATAACACCACGCTATGCATCCACCCACCCAGGCCTTCATATCAAGCCATGGCGTGCAGCCGCCTGGAAATTCACAGATCAGCAAGTGCAGAGCGACCTGTAGTGAGGCCGCCCATCCCTCTGTAATCCTGGCGTCCGTGGCCAGCAGGGCCAGGTGATAAGGCCGCACGCTGCAATTAGAATTCAGCACCAAATCGCCGTTTAATCAATCCATGTAAGCATTTTTAGGCGTGTCAGAAATTTGAGCCAGGGATTGATATAAAGCTGATAGAAGATCAAATGATCTCTCTCTCTCTCTCTCTCTCTCTCTCTCTCTCTCTCTCTCTCTCTCACACACACACACACACACACACACACACACACACACACACACACACCACACACGCCAATCATTTTACCTATCTTTTTTTTGGGAGGGGGGGGGGGATTTTCACCGATGACATCACTCACAATCTAGACATGTATAAACTTCACCTTACTTGACGTCACATTTCACGCCTTCGCATTGACTTGTGATCTTGTCTTTGCGCCAGGTGGTTCCCCTCAAATAGTCCCCTTCCTGTCATTGTAATCTGTCTGCTTGGAACTGCTTCGCTTGTACCTTGATGGGCAAATAGTCCCCTTCCTGTCATTGTAATCTGTCTGCTTGGAACTGCTTGGCCTATACCTTGATGGGCAAACATAGTCCATTCCTTCCTGTCATTGTAATCTCGTCTGCTTGGAACTGCTGCATGTCCTTGATGGGCAAATAGTTCCCCATTCCTTTCATATGTAATCTGTCTGCTTGGAACTGCTTGGCTTTGTACCTGATGGGCAAATAGTCCCCATTCCTTTCATTGTAATCTGTCTGCTTGGAAACTGCTTGGCTTGTACACTTGATGGCAAATAGTCCCATTCCTTTCATTGTATATCTGTCTGCTTGGAACTGCTTGGCGTTGTACCTTGATGGGCAAATAGTTCCCATTCCTTTCATTGTAATCTGTCTTGCATTGGAACTGCTTGCTTGTACCTTGATGGTCAAATAGTCCCATTCCTGTCATTGTAATCTGTCTGCTTGGAACTGCTTCGCTTGTACCTTGATGGGCAAATAGTCCCCTTCCTGTCATTGTAATCTGTCTGCTTGGAACTGCTTCGCTTGTACCTTGATGGGCAAATAGTCCCATTCCTTCATTGTAATCTGTCTGCTTGGAACTGCTTGGCTTGTACCTTGATGGGCAAATAGTCCCATTCCTGTCATTGTAATCTGTCTGCTTGGAACTGCTTGGCTTGTACCTTGATGGGCAAATAGTCCCTTCCTGTCATTGTAATCTGTCTGCTTGGAACTGCTTGGCTTGTACCTTGATGGGCAAATAGTCCCATCTTCCTGTCATTGTAATCTGTCTGCTTGGAACTGCTTGGCTTGTACCTTGATGGGCAAATAGTCCCATTCCTGTCATTGTAATCTGTCTGCTTGGAACTGCTTGCTTGTACCTTGATGGGCAAATAGTCCCATTCCTTTCATTGTAATCTGTCTGCTTGGAACTGCTTGCTTGTACCTTGATGGGCAAATAGTCCCATTCCTGTCATTGTAATCTGTCTGCTTGGAACTGCTTCGCTTGTACCTTGATGGGCAAATAGTCCCATTCCTTCCTGTCATTGTAATCTGTCTGCTTGGAACTGCTTGGCTTGTACCTTGATGGGCAAATAGTCCCATTCCTTCATTGTAATCTGTCTGCTTGGAACTGCTTGGCTTGTACCTTGATGGGCAAATAGTCCCATTCCTTTCATTGTAATCTGTCTGCTTGGAACTGCTTGGCTTGTACCTTGATGGGCAAATAGTCCCATTCCTTTCATTGTAATCTGTCTGCTTGGAACTGCTTGGCTTGTACCTTGATGGGCAAATAGTCCCATTCCTCTGTCATTGTAATCTGTCTGCTTGGAACTGCTTGGCTTGTACCTTGATGGGCAAATAGTCCCATTCCTTTCATTGTAATCTGTCTGCTTGGAACTGCTTGCTTGTACCTTGATGGGCAAATAGTCCCATTCCTTTCATTGTAATCTGTCTGCTTGGAACTGCTTGGCTTGTACCTTGATGGGCAAATAGTCCCATTCCTTTCATTGTAATCTGTCTGCTTGGAACTGCTTGGCTTGTACCTTGATGGGCAAATAGTCCCATTCCTGTCATTGTAATCTGTCTGCTTGGAACTGCTTGGCTTGTACCTTGATGGGCAAAATAGTCCCATTCCTGTCATTGTAATCTGTCTGCTTGGAACTGCTTCGCTTGTACCTTGATGGACAAATAGTCCCCTTCCTGTCATTGTAATCTGTCTGCTTGGAACTGCTTCGCTTGTACCTTGATGGGCAAATAGTCCCATTCCTTCATTGTAATCTGTCTGCTTGGAACTGCTTGGCTTGTACCTTGATGGGCAAATAGTCCCATTCCTTGTCATTGTAATCTGTCTGCTTGGAACTGCTTGCTTGTACCTTGATGGGCAAATAGTCCCATTCCTGTCATTGTAATCTGTCTGCTTGGAACTGCTTGGCTTGTACCTTGATGGGCAAATAGTCCCATTCCTTTCATTGTAATCTGTCTGCTTGGAACTGCTTGGCTTGTACCTTGATGGGCAAATAGTCCCATTCCTTTCATTGTAATCTGTCTGCTTGGAACTGCTTGGCTTGTACCTTGATGGGCAAATAGTCCCATTCCTTTCATTGTAATCTGTCTGCTTGGAACTGCTTGGCTTGTACCTTGATGGGCAAATAGTCCCATTCCTTTCATTGTAATCTGTCTGCTTGGAACTGCTTGGCTTGTACCTTGATGGGCAAATAGTCCCATTCCTGTCATTGTAATCTGTCTGCTTGGAACTGCTTGGCTTGTACCTTGATGGGCAAATAGTCCCATTCCTGTCATTGTAATCTGTCTGCTTGGAACTGCTTGGCTTGTACCTTGATGGGCAAATAGTCCCATTCCTTTCATTGTAATCTGTCTGCTTGGAACTGCTTGGCTTGTACCTTGATGGGCAAATAGTCCCCTTCCTGTCATTGTAATCTGTCTGCTTGGAACTGCTTGGCTTGTACCTTGATGGGCAAATAGTCCCATTCCTGTCATTGTAATCTGTCTGCTTGGAACTGCTTGGCTTGTACCTTGATGGGCAAATAGTCCCATTCCTTCCTGTCATTGTAATCTGTCTGCTTGGAACTGCTTCGCTTGTACCTTGATGGGCAAATAGTCCCATTCCTTCCTGTCATTGTAATCTGTCTGCTTGGAACTGCTTGGCTTGTACCTTGATGGGCAAATAGTCTCATTCCTTTCATTGTAATCTGTCTGCTTGGAACTGCTTGGCTTGTACCTTGATGGGCAAATAGTCCCATTCCTTCCTGTCATTGTAATCTGTCTGCTTGGAACTGCTTGGCTTGTACCTTGATGGGCAAATAGTCCCATTCCTTTCATTGTAATCTGTCTGCTTGGAACTGCTTGGCTTGTACCTTGATGGGCAAATAGTCTCCTTCCTTTCATTGTAATCTGTCTGCTTGGAACTGCTTCGCTTGTACTTTGATGGGCAAATAGTCCCATTCCTTCCTGTCATTGTAATCTGTCTGCTTGGAACTGCTTGGCTTGTACCTTGATGGGCAAATAGTCCCATTCCTTTCATTGTAATCTGTCTGCTTGGAACTGCTTGGCTTGTACCTTGATGGGCAAATAGTCCCCTTCCTGTCATTGTAATCTGTCTGCTTGGAACTGCTTGGCTTGTACCTTGATGGGCAAATAGTCCCATTCCTGTCATTGTAATCTGTCTGCTTGGAACTGCTTGGCTTGCACCTTGATGGGCAAATAGTCCCATTCCTGTCATTGTAATCTGTCTGCTTGGAACTGCTTGGCTTGTACCTTGATGGGCAAATAGTCCCATTCCTTTCATTGTAATCTGTCTGCTTGGAACTGCTTGGCTTGTACCTTGATGGCAAGTAGTCCCATTCCTGTCATTGTAATCTGTCTGCTTGGAACTGCTTGGCTTGTACCTTGATGGGCAAATAGTCCCATTCCTTTCATTGTAATCTGTCTGCTTGGAACTGCTTGGCTTGTACCTTGATCGGCAAATAGTCCCCATTCCTGTCATTGTAATCTGTCTGCTTGGAACTGCTTGGCTTGCACCTTGATGGGCAAATAGTCCCATTCCTGTCATTGTAATCTGTCTGCTTGGAACTGCTTGGCTTGTACCTTGATGGGCAAATAGTCCCATTCCTTTCATTGTAATCTGTCTGCTTGGAACTGCTTGGCTTGTACCTTGATGGGCAAATAGTCCCATTCCTGTCATTGTAATCTGTCTGCTTGGAACTGCTTGGCTTGTACCTTGATGGGCAAATAGTCCCCTTCCTGTCATTGTAATCTGTCTGCTTGGAACTGCTTGGCTTGTACCTTGATGGGCAAATAGTCCCATTCCTGTCATTGTAATCTCTCTGCTTGGAACTGCTTGGCTTGCACCTTGATGGGCAAATAGTCCCATTCCTGTCATTGTAATCTGTCTGCTTGGAACTGCTTGGCTTGTACCTTGATGGGCAAATAGTCCCATTCCTTCATTGTAATCTGTCTGCTTGGAACTGCTTGGCTTGTACCTTGATGGGCAAGTAGTCCCATTCCTGTCATTGTAATCTGTCTGCTTGGAACTGCTTGGCTTGTACCTTGATGGGCAAATAGTCCCATTCCTTTCATTGTAATCTGTCTGCTTGGAACTGCTTGGCTTGTACCTTGATGGGCAAATAGTCCCATTCCTGTCATTGTAATCTGTCTGCTTGGAACTGCTTGGCTTGCACCTTGATGGGCAAATAGTCCCATTCCTGTCATTGTAATCTGTCTGCTTGGAACTGCTTGGCTTGTACCTTGATGGGCAAATAGTCCCATTCCTTTCATTGTAATCTGTCTGCTTGGAACTGCTTGGCTTGTACCTTGATGGGCAAATAGTCCCATTCCTGTCATTGTAATCTGTCTGCTTGGAACTGCTTGGCTTGTACCTTGATGGGCAAATAGTCCCATTCCTTCCTGTCATTGTAATCTGTCTGCTTGGAACTGCTTGGCTTGTACCTTGATGGGCAAATAGTCCCATTCCTTTCATTGTAATCTGTCTGCTTGGAACTGCTTGGCTTGTACCTTGATGGGCAAATAGTCTCATTCCTTCATTGTAATCTGTCTGCTTGGAACTGCTTGGCTTGTACCTTGATGGGCAAATAGTCCCATTCCTTCCTGTCATTGTAATCTGTCTGCTTGGAACTGCTTGGCTTGTACCTTGATGGGCAAATAGTCCCATTCCTTTCATTGTAATCTGTCTGCTTGGAACTGCTTGGCTTGTACCTTGATGGGCAAATAGTCTCATTCCTTTCATTGTAATCTGTCTGCTTGGAACTGCTTGGCTTGTACCTTGATGGGCAAATAGTCCCATTCCTTCCTGTCATTGTAATCTGTCTGCTTGGAACTGCTTGGCTTGTACCTTGATGGGCAAATAGTCCCATTCCTTTCATTGTAATCTGTCTGCTTGGAACTGCTTGGCTTGTACCTTGATGGGCAAATAGTCCCCTTCCTGTCATTGTAATCTGTCTGCTTGGAACTGCTTGGCTTGTACCTTGATGGGCAAATAGTCCCATTCCTGTCATTGTAATCTGTCTGCTTGGAACTGCTTGGCTTGCACCTTGATGGGCAAATAGTCCCATTCCTGTCATTGTAATCTGTCTGCTTGGAACTGCTTGGCTTGTACCTTGATGGGCAAATAGTCCCATTCCTTTCATTGTAATCTGTCTGCTTGGAACTGCTTGGCTTGTACCTTGATGGGCAAATAGTCCCATTCCTGTCATTGTAATCTGTCTGCTTGGAACTGCTTGGCTTGTACCTTGATGGGCATATGAACGAAGAGGAGAATCAACTTTCAGACACAACAACAAAAATTCTCAAAACAATCTTACTGCACCTGTCTATAAATACACGAGTCCTTATGTAAGGTCTTGGTGCATTTATTGTTGGTGTGCGGCCTGACACACGCCAGGAGGGAGGGGGAAAAAAGGGAAGCTAGGAAACATTTCCATCAGCCTTCAGTCCCCTTCATGTGACCTCTTAGCCGAGTAAAGGTCAGGACGGACGTCAAGGGAACCGAAGCAAGGTGAAATACCAATAAATGATAACGGTCATGTTAATTATAAAGATGACATCAATCATTGGCTCAGCGCACGTTCTAGACAAGGCATTACGTTATGTCTTAATCACATGCGATCACGTGTCACATGGACAGTGAGGCCATATATAATACACAAATAGTCCAAACCCCACCCTTACGCACTCTGCAAATAATTACGCAAGCATGAACATACTACTACGTGTTACGGAAGAGATGTGTTAAAGTTTGAGCCTAACTTGAATGTAGAAAAAAAGATAAAACAGATATTTGACCGCAGATCTTCTGTAAAAGCTAATAAATGTCTTTGAGGATTCTCAGAAGATTTTAAAAAAGAAAAACAGAACAAATATCAAGAAAGTGTCGGTCATAGACCGTCTTCAGGACTTGTGACATAAAAAGAAAAACAATTTTTTTGTTGTTGTTTTTCTTCTTATGTCACAAGTCCTGAAGACGGTCAATGACCGAAACTTTGTTGATATTCGTTCTGTTTTTCTTTTTCTTTTTTAATCTGAGAATCATCAAAGAAAAAAGAAGAAAAAAAGAATCGAAATCAGACTGAGAGATAGGCAGTTCGTTCCATTTACTTGAGGCATGGAAAGAAAAAAAAAACTTTTACTGTCGTGTGTCTTTCACTTCAAAACAGACAATCACCGGAGACGAGTCAAGTATCAGAGAAAGAGAAAGTGAAGTTTCGACAACAAGCATGTCTCCTTCAGGGTCACACCTTACAGAGAAGTGAATGTATTGAAACGTTGGTCTCCATCAGACGTCACAATTAACCGAGAACTGAATCTTTGGCAAATATGTCTGAGACGTCACAAGTAACAGAGAACGAATCTTTGGCAAATAACTGTCTGTCTGAGACGTCACAAATAGAGAGCTGAATCTTTGGCAAACATGTCTGAGGCGTCACAAATAACAGAGAACTGAATGTTCAAAAACTTGTCTCCGTCAGATGTCTCATGAATAACAGAGAAGTAAATTTTGAACAAGACGTCACAAATAATAGAGAAGTGAATTTTGGACAAACATGTCTCCTCCAGACGTCACAAATAATACAGAAGTGAATTTTGGACAAACATGTCTTCTTGGGACGTCAAAAACAAATAGAGAAGTGAATTTTGGACAAACATGTCTTCTTGGGACGTTAAAAATAATAGAGAAGTGAATTTTGGACAAACATGTCCTCCCTCAGACGTCATTAATAACTGAAAAAATGACTTTTCGGCAAATATGTCTCCCTGAAACGGCACAAATAACAGACAGGAACAATGCACAAGCAAATCCTCCTACCCAGACAGCTGTGAGTTGTCAGGGGAGTGGGGGGAGAGTGCGTTTTCCAGTGCACGTGACTGAAAGTGTGTCAAGTTGAAGGGCGGCACGTGAGACAACCACCACCAAAGAGGAAGGCGCCATGCACAGATTCTTCTACTACCATCTCTGTCTCTCTGTCTCTCTGTCTCTGTCTCTGTGTCTCTCTGTCTCTGTCTCTGTCTGCCTGTCTGTCTGTCTGTCTGTCTGTCTGTCTGTCTGTCTCTCTGTCTCTCTCTCTCTCTCTCTCTCTCTCTCTCTCTCTCTCTCTCTCTGATCTTGAAGGAGAACCGGAAAGGAAGCTTGGATGGACCTGACTGACCCCAGCTTCAGGGACAAAACCCCGCTTAACTGTGCGAGTGAGTCAGTCAGGTCAGACCCAGCTGACGATGAGTCAAGTCACCTCGGTGTTGCCTCTCATCCACGGGCATGGGTGGGATGAAGGGGGTAGAGGATTCGGGGGGGGGGGGGGGGGTAGGTGTGGAGGAGGCAGGGGGCAGAGAGGGTGACGGAGGGAGGGAGGGGTGGAAATTCAGAGGATGCATGCATGCAAATACCAGGAGCTGTGTCACTGTATATACAGC
>CM065719.1:80458639-80466139 GCA_033310375.1 Conus canariensis | reverse complement strand
AGGTATAATCCGCAGAAAAGCAGGGAAAATAGTTATTATTCTAAGGAAAACAGGGAAAATAGGTATAATCCGCAGAAAAGCAGGGAAAATAGTTATTATTCTAAGGAAAACAGGAAAAACAGTTATTATCCTAAAGAAAATCGGGAAAACAGTTATCATGCTAAGGGAAACAGGATAAACGGTGAAAACAGGTAGCATCCTAATGAAAACAGAGAAAACAGTTATTATCCACAGGAAAACAGAGAAAACAGTTATTATCCACAGGAAAACAGAGAAAACAGTTTCATCCACAGGAAAGAAAGGAAAACAGTCACTATCCACAGGAATACATTTATCATCCTCAGGAAAACGGGGAAAAAAACAGTTATTATCCACAGGAAAACAGGGAAAACAGTCATCACCCACAGGCAAACAGGGAAAACAGTCGTTACCCACAGGAAAATTGGGTTAACATTTACCATCCTAAGGACAAGGAAAACAGTTGCGATCTTCAGCATTATAACTGTCTTCTCTCTTTTCGCTTTTTTCTTCGAAGATCGTTACAATTTTTCCCGAGGGAAACAGCTATTATCGCCTCTTGACACTAATATGTTCCCATAGACAGTAAAGAAAGATAAGGGAGCTGAGCGGAAGGGATGAAGCAAAGTCACAGCGAGTGGTAGAAAGGAAAATTTACGAGCACGGGATTTCCGAAAGGCGAATATGATTTATAGTCTCTCTCTCACACACACACACACACACACACACACACACACACACACATCTCCCCCGTATCTTTCGGTGTTGGGAGAGGGATGGTGGGAGGATGGGGGCGGTGAGGCAGAATTTGGGGGCCGGAGGGTTAGAAGGGGCGAAGGGTTAGAACACACAGACACACGACTCCAGACATGATAGTAGCAGCAACATCATACACAGAGAGAGTGGGAAGGCGAGGGTCCTGCAGATACAACAGAATGATAGTAGATCGTCTTCTTTATGTGCACCTCCCCCTCCCTCCTCCAGTACATAATACGGTACAATTTGTATGTATGTATGTATGTATGTATGTATGTATCTCTCTCTCTCTCTCTCTCTCTCTCTCTCTCTCTCTTCTCTTGCGTGTGTGTGTGTGTGTGGTGTGTGTGTGTGTTGTGTGTGTGTGTGTGTGTGTGTGGTGTGTGTGTGTGTGGGAGGAGAGAGAGAGACAGACAGACAGACAGACAGACAGGACAGACAGACAGAGACAGACACACGGACAGAGATAGACATAGACAGGAAGATAGACAGACAGATCTATATACAGATAGATAGATAGATAGATAGATAGATAGATAGATAGATAGATAGATAGATAGAACACGACATCAGTAATGTCGACAGTGTGCTGATGTTGACTTCTCCTCTCTCTCTCTCTCTCTCTCTCTCCTCTCCTCTTCTCTCTCTCTCTCTCTCTCTCTCCCGTACATACATTGAGTCCACAAGGAAAGCGAGATAGAAGACAGAAAAGAGAATGGGAAGCTCCTACAAAGAAGAGAAGGAGAGAGAGAGAGAAGAGAGAGAGAGAGAGAGAGAGAGAGAGAGAGAGAGAGAGGACAAGATAAAATTCCTTATTTACGAGGCTAATAGATAAGCTCTGGTGTGCTTTTTTACATCCAGGCCTCGCCCTGATCAGGGTCAACAATGCAAAATAAGAAAAGGCAATAAATGTACAAGCATGCAAAATGAGAGGAGAGAGAGAGAGAGAGAGAGAGAGAGAGAGAGAGAGAGAGAGAGAGAGAGAGAGAGAAGAAGTGGAGATGCGGAAAAAGGCACATAATCATGCATGTTTTGAGAACAATTAAACAACAACAACAAAACCGTGGAATTCAAGAAGCTCAGAAGAAAGTATGGAAACATTTTTTCAAAGGACGAGAAAAAAAAAAAAGCACAAAAAATGGAATAAAAATGGGGGAGGGGATGCATATTGACAGCCCAGTAATGAGGCGGGGGGAGGGGGGGAAGGGGGGGGGTATGTCAGGTTGTTAACCACTCCACTATATTCCGGTGGAAAATAGCTACTCCAGAGAGAGAGAGAGAGAGAGACAGACAGACAGACAGACAGACAGACAGACATACAGACAGACAGACAGACAGACAGAGACAGAGACAGACAGACAGACAGACAGATATGCTAAAAAGTATCCTCTTATGCCGTCGAAGCAGGCTGAAATCACGAGACCACAATATTTCAGCATTCTCATAAAATGCGCAGTATATACGCAAATCTGACCTAGATATTAAAACACATCTGATACATTTTTAAACTCGGTCAAAAGATTCATTCTGCATTTCTGGGCCGTTAACAGGACAGCGCCGTGTATCTTACTCATCTTTTCCATGTTCCGAATACTAGTGTAGAAAGCGGGCGGGTCCCTTAAAGGGATCGGGAGAATACTGACTTCCTGTCATACGATTTACGACTTCCGATCTGTGGCGGAAGCGAAGGTGTCGGCAACTCTGTACAGCACTTCCTGTCGGCGTGACTTCGCCCCCGCCACAACTCTCGCCTTCTTTGCCTTCTTTCCTGCTTCCTTGTTAGACGACTGGTTAGTGACAGGTTCAGTATTGCTTTGTGACATCGTCTCTCTCTCTCTCTCTCTCTCTCTCTCTCTCTCTCTCTCTCTCTCTCTCTCTCTCTCTCTCTCTCACACACACACACACACACACACACAAATTTATATCATATCATGTCATATTATATTTATTAATATTTATATTATATTATATTATATTATATTATATTATATTATATTATATTATATTATATTATATTATATTATATTATATTTATATATTAATTTATTATAATTATATCATATCATACCATATTATATTATATTATGTTATGTTATATTATTATATTATCATATTGTGGTTCCAGCCTGCTTCAACCGCATAAAAGATACTTCTCTTCTCTCTCTCTCTCTCTCTCTCTCTCTCTCTCTCTCTCTCTCTCTCTCTCTCTCTCTCTGAAGAAGAACAGCTTAAAACACCAAGCTATCATGGAGAAACATCACCCTGTACACACACATTTGTCTGTTACATGGATTAGCTACGTATGGATGTAAAAAGATTACCCGTTAAAGCTTAAGAAAGGCTTATGTGGCTGGACTCGCGTGGCAAACATGCATGGGTATCTTGTGTTAGAGAAATAGTATCTCAAAATGGATTTGGAATAGTATGGTTCAGTCATGTGGTGGAAAATGTCAATGTGTTTCTGGAAGATGTCAATGCGTTTAAGAAAGCTTTCAAATAATTCTTTGTTATGCCCTCTGTGCAAAAATATAAAAGAAGATGAAGTACATATTCTGTTTTGCTGTCCTAGATTTTGTGATTCTAGGCAAAGGTACATTCCGCGAAGGTTTTATGCAAACCCATGATTATTCCACGTGACCTCACGGATGACTAATGCTAACAGCAACATACTGAAGAATTTATGCTCGTATTTGTATAAAGCCTTTCAAAGGCGCGATAATGCAGTTAAAGAATCTGAATGTTGATATCGATGCATGTGCCTACTATATTCTTTCGTTAAAGGCGTTAGAGCTCTATTATCTGCATTTTGATGAGTCTGTTATGTACATTGTCAATGTGTCATCGTATATGGATACGGCCCCTCCCCCTCCCCCAAGATATTGTTGTATACAGTAGAACTGTAGTGAACTGAGCAATAGATTGCTGTATGCTATAGAACTGTAGTGAACTGTGCATTGTATTGCTGTATGTTATACAACTGAAATGAACTGTACAGTGTATTGCTGTGTATTATAGAACTGTAGTGAACTGTGCAATGTATTTCCGAATACAATAGAACTGTAGTGAACGCTGCAGTGTATTGCTGTATGCTATAGAACTGTTGCAAACCGTAAAATATATTGCTTCGTATATTCTATTGCTGTGTACAATACAATTGTGGTGAACTGTTCAATGTATTGCTGTAGACAATAGCACTGTAGTGAACAGTGGAATGTAATGCTGTACACTATAGAACTGAAGTGAACTGTGCAATGTATTGCTGAATGCAACAGAACCGTGGTGAACCGTGGAATGCATTGCTGTATACTACAGAACTGAAATTAACTGTAGAATGTGTTCCTGTGTATCACACAACAGTGGTTAGCCAGGTAATGTATCGCATTATACTATAGAACTGAAGTTTCAAAATGGAGTGACTGAGGGCGGAAAATGAAGCACAATTTAGAGAGAGAGGGGGTTAGTTACCGCCAAGGACACAGACAAACAGAGTACAGGACAAGACACAATGCATTTCGACATCTTGGATCTTCTTCAGACAAAAACAAATGACATTTAGGACAGTGAAAACGAAGAACGAGAAGCCACTTATCTTCTCATATTCGGCACAGGACCAATATGGCAGCCGGACAAACCTCCGTCCGGCGGCCATTTTGGTCCTGTGCCGAATATGAGAAGATAAGTGGTTTCTCGTTCTTCGTTTTCACTGTCCTAATTGTTATTTGTTTTTGCCTAGATATAGAACTGAAGTTAACTGTACAATATGTTGCTGAGTTCTACAGAGAAATTGTAAGCTGTGCAAGGTAGCTCTGAATACTGTAAATACTGTAGTGAGTGTACAATGTAGTGTTGTATGCTGTAAAACTGTAGTGAGCCATACAATATAGCGCTGCATGCGATTGAACTGTTGTGCACTGTACAATATACTGTTGTATACTATAGAATTGTAGTGAGCTGTACTATGTAGAGCTGTGCACTATAGAACTGTAGTGAGCTGTACAATGTATGGTTGTACACTATAGAAGTGTAATGAGCTGTTCAATATAGTACCATATACTGTAGAACTGTAGTGAGCTGTACAATGTATGGTTGTACGCTATAAAAGTACAATAGAGTACTATATACTGTAGAACTGTAGTGAGCTGTACAATGTATGGTTGTACGCTATAAAAGTACAATAGAGTACTATATACTGTAGAACTGTAGTGAGCTGTAAAATGTGGTGCTGTATACTACAGAACTGTAGTGAGCTGTACAGTGCATGGTTGTGCACTATAGAACTATAGTAAGCTGCACAGTGTAGTGCTGTATACTACTGAACTGTAGTAAGCTGCGCAGTATAGTGCTGTATACTACTGAACTGTAGTAAGCTGCGCAGTATAGTGCTGTATACTACTGAACTGTAGTAAGCTGCGCAGTATAGTGCTGTATACTACTGAACTGTAGTAAGCTGCACAGTATAGTGCTGTATACTATTGAACTGTAGTAAGCTGCGCAGTATAGTGCTGTATACTATTGATCTGTAGTAAGCTGCGCAGTATAGTGCTGTATACTATGAACTGTAGTAAGCTGCACAGTATAATGCTGTATACTACTGAACTGTAGTAAGCTGCGCAGTATAGTGCTGTATACTACTGAACTGTAGTAAGCTGCGCAGTATAGTGCTGTATACTACTGAACTGTAGTAAGCTGCGCAGTATAGTGCTGTATACTACTGAACTGTAGTAAGCTGCGCAGTATAGTGCTGTATACTATTGAACTGTAGTAAACTGCGCAGTATAGTGCTGTATACTATGAACTGTAGTAAGCTGCACAATGTACCGCGAAGTGAAACAACGCGATAGAGTTCATACTATACAAATGAAGTGACCCTATATTATGCACTACGTGCTGTATACTATAGAATTGTAATGGACTGTGTAATGTTCTGCTGTGTTTCATAGAACTGCCGTGAACTGTAAATTGTACTGTGAGCTGTGCATCGTAGCGAGTTAATACAATACGATGTAGCTCAATTCTATGGAAGTATAGAGAACTGTACTATCTGGCACTTCTATCACCTCGCATTACAGTTCACTGCAGTATGTAATGTAATGTAATGCAGTACAGCATGTTGCCATATAGTCCATGCTATAGATCTATGCTGAGTTACACAATGCACTGTGCGAGTAGAACAGTTACATGTTGTATCGTTTTTTTACTACAGAACTGTAGTGAATTATGCAATGCATTGTGGTATAATACACAGTCATACAATATAGCTCATCCTGCAGAAACGCTGTGGTCTGTTTGTGGAAATGCACGACAATATAACACAGTGCAATGTAGTACAGTTCACTTCAGTACAGTTGTTGTTGTCGTACCCTGGCTAAAAGACTCCAGGGATCATCTGAACAGCTGAAGTACTTGAACACTATGGTACAAATGCATCAGCTGGGGATGAAACATTACGTGTGTGACCGTTTTAAATTACCCCGCCACGTGGGCAGCCACACTCCGACTTCGGGGGATTTTGGAGACTGATAATGTTATGCTAGGAGCTTGTCACAACTGAAGACAATCCCCTCATAACTATGCAGAGCATAACAACATTTTGATGTAGCCTTGGTGTTCTAGCCTATGTCAATTGGCCTGACACAGCCTTAAGCCAAGGCGGACTTTAGTACAGTAAAGAACGATATAACACAGCAACACAACAGAAATGTAAACCCATACAAACAAACAGCTGAAGAAGCCAGCTCTAAATCATCAAGCTGTCACACTGGCCTTTCTCATTCTCCCCTTCTTATTCTTCGATTTGTCGGAATTTGACGTCATCGACAACTCCAAAAACAACAACAACAGCAGCGGCAGCAGCAACAACAACAATGATAAATCCCAAGCTCCCTTCTTCCAGATACCGGTCACTAAAAGACACCAGTCCGCCCGCCCGCTAGCATCCCTGGAGGAGAGGGGGGGGGGATGAGTGGGTGGGTGGGGATGGGCGGGAGGGGGGGTGACAGCTTGGGAGACGTGGGGGAGAGAGAGAGAGAGAGAGGTGCTCGGATATAGAGTGGGCGAGGGGGAGGTGGTGCATAGAGAGAGAGAGAGAAACAGAGAGAGACAGAGACAGACAGAGAGAGAAAAACAGAGAGAGACAGAGACAGACAGAGAGAGAGCGAGAGGAGAGTGTGAGAGAGGTTTGCTCGGTTACAGATTGGGCGAAAGGGGGGTGGGGGGGGAGGGGGGTGGTGCAGAGAGAGAGAGAGAGAGAGAGAGAGAGAGAGAAACAAATCCCACCGGTCGGTATCGACCCAACCCCTTCGCTTCATCCCCGGGTCCAAACACTTAGCACGCGCCGTCTTATGACGTCAAAGACGCCACTTGCACGAGCGGAGGGACGGAAAGGGGGGGGGGGGAGGAGGTCAGGGTGGAAGGAAGAGGAGGAGGAGGAGGTGGTGGTGGTGGTGCAGGTGGGGGAGGGTGAATAGACGGAGGAGGGATGGGATGGGATGCGAGCATGTGGGTGAAGGGGGAAGAGTCGATATGGGAGGGAGAGAGAGAGAGAGGGGGGGGGGGAGGGGGGAGATTGAAAGGAACGGGAGGAGGAGGGGGAGAAGGAGATAGGTCGAAATATCAGCCATTTGACCCAGTTGGCAACGCAGCGCTCACGTCAAATCCGCCCCCTCCCCGCCCCCTCCCTCCCTCCCTCCCTCCCTCCCTCCTCTCCTTCCCCCGTCTTTCTCTTCT
>CM065719.1:80431139-80451139 GCA_033310375.1 Conus canariensis | reverse complement strand
TTCTATAGGATGTAAATATGAATCACCACTGTTGTGTCATAATCAGTTCTATAGGATGTAAATATGAATCACCACTGTTGTGTCATAGTCAGTTCTATAGGATGTAAATATGAATCACTACTGTTGTGTCATAGTCAGTTCCAGAGGATGTAAATATGAATCACCACTGTTGTGTCATAGTCAGTTCCAGAGGATGTAAATATGAATCACTACTGTTGTGTCATAGTCAGTTCGTAGGATGTAAATATGAATCACCACTGTTGTGTCATAGTCAGTTCCTATAGGATGTAAATATGAATCACTACTGTTGTGTCATAGTCAGTTCTATAGGATGTAAATATGAATCACCACTGTTGTGTCATAGTCAGTTCTATAGGATGTAAATATGAATCACTACTGTTGTGTCATAGTCAGTTCTGTGGATGTAAATATGAATCACTACTGTTGTGTCATAGTCAGTTCTATAGGATGTAAATATGAATCACCACTGTTGTGTCATAGTCAGTTCTATAGGATGTAAATATGAATCACCACTGTTGTGTCATAATCAGTTCCAAGGATGTAAATATGAATCACCACTGTTGTGTCATAGTCAGTTCCTATAGGATGTAAATATGAATCACCACTGTTGTGTCATAGTCAGTTCCAGAGGATGTAAATATGAATCACCACTGTTGTGTCATAGTCAGTTCTATAGGATGTAAATATGAATCACCACTGTTGTGTCATAGTCAGTTCAGAGGATGTAAATATGAATCACCACTGTTGTGTCATAGTCAGTTCTATAGGATGTAAATATGAATCACCACTGTTGTGTCATAGTCAGTTCCAGAGGATGTAAATAGAATCACCACTGTTGTGTCATAGTCAGTTCTATAGGATGTAAATATGAATCACCACTGTTGTGTCATAGTCAGTTCTATAGGATGTAAATATGAATCACTACTGTTGTGTCATAGTCAGTTCCAAGGATGTAAATATGAATCACCACTGTTGTGTCATAGTCAGTTCCAGAGGATGTAAATATGAATCACCACTGTTGTGTCATAGTCAGTTCTATAGGATGTAAATATGAATCACCACTGTTGTGTCATAGTCAGTTCTATAGGATGTAAATATGAATCACTACTGTTGTGTCATAGTCAGTTCTATAGGATGTAAATATGAATCACCACTGTTGTGTCATAGTCAGTTCTATAGGATGTAAATATGAATCACTCTGTTGTGTCATAGTCAGTTCTGTAGGATGTAAATATGAATCACCACTGTTGTGTCATAGTCAGTTCTATAGGATGTAAATATGAATCACCACTGTTGTGTCATAGTCAGTTCTATAGGATGTAAATATGAATCACCACTGTTGTGTCATAGTCAGTTCCAGAGGATGTAAATATGAATCACCACTGTTGTGTCATAGTCAGTTCCAGTAGGATGTAAATATGAATCACACTGTTGTGTCATAGTCAGTTCCAGAGGATGTAAATATGAATCACCACTGTTGTGTCATAGTCAGTTCTAAGGATGTAAATATGAATCACCACTGTTGTGTCATAGTCAGTTCTATAGGATGTAAATATGAATCACCACTGTTGTGTCATAGTCAGTTCCAAGGATGTAAATATGAATCACCACTGTTGTGTCATAGTCAGTTCCAGAGGATGTAAATATGAATCACCACTGTTGTGTCATAGTCAGTTCAGAGGATGTAAATATGAATCACCACTGTTGTGTCATAGTCAGTTCTATAGGATGTAAATATGAATCACTACTGTTGTGTCATAGTCAGTTCAGAGGATGTAAATATGAATCACCACTGTTGTGTCATAGTCAGTTCCAGAGGATGTAAATATGAATCACCACTGTTTGTGTCATAGTCAGTTCTGTATAAATGTAAATTATGTAAATCACCACTGTTGTGTCATAAGTCAGTTCTATGGAGAATAGTAAATGAGTATCACAGTCTTTGTGTCATAGAATACTTCACTGGGATGTAAATAATGAAATCACCACTGTTGTTGTATATCAGTTCTATAGGATGTAAATATGAATCACCACTGTTGTTCATAGTCAGTTCTAATAGGATGTAACATTGAATCACACGTTTGTCATAGTCAATATCACCAAGGTTGTAAATATGAATCACGTACTTTGTGTCATAGTCAGTTCCAGAGGATGTAAATATAGAATCACCACAGTTGTGTCATAGTCAGTTCCAGAGATGTAAATATAGAATCACTACTGTTGTGTCATAGTCATTCAAGGATGTAAAATATGAATCACACGTTGTGCATAGTCAGATTCCAAGATGTAAATATGAATCACTACTGTTGTGTCATAGTCAGTTCTATAGGATGTAAATATGAATCACCACTGTTGTGTCATAGATCAGTTCTATAGGATTTAAATATGAATCACACGATGTTGTCAATAGTCTAGTACTAAGGATGTAAATATGAATCACCACTGTGTGTGCAATAGTCAGTTTCCAGAGGATGTAAATATGAATCACCACTGTTGTGTCATTAGTCAGTTCCTATTAGATGTAAATATGAATCACTACTGTTGTATCATGTCCAGTTCTATAGGATGTAAATATGAATCACCACTGTTGTGTCAATTGTCAGTTCTATAGATGTAAATATGAATCAACTGTTGTGTCATAGTCAGTTCTGGATGTAATATAGAATCACTACTGTTGTGTCATAGTCAGTTCCAGAGGATGTAAATATGAATCACCACTGTTGTGTCATAGTCAGTTCTGTAGGATGTAAATATGAATCACTACTGTTGTGTCATAGTCAGTTCCAGAGGATGTAAATATGAATCACCACTGTTGTGTCATAGTCAGTTCTGTAGGATGTAAATATGAATCACTACTGTTGTGTCATAGTCAGTTCTGTAGGATGTAAATATGAATCACTACTGTTGTGTCATAGTCAGTTCCAGAGGATGTAAATATCAATCACCACTGTTGTGTCATAGTCAGTTCTATAGGATGTAAATATGAATCACTACTGTTGTGTCATAGTCAGTTCTGTAGGATGTAAATATGAATCACCACTGTTGTGTCATAGTCAGTTCCAGAGGATGTAAATATGAATCACTACTGTTGTGTCATAGTCAGTTCTGTAGGATGTGAATATGAATCACTACTGTTGTGTCATAGTCAGTTCTGTAGGATGTGAATATGAATCACCACTGTTGTGTCATAGTCAGTTCTATAGGATGTAAATATGAATCACCACTGTTGTGTCATAGTCAGTTCTATAGGATGTAAATATGAATCACCACTGTTGTGTCATAATCAGTTCTATAGGATGTAAATATGAATCACCACTGTTGTGTCATAGTCAGTTCTATAGGATGTAAATATGAATCACCACTGTTGTGTCATACTCAGTTTCTGTAGGATGTAAATATGAATCACCACTGTTGTGTCATAGTCAGTTCCAGAGGATGTAAATATGAATCACTACTGTTGTGTCATAGTCAGTTCCAGAGGATGTAAATATGAATCACCACTGTTGTGTCATAGTCAGTTCTATAGGATGTAAATATGAATCACTACTGTTGTGTCATAGTCAGTTCTATAGGATGTAAATATGAATCACCACTGTTGTGTCATAGTCAGTTCTATAGGATGTAAATATGAATCACCACTGTTGTGTCATAATCAGTTCTATAGGATGTAAATATGAATCACCACTGTTGTGTCATAATCAGTTCTATAGGATGTAAATATGAATCACCACTGTTGTGTCATAATCAGTTCTATAGGATGTAAATATGAATCACCACTGTTGTGTCATAATCAGTTCTATAGGATGTAATAGCCTCCGTGTGCTAGTATCATCAGTCCTTGAAGGGACAAGGGCAAAATGGACAGAAGATGATAAGCCAATCTTCTCTCTCTCTCTCTCTCTCTCTCTCTCTCCTCTCTCTCTCTCTCTCACACACACACACACACACACACACACACACACACACACACACACACACACACACAAACATTTATCTATTCATCTTACGACATGTCTCTGTACACGGCCCTGGGATAAAAAAAAAAAAAATAAAAAAAAAAAAAATCACCCACAGACTGTCCTGTCATGCAGCGCCACTCTTAACCAACATTTGAAGGGAACCGTTCTTTCACTCAGACATTTCCTCATTTTCATTTATTTCTTTTTAAACTGATGCCAGGGGAGCACCGTCTTTGAGGTTCTTGATCGGACGTACCGCAAAAATGACCTGAACATCTTCAAATGTCTTGAACAGACGTACTACAATGAGTTGAACATCTCCAAATATGTTGATCAGATATACAACAAAAATGATTTCAACATCTTCAAATGTCTTGAACAGACGTACTACAATGAGTAAAACATTTCCAAATACATTGATCAGATATGCTACAAAAATGATTTAAACATCTTCAAATGTCTTGTTGAGACATATTACAGAATTAGCTTCAACATTTTCAAACGTCTCGAATAGACACACGAAAAATATTGACTTAAACCTCCTCAAATGTCTTGAACAGACATACTATAAAAATGTCTTAAACATCCTCAAACGACTCGAACAGACATACTATGAATATGACTTTAACATCTTCAAATGTCTTGAACAGACATACTATAATGTGATTTTAACATCTTCAAATGTCTTGAACATATATACTATAAATGTGATTTTAACATCTTCAAATGTCTTGAACAGACATGCTATAAATGTGATTTTAACATTTTCAAATGTCTTGAACAGACATACTATCAATATGACTTAAACATCATCTTCAAATGTCTTGAACAGACATACTATAAATATGACTTTAACATCTTCAAATGTCTTGAACAGACATACAATAAATATGACTTTAACATCTTCAAATGTCTTGAACAGACATACTACAAAATGGCTCATACATCTTCCGTGAGTGATGCCCTAATGGGTGAGATTAACGTCCTATCGGCCGGAGGCCCTTAAGGACAAGGTTTTTCAGACTGTAGACTGTGTAGTTCTTGGCGCTGCTGTCCCCAGCTTCAACATCTTCAAATGTCTTGAACAGACACACTACAAAATGACTTCAACATCTTTAAATGTCTTGAACAGACACACTACAAAATGACTTCAACATCTTCAAATGTTTTGAACAGACACTACAAAATGACTTCAACATCTTCAAGTGTCTTGAACAGACACGCTACAAAATTACTTCAACACCTTCAAATGTCTTGAACAGACACACTACAAACTGACTTCAACACCTTCAAATGTCTTGAACAGACACACTACAAAATAACTTCAACATCTTCAAATGTCTTGAACAGACACACTACAAAATGACTTCAACATCTTCAAATGTCTTGATCAAACATTCTACCAAAACGACTTCAACATCCTCAAATGTCTTGAGCAGACATACTATAAAAATGACGAACATTTCCACATATATAATCAAACATGCAACAAAAATTACTTGAACATCTCAACATGTCTGATCAAACAAAACCGCAATATGACTCAAACATTTCCAAATGACTTTCAACGGAAAATGGCCGTTAGGCGGAAGATTAAACATGGAAATAATTGTTGCATTGCAGGACCTTCAGATCTAACAAGCATCCACTCACTGATTTTTCTTCGGGCAGAACTCATGACCACAGAACAACCAATAGCCAATGAAGGTAAGGAAACGTTGAGTAGAAAACATGCACGTATTAGCAAATCCTTCGTCACTATGAAAATGCCTTCACAAGTGTTTCAAAAGGTAGGGAGAAAGGGGGGGGGGGATGGGATCAAGAAGGAGACATTGCAGTCTGAATATCAAAATCTTCATTGATAGAATACGCGAACCGTTAATTACAGTCATGTGAACTCAGCCATTTAAATTTATGTCTGTCTTAGAGTTCCCTTTTCGCCTTCTGTGTGGGACATGTTGGTTGATCACAACTAGTGATAGTTGTGGCAGTCCATTCATGGTATCTACTGGAGAACTCCACCTATGATTCTGTGGCGTCCTCAGAACCACGGGGAGAATGCCATAATCCATCCAACTCGCAAAGAGGCCAACGAAGGTCAGAACAAGTGAATAGATGAGAGGGATATGTGAATAAAGAAATAAGTTACAAAAAAATCATAATGAGTATGGTAAAAGGAAATACTTGAGGCTATGCTCAAGGAGTCAAAATGAATTCAAGTAACTCTCTCTCTCTCTCTCTGTCTCTCTCTCTCTCTCTCTCTCTCTCTCTCTCTCTCTCTCCTCTGATATATGATAACAAATGAAGCTGAAACCCGGATGTCAGTGCCAAGCAGTCTAAGTAAGAGACTCAAGTCTTCTGTTCCCTGAACTCCTGTCGGATATGTCCTCACCCATGCTCTCTGAACTTACAGAAAATTGTGAAGTCTCAGCCACCAACAAAGACAGTATGCATGCACTACATCTAACTCACAGAGTCCACACTTCCTTTACGCAGCAAGGTAATCAGACTTTAACAGTTGAATAACACGGTAAGTAGCCAATTTAAATCTATTGAAGGGAAAATACTCTTTCATTTTAGTCGAATGAGAAGTTGGTTTGTTTAACCACTTTCATGCCATTATAAAGTCAGGGTATCACTTAATCATCTCTGCACTTTTGATAAACATTAGTATAAAGATGTAATGAATCTGCCAAGGTATAAATACATAAGGCAAAACGTAGTCCCCACAAGACCTAGAAAATAGCACTTATTGGAGACAGCTGTGCACGCGACGGGTATTTGAGTTCTCAGAGGGGATGAGATGAACATTCACTCCTCTGTTATACACTTCTTTTTTTCACTGTTACTGAATTGTTGCATGTCTGACAGCCTATTAGAGGGTAACCGTGCTCAGCTGGGCACAGTAGTCAATAGCTGGTAATAACGTCATCATGCCGGTAGCCAGAAGATTGACAGCTTGTCAATCAATAGTGACAAGCCAATCAGATTGAAAATGGGCAGGACTACATACAGTTTGAAGCGGCGAGCAGAGAGGCTATCTAACAGATGCTGTACTGGTGAGATGAATTCATCGACTGCGTCATATTGTGCTGACAGCACGATTTTTCACGACTGATGCAATCAACATCAGACACAAAGGTGCTCCATAACATACCTTGGAAATGTTGTCACCATGAGGATGAAGCAGATGAGTTCTCACTGACCCCACCACCAGGCATTCAGACTGATGGACACCTGGATTCCATCAACCTGAAAGCATTTCAGCAATGAGTTGGATGTGTGGGAGTAGTACAGCCAGGCTGCTTTGATTAATTAGGCACTCGGAATTGGCAAGGTGGCAAAGAGTGTGGGCGAGGTTCCTCTGATATTTTGATGCCTACGTTTTCAATTGGGGATGGTGTGAAGACCCACAGTGACTGACGTAAGCAGCCAACAAGAGTAAGAGAAACAGACAGACAGAGAGACAGACAGACAGACAGAGAGAGAGAGAAGAGAGAGAGAGAGAGAGAGAGAGAATGCTGGGTGGGGTTTAAGATGCAGAACTAGTAGGGTGAGGGGGGGGGGTGATAAGTGGTGAAGAGGATGATTTGGTAACGTCCACATTTTCACAGTTCTGCGTAGTCCAGGTCGGCCACTGCTTTGCATGTAAGAATTCCAATGCTGCTAGCAGCATTCAGTCAATCTTTCTCAATGTCACGTGTTGACTTACCTAACTAATACCATCCAACTTCCCACTCTTTCCCTGCTTCCATTTCTCTCTCTCTCTCTCTCTCTCTCTCTCTCTCTCTCTCTCTCTCTCTTCACTCACACACACACACACACACACACACACACACACACACACACACACACACACACTCCTTAGCCTTATCATATTTAAGTCATTTACGACACACATCTTCACTTCCTTAAGCCCCCCCCCACCCCCCCACCCCACCACTTCCTTCCTCTTATTCCCTCCCCTACATGTGACATTTGTTTACCTGCTGACACAATGATGACAATGTACTTTGTTTACCTGCTGACACAATGATGACAATGACTTTGTTACCTGCTGACACAATGATGACAATGACTTTGTTACCTGCTGACACAATGATGACAATGACTTTGTTACCTGCTGACACAATGATGACAATGACTTTGTTACCTGCTGACACAATGAGCTGAAACAGTGCAATGACTTTGTTACCTGCTGACACAATGATGACAATGACTTTGTTACCTGCTGACACAATGATGACAATGACTTTGTTACCTGCTGACACAATGATTGACAATGACTTTGTTACCTGCTGACACAATGATACGCTGCAACACTGATGACAATGACTTTGTTACCTGCTGACACAATGATACGCTGCAACACTGATGACAATGACTTTGTTACCTGCTGACACAATGAATACGCTGCAACACTGATGACAATGACTTTGTTACCTGCTGACACAATGATACGCTGCAACACTGATGACAATGACTTTGTTACCTGCTGACACAATGATACGCTGCAACACTGATGACAATGACTTTGTTACTGCTGACACAATGTACGTGCACACTGATGACAATGACTTGTTACCTGCGACACAAGAACGCTGCAACACTGATGACAATGTTATGGAGGATTTTAAGGTAATCAGCGCCTCTGTTAGTGCTAACCCCCCACCCCCCACCCCCTCCCCTTTTCTTCCCATCATTCTATGACAGAGCCATAAGGCTCGTGAAAGGCTTGAGTATTTCCTTTGCCACACAAGCCACTACAAAGGATGCTGGCGGTCAAGACACTCCCTAACGCATTTTGTAGGCTGACATGTGTCATGGATACTGCAGACCCTGTAACTTCAGGCATCACATTAAAGACTGAAAACCAAGACCTGAGAAGCTGTCATCCTTGATCCAAATTGTGTCATGTAACACTGCATGTGGGGGCCAGAATAGTTCAGTTGGTAGAGCGCCGGACCCGTAATCTTGGTGATCCTGGGGTTGCGGGTTCGAATCTCCGCCGAGCCGTTTCGGTACAGGAGGATTTTTCCCTCGGAGTTAACATTGGTTCTGACTCCATTTCCCATACAGTCCTTCGAATGAGACTGTAAACCGAGGTTCCGTAAGTGAACGCACGCATAACATCTTGCACAAACGTAAAATCCCATCACCAACTTTCGGAAGAGAAGGCCAGTTTGGCCGTTGGTATGGATGACACGTTACACATAGCATGCACCCTGCGTGAGAAATGGAGAGAATGAAGGAAATAAGGAAATTGAGTGCACGATATTGACTGGATGACACGGGAAACGACTGAATGATGCGCCGGCAGGCAGCTCTTCAGTCGGCACTACCCAGGTAGGCAGTCCGTTGTGTAAACGAGGGTGTTTATTATATTACATGTAAAGCGCTTATAGCCCTAATCTTTAGAGAATAGGCGCTATAAAAATTAACATTATTATTATTATTATGTGTTGCCTAGTGTCTATCTCCCTTCAGATCACTACCGCCTCCCTCCTTCATGATTCTAATTTGATGTCATGTTTTTCTAACAATCTGTCAGTTAGACAGACATCACATACATGAAAGCTTCACTCTCTGAAAGGAGAAGATCAAGCCCTACCAATTCACAGATCGATCCTAGGCCAGCAGATTGAAAGCAGTCATCCACAGTGTGTAAGACTTAACAATAGCGCACGCCATAGAGGGGAATGTTTATCCCTCATACTCTGAGATCCTGTGTCAAGTTTCACTGATTGTCTCAGAAGAAAACCCTTGGACCCCATTACGTCTACAGCAACTTGTGCTGTACAGGAACAAGAATCCATGCTACCACATGACCCTGTGGACAACCAACTATCCAACAATCCTAACTCATTCTGATTGATTATGAACATTTTGTATATTTAAAACTTGTGCACAAAATTAAAACTTTTGTGAGTGTAAATGCGCTGTCCTTGTGTCAGTGTATTTTGATTTGTACATGACTTTGTGTTTGAACCTGTGTCTAATCCTGTCGCTAGGAGCACAAACATTTGTAAGTACATAGGCGTAATGGAAATCGCACACAAAATTACACCTGAGCCATTCTTGTATATTAATAACTGGCCTGAGAAAAATAAGAATTTCTTTTGAAAACCAAAACCAGAAAGTTGCTCCTTCCATGACAAGTAAGAGAGAGGGTGGAGGTGAAATTTGATGTAAAAACTGTTATCATATGTCTTCCACTCCTACTGGTCACACTCGGAATATATGAATAAAACCATTCATTTCATCAACCCCTTGGCTCAGCCATACAAAATGTAAGCATATTCACATAGTTTCATTTTCATATCGGTCACCAAGTTTTTCCTTACCATTATGAAGTATGTATAACAGCATTCTTTATGCTTTATGTCGTAATCTGTGGCCCTGTGTCTAATTACTTTTAACCAGCATCGAACACATTTAGCAACTAAATTCACATACACAGGATGTTTAACTTTTTTTTTCACCATATACCAAATCATTTAACGCTTACACGCATACCATCACCCCACCACCACCACCCCCCCCACCCCCACCCCCCCACCCACCCCCCAAAAAAAAAAAAATTAGACTTAAGGATGGAAGTTCTCACACTGTGCAGCAGCAGCAGCAGCACTGAGAGCACATGTTTCAGTTCTGAATTGTACCATAGGCTGAACATGGCTATCAAAGAATGTCAAGGATACATGAAGAGAATCGTTATTTAGCAATGTACATCTCTTGCAATGAGAGGTCTGTCGTCAGATGATTAAAAGCATTTTGCCTGTGAAGCTGACGGACGGTCCTGAGGTCGAACCACTTGTTGGGTCGGTTTTTTAGCTTGAAAATCCTCCTGTCCAACCAGCAGTGAATGCCAGCCTGGTTCAGGTCAAGGAATGTTAAGGCGGTGGAAGGGGGGGGGGTGGACTCCATTTTCCTTGATGGCCTGCCTCAGACATGGTGAAAGCTCCAACAATTCACTGCCCCTAGTGATGAGACGATGGGACTTTTTTTTTTTTTTTGCCTATTTTCAAATTTCTCTAGTTAACTCAGTAATAAATTTCTAGTTCTGCTGAATATATTTCTACAAGCGAAGACAATATTCAAATGCTAGGAGAATGCATAGCTTAGTATTCATACAAATTTGATAACATTTGTTATAGATCCAGCGTTACGCCTATGTCCATCCTTCTGTTGTGGCAAGATATCCAGCATTTCTAATCAAAATTGTGTGTGTGTGTGTGTGTGTGTGTGTGTGTGTGTGTGTGTGTGTGTGTGTGTGTGTGTGTGTGTGTGTGTGAATGTGTTTGTGTGTGTGTGTGTGTGTGTGTGTGTGAATGTGTGTGTGAATGTGTTTGTGTGTGTGTGTGTGTGTGTGTGTGTGTGTGTGTGTGTGTGTGTGTGTGTGTGTGTGTGCGCGTGTGTGTGTGACAGTGTGAATGTGTGTGCGTGTGACAGTGTATATGTGCGCGTGTGTGCAATAGTGTGTATGTGTCCGTGCGTCTGTATGTGTGTGTGTGTGTGTGTGTGTGTGTGTGTGTGTGTGTGTGTGTTGTGTGTGTGTACGCGCATGTGTGCGCGTCTCTGTATGTGTTTATGCGTGTGTGTATGTGTGCGTGCGCGCGCGCGCGTGCGTGTGTGTTGATTCGAAATAAAAGCAAATAAACAAACAAAAGTCCGCACCACAGCCTCAATAATGTTACCAGAAATCGTGCTCTCTCATGAGTCAGTGTGACCCAACCGCGGACACCGAACTCGAAGTTTCAACGCTGCCCCTTCTCACTGTCACGGAGAGATTACCCCCACCCCACAGCAACATCACACTGAACAGACAAAACAAATCAACGAAATAAACACCACAGCGTATGATTCATCCTAATCAGAATTGTTCTCTGTGACATTTTGTAATATACCCAGATCCAGGTCCACGTTATCCTGAGATGGTCAACTGTAATGGCACGAATCGAGCTCCGAATATCATCACCTCAATCCCAGGCCTTTCTGTGTGGAAGGGGATTTATCCACCGTGTCGTGCGGAGTTAAATTCTGTTGTTGGATGGTAGATCCCTAAATGATGAAGAGGCCGCGCAAATTTTCCATAAGCAGATAATAACAGCAACGAAACCATCGATTATACCTAGACGTCTGATTTTTTTTAATGCCGCATTCTGGTTCGTACCCCTTATATAAGGAGACCAGAGCTGGAATTGTCAGGATTTGTATTGAGCCAGTAGGTGATGTTCGGATATACTTGCAACAGGCAGGGGGTGGGGACGACAACAAACTGCTTGCGATTCTGCAGGAACCACTCGAAGACTCCTAGTTTACGCTGCTCGTGTTTTATGAGACGTCTGTTACGGTTTTGTTGGTTTGCCTGCCACACCTTAGGGGGATGGGAGTATCATCAGGTCTTTGGTCTAATAACATCCTCTCTCTCTCTCTCTCTCTCTCTCTCTCTCTCTCTCTCTCTCTCTCTCTCTCTCTCTTCTCTCCTTTGATAACTAGTAGGAGGATCGCTTTCTGTACGTCTCTGTGCGTGTAGAGTTGTTTGTTTGTTTGTTTGTTTTCTTCTTCGTAATCAATTCATGTATTCTTGTTTGTTGTTTCAATTGTTTGTTTTTTTAATTTCTTTAAATTCATCTATGCGTCAATGCTGATGAATAAGCAACTCATCCACGTTTTGATGTGTTTGTGAAGATATGTATGTTTGTTAAAAGTTTTGTGAAGTTTTAGTCGCTAATCATGCTTAGTTAGTCCCTTAGCGCGACAAGGGCCGGATGCAAAAAAAAGAGCATGTGTTTGCTTATCTGTTACCCTTGGAAGTAAAGATTATCATCTCTCTCTCTCTCTCTCTCTCTCTCTCTCTCTCTCTCTCTCTCTCTCTCTCTCTCTCTCTCCAAATGAAACGTGTTCTCCCCATCTCATGGCAATGGTTGTATTGAGGCCGTAACATCCAGCCAGTCACATGGCAGGAAAAAGGCACTCTGGGTGAGCTTTAGTGACCTTCTCTGGTACTGACGAACTGAAAACTACAGTTCGTTTGTCGATCCCCCCCCCCCCCCCCCCCAACCCTCTCCCTTCGCCATTCAACATGTGATTTCCACATATATTTCTCCCTAGACAGTCAACTGAACTTGTAGTACTTTGACCCACAGCTCCTGCACCAGTTTCAATTCCTGTATTATTTCAGGTCTCATTACAAACAGCATTTCTTTCAAATCTCTGAGACATGCGGCACCTCTTCTGAGAGGAGAAAACAATATACTGTGTAATAAGAAAAATAATAAAATGCTGTTATGTGTTATGTTACTGCTTTGTTCTCAGTGTGTGGAATGTGTGTGTTGTCTTGATGCTTTGTTTCCATTGTACGATTTGTGTTTTACTTTTGGTTTTGTTTTCACTATGCAGTGTTAAGGCTTTGTTTCCATTGTGCGATTTATGTTTTACTTATGGCTTTGTTTTCACTATGCAATGTTAAGGCTTTGTTCGCATTGTGCGATGTGTGTGTTACTTTAAGGTTTGTTCTCACTGTGCAGTGTGTATTTTACTTTAAGGCTCGGTTCTATTGATGGAATGCATGCGTTACTTTAGGGCTTGGTTCCCACTTTGCAGTGTGTGTTCTTGGTTCCCACTTTGCAGTGTGTGTTCTTGGTTCCCACTTTGCTTATGTGTGTTATTTTAAGGCTTGGTTTCCACTTTGAAATGTGTGTGTTACTTTTAAATTAGTTCCCTCTTTGCAATATGTGTGTTACTTTAAGGCTTGGTTCCCACTTTGCAGTGTGTGTATTACTTTAAGGCTTGGTTCCCACTTTGTAATTGTGTATTACTTTAAGGCTTGGTTCCCACTTTGCAATATGTGTATTGCATTAAGGCTTGGTTCCCACTTTGCAATATGTGTATTACTTTAAGGCTTGTTCCCACTTTGCAATGTGTGTATTACTTTAAGGCTTGGTTCCCACTTTGCAATATGTGTATTGCATTAAGGCTTGGTTCCCACTTTGCAATATGTGTATTGCATTAAGGCTTGGTTCCCCACTTTGCAATATGTGTTTAACTTGTTATTAAATGGATTATTGGCTTTTCCATTTGCAATATGTGTGTTTTCTTAATAGGCTTGGTTTCCACTTTGAATGTGTGTATTACTTTAAAGGCTTGGTTTCCCTCTTTGCAATATATGTGTTTACTTTAAGGCTTGGTTCCCACTTCGCAATGTGTTTGTTACTTTAAGGCTTGGTTCCCACTTTGCAATGTGTTTGTTACTTTAAGGCTTGGTTCCCACTTCGCAATGTGTTTTGTTACTTTAAGGCTTGGTTCCCACTTTGCAATGTGTTTGTTACTTTAAGGCTTGGTTCCCACTTCGCAATGTGTTTGTTACTTTAAGGCTTGGTTCCCACTAAGGGATGCACGCGTCATTTAAGGCTTGGTTCTCATTAGTTTTCAGAACGGCGACAATTGATAGACAACCTTGTATGCAATGATCAAATTAGTCCATAGCAGTCTTAACTACATGTCAAACGAAGGAAGAAAATGGCACAAACGACAAAATCGTAGGTAGAAATCTAAAACGGGTTGTAATCCGATTAATGCAATCAGCCACTCCGATAAAGACAGAAACAGAAACGGACGCCCACAAAGCAGTGCGATTATCCCAATCATGAAACGGATCAATAAAGATATAATAAGAAGGTGGATCATTAACGGCTGCGGCCCCGTCGCTTGACCACTGACCAGTCAGCCCCCCAGTGTAGTGTGACCAGAAGGTGCTGAAATCCAGGCTAATCGCTTCCAGATGTGGATCTGTCTGGGGTGGCTGTAAGACGTTACAACACAAAGAACCTGTGGGTGTTGATTGCATGTTAATCATCTGGCGGGTGGGTGGTTCAGGTGGGGGTGGGGAGGCGGTGGGGGACAGCTGATCGAGGTGACAGTTCCAGTACCCACAGAGTTCCACTGTCTAAGACTCCATCAACATACCTGCATGCGGCAGTGTCGGAAATCTAGTGTGAGGTCACTGTGTGTTCTCTGCTGCAGTTAACGGACTTTGTTTTGGGCATCCAGTTTCCGTGCCCTCTGAAGACAAAAAAAAAAAGTTCAGCCTGTATACGAAAATACGAATTTTGTTAGTGTCGTTCCCGTAACTTTTTCAGCTAAATAGTATCAAAAGCTGAATTCTGCTTCGGGCTGTCTTTTAGTGGGCCTTTGGTTTTTATGCTTGACAAAGGTTTTACAAATAAACCGAAAATGTGCAGTATGCTTGTTGGGTGTTGGTGGCTTTTACTGTTCAAAAGCTGAATTCTACACGTTATATAGTATTAGGTATATATACTAGACTGGTGATCGAATTTTTGCCATTGAAGTGAACAGTATGCACGCAGGCACGCACGCTAACTGAGAGGGTGGCCGTGACAACTGAACGATGCTCTCGCGGCGACTGGTGGTTACGGTGCCCGGATATGGCTTGTGACCTGTAAGAGTGAACGGGGCTCTAACAAAGGCGAACAGTAGGAGCGTGAGGAGAGATGTCCATCCTCGCCATAGTTGATCTGTAGACTTGTCGTCTGGAGTCTTCTGCGGAGTCTGTCAAACAGCCTTATAATTAGCCATGACCCAGTTCACGTGTTTCTCCTGTTGACTTCCCCTCCCAGTCCGCCCATGTCCTTGTGCAGTCCTTGGGTTTGTCCTTGTAGATTTGCCTGCCTGTCTTAACCATAGTATCGGTGTCCTTCTGTATTTCTTGAGTTCGCTCTTGTAGACTTGCCTGCCTGTCTTAACCACAGTATCAGTGTCCTTCTGTATTTCTTGAGTTTGCTCTTGTAGATTTGCCTGCCTGCCTTAACCATTCTACTGATGTTTTTTTTTCAATCTTTTAGCTTTGTTTTTGTCCTGTGTTGTTTATTCCACTTCACTGTGAACAACAAAACACGGGAGACAGAAAATCTGAAAACGGTTCAACATCACAAACAAGTGCTTGAAGAGATAGCACATGGGGCTATAACTGCCAGAGAAAGCATCACACCGCCAAGTGCTTGGAGAGATAGCACGAGCGGCTGTTACTGCCAGAGAAAGCATTATACCGCCAAAGGCCCCAGCATCGACGTTCTACACGGCAGTTCAGTGGACTGGTAGTGCACAGCAGACCTTCCAGAATGGTTTTAAAAAAAACCTCCAGAGATCATCAGGAAGCGTAGCATAAGGCCGGATATTGTACTCAACTCAGGTTCATCGGAACAACTGATTCTGATTAAACTCTCTGTGCAGTATGGAAGCAGACCGGAGCAAGCGCAGCGTCCACAAGTCTGAGAAGTATGCCAGTGTAGCCGGCAGGTGAGAATCTTGCTTACGACCCCGAGTGCTCGCCACAGAAGTTGCAGCAAGGGGGGTGTATGGGCTCACCAGCCTATGATCTCATCAAACAGCTGACAATTTCTGGTAACAAGAGGACTAGAACCCAAAAGGCAGAGGCAGCTGAACTGAGTTCCGGTTGAGGAGGAACAGAAGTGAATTTCATAAGGATTAAGTTTTCCAGCTTAAAACAGGTGTTCCATAGTGATATGGTTAAGACACCCATCTAAAAAGGCAACGCCTTGAGACACCTACATCCAGAAGTTGCTAGCTCGAGTCCCGGCAGCCCCAGAATCAAATCTGACAGAAAAGGGGCGTCTAGGAGTCATGACCTGGATGCGGTCCGGCCACCTCATTGTGTAAGAAGTCCAGAAGGGGCGTCTAGGAGTCATGACCTGGATGCGGTCCGGCCACCTCATTGTGTAAGAAGTCCAGGACCGAAACACTTGTCCATGTGGGGTTTCTTCTCTGAAGCCCCTCTGCCGTCAAGCTCTCCCTGTAGTTTCTTCCTACTCATATTAACCAACGAAAACGAAAATAACACTGAAATGGTACATCTACTCATGGCGCAGGTTTTTGTGTATAGGGGTTGGGGGGGTTCTTTGGGGAGGAGGTGGAGTAATATACAGATCATTACTATAGTAGTGTAATACTGGCGTTTTTCACAATAAGTGTCCGTTTTCGCTATGTTACACAGTCCACTGATGTTCCACGAAAAATGTGCGATGGCGTGCATGTGTACAGACCTAGGATTTGCACTGCCTCTACACATGGTCTTTGTTCAGCCTACGTGTCCGGTTGAACCGATGACATCATCACATTCTAAGCACAACCAAGATATTGGAATATCCGTTATTAGGATTAAGTGTTAGTTGAGCGAACTTAAATGTCAATAGCTGGTACATGTACGTTGGCAGTATATTGGCCTAATTATGATTAGGGCTGGGTACACAGTTTTTTGTAAGCTCATGCACACACACACACACACACACATGCGTGCGTGTCGTGCGTGCGTGCGTGCGTGCGTGCGTGCGTGCGTGTGAGTGGTGTGTGTGTGTGTGTGTGTGTTGTGTGTGTGTGTGTGTGTGTGTGTGTGAAGGAATTTTTTTTTTTTTTTTTTTGCCAAGTAAATAACACATGATTCTTGAACAAGTGCAAGAATTCACGAGCAAGAACAAAACAGAAAAAGAAAAGATGCACAGAGGCATGACAATCATTTTTTTTTTAATGACTCTTGCAATATAATGAGTATAGAGGAATACGTAACATCTTGGAGCACAACACATCCACATCTATAAAATCTCCACTGAATCAATGCATCATTACAGCATGGGGAGATGTAAGCAGGCACGCAGAGAGAGAGAGAGAGAGAGAGAGGAGAGAGAGAAGGTCAACGGAAGAGCGAGATGGGCGCATTGCATTGTGGGAAATAGCCCGGCTAACTTTGCCTTCGTGCTGACGTTGATGGTGTTGGCCCCGTAACATTTCCAGTTCTACACAGCACACTTGCTACGCTAATGCACACACAGTGTCACCATAAAAACTCACGAGGCTCCTTTCGCGGGGGGGGGGGGGGGGGGGGGGGGGGGGACAAAAATATCCCAAAGGTCATTTTTGTAGTTTTACGTGTGACGAGCGCAACCCTCGTTCTCAACAGACTCCCTAATGCATAAGATGCGCATGTGAGTGTTACGTTACCTCCCTTGTATGTAAACGTATTATTATGTTACTTGCCTTGTATGTACGCGTTAAAAATAAAAATTAAAAAAAAAAAAAGTTGACAAATATTTTTGTTCAGTATTTTTCGATGTTCACGTCGTCTTGAAATGGATTATACAAGGCTGACTTGTCGTGTACTTTGACTGTGACTGACTTCCCTTGAGAGTGTGATCACTGTGGTTGATCAGAGGTGTACTTTGACCCGTAATTGACCTCCTCCTGTGAGTGTCATGGTTTATCGGTGGTGTACATTGACAGTGACTGATTTTCGAGAGTTATGGTTTGTGACTGCTGTACCCAGATTGTGACTATCCTCCTTTGAGAGTCTTGGTTTATCATTGGTTTACGTTGGCAGTAACTGATCTCCTTTGACAGTCATCTTCTTCTTTCTTTCTTTCTGTTAGTGTCCACAGTCATCATGTTGATTATTCTGACACTTTTGTGTGTATCACCGTCTTTTTTAGCCCGCCATTAAGGCAGCCATACTCCAACTTCGGGGAAGGTGCATGCTATGCGTATCATGGTTTACCATTGGTTTACATCGGCAGTAACTGACCTCCTTTGACAGTCATGGTTTATCATTGGTTTACATTGCAGTAACTGACCTCCTTTGACAGTCATGGTTTATCATTGGTTTACATCGGCAGTAACTCATCTCCTTTGACAGTCATGGTTTATCATTGGTTTATATCAGAGGTAGCTCATCTCCTTTGACAGTCATGGTTTATCATTGGTTTACATCGGCAGTGACGGACCTCCTTTGACAGTCATGGTTTATCATTGGTTTATATCAGCAGTAACTGACCTCCTTTGACAGTCATGGTTTATCATTGGTTTACATCGCAGTGACGGACCTCCTTTGACAGTCATGGTTTATCATTGGTTTATATCAGCAGTAACTGACCTCCTTTGACAGTCACGGTTTATCATTGGTTTACATCGGCAGTGACGGACCTCCTTTGACAGTCACGGTTTATCATTGGTTTACATCGGCAGTAACTGATCTCCTTTGACAGTCATGGTTTATCATTGGTTTACAATGACTCTTTGAATGCCTGGTTTACTAGTGGTGTACCACACACACACACACACACACACACACACACACACACACACACACACACACACACACACACACAGTGCATGAATGATCAAACGTTTTAAGTTTATGAATTCAAGTCATTTCCTCCAACCGCATTCCCTCTCCTTTTACCCCCTTCTTTACACACACACACACACACACAACACACACACACACACACACACACACACGCACACACACACACCACACACACACACACACACACACACACACACACACGCACACACAGAGCTATCCCACCTACCACCATCCCTTACTTTCCATCTCCCCCCCTCCCCCCCCCCCCCCCCCCCCCCCCCCCCAAGGCCCTGCTAAACGCTCGTCAATGTTTTGCTAAGTGTATTACCTTTGCTAACCGGGAATAAAATTCTCCTGTTCTCCTCCCGCCCACCCCCCCTCCCCCCCCCTCCCCCGCCTCCGCCTCCTCTCTCTACATTCTCTCCCCTCCCCCACGCCCACGCCATGTTCCCCTCCTCTCCACTGAGGTTTTTAGGTGCTGTAGCCATCTGAAAAGAAATTGGCTTCCACCTCTTCCCCCTCCAGGGGATCCGCCCCCTCGTGTGTGTGTGTGTGTGTGTGTGTGTGTGTGTGTGTGTGTGTGTGTGTGTGTGTGTGTGTGTGTGTGTGTGTGGTTGTGTGTGTGTGTGTGTGTGTGTGTGTGTGTGTTGTGTGTGTGTGTGTGTGTGTGCGTGTGTGTGTGTGTGTGATGTAGTGTGTGTTGTGGTGCGTGCATGCGTGCGTGCGTGCGTACGTGCGTGTGTGTGTGTATGTGAGCGTGTGTGTGTATGTGTGCGTACGTGTGTGTGTGTGTGTGTGTGTGTGTGTGTGTGTGTGTGTGTGTGTGTGTGTGTGTGTGTGTGTGT
>CM065719.1:80403639-80426139 GCA_033310375.1 Conus canariensis | reverse complement strand
CGTGCATTAGCACTGACGAGAGAGAGGGAGGTCATGTTGCTTGTAGCCCAGCCGACCACGAAGGGGAGAGGGAGGGAGGGAGGGAGGGAGGGGCAGGTTAGCATAAACTGGGCAACAGCAAAGACCTGGAGATCCTTTGCCTTCAGTCCATGCTGTTTACACCTCAGCCAACCGCAGGGGTCCATATCAGGCAAGGGGGCCTATCAGGGCCAACTCTATGCATAATGTAGGACAAGGGAGAGAAACACCCAGGACAATGTCTCCTTTACCTCAGTACACATAGTGACTTCGACAACCAGCGATGGGGAAAGGTGTGTGTGTGTGGGGGGGGGGGGGGGGAGAATGCCTGCAAATGACGACATAATGATTATCCTCTTCATTGTCACCACAGACTGCTAAACATCTGCCATTAGCACCATCTCTAACAATCTGTGTGTGATGATGGGAGGCAGGTCAGTGAGGAAGGAGATGGGCTGCGTTTGAAGGAGGAACAATGGACTGATGTAAGAGCATCAGACTTTTAGTCTTTAGCGAATCTTTGCTCGGCTCAGTGGAACCTGACCAGAGGAAAGCCAACACTGACTGATAGCGTGCATCGGGGAATCTGCCAACGTTTGATGGAAAAGAAATCCAGTCGATAAGAATGCTTCCTCTTCAACGGTGTGGAAATTCAGTTGATAAGTTCATGAATGCAGAGACCAATACCAGATGGAACGCCCCCACCCCCACCCCCACCACCCCCTCATCAAGAATGTCAAGCAAGTGACGTCATGTGATTTACAGCTGAGCCAACCGCAGAAAAAGAGTGCTTGGAATGATAGTGTAGGTCATGTGCGCCTGCGCTCACGTTTGTGTGTGTGTGTGTGTGTGTGTGTGTGTGTGTGTGTGTACGCATGTGTGTGTGTGTGTGTTTGTTTGTGTGTGTGTGTGTGTGCAGTGGAGGGATCAGGGAAGAAGAAGAAGAAGAAGAAGAAGAAGAAGAAGAAGAAGAAGAAGAACAGACAGACAGACAGACAGGCCAAGAGGCCAGGTGTGCAGAAGGGGAAGGAGGCCAAGCGTGACAGTGTCATGACAAGTCTTTCGCCCTTGCATTAGCAGATACTAGCATTCGCTAACAGTCACTGCGAAGAGTGGGGTTGGAGGAGGAGAGATGAGAAACAGCCGGAAAGAGAAGGGAAGGGTGGAAGGGAGGGACAGAGGGCACGATCATAAATTCTGTACTTAAAGAGAGACCAAGTGACACAACACAACTGAGAGTCAAATAGCCAAGACACAGAGACCAAGTGTCCCATTCATAATCAGCGGAGGGCACACCCTGCACATTACCACAGACAAGTGCTTCCTGTGCATGGTACGAATGAGAGAGGCGCAGTACAGTGTATCCTGTGCATTAGCACTGACGAGAGGGAGGGAATGGAGGGGGCGGGTTGGCATGAACTGGGTAACAGCAAAGACAAGCAGGAGATCCTGTGCCTTCAATCCATGCTGTTTACCGCCCAGCCGACGGCACGGGGCCATATCAGGGTCAATTCTGTGCAGAATGTAGATGGCACGGGGCCATATCAGGGCCGATTCTGTGCAGAATGTAGACGGCACGGCGCCATATCAGGGTCGATTCTGTGCAGAATGTAGACGGCACGGGGCCATATCAGGGCCGATTCTGTGCAGAATGTAGACGGCATGGGGCCATATCAGGGCCGATTCTGTGCAGAATGTACACGGCATGGGGCCATATCAGGGCCGATTCTGTGCAGAATGTAGACGGCACAGGGCCATGTCAGGGCCGATTCTGTGCAGAATGTAGACGGCACGGGGCCATGTCAGGGCCGATTCTGTGCAGAATGTAGACGGCACAGGGCCATGTCAGGGCCGATTTTGTGCAGAATGTAGACGGCACGGGGCCATATCAGGGCCGATTCTGTGCAGAATGTAGACGGCACAGGGCCATGTCAGGGCCGATTCTGTGCAGAATGTAGACGGCACGGGGCCATATCAGGGCCGATTCTGTGCAGAATGTAGACGGCACAGGGCCATATCAGGGCCGATTCTGTGCAGAATGTAGACGGCATGGGGCCATATCAGGGCCGATTCTGTGCAGAATGTAGACGGCATGGGGCCATATCAGGGCCGATTCTGTGCAGAATGTAGACGGCATGGGGCCATATCAGGGCCGATTCTGTGCAGAATGTAGGATAAGAGAGAGAAAAACCCATGACAATGTCTCCTCTGCCTCAGTGACTTCAATAACCAGCTCTCAGAAAAGGAAAGGTAGGAGGAGGAGGGGGTGGGGGTGCCGCTTATGATGACATGTCCCCTTCATTAGTACCACAGACTGTTAAACGTCCATGATTAGCACTACCTCTAATGATCCATGTGTAATGATGGGAGGCAGTTCATTGAGGAAGGAGATGGGATTTGTTCGAAGGATGAACAAAAAAAAAACTGATGTTAGCGCGTCAGACCTTTAATCATGAGCGATCTTCGTTTCTTTCTTTTGTTTTGTTTTGTTTTGTTTTGTTTTGCTGTCCCCACCTCAATGGCAGTGCACCCACGCCACTCATTCCGACCTCCCCGTCCACAGCCACAGCCCGGCCTGGCCAACCACAGCTCCGACGTCTGCAATCCACAGGGAGCAGTCACTGTCGAAGTCGTCAGTCATGAGGCATCCCACTGGAGGAGACACTGCACTGCTGCTGACTCACTTCAGTGGTGATCAGCTCTGTTCTGATCCAACATACGGAGGACACCACATGCTAAGCCCCCTCCTGAGCGCTTTTTGTACTCCCAGTTCTTATAGAACAGGGAGTACTTTACAATGGGAACGAAGAAATGCTGTCTATGTGTCTGTCTGTCTGTCTGTCTGTCTGTCCGTCCACGGTCAAAATGTGTTCCACTTGCTCCAGACAAAACTGTTGGACCGATCTTTCTGAAAATTTGTAGATATGGTCATAATGGGTCACGGATGATGCCGGATGTTTTATTTTACCAGAAAACCGTTACTAACGGCTATAAATTATAATTTTGTGATGTACAGTTTAAGCAATAACGGCTTATAGACTTAAGTGTAACCAACTTGTATGAGTTCTTCGGTAGTATAGTGGTTAGTATCCCCGCCTGTCACGCGGAGAGCAGAGGTTCATTTCCCCGCCGGGGAGAGCAGTCTTGTTTTTCTCTCAAATACAAAATTTCTACCACCAAAAGGGGAGAAAGTGCTATAGTGACTGATTTTTTTTTTTTTTTTGACTACCGTACTGGGAGTATGTTTATATGCTTTGCATATTGTTTGCTCTGTTTAATGGATCTTGACCGAACAAAACCCAACACCGGCTAAAAGCATAAAAAGAAACGATTGGGGAAAGTCTACCAAAATTCGATAGAAAACAAATTCAGTGGATAAGACCGCCCTCTCACCAAGGATGTGTCATTCAGTTGATAAGTTCATGTATGAAAACACCAACAGTAGATGATCGATGGAACGTTTATTGCTCACCAAGAATGTCAACCAAGTGATATGCTGGAATTTGCAGCTGAGCCGACCACAGAAAAATACTTCTTGGAATAATAGCGTAGGTCGTGTGTGTGTGTGTGTGTGTGTGTGTGTGTGTGTGTGTGTGTGTGTGTGTGTGTGTGTGTGTGTGTGTGTGTGTGTGTGTGTGTGTGCGTGAGCGGGTGCGTGTGTGTGTGTGTGTGTGTGTGTGTGTGTGTGTGTGTGCGTGTGTGCGTGCGTGCGTGTGTGTGTATGTGTGTGTGTGCGTGTGTGTGTGTGTGTGTGTGTGTGTGTGTGTGTGTCTGTGTCTGTGTCTGTGTCTGTCTGTGTGTGTGATCATACGCGTCATACGCAGCATAAATCCACTCACCTCTTCACCTCACCCCACTCCCTTTCTTTGAGAGCTGGTTGTCGAATCGCTCTCTCTGTTGAGGTGGAGAGTACACTGTCATGGATGTCTCTCTCTCTCTCTCTCTCTCTCTCTCTCTCTCTCTCTCTCTCTCTCTCTCTCTCTCTCTCTCTCTCTCTTATCCTACATTCTGCATAAAATCGGCCCTGATTCCATCCTTATTCCAGGGACCCGCTAACCTCCATCAGGTTGCACTGTCACGCCAGATCTGCCAGCGAGGTGACAGAGGAACTGTGTGCACAAACATTGAAATGCCAGCGGTGATATTCCAGCTCCCGTGAATCCTGAAAGTGAAAGACCGAGCCAGAACAAGGTGTTGTAGCATCTGCAATGTAGTCGTCAGATCTGGAGGGGTCGGGGGGGGGGGGGGGGGGGGGGGGGGGGGGGGGGGGGGGGGGGGGGGGGGGGGGGGTGGCCTGTGGCTGGGTGGTCTGCTGCCGTAATGTTTGTCTTTTTGTCTGTTGACGGTGCAGAACTCTTCTCTCTCTCTCTCTCTCTCTCTCTCTCCTCTCTCTCTCTCTCCTCTCTCTCTCTCTCTCTCTCTCCATCACACACCACACACACACACACCACACACACCACACACAAACACACACACACACACACACACACACACACACAGAGCAGAAGCAGCTGGGCTACTAGTAATGCTATGAGTAAGAATAACAGTAGCAGCAGTGGTAGTAGCAGCAGCTGTAACAGTAGTAGTAGCAGCAGTGGCAACAGTAGTAGTAGCGGCAGTAGTAATAGTAGTAGTAACAGTAGTGTAGAACTAAGAATATCAGCAGGAGGAGCAGCGGCAGCAGCAGGACTGACTAGTGGCATGGGTGAGAATAACTGCAGCAGCAGCAGCAGTAGCAGCAGCAGCAGCAGCAGCAGCAGCAGCAGTAGTAGTATAGTAGTAAGAATACCAGCAGCAGAAGCAGCAGATGTGGTCGTCGTCATTGTCGTCGTCGTCGTAGTAGTAGTAGTAGTAGTTGTTGTCGTCGTCGTCGTCTTCGTAGTAGTAGTAGTAGCAACAGCAGCAGTAGTACCAGTTGTTACAGCCGTCATAGTTGTAGCCGTCGTCGTCGTCGTAGTAGTAGTAGTACTAGTAGTAGTAGTAGTAGTAGCAGCAGCAGCAGCAGCAGCAGCAGCAGCAACAGCAGCAGCAGTAGCAATAGTAGTAACAATAGCAGAAGAAATGGTAGTAGTAGTAGTAGTAGTAGTATAGTTGTTGTTGTTGTTGCTGTTGATGATGATGATGTTGTTTCAGAACAGTAGTAGCAGCAGCACAGACGACAAGAACACCACCGTAGGTCCATTGCGGCAGTAGTAGTAGAAGCAGTCGAGCAGTAGTAATTTAGCAGTAGTGGCGATAGTAGTAGTAGTAGCAGTAGTACAGTAGTAGTAGTAGTGTTGTCGTTGCTGCTGTTGCTGCTGCTGTTGTTGTTATTGTCGCCGTCGTCGTCATTGCCACAGAAGTAGTAGAAATAGTAGTAGCAGCAGCAGCAATAGTAGTAATAGCAATAGTAGCAGTAGTGACAGTAGCAGTGGTTGATGTTGTTGTTGTTCTTGTTCTTGTTGTTGTCCAGGGCTACGGCAGAAGGCTTAGCACAAACCACCACCAAGCGGCGGCTATACGACACAGAAAGAAACAGTGGCAAGTGGTCGTGCGTGCACGCCAAAGTGGACGCATCAATAATTGGTCACGATACAGGCCAGCTAACAGCAGCGGCGGCAGCAGCAGCAGTAGCAAGTCGGTACAGCGTGGTTGGTGGGTGCATGGTTTGGAAAAAGTCAAGGTTCGTCTCCCACCTAGACAGACTAAGTACTGACTGGCTGGAGCGGGGGGGGGGGGGGGGGGAGGGGAGTGGGAGTGGGAGTGGGGGGGGGGGAACCTGGAGGATGTGCTTCTGTCTATCTAACTGCGCAGAACTGGCCGGTCTTCCCGCCCTGCACCTTGCTCATAAACCCCCCCCTCCATCTCCCTCCCCCCCCCCCCCCCCCCCCCCCCTCTCCTGCTTGCGGAGACTGGTCACACTATTATCTTTTCATGACATTTTGATGCGTGACTTCGATGCTGGGAGAGAAGCAGAAGGGGAGTCGGAGAGGATGGTGGGTGGGAGTCGGGGTTGCTCACCTTTCTCTCTCTCTCTCTCTCTCTCTCTCTCTCTCTCTCTCTCTCTCTCTCTCTGTGTGTGTGTGTGTGTGTGTGTGTGTGTGTGTGTGTGTGTGTGTGTGTGTGTGGTCTATCTGTCTGTCTGTCTGTATGTTGTCCTGTCTGTCTGTCTGTCTGTCTGTCTCTGAATTACTCTCTCTCTCTCTCTCTTGTCTGTCTCCTCTTTCTCTCCTCTCTCTCTCTCTCTCTCTCTCTCTGATCTCTGTCTCCTCTTTTTCTCGTCTCTCTCCTCTCTCTCTCACGATACACGATCATACACAATATTTTATTTGTCCTCATAGAATACAAGGAAAATTTGTTTGTGGGTTTCCATCATCAAAATTCACATATTACAACAAATTACAACAAGTATATCATTATACCTCTGTGTCTGTCTGTCTGTCTGTCTGTCTGTCTGTCCAGTATATCTTATACCTCTGTCTCTGTCTGTCTGTCTGTCTGTCTCTCTCTCTCTCTCTCTCTCTCTCTCTCTCTCTCTCTCTCTCTTAACGTTTTAATGCTTTACATTGGACGTGTGTGTGTGCAGACGTGTTGGCTAAGATTAATGCTTCGTTTTGTCTTCTCACTGGTTTGCTTTATGTAGTTGTATTCTCCATTATTTGATTTTTTTTTCAATAAAAGAAACATGTTCTGTGACGCGTTTCTCTTCTTCTAAATGTGTGTATGTAGTTAATCTGTCAGATCTCTCGCTTGGTTTGTTTGTTTGTTTGTTTTGGTTGTTTCTTTTCTTTTCTTTTGATTTGTGTTTTTTTGTTCGTTTTCAATATAAAACTCACAGGACAAATTTCAAATTTTACACTTTGGATGGGGTCTGAATCGCCTGGTTGTTGTTGGTTGTTTGTTTTTTTCAAATGAGTATTGTCTTTCCTTTTATTCATATCATCTGCCTTGAGATATTCAGCCGTACTAATTCACACAGAGCACTGTCTTCTTTACTGATGCAAAACATTCCATCCTCGATGTATGTTTGCGTCATCCCAGTGCATTTCCTTCTTACACTGCAGACGCAGAGACCTTCATACCATGACTGTCTGGAACAAAGACAGTCTGTGAATATAACTGATTCCTGGAATCTGTGCATACCGTTGATTGTTGGACTGTTGGCCAGGAATACCAGAGGTACGAGGTTTCAGACCTATAAGAGTCGAGATCAACTTTCCGTTCCATATTTCATATCATCCAGAGATCAACTTCTGTTCCGTATTCATAAACCAAGTAATTTCTGTTCCGTATTTCATATGATTCTGAGATTACTTTTTCCTTATTTCATATTATCCAGAGATCAACTTTCTGTTCCGTATTTTATATTATCCTGATATCAACCTTCTGTTTCATATTTCATATTATCCAAAAGTCAACTTTTTCTTCCGTAATTCATGTTATCCAGAGATCAACGTTGTGTTCCATATTTCATGTTATTCGGTCAAAGCACAGTGACCTGGCGTACTCTTGGAAGGCTGCCTTGAACGTGTTCTTCCTGTTACGGGTAGTCACATGCGTTCCACCAGGTCACGCGCTTCAAGACGGAGGTGTCACCAGAGATGGTAGAAGAGAGGTGCTTGTCCTTTGACACCCACTCTCCCTCAGACACCTGCCTCACCGCTGACCACAGACCAGGTCAGTCAATGGGCAGGTTTGTCCGCTAGCTGGGTAAAGTTCAAGCCATTGATTCAATCGCCTTGCAGGTAGTTTGTAATGGAATCAGCCAACACAAGAGTCATGCTACAGACTAAAAACCTCCAGTTATCACTGATTCTGCATGCTTGTTGGGAAAAGTATCCCTAGGAGAAAACTGACTCAGGCATTAACTGCCGGGGACTGAGTTAGGTTTTACCTTTCTGTTGGGGATGGGGACACAGGGAGAGCAGAGCCTAGGTCTAATGACAGTACCGCCTATGTATTTCAAAGAGCTTTATTGATTTGTTCTGATGAGTATTATGTTTGTGTCATCTTTTTGTCATCCCTATGCTCCACCCCCCCCCCCCTCCCCCAGGTCTATGCTCTCCCAAATTCACGTTTTCTCTGTAGGTGTCTCCCCCCCCCCCCCTCCCATCCCCGTCCCCACGTTAATCTTTTCCCGAGGTCTGCGTTTCCTATACCCCCCCCCCCCTTCCCTGGTGTATGGTCTTCCAGGTACATGTTCAAGTTCTATGTCCCCCCAAATACGTAGACATATCTATATCTATATATTTATCTATCTTACCATCTATGTTTCTAGCTATCTACACATTTACCATACACTATACATATTTGTGTGTGTGTGTGTGTGTGTGTGTGTGTGTGTGTGTGTGTGTGTGTGTGTGTGTGTGTGTGTGTGTGGTGTGTGTGTGTAGTGTTGGAATGGGTGGGTGGGAGGTGGTGTCCACACACACACACACACACACACACACACACACACACACACACACCACCACCACCACCACCACCACACACCACCACCACCACCACCACCACCACCGCTACCCCACACCATACGCACGCACGCACGCATACGCGCACGCATGCACGCAGGCACGCACACACACACATACATACACTCATTACTTTGTGACGAATACACAGTATTAGGACCGCTAGGGTTTGATTTCTCTCTTCTTTTTTTTTTTTTTTTTTTTTGTTTAAAAGTCTAATGATTCGTCTTTTCTTTTATGTATGTTTATCGGGTGATGCACAGGTGACAGCCATGACATAAACCATTCTTGGTACAACACAGATTCATTGGGTCCTCAGCTTCGTAGCTGTGGGTTTTTCAATGCTTGTAGGTATGTAGGCGTTGGTGGGTGGAGAGAATAAGGTGTGCGCGAACCAAGGGCACACGTGCTCATGTGTGGTGGGGGGAGGGGGGCGGTGGTGGTGGTGGTAGCAGTGAGCGTGCCATGGGTTCCACCTGCTGCAGTGGAGGAATGCGTAGGTAGAGGGGGGAGGGGGAGGGAGGGAGGGAGGGGGGTGGCAAGAGGCTGCGGTATGTCTGTTCGTCCATTAATTATCTTGCTATGCGTTTATGTGTAAAAATGCTTCTGTTTTCTTTCTTTACTTACGTCTTTTCTTTCCTGTTGTTGTTGTTGTTGTTGTTGTTGTTGTTGTTGTTTTACTATTGTTAGTAGGAACATTATTGCTGTTGCTATCATGATTGTTTTTTTCATTAACGTATACATCTGTAGTTAATATTCACCATCATTATCATCGCTGTTGTTGTTGTTGTTGCTGCTGCTGTTGTTTTTGTTGTGTTGTTGTTGTTGTTGTTGTTCGTACTGATCAATAATAATTATGTTATCTTCTGAACATTCGTTTCCCACAAATGTACACACATCAAATGCACACACATACGCACGCGCGCGCACGCACGCATGCACACGCACACACACACACACACACACACACACACACACACACACACACACACACACACACACACACATAATATATATATATAGGCCCGTGCCCATCTACCCATGTACATACATATACACACACACACGTGCACACCCGCACAAACACACACATGCACTGACAGGCAGTTGTGGCAGGGACAATGTTAGGTAGATACCCAAGGTCAGACAAGTGCATTTGGCTAATGTGCAGGTCAGACACGTGCTAAGTTCGTAACCATGAGACCGTCGTCTTAGATTCTCTCATCTTAGTCATTATTTCATTTATCCATCAGCTTTAAATCGTACGCAGTGTGTCCTGAAGCTTAGCAGATGTGATTTAGCGTTTATGGACTAGTCCGCACGCAGTGACACTCCTTGACGAGACTGGAATTGAAACTGAAACTGACCACTACTAGCGACTTCTGCCCCATAGCTGACCACCACTGACCGTGATGGTCTCTGCTGACCACTACTGACCACTACCACAAAGTGTTCACAGGTCCCTCGTTCGTTCTGTCACGTTTGTGTTGTGGTGTTTTGTCTCGGCAAGTTTGCGATCACGACATACCACTGTGGATCAATGCTGACCGCTACTGACCACTGTCCTAACGATTCAGAATGCATCGTTTTGTGACGGTTAGGCAGAATTAGGACGTTTTGATAAGATTGAAACCCTTTGGACTGTACGCTAATGGCCACTGCTAGCCATAACTGACCACTTCCCAGGTTAGACCAGGTGGCACGACACGGTACGTGACAACATTTGTGTGAACAAAGTGAAATGAGTTGTGACTCTCTGTTTGTGTGAACAAAGTGAATGAGTTGTGACTTTTCGTTTGTGTGAACAAAGTGAAATGAGTTGTGACTTTTCGTTTGTGTGAACAAAGTGAAATGAGTTGTGACTTTTCGTTTGTGTGAACAAAGTGAAATGAGTTGTGACTTTTGTTTGTGTGAACAAAGTGAATGAGTTGTGACTTTTCGTTTGTGTGAACAAAGTGAAATGAGTTGTGATTTTCGTTTGTGTGAACAAAGTGAGATGAGTTGTGACTTTTCGTTTGTGTGAACAAAGTGAGATGAGTTGTGACTTTTTGTTTGTTGTGAACAAAGTGAGATGAGTTTGTGACTTTTTGAGTTTGTTGTGTGAACAAAGTGAAATGAGTTGTGACTTTTTGAGTTGTTTTGTGAACAAAGTGAAATGAGTTGTGACTTTCTGCTTGTGTGAACAAAGTGAAATGAGTTGTGACTTTCGTTTGTGTGAACAAAGTGAATGAGTTGTGACTTTTCGTTTGTGTGAACAAAGTGAGATGAGTTGTGACTTTTCGTTTGTGTGAACAAAGTGAGATGAGTTGTGACTTTTTCGTTTGTGTGTAACAAAGTGAGATGAGTTGTGACTTTTTGTTGTGTGTGAACAAAGTGAGATGAGTTGTGACTTTTCGTTTGTGTGAACAAAGTGAGATGAGTTGTGACTTTTCGTTGTGTGAACAAAGTGAATGAGTTGTGACTTTTCGTTTGTTTGAACAAAGTGAGATGAGTTGTGACTTTTCGTTTGTGTAACAAAGTGAGATGAGTTGTGACTTTTCGTTTGTGTGAACAAAGTGAGATGAGTTGTGACTTTTTGAGTTGTGTTGTGTGAACAAAGTGAAATGAGTTGTGACTTTTTGAGTTGTGTTGTGTGAACAAAGTGAGATGAGTTGTGACTTTTGAGTTGTGTTGTGTGAACAAAGTGAATGAGTTGTGACTTTTTGAGTTGTTTGTGTAACAAAGTGAAATGAGTTGTGACTTTCTGCTTGTGTGAACAAAGTGAAATGAGTTGTGACTCTCTGTTTGTGTGAACAAAGTGAAATGAGTTGTGACTTTCTGTTCTGTGAACAAGTGAAATGATTTGTGACTTTCGTTTGTGTGAACAAAGTGAGATGAGTTGTGACTTTTTGAGTGTGTTGTGTGAACAAAGTGAAATGAGTTGTGACTTTCTTGTTTGTGGTTGTAACAAAGTGAGATGAGTTGTGACTTTTTGAGTTGTGTTGTGTCAACAAAGTGAAATGAGTTGTGACTTTTCGTTTGTGTGAACAAAGTAAAATGAGGTGTGACTTTTTGAGTTGTTTTGTGTGAACAACGTGAAATGAGTTGTGACTTTTTGAGTTGTGTTGTGTGAACAAAGTGAGATGAGTTGTGACTTTTTGAGTTGCACGTTTGTGATGTGGCACGACACACGGCCTGCCTGTGATATGTGACATGCCATCCGACATAAAGGATGCTACATGATACAACACGACATGTGATATGCGATCTGACATGTGACGTTACAAAGTGGCATTGCGAAATGAAAAAAGAACAATTGTGGGAAGACCTGGCAAACACAGACCAAGGGGAACATAGACCTGGGCAAACACAGACCTGGAGGAACTTAAACGTAGAGGGACATAGACATGGAGGAACTTAAACGTGGAAGAACATAGACTTGGCGAAACACAGACATTGGAAAAAAATAGGCCTGGGGGAACACAGACCAAGGGAAACACAGACCTGGGCAAAATACAGACCTGGCGAAACACAGGCCTTGGAAAAATAGACCTGGGGAAACACAGACCAAGGGGAACATAGACCTGGGCAAAATACAGACCTGGCGAAACACAGGCCTCGGAAAAATAGACCTGGGGGAACACAGACCAAGGGGAACACAGACCTGGAGGAACATAGACGTGGAGGAACATAGACTTGGCGAAACACAGACCAAGGGAAACAGACCTGGGCAAAATACAGACCTGGCGAAACACAGGCCTTGGAAAAATAGACCTGGCGGAACACAGACCAAGGGGAACATAGACCTCGGAGCATATTTCTCTTCCTCCACGTCTTTACCGCCCACCTCCACCTTCCACCTGCCCGACCCCATCCCCCACCCCACCCCACCCCACCCTCCATGATATTCTAATGTATGCGAAGGGTTCCTGCACAGCAAAGCCAGAACGTCTCCAATGCGCCCGGGGACAGGACTAATATAATGAATGCCCAGCAGAGTCATCTCTTGCATGAAGATCTCGTCATCAGCCTCCTGGAACCACGTCTTGGTCATGACAACAATCTCATCATGGCTGCTCTAAATGACATCAGGCCATTCGACGTTTGTTGCTTTTCCCCCGTTCATGTATTGCATTAAGCTGCAGCTAGAAATGCTTGGAAGAAAGTGTAAGAAGACGTTCTCAAACACTGAGACAGCCAAAACCTAGGCCACTATAGTAAAACCAGCCACCAAAGCTCAGTGTGTGTGTGGGGGGGGGGGGGGATGGGGGGGGAGAATGGAAAGGTAGGGGGAAGACGGGTTTCCAGTCAAGTGCAATTAGGTGGTTTATAGCCCAGCCGACCGTGAGGGTCATGGCCAGGCTGACTAATTTCCAGACCAAGAGAAAACTGGCACAAGCTTCGATTCATGTCGACACTGCAGTCAAGGCTATCTGCAACTTGTGCGATTTTGAACCTGGTTGTCTGTCCTTTCCGACAACGCCTCAATGCACAATCTGTCAGGAACATTAAAAGCCTCAATGGACAATCTGTCAGGAACATTAAAGGCCTCAATGGACAACCTGTCAGGAACATTAAAGGTCTCAATGGACAACCTGTCAGGAACATTAAAGGTCTCAATGGACAACCCGTCAGGAACATTAAAGCCTCAATGGACAATCTGTCAGGAACATTAAAGGCCTCAATGGACAACCTGTCAGGAACATAAAAGGTCTCAATGGACAACCTGTCAGGAACATTAAAGGCCTCAATGGACAATCTGTCAGGAACATTACATGTCTCATTGAACAACCTGTCAGGAACATTAAAAGCCTCAATGGACAACCTGTCAGGAACATTAAAGGCCTCAATGGACAACCTGTCAGGAACGTTAAAGTCCTCAATGGACAACCTGTCAGGAACATTAAAGGCCTCAATGGACAACCTGTCAGGAACATTAAAAGCCTCAATGCACAATCTGTCAGGAACATTAAAGGCCTCAATGGACAACCTGTCAGGATTATTAAAGGCCTCAATGGACAACCTGTCAGGAACATTAAAGGCCTCAAAGGACAACCTGTCAGGAAACATTAAAGGCCTCAATGGACAACCTGTCAGGAACATTAAAGGCCTCAATGGACAACCTGTCAGGAACATTAAAGGCATCAATGGACAACCTGTCAGGAACATTAAAGGCCTCAATGGACAACCTGTCAGGAACATTAAAGGCCTCAATGGACAACCTGTCAGGAACATTAAAGGTCTCAATGGACAATCTCTCAGGACCATTAAAGGTCTCAATGGACAACCTGTCAGGAACATTAAAGGCCTCAATCGACAACCTGCCTTGATCATTAAAAGCCTCAATGGACAACCTGCCTTAAACATTAAAGGCCTCAATGGACAGCCTGCTTTGAACATTAAAGGCCTCAATGGACAACCTGTCAGGAACATTAAAGGCCTCAATGGACAACCTGTCAGGAACATTAAAGGCATCAATGGACAACCTGTCAGGAACATTAAGGGCCGCAATGGACAATCTGTCAGGAACATTAAAGGCCTCAATGGACATGACAACCTGTCAGGAACATTAAGGGCCGCAATGGACAATCTGTCAGGAACATTAAGGCCTCAATGGACATGACAACTGTCAGGAACATTAAAGGCCTCAATGGACAACCTGTCAGGAACATTAAACGTTTCAATGGACAATCGGCAGGAACATAAAAGGCCTCAATGCACAAATTGTCAGGAACATTAAAAGCCTCAATGGACAATCTGTCAGGAACATTAATGGCCTCAATGGACAACCTGTCAGGAACATTAAAGGCCTCAATGGACAACCTGTCAGGAATATTAAAAGCCTCAATGGACAACCTGTCAGGAACATTAAAGGCCTCAATGGACAACCTGTCAGGAACATTAAAGGCCTCAATGGACAACCTGTCAGGAATATTAAAGGCCTCAATGGACAACCTGTCAGGAACATTAAACGTTTCAATGGACAACTTGTCATGAACATTAAACGCCTCAATGAGTTATCGGTCAGGATTATTCAAAAGCCTGAAAGAATTACTGTCAACTATATAAGCCGCAAAGGACAACCTGTCAAGACCATTAAACGCCTCAAAGGACAACCTTTTCAGACCATTAAACGCCTCAAAGGACAACCTGTCCAGACCATTAAACGCCTCAAAGGACAACCTGTCAAGACCATTAAACGCTTCAAAGGACAACCTGTCAAGACCATTAAACGCTTCAAAGGACAACCTGTCAAAACCATTATACGCCTCAAAGGACAACCTATCCAGGCCTTTTAATGCCTCAAAGGGCAGCCTGTGCAGACCATTTAATGCCTCAAAGGACAACCTGTGCAGACCATTAAAACGCCTCAAAGGACAACCTATCCAGACCATTAAACGCCTCAAAGGACAACCTGTCAAAACCATTAAACGTCTCAAAGGACAACCTGTCAAAACCATTAAACGCCTCAAAGGACAACCTGTCAAGACCATTAAACGCCTCAAAGGACAACCTGTCAAGACCATAAAACGCCTCAAAGGACAACCTGTCAAGACCATTAAACGCCTCAAAGGACAACCTGTCCAGACCATTAAACGCCTCAAAGGACAACCTGTCCAGACCATTAAACGCCTCAAAGGACAACCTGTCAAGACCATTAAACGCCTCAAAGGACAACCTGTCAAGACCATTAAACGCCTCAAAGGACAACCTGTCAAGACCATTAAACCCCTCAAAGGACAACCTGTCCAGACCATTAAACGCCTCAAAGGACAGCCTGTCCAGACCATTAAACGCCTCAAAGGGACAACCTGTCCAGACCATTAAACGGCTCAAAGGACAACCTGTTCAGATCATTAAACGCCTCAAAGGACAACCTGTCAAGACCATTAAACGCCTCAAAGGACAACCTGTCAGGAGCAAGATTTGCCAAAATAGATGACCGGTCAGAAACATGAAACTCTCAAACGAGCGATCCAGAGTTTGTTCGTCCACTAAGGTGTTTAGTGTGATCCAGAGTGCGTTCGTCCACTACGGTGTTTAGTGTTCCTGACAGGTCATTAGTCCAGCTGCCGACAAACGACCTGTACATTGTGTATCTCTCTGACACAGATCATCTGTCGACCTGGCTTGGAAGTCAGCAGTATAGCCATCTCTATGGGTACGAAATCAGCTTTCGGAGAAACACACTTGGATAGACCAACAATCAGGACAACGTAGAAAGACTAAAAAAGAAAGAAAGAAAGAAAGAAAGAAAGAAAGAAAGAAAGAAAGAAAGAAGTGAGCCTAAAGGCTGACTGAAGCAGACACCCCCCCCCCCCAAAAAAAAAAAAAAAAAAAAAAGAAGAAAAAAGAAAGAAAAAAAAAAGAAAGAGACACATTTCCAGTACCATACAAATGACTCCTGGCAATCCTCGTCAGACAGAGCAATGCCTCCCCGGCAGACTTCGCTCGCTGCCAGTACTAAAGGGTGAAAAAGTTTGTCGTAGACAAATATACAGCTTATTAGACAGCTAGTCTACGCAAGTACCAGCGCACGGCACAGTAGACAACCAAACAACAGACAGACAGCCGTAATATGCTGGAACAGCTGAGATCTTCCTGAAACTGCGCACTTTTCTCAGTAAAATACCTTTGGAAGCTAACTCTTTCCTGGCTGAGTGCGTGGGAATCCAGACAAAGCAGTTGTTAAAGGACTTGGTTTTCTCCCCTCTCTCTATTCCTTCTGTGATGTACGGTCGTCGCCATTTGTGTGAATTTTGATAGATTTTCCGGCTGTCGAAATGCCACTCAAAGTTTCAGATTCAGTTTCAACACGGCAGAGTGCGGCATGCAGGGTGTGTTTCGTTTCGCCGACGTCCGTTTCGCCTACTTTCGTTTCGCCGAAGGTCAGTTCGCTTGTGCACTTTTGCTACAAGTTGTTTCGTCTTGTTTCGCCTACATTTTTTGTTCTTTCTTTCTCTGTGTGTGTGTGTGTGTGTGTGTGTGTGTGTGTGTGTGTGTGTGTGTGCGCGCGCGCGCGCGCGCGCGCGCGAGCGTCCCCGCGTGCACGTGCATCTACATGTGTATGCGTATGCTTGTGCACATGTGTGTGTGTGTGTGTGTGTGTGTGTGTGTGTGTGTGTGTGTGTGTGTGTGTGTGTGTGTGTGTGTGTGTGTGTGTGTGTACGGGCGCACGCGCGCTCGTTTGTATGATAATGTGTGTGTGCATGTGCGTGTGCCTCTGTGTGTGTGTGTGTGTGTGTGTGTGTGTGTGTGTGTGTGTGTGTGTGTGTGTGTGTGTGTGTGTGTGTGAATGCCGTCATATTTTGCAGTGTTCATATATATATATATGAGGATTTTTTGGCCAACATCACATCAAAGTGGCTGCGCACATTAGCTAGCAATTGAGCATACGTGATTTTCTGTACCTACCTTCTGTCAGCCTTGAACATTCTCCAAATAAGAGTAATCAGCCCGAAGGCATTAGACTTGAACCAGTCGGCTAACGTGGACGACACCAACGGTAACTATGATCTCAAAAGCTGCTAAGGTAGAGGTACCGTCCTTGTACACGTGTACACTCAACACATACACACATACAATGGTAATTATGGCACAACCAATGTTATGTAGGTCCTCAAGGTCTGACCAATACTTCGGGCTAATGCATAGGTCAGACTGCTAAGTCGTAGCCATGAGACCCTCTTCTTAAATTCTCTCATCTTAAGTCATTAATTCATTTCTTCATCAGCTTTAAATCCTACGCAGTGTAGTCTGAAAAATTTAGCGGATGTGGTGTAGCGTATATGGACTAGTCCGCACGCAGTGACACCTCCTTGATGAAACTTAAACTGAAACTGTAATGTTCTTATCATATCTAGATCTTACCAGCTCCATCGCTCACACTGAACGAAGTGTCGAGATGCCTCCCCATATTTCACCCCCAACCCCCCTAGCCCTCCGTTGTTCTTTGTCCAGATTCACCACCCGAGCACATCTCTTCAGTTTCCTTTCACTGCGTGCGTCTGTGTGAGACTGTGTAGGTGAAAAAGATTGTGTACGTGTGTGGATGTGTGTGTGTGTGTGTGTGTGCGCGTGTGCGTGTGTGTGTGTGTGTGTGTGTGTGTGTGTGTGTGAGAGAGAGAGAGAGAGAGAGAGAGAGGCTTGGTGGGTTTTTTTTCTTCCCTTTTTATTTCCTTTGTTTATTGTCTGTGATATCGAGAAAAGTAAATCTGAACACTTTTGTTATGTCAAATCGTCTGCAGGGAAGAATTGGTTCTCAGTCTGCTTTTTCCCCCATTCCCCAGGAGTTCCAGCCAGTGAAGCGGATCCTCCCAGCCATGGAGCAGGTCTGTCACAGTAGACTGCCGTTCTGGACAATCTGTGCCCACCCCCCTCCCACTCCCCTCGCCTCCCTCCCTTCCCCTCCCCCCTTGTCGTTAACATCAACTGGCCGGGTTTGTAATTTACAGCTGCCAATTGAGGCCCCCGCCCTTTCTCACAATGACGACAGGGTGGGGTGTTTGAAATTCTGTGTGCGTGTGTGCGTGCGTCTGTGTGTGTGTGTGTGTGTGTGTGTGTGTGTGTGTGTGTGTGTATGTGTGTGTGTGTGTGTGTGTGTGTGTGTGTGTGTGTGTGTGTGTGTGTGTGTGTGTGTGTGTGTGTCTGACCCCGTCTAACACACGTATGCACGCATTCATGCACGAATGCAACACACACACACACACACACACACACGTGCACGCGCGCGCGCGCGCGCGCTCTCACGTTCACACACATACACCCATGCGCGCGACCGCACATCCAGACACCTACTGTCTGTCAAATAAGTCTGTGTGCGCGCGCGCATCGAAACACGCACTGTCTGTCAAATAAGTCTATGTGACTTTTAAGGCAGTACCAGCGTTCTATTTTTGAGTCTTTCCTGATTCTACCCCCACCCCACCCTCTACCCCACATATACACTGTCAAAGAAGTCTATGTGACTTTTAAGGCGATAAAAAGGATTCTATTCCTGCTTCTGTCCTGATTTTCACACACACACACACACACACACACACACACACACACACACACACACACACACACACACACACACACACACACACTAATTAACAAATGTTCTCTCTCTCTCTCTCTCTCCTCTCTCTCTCTCTCTCTCTCTCTCCCCTCTCTCACCCACTCCTTTTCCCTTTCTCTCCAATACCAAATAACGAAGGCAGGCCTGACATACCGAGCTGCTCGCCAAGTGGGGCAGTGTGTCACACACCGTGTCAATATCTTCCTGATAACCAATGCCAGTGGGCGATGACACGCCGCCATCAAACGTGCCAACCAGCCAACAACCCCTACGGCAAGCAAAGGCGGCTGGCTACGTGCAGGCACCATTACCATCTTACTTCTGTCTTCCTTCATATCGGCTACGAAGCGTAGCTGGTTGAACGGGAAAGGTAGCAGTAGTACAAACTCGCTACGAAACGTAGCTGCCTGAACGGGAAAGGTAGCAGTGTTACAAACTCGCTACGAAGCGTAGCTGGCTGAACGAGAAATGTAGCAGTGTTATAAACTCGCTACGAAGTGTAGCTGGCTGAACGGGAAAGATAGCAGTGTTACAAACTCGCTACGAAGCGTAGCTGGTTGAACGGGAAAGGTAGCAGTGTTACAAACTCGCTACGAAGCGTAGCTGGTTGAACGGGAAAGGTAGCAGTGTTACAAACTCGCTACGAAGCGTAGCTGGTTGAACGGGAAAGGTAGCAGGGTTACAAACTCGCTACGAAGCGTAGCTGGTTGAACGGGAAAGGTAGCAGTGGTACAAACACGTGAAATTTGAATGTAACCCATCTCTGGATGTCATGTCTCTGTGGAGACAAGCCAATCTGATGAACTGTTTATGGAGACAACACCCCAGATGAATCCTTAATGAAGACATCCAATCAGACGACCCTTTGAGGAAGACAACCAGTCAGATGATCTCTTTCTAAAGACAACCAATCAGATGATCTCTTTCTTAAGGCAACCAATCAGATGATCTCTTTCTAAAGACAACCAATCAGATGATGTCTTTCTAAAGACAACCAATCAGATGATCTCGTTCTGAAGACAACCAATCAGATGGTCTCTTTCTGAAGACAACCAATTTGATTATCTCTTCCTAAAGACAACCATTCAGATGAACTCTTTGTGAAGGCATCCAATCAGACGAACCCTTGATGAAGACAACCAATCAGACGAACTCTTTATGAAGACAACCAGTTGGACGAACTCTTTATGAAGACAACCAATCAGACGAACCCTTGATGAAGACAACCAATCAAACGCACCCTTGATGAAGACAACCAATCAGACGAACCCTTGATGAAGACAACCAATCAGACGAACCCTTGATGAAGACAACCAATCAAACGCACCCTTGATGAAAACAACCAATCAGACGAACCCTTGATGAGTACAACAGTCTAACGCTTCACGAAGACGATCAGTCAAACGAATCCTTTAAGAAAACAAAGCAATCAGTAGAACCCTTTATGTATCGACCTATCACACGAACCTTATATGGAGACATCTAATCAGACGAATCCTTTACAAACACAGCCAATCACACAATCCAATCATGAAGACAACTGATACCTTTAAAAACATTACCAAGAAGACGAATCCATTTCGAAGAGTCCTTTCCGAAAAGAACCAGTCAGAAAAAACTTTTATGGAGACAGCCAACGAGACAAAACAATGCTTTGTTAAGGTCAAACCAAGGAACTAATCAGACGATTTTTTATGGTGCCTGGATAATAATATTGGTGTATATCATTCCAAGATTTCCCTTTCTGGCCTCTGTCTCTTGAGGTCAACATTAATCTTATTGACAGTCTTGCTGAAGTGAATTTAAAGGGAAAGACAGAGAGTGTGACAGAGATGAAAAATGATTGTGTTAAGGAGTCGGAATAATAGCTTTGGAAAGTAGGATGCTTCCATTAAAAAAACGTGGCGGACAATGCAGCCCATATCAACCCTGATCACACATCATGGCCGTGTTAATTTCCTTCGTAAAACTATGACATTTACAGACAGAAGAACTGTAAATTGCATGTCTTCTTGTTCTCTTCACTTCTTCTGCATTCTCTGGCTAGAACGCTGAGGTTGACAATTGTTAGAATTCTGCATGTGTGACAATTTCTGAATCCTGCGAGTAAAGGAGCCACATGCTGTCTACGGGATGACGTCGAAACACGAAATGTGTGTGTGTGTGTGTGTGTGTGTGTGTGTGTGTGTGTGTGTGTGTGTGTGTGTGTGTGTGTGTGTGTGTAATGCAAGCGTTCACCTGCAAGACTCTGCTTCAAATTCTCATCTTGAAAAACTGGGAGGGGACTGGGGTCTGCATGCGAGTCAGCTCTGAAGAGAGAACCTTCTGTAACTGAAGCAAAATTTAGAGAGGGGGCATTGTGTCTTGTCCTGTACTTTGTTTGTCTATGTCCTTGGCGGTAACTAACCCCTTCTCTTTCTATATTTTGCTTCATTTTCCGCCCTCAGTCACTCCGTTTTGAAACTTCTGTATCTGGCTAGCTGAAGCAGGAATTGAACTGATGGCCCTTTGATCAAAAGGACAAGCCCTTATACAGGAGACCAACAAGATCCTTGAAACGAAATAGCCTCGGGAATCGATCTCAGGAATGTTGTTTGCCTGTTTGATTGTGTGTTTGCTTGCTTGCTTTCTCGCTCGTTAGTTCGTTCGTTTGTTTGTTCCATTGCTTTTAAGAAGCATTTCGCCTTCAATGTTGCGATGACGTCAACTGTATATCAGCTGACAGCGATGATTGTCGTCTGCCGAGGTCGTGTCCTTTTCAACGGGTACACCGCATATTCATCGCTGTGTTTGCAGTCCAAGATTTGTAATATGAAACCAGTCACATAGGAGAACAAAGTAACGAAGAAAACAAAATGGAAAAAAAAAAAAAAAAATATTTATATATATATATATGTATATAATGAGAAAGGCCAAGAGTGACATGAAGAACATACAAACGGGGGGGGGGGGGGGGGCTGAGAAAAGATCATAAAGAATGGGAAAGTGAAAAAGCACAGATGAAAATAAGAAAGTGTAGAGAGAGAGAGTTAAGGAAAGGGGAGGGGAGGGGTCGACAGTCTGAAGGAAACGTTAGGGAAGAGTAGAAAAGGTGGGGGGGGGAGGGGGAAGGGAGCAGGGGGGGGAGGGAGTAGGGGAGGAAACTCGATAGTCTGAAGGAAAAGTTAGGAGGGAAAAGGAAAAAGTAGAGTAGGTAAGTCGATAGTCTGAACGGAAAATTAGGGGGGGGGGGGGGAGGTAAAGGATGAAACTGGACAGTCTGAACGAAAAGTTAGGGGGGAAGGAAAAAGTAGTGGAGGAAATTGACAGTCTGAACGAAATAGTAGGGGGGGGGGGGGGAGGAACGGAGAAATAAGGGGGGAAACGAAATAGGAAATTCGACAGTCCAAGGGAAAAGGGAATGTGGGGGGTGGGATACAGAAAAGGTGGAGGGGGGGGGGTGCAGATGATCTGAAGGAAAATAGGGGAAAGAGAGGGGGAAAGACGACATCTGAAGGAAAAGTAGAAAAAGATTTGGGGGGGGGGGGGGGGGGCCAAAGATCCACAGGAAAAGTAAGAAAAGATAGAGAGAAAGTCAACCATCTGAAGGGAAAGTGGGAAAAGGTGAGGAGGGGTCGACAATCGGAAGAAAAAGTAGGAAAGATAGAGGAAAAGTCGACAATCTGAAGGAAAGGTGGAAAAAGATGAAGGGAAGTTGACAATCTGATGGAAAACTAGGAAAAGATAGGTGTGTGTATGAGAGGGACGGGGGGGGGGGGGGGGTCGGGGTCGACAATCTGAAGGAAAAGTAGGAACAGATAGGGTGGGGGGAGACAAAAAACCTATAGACATAGTGAATATAAAAGTTAGGAAAAGACAGAGAAAGGCAGAGAAAAGAGAGGAGGGAGAGAAATAAGGCGAGGCAAGAGGCGTGAGGGCGGAACGGAACGGAACGCAGCCCAGACAGGGGGGGGGGGGGGGGGGGAGTACTTACTAGCTGTCATCCTAACT